>JAKSZU010000007.1:96478695-97678695 GCA_026018925.1 Tupaia tana
CACTTCCTTGAGCTTGGATTCAGTCTTCATGTCTGGCCACTCTTGGGTAATACCAGGGTCCAGAAGCAGCGACTGACCACTACCCAAAGGAAACCTAATACTAACTGAAGACGGAGAGCATGAGGGGATATTTATAGATGGTTTATTCAAATGAGGTATTCTGAAAGGCTCGCTCTGATTGGTGAGAAGAAATATAATTTCTTTTATCGGATTGGTTGCTAATCCTAGAAGGACTGTCCAATCAGAATAAACCTTCTGGAATACTTCATTTGAATACAGAGTCTATAAATAAGCTGTGCACGTCTTCTCTTGTTATTTTTTATTTTGGAGAAGGCAAGAAAAGATGTGCGAGTTCTACCCTGGAGCCTCAGCCGCATGTCTCAACTTCTGCCCATTGGACTCAGCTGGAGAAGCTGTGCCCTGCTCATCAGGTAGGGGGAGGGCGTATATAAATTTGTACTGGCTTTTGAGAGCCTATCATGCCCTCCTATTCATAATTGCACCTTGATACTAAATTGGTGGCTTGGGGTTGAATTTTAACTGAGCAGGAGGTGAAGACTACTGTGGACCGTGCTTGCGAGTGTGTGCAGCCCCATGGCAAGCCAGGCCGGCAGGGCCAACCACAGAGATTCAGCTGGCCGCCCCACGTGCTCCTGGTGCCCATTAGCAGCCGGGTTCGGTCCCTCCATCCCCTGGAGGCTCCTTGGCTCTGCCCCTGGGTTGGGTGCTGCCCAGGACCAGCTGGTAGCATGGCAGTGGACGGCTCTGGTCCCCACACTCGTGTCCTCCTTCTCTCCCCACAGCGCAGAGAGATTTTCCACGGGGGGAGGGGCCGGGAGGGTGTCCCCAGGGTCGGGGTGGACCACGGAGAGCATCCCGCTGTGCGGCATGGCAGAGGAGAGCTAGGCTACAGCGAGGTGGGGAGTCAAGGAACAGCCCGAACTCGGCATTCCACCAGGGCGGTGGTCAGTCAAGACATGAAGGAGCGTCCAAGGCACTCCAGGTAAGGCGATGGCGGCGCCCGCCTCAGTCACCGGCAAGAACGGAAGGACGACAGGGGCTGGGGAGGGCGAGGCAGTCCCGAGGACCTGGCGGTGGCCGCCGGGCGCAAGGCTGGGGGCTGCGGTGCAGAGCCTGAGCCGGGTTGGGAGGAGCGAGGGTCTGCCCTTGCACCTGGAGCCTGGTGGGGCAGGCTCGACGCCGGGCTGTGCAGGTCGGTCTGCAGTGGGGCTGCCTTTTTTTGGTGTGTTTTCCCAGCAAGAAGTCTGCGCCGAGCCCCGCAGACCTATCGCGGAGTTGTGCCGGGAGCGCGGCTGCTGAGCCTGCGGGGCGTGTGGAGGGAGCGTCCCCACCGCGGCTGCGGGCGAGGCGGAGCTCAGCCCAATCCCGGCTCCTCGCTGTCTGTGCTGGGACCAGGCTGGAAGGTTACCGCGGCGCCCGGGAAGTTGAGCTCAGCCCAGGCTGGACGCGGGTCCCTCCCGCTCCCTGGCTCGGTACAAAGCCCGGGAGCAGGCCCAAATCCCAGCTGACCTAGGGAAAGCTGCGCCTGAGCTGGAGCCCCTCTGAGCTGCGACCCGGCCCTGCGCTCCTGGATGCAGTCCCAGGCGCTGAGCATCCTTTGCCTGTTAGCGGCCCTGCCCAGGCCCCTGTGTGAGTTCTGTGCAGATGGCCGAGGTGGGAGGAGTGCAGGGTGCCAGTGCATTGGTTTTGCCCTGCGCCCCAGGTCCCTTCCAGTCTTTGTCCCTGGTATTTCGGGGACTGTGTATTTGGGCTAATCCCCTATTTCACAGCCTCCTCTGGGTAGGTGCCGGTCTATGGTCGCTTTCTGCGGAGAGGCTGCCTCAGTCTGGACTGGGTTGCTCCTAGGTGAGGGAGGGCCACTGTCCCCCTCTGAGGCTCAGCTGTGACACTGTTCTGGCCATGTTTACAGATGAGAGATGGTATCTTACTTACTGTGTGTTAATTTTTATTTCCCTGGTGATTAGTGATATTGAGCATTTTTTCATTGTCATTTGCTTTACCTTTTTAAAATAAATGTCTATTCGGGTTTGCTCATTTTTTATTTCTTATGGGTGATTTATTTCTTATGGTTATTTCTTATGGGTGATTTATCTTATGGTTGCGAAGAGAAGTTGGTTGCACATCTTCTGGACAAAGACTAATTATATTAGGCATCCTTACAAATATCTAATTTAGTCAGCATTTTTCAGTGAAGTATTTCCTCAACCATTGAGGTCAATAAAAAGGAATGAGTAGGGGCCAGCAGCTGGTGTAAGGGTGAAGGCACTGGACTCCCACATGTCCAACCATGGTTAGAGTCCCAGACCCAGCAGCTTGAAACGCACACCAGGCGCATATGTGTGCCCAAGATCCGAGGAGGAGAATGGAGGAGAAGGGATTGTGGTGTGGCCTTCTCCATGCGGATGATTTCTCCCTTTCTGTCTTTCTGTTTCTATGGCAAGGGCATGCACTCTATAGCAAAAATTTCTCAGGAAAAAATAAAAAAAGAAATGAGGGTAGTTATTGGAGTTACTTTATAAATATCAGGTTTTTTTTTTTTTTTTAAGAGGTTTTTGCTTTAGGGCATGTGCGCTTGCCAGAGACACAGACAGACAGAAGGCAAGAAGTCATTTCCTAGGGGTGATGGTCAAGCCACAAAAATGAGAAAAGTGAATATGAAGGGACAAAGACATGATATACATTTTATGCCATCTTTATGGAAGGCTATTATATTTATATTTGTACTCACTGCCTTACAAATATTTTGAACAACCAAAAAAGTTTGTCCAGTTGTGAAAGTAGTGATGCTGTTTTAACATTTTGCCAATATTCTTTTCTTCGATAAATCCAACCTTTGATGTGTGATTTCTTACAGGTTATGGATGTGCTAAATGTTTTTTAAAATGTGCTCTGTTATAGAAACAGAATGATTAAAATATGTTTTATTTCATTTGGAAAGATACTGATTAAACTTACTTCTCTATTTTGAATCAGATTTTGTGTCTTAAATCTTTCATTGTAGCTCACATCACCAACATTTGAGTTACACATTTTCTTTCTCTTGTAAGCAATTTTTGCTTTAGGGCACAAGTGCTCACCAGGGAGACACAGTGAGAAATCACCCCCCAGGGGGTATGGCCATGCCACAATCCCTTCTGCTCCATTCTATGCTTGGGATTTGGGGCACACATCCACACATGCCTGGTGTGAGTTTCAAGCCACCAGGTTCAGAACTCGAATGGCAGTCAACCGTGGGGGAGTCCAGCAATGTAACTGCTACACCATCTGCTGTTCCCAAGTTACACATTTTGAAATATATTTTTCAATGTCCTATGTCAAATTCTGTAGGGGCCACAGGTTGCATGGTGATTAAGGCATTGGATTGTCACAGTCTAACAGGATTCGAGTCCTGGACTTGACGGCTTGCTTTTTCACTTATCCTCTCCCTGTTTCTCTCCAGTGTACGTATGTGCCCTATAGCATGTTAAAAATATAACAACAGTGGGGCCATCAAGTGGTGTAATGGTTAGAGCACTGCACTCCCACATGGTTGACCACAGTTTGAGTCTCAGACCAAGTAGATTGAAACTCACACCATGCACATGTGCATGCATGCCCAAAACCCTGCCAGGAGAATGAAGCAGAAAGGACTGCAACTCCTGGGAATCTAATTCTCACTTTCTCTTTTTTTGTCTCCCTGGTGAGCGCACACGACCTATAGCAAATATCTCTGTATAATGAAAATAACAATAAAATTAAATAAATAATTCTTTATAAACTAATTAACTCTGTTAAGGTCAAAAAACAAATTCACTTTCCTTTTATCTATTTATTTTACCTACCACTTATTAAAATGTTGTCTCTTATAGTGTTATCTCAAACCAGTCAAATGTGAAATAGTTACACGCTATTGTTCACAACTTATTCTTGCCTCATGTTTTGTTTCAGATATTCAAGACTCAAACATGTGTATTCGATCATCACCTATTTTATATCATTTATACATGTAACTTTCTCATGATGAGGTCAGGACTCACTGATTTGGGCCTTTCATTTTTTTAGTACCATGTTCACACCTGAACAGCTTGACTATATACAAAGTATTTGCCAAAACTAATTTTTTATCCATTAAAGTCTCCCTCTAGGAGACAGGTTATTTACTCAACCCCAGCAATTCCACAGTTGCATTCCCTACCCTCCCATATCCATTAATCACTAGGCAATATTCTATATTTTTATTTTGAGAGGTATTTGCTATAGGGCACATGCACTGCCAGAAAGACAGAGACAGAGAGACAGAAAGTGAGAAATCACCCCCCAGGGGGGATGGCCATGCCGCAATCCCTTCTCCATTCTCCTCTCAGGATCTTGGGCAGGCACACACATGCGCCACGCGTGAGTTTAAGCCACTGGGTCTGGGAGATGAACCACGGTCGACTACATGGGAGTCCAGTGACATAGCCATTATGCCAATTGCTGGTCCTGCAATATTCTATTTTTAAGCCAAACAAACAAAAAAAGCTTAAAAAAGAATAAAGGGCAAGAAGGTGTTGTGAAAGCTTAGGCCACTGACTCAGTCACAGTTTGAGGCCTGAACTCGGTGGCTTGAAACTCATGCCAGGAACATGTGTGTGCATTTGCAAAATCCCAAGAGGAGAATAAAGGAGAAAGGATTGCAGCATGGCCACCCCGGCCACTCTCTCTCTATTTCTCCAATGAGTACAAGCACCCTAAATTAAAGGAAAGCAAATTTTTTTAAATGAAAAAGGTAAAGTGGACACAAATTGATACAATAGAATTTGAGAAGAATATCTTCCATTTTCAAAGTAGCCCCAAGTATCTTCAAACCTTTGTGCATGTTAATCATTAAAACAGATATAAAGACATCAGGTAAGATGAATGTCAAAGTGACCTTAAAACCTAAACCTTTCCAAAGGTGTGTAAAACTTAGGTTCTCTTATATGCAATTCCAATCCCTGTCACAAACAGCACCCAGTGTAGGTCTCCCCTTGGCAACGACCTTGACTAGGTCCCACCTAGCTTTTTTTGAACCACTCTTGTAAGAGAACATGGCAATTAGCAAGGTGATCCAGCCTATGCCCAAACTGGCCTAACATTAGAAAGCCATTCCACAGGGACCAGCAGTGGGCATAATGACTATGTCGCTGGACTCTCATGTAGTTGACTGTGGTTCGAGTCCTGGACCTGGTGGCTTAGACTCACGCTGGGCATGTGTGCATGTGTGCCCAAGATCCTGAGAGGAGAGTGGAGGAGAAGGGATTGTGGCATGGCCATCTCCTTGGAGGGTGATTTCTCGCTTTTTGTCTCTCTGTCTCTGTCTGTTTTTATGTTGAGCACACGTGCCCTATAGCAAAAACCTCTAAGAAAAAAGAAAGTGTATCATTCCATTTGCATAGGTCCTATTTAATTATCTATATAATAGTTCATACATTTTAATGCATATATTTTTCTGTATAATTTTTCTGTAAATATTTTATATTTTTGGTGATGTTATTGATGATATTTTAAAAATTCTAATTTGTTTACTACTAGTGTGTAGAAATATAGTTATTTGTTTTTTTCTTTTAATTTTCCAGAGTGCTTTTGTGCTCCCCAGAGACAGACAGAGATAGAGAAATGGAAATGAGAAATCACCACTCCTCATGGAGAATGGTCACACAGCAATCCCTTTTCCTCCATTGTTCCCTCCTTTCAGGCTATTGGGCATGCACACACACCTGCCTGCTTTCTCAAGCCATCAGGTCCAGGACTTAAACTGTGCAGCTTGGTCATGTGAGATCCAGCCACTTTAACCACCATGGCATGGCCTTGTCCAGTTCACATTTGTATATTGATTTTGTACCCTCCAACCTTGTTAAACTCACTTAGAAGTTCTATTAACTTGTCTTGTGAATTTCATCAGACTTTATATTTTCTATGTAGACCAAAGGTTGTCAACCCTTCTTCCTTTCTCAAACTATTATCTTACTAAAAAGAGTACCATCCCGGGTGCGTGGCTTATGTGCCCAAGATCCCGAGAGGAGAATGGAGAAGGGATTGCAGTGTGGCCATCCCCCCATAGGGAGGTGATTTCTCGCTTTCTGTCTCTCTGTCTGGCGAGCACATGTGCCCTATAGCAAAAAACAAACAAACAAACAAACAAAAAACAAACAAACAAACAAAAAAAAAACCTCTCCAAAAAATAAAACTGAATAAAAAAATAAAAAGAGTACATATATTAAACTTGTTGCAATATGGTCTCTGTGGCAACTAATCAACTCTGCAACTGTACTATGAGGTTGTTTGCTCACATATGGTCATGGCTGTGAATGAAGACTGCTGTGCTTCTCTCCACCCTGGGTGTTTTTGTATCTTTTCTTGCCCAGCTGCATTGGTTAGAATCTTCAGTACAATGCTGAATAAAAGTAGTGAAAACAGACATTCCTGTCTTGTTCTTGATCTCATGGGAAAAGTATTTAGTATTTACTGTTTCGTATGTTAACATAGTTTTATCATACAGGCTCTTTATCATAAAAGAGTTCACCTGTAGTCATTTATTTATTTTAGAGACAGGGTCTCGCTCGGTTGCCCAGGCTGGCATTGAATTTGTAATCCGTCTCCCTCAGAGTAACTGGAATTACAGGCATGTGCCCCTGTACCTGGCTCCCTTATATTTTTAGTTTTCTGAGAGGTTTTTTGTTTGGGTGTCTTTTTTATTTATTTATTTATTTTTTGAGAGGTTTTTCGCTATAGGGCGCATGCGCTCGCCAGACAGAGATAGAGAGACATAGAGACAGAAAGCGAGAAATCACCCCCAGGGGGGATGGTCACGCTGCAATCCCTCCTCCTCCGTTCTCCTCTTGGGATCTTGGGAACGTACGCACACGCGCCCGGTGTGAGTTTTAAGCCACCGGGTCCGGGACACGAACCATAGTCGACTACGTGGGAGTCCAGTGACATAGCCATTACGCTAACTGCTGGTTCCCTGTTTATTTATTTTTTGAAATCAGGAATGAACATTGAATTTTTGTCACATGTTTCCATCTACTCAAATAGTTCTTCTCTTGTGGTTTGTTAATGTGGTGAATCACACTTTGAAATGTTAAACAAAGGCTGTGTTCCTGAGGTAAAGCCCATTTTGTCGTGGTGTATTTCCTTTTTAAGATGGCATTGGGCTTGATTCATTAAAGCTTTGTTTAGAAATTTTTTCAAGGCTTTTGGCATGGGGCATGTGCGCTTGCCAGGAAGATAGAGACTGTGAAAAGGAAAGTAGGAAATCACACCTGAAAAGGGATTGCCACACCACAGTCCCTCCTCCTCCATTCTCCTCTTGGGAATTTGGGCACGAATGTGCCTGTCATAATTTTCAAGGCGCCAGGTCCAGGACTGGAACCATAGTTAACCATATCAGGGTATGACATCCTAACCACTATAACACTAGCTGTCCCAAGGGGAAAAAAAAATTAAAGACTTAATTATTTTCAGAGCAGTTTTATGCTCACAGCAAAATTGAGAGGAAGGTACAGAGACTTCCCTCATACTGAGTATCTCCTGCCCTGACATAGTCTTGTGTAGTCTCACGTTCTCCACATCCCTCACCAGAAGAGTTCAGCTGCTAGGACCTAGCAGTCTCCTTTGGCACATCATATTCACCTAAATGTTATGGTTTACATTAGGATTCTGAGTTTGGATGAAGGTATACAAAGGGCATACTTCTATCATTATAGAATGTAGAGAGCACTTATGCTGCCCTAAAACTCCCCTGTGCTCTGCCTATTCATTCCGCCCTCCTTTTCTCAAGCTCTGAGGACCACAGGTTTTATACTGTCTTCATAGTTTTTCCCTTTCCAGAGCGTCATGTACTTGCATCATCCAGTATGTAGCCTTTTCAGATGGACTTCTTTCACTTAGTAATATGCATTTAAGATTCCACCATGACTCTTTATGGCTTGATCATTTACTTCTTTTTAGTGCTAAATAATATTCTGTTATTTGGATGCACCACAGTTTATCCATTTACATACTGCAGGATATCGGGGTTGTTTTTGTTTATTTGTTTCTGTTTTTGTTTTTGTCATAGGGTTGTGTGCACTTGCCAGAGAGACAGAGAGAGGGAAGGTTGGAAATCACCCCCAAGGAGGGATAGCTGTTTCACATTCCCTTCTCCTCCAATCTTCTCTGGTATTTGGGGCATGTACGCACATGCCATGCACCTGGCATAATACTCAAGCTGCCAGATCTGGGACTTAAACTGCAGTTGAACATGTGGGAATCCAGTGCCTTAACCACCATGCCACCTGCTAGTCCCCTGGAGGATATCTTTAGACTTTGAATATTGTTTTTTTTTTGTTTTTTTTTTTTTGGTATTCAGTAGAGTGCATGTGTGCACACATGAGAGAGAGAGCGAGAGCGAGAGCGAGAGAGAGAGAGAGAGAGAGGTGCTCACCCTCTACTAGGTCTGGTCACACTGGAATCCCCTTCCTCCGGTCCTCCAGCCCATTGGACCTTGGACATTCGTGCCTGTGCTCAGCATTGTCAGGCCACCAGACTGGGCATTCAAACTGTATCGGTTCTGGCTTCTGTTTAGTCCATTATCAGTGCACCACAGAGCCAGCACTTTGTTTCAAAATTGGTTGAAATTCTACATCCTTGCTCATGACATGCTCTATTTTTCTCTCTTTGGGCTCTTACATGAGGAAACCTCAAAACAATTATAGAAAAATAAAATTAAAGTATGAGTTATTAAAGTATGAGTTATTAAAGTATGAGTATTTTGGTACAAAAATTTGAAATACACTCTTGACTTTTTTATGATACATATTTTCGATGAACTTTTTGAAGAACCCTCCCCTATTATTAGTTACTTGTGGTTTTTTAACATTTCACTGATAGTTCAACTTTACAGTTCTTTCCTTTTGTGATGTCTAGTCTATGCTCATTTCCATCCCATATAGTTTTCATCGCTGACATTGTAATTTGCATCTCTGTTAGTAAAATTTGGCTTAAAAAAATATCTTCCATGCCTTTGCTTATCTTCTTGAGCATTACTTGGGGATACAGTTAAGTTACTTATAAACTGATCCTCTCTGATCTAGCTTTTATGATTTATTAGGTGGATCAGAGCAGTGCTCAACCTGGGGCTAATTCCTCACCACTACACCAAGACTTCTGAGAATTCTGTTGATCGTGAATTACCTGTGGGGACATGTTTAAGAGAGAGAGTCTGAGGTGTGGGGACATGCTCTGAGCAAACACCGGATGCTCTTTTGGGGTTTGGCAGAACCTTGTAACTTGTCTTTCCTTGACCTTGGCTGCAGACAGAGCAAGGGTGGAAATTGC
The DNA here is from genome assembly GCA_026018925.1 of Tupaia tana. NCBI lineage: Eukaryota > Metazoa > Chordata > Mammalia > Scandentia > Tupaiidae > Tupaia > Tupaia tana. The sequence continues at coordinate 96,488,035 of JAKSZU010000007.1, forward strand.
TAGGGGCGTTCCAACAGACACATGTGATAGACTTCAAGAAACATCTTGATAAAATCCAATCCCTGCTCTGCATCTGAAAGGTTCCTTAGCCTACTCTGGGTGTGGTGGTGCGAGAAGATCTTTAGTTCCTTCCCCACACCTAACAGCTAGTTCTCTGCATTAGAAAGGAAGATGAGATTTTCTCTTGATGGGATTATCACCAGGGGATACACCTGGCCTGGTGTGACTAAGCCCTCATAGATTTGTTAACTGCTTCTTATTGTCTGTAACCTGGCAACCAATGTATGAAGTGTCGTAAAACATACATATGTAATGTCTCCTTGTTCTATAAATAAAGACGTCCAGTTCATCTGGGCAGCACAGGTTGCTTGGCCTACCTAGGCTCAGGCTGCCTGTGTCCGTTTCTACTCTACCTTTTGTCTCATTTTTTATGCTTCTTCCATAGTAGCGCCGAGCCCGGGGGCGGACGCCGACAATTACCCACTTCCTAGCCTGGCTGAGGGCACTTGTGAACACCATGCTAATCTTTTCATATGGCTTTTCCTCCCATCATCTTGAGTAGTTTCTCGTCACACAGACACTCTTCAATACTCTACCAAATACCCAAGGGGTCTCCTGTAGGTCTCTGGTCTCTCCTCTCCATTGTTCTGTGCTGATCTCTGTCTGTCTTGGATTGACAAGACCGTCACCTTCATCATCTCAAGGCAGGGAGTCCAGCAGACTTCCTCAGTTCCTTTACCCTGTGTTATAGCCTGGAACTCTCTCAAGGCAGGGAGCTGGGACATTTGTAAGGTTTGTTTGTTTGTTTCTCATCTCCCATTGTCTTTTAATCTCCCATTGTCATTTAATGAGCTTTTTTGGGTTTTGGTTGTTTCCAGGAGGGAGGTAAATCAGTTTCTGTTACTCCATCTTGACTAGAATCAAATCTCAGTGGAGCTTTAGTGCATGCTGGACACTGGCTGGAATGTCCTTCCTGCTTTGTTCAGCTGCTCCCTGCTCATCCTTCATTGCTCAGTGTAGTTGTCGCTTCCACACAGACATCTTCCCTGAATCCAGTGCAGATCACATTCTCTTCTGTGATTATAGAACTGGGTTATTATTTTTTTACAGCCTCTGTCTGAATTTATAATTCAGTCAGTTTATGTTTCTTCTATACTAGACTCTATACTAAACAAGTACAGGAGTCTTACATGTTTTGTTATTTATTTTTTTAAAAGAGATTTTTTCTATAGACCATGTGTGCTCACCAGAGAGAACAAGGGATAGAAAGCAAGAAAGCACCCTCCAGGGGGGATAGCAATATCACATTACCTTCAATCTCCTCAGGATTCTGGGTATGCATGCATATGTGCCCAGAATGAGTTTTTCAGATGTGGGTTCAGGACTCAAACTTTGGTTGACTACGTGGGAGTCCAGCAACGTAACCATTACACCATCTTCTGGTCCTTTGTTATACTTCTTAAATATTATTTCATTTTATTTATTATGGTTACTATGTGATGGGGCCAGGCAGACAACACAAGCTGATAAAGAGGCTGCCTCTCATGACTAAGACAAGGCCTGAGCTGGGAAGAAACTGCAAGCAAGGTTGGCAGTTTATGAGCCCTAACTCTCCATTGTGTTGTTGTACTGGCTTGTACTCAATTTCTCTGCCGTGAGCTTTACTGTTATTACGGTACCCTGCAAGGATAAAATAACACCCCCAGACTTACTGCAACTTTACAATAAAGCCAATTAGTGATCCTGTAGGAATGCAGTTTCTTAAGACACATGAGGATCAGAAAACTTGAGATGCCCCCACCTGTCTGTTTTAAGCCAAAATTAGCATATGTTAGGTTCAGTTAGTATAAGCTAAATTAGCGTTAGTAGCATATGTAGACTAAGTTAGTTTAAGGCTGATTTTATGTAAATACCCCTTGTTAAAGCTGCAGGCCAAAGTTAACTTATGTTAGACCAAGTTAGCATATCCACCGCCATGACAGGGACTCAAAGAGAAAGCACAAGAATTCACTGATTAACAGACAAAGAATTCAGCAAATAAAATACAGGGACCCGTGGGTTAATAGAGGAAGGACAGATCTGGCTAACAGTGACAGAATAAACACACCCGAAGGCTCCAGGGGGAAGATTAACTGTCTTAGTTGGAAGTTCTTATCTAGTTTGGGCAAGCAACAGTCCCTAACTACAAACAGTTTCTCCCATGTGCTGATAACTGTGAAAAACTGCTAGTAAAACATCCTGTGTTGTCTCCTGAGCTACAAGACTCTCTCATCCAAAAAGGCCCTGTCCAGTAATCAAGACTTAAGAAGAAAATGCACCAAATAGACTCCTTCATTCTGAGAACTGTGTTTGGCTTCACCAGTTCCAACAGAACAGTGCATCATGTTTTATGATTATTGTTTCCATACTTTGTATACCCTATTTCTTAGAGTAAATCTTTTACTCCCCCCTCACCCCTCCTAAGACATCCCTCAATAAATACGTATTTTTGATAGCCACCGGGGCTGAAGTCTTTAGCTGGCTCTGACTGTAGTCAGCTGAGAACATGCTAAAGAGCATTGAGATCTCAGCCTGATTCCTGATCACCCGTGTCGCCTTCCTGTGTATGAGCCTCAACCCACCCGGGCTGGAGCAGGGCCTCTGGCAACTATGATTATTATTTTAACATTGCTACAGGGCACATGTGCTCACCAGAGAGAGAGAAAGTAGGAAAGCAAGTCACTCATTCAGGGACTTGAACCGCGGTCAGCCACGTGGGAGTCTAGTACTCCAAACACCACACCATCTACCGGCTGTAAGTCTTTCTTGTTTTATCTGAAGAGTTTAGTATACTGTCTTCCACTCTAAGCATTTAATATACAAGGGGACTTCAAAAAGTTCATGAAAAATAGAACTATAATATGACTTTATTTTGGTGCCAGAATTTTGAAATCCATGCATAGTTTTTATGCCACACACATGCACTTTTCAAGAACTTTTTTTTTTTTTTTTGCCAAATCTTTTAAAGTTTGGCTTAATAGAATAAACATAATTGGATTTTCATATTCACTTCTAATATTCAATCTGCTGTGATAGCACTGTCATGTAGCCTCTAGAAAACCCCATTGTATGCTCCTGGCAGAATTTATATGTAGCTTGAATTTCAGAAGTTGAACAACTTGTCATGTCCTCTTTTTCATGGCAAGGACTTTCTAGCTGGTTGCAGTTTCTTCTCCTCCATTCCCCACTCAGGACTCTGGGCCATGAGTTTTATTCACTCTGTTTCCAGGAATCCCTCAGTTCTTAAGCAAGCAAGTTTTTCTCCCTTTCCGGGTCACTAGTTCATAGTCCCTTCAGTCATCCAGGAGTCCGGAACACAACAGTGTTTACAGACTACTCCCTCAAAAACTTTTTGAAGTTTGTATTTGTTCAGTGTATATATGGGCGAATGTGAAAAAGCACTGTTAGTAAAATTCACAGAGTACTCATATACGCATTTCTATCTTGTTTCCTCCCTGGTACAGATTCTGATAGCCAAATGAAAGTCCAGAACATAATTTTTCCAGGTGAAAGATTAACAGAACGTAAAGAAAGTCATTATGAACAATTTAAAGGAAAAATTAAGAAGCTGAAAAATGAAGTTACTGGACTACAAAAGGAGCGGTCAGAAACCAAAGAGGTCAACTCACAATTAGAGCATCAAAAAGTGAAGTGGGAAGAAGAATGCTGCAGTTTGTGGTATGACATAGTTTTAAAGCAATGTTCAGACTATCTACTGTATGTATTTACTTATTTGCTATAAGATGCATGTGCTTGTCAGAGAGAGACAGAGAAAGAAATAGAGAGGGAAAGTGAGAAATCACTCCCCATGTTGCAGTTCCTTCTCCTCCATTCCCTGCTCAGGATTCTGGGCAATCACACACATGTACCTGGTGCTTTTTCAAGTTCTCAGATCCTGAATTTGAACCATAGTCAGCCATGTGGGGTTCAGTCTTAACCACCATTCCACCTGACTGGCCTGTTTATTTTATATTGTAGATCTATGTATAAAATTTTGTAATTGCTGACTTACCTTCTGGCTTTACATGGGAGAAAACCTTTTAATCTTATGGAGTGTGAAATTCTGTACATAATATACCAAGTTAAAAACTATGACTATTTCTACTAATAATTAAAACCATATCTTTTCTTTGTGTGTGTGTGTTTTGCTATAGGACACATGTGCTTGACAGAGAGATAGAGAATAGTAAATCACCCCCCACCCCAGGAGGGATGGCCAGACTGCAGTCCCTGCTCTTCCATCCTCCCCTTGGGATTTTGGGCATGCATGAAGATGCACCTGGTGTGTTCCTGAAGCTGACAGGTCCGGGACTCGAATCATGCACTTGGCTATGTGGAATCCAGGACCTTAACTACCATGCACCAGCTGACTCATTATACCCATATATATATATATATATATATATATATATATATTTATTTATTTATTTTTTTTTGGAGAGATTTTTGCGCTATTGGGCATGTGCGCTCGCCAGACAGACAGAGAGAGACATAGAAACAGAAAGCTAGAAATCACCCCCAGGGGGGATGGTCACGCCACAATCCCTTCTCCTCCATTCTCCTCTCAGGATCTAGGTCATGCACGCACACGCGCCCGGCATGAGTTTTAAGCCACCGGGCCCGGGACGTGAATCGCAGTCGACTACGTGGAGTTCAGCAACATTGCCATTACACTAACTGCTGGTTCCCACACCCATATTCTTTAAGTTAAGAATTTTAAGATTTTGACCACTGAAGACCCTCTGCCCAGATTTCACCCTCCTGCTTCCCAGGTCTAGCCAGGAGGCAGGTTAGAGCACCCTACCCTCTCATTTTTTACCCCCCCCAAATTTTTTCTTATTGTTTTTGTCTTTTTTTTCCCCTATTCTTTTTCCTTTTCTTTTTACCCTTCTCACTTTTCTATTCAGTCTCCACATACTTATTTTCTAGACAGGTCTAAGTGCTCAGTAGCCAAATATCTGAATACTATTTTTTTTTTTTTTTTGGAGAGGTTTTTTGCTATAGGGCGCGTGCGCTCGCCAGACAGACAGAGAGAGACATAGAGACAGAAAGCGAGAAATCACCCCCCAGGGGGGATGGTCACGCTGCAATCCCTTCTCCTTCATTCTCCTCTCAGGATCTTGGGCACGCACGCACACGCGCCCGGCGTGAGTTGTAAGCCACCGGGTCCGAGACGCGAACCGCGGTCGACTACGTGGGAGTCCAACGACATAGCCATTATGCTAACTGCTGGTTCCCAATACTTTTAGGGTCAGATTAATCCTCAATTTTCATTGAATCAGCTGTGCAAAGAAATGGTATTGTTTATAGACTGCAGGTCACCTCCTTCTGCATTTCTCTGAATGATCAAATTGAACTCCAAAAATAGAAAAAAAAAAAAAAAACCTGTATAATCCATCAAATGACCAGAAACCACTGTAGAGACACAGGAAATATGAGAAACCAATAAAATATCTCTCCTTTAATGAAAAGTTGAATGTTAATGGTAGGGATAAGTCCAGAATTGAGTTTTAAGTTCCAGGGTTTAAATAGGGATTGTCTTCCTCCACAAAGAATACAAGGGAACTCATGTAAATGTCAGATAAAAAATTTAAAATATTCATAGTGACAAAGCTAAAAGAGATGCAAGAGAATAGAGACAATGAACTCCAGAATATGCAGGAGAAAAGAGGCACTGAGTTCCAGGAGGAGAGGAAGTTCTTGAATGATCTGAAAGAGGAGATACACATCATAAAAAAGAATCAAACAAAATTCTTAGAGATGAAGGCTATAAAATAGGAAATCAAAAATTTTATTGAAAATAGAAAAAGCAGATTAGATCATACAGAAGACCAAATCTCAGATGTAGAAGATAGAACTTCTGACCTAGAAAATTTCACCAAAAAGACTGATAAAATAACCCCTAAAAATGAGAATAACATACAAGTAATACTAGATACCATTAAACACCCGAACATCTGTATCATCAGTATCCCAGAAGGTGAAGAGAAATTAATAAGGACACTGATAATGTATTCCATGAAATCCTGGAAGAAAACTTTCCAAACCTAGAGACACTCAAGTATCCAGACCTGAGAAATACAAAGGACCCCACGTAGAATCAACCCAAGAAGATCTTCCACAAAACACATCATAGCCAGATTGACCAAAACCAAAGACAGAGACAAGATAATAAAATTGGCAAGAGAGAAATGTCAAATTTCTTTCAAAGGAATATCCTATTAGGCTAATGTCAGACCTCTCCTCAAAAACAATGCAAGCAAGGAAAGAATGGGAAAATATACTCAAAGTGTTAAGTGAAAAACAATTTCAACCAAGAATACTGTACCCAGTAAGATTATTTTTCATATGGGAAAAAAAAAGACACAAAGATTCTCAAATAAAAAACACCTGAAAGAATTTATCAACACCAGGTCAGCTCTCTAAGAAGTGTTGAAGGGAGTGCTATACCAGGAAAGCTAAAGTCAGACACACAGAAGTAAGAGTACAAGTAACAACCAAGAGAATGTCCAGCCTAATGGTAGGGATAAGTCCAGAGTTGAATGTTAACTTCCAGAATTTAAATGGAAAGATCGGACCACAGTGACACTGCAAATTCAATATGAGAGAGATTAGTTACATGACTCTGAACCAGTGAAATAGAATTTTTTGACTTTAGACTAAAACATTACTAATTTTCTTTGATGCTTTGATTTCTATATTTAAGGATTTTTGTCTTCTCTTGAGCTGTTGATAGGTTCATCTACTTAGTAATTGAACTGAATCCTAGCCTTTTTCCTAGCTTTAAGTTTTAAGCAAATTTAACATTTTTTAATTTTGACCTACTAAGACTAAAACTTTTTTTGAAATTAAAAAAATGCATTTGAAAAATACCTATTGAGACCAGGAGTTAGCATAATGGCTATGTCGCTGGACTCCCATGTAGTTGACTGCGGTTTGAATCTCGGATCTGGTGGCTTAAACTCATGCCAGGCACGTGTGTGTGAGTACACAAGATCCCAAGAGGAGAAAGAAGAAGGGATTGCGGCATCGCCATCCCCCCAAGGAGTGACGTTTTGCTTTCTGTCTCTCTGTCTCTGTCTTTCTGGTGAGTGCATGCATCTTATAGCAAAAACCTCTCCCCCCAAAATACCTATTAATACACAATTAATGACTGCAGTAAGCTATATAGCCCCATTGAGGTGCTACTTTATAGTATGTTCACTTTACTCACTGAGGTTTATGCCTATGGTCAGACATGTGCTCATAAATATGTATATATCAGCTGTTCTTGCTATTGAAAGTCTTCAAATTAATTAAGATCTTTAGTGAATCAATAAAATGTAAAAAAAAAAAGGCATGGAAAACAATTGTACATACCAGAGACAGTATGGGAGAAGGGGGGCAATTGACAGAGGATGAGAGGTAGGGAATCAAGGGGGGAGGAGCAAAATATATAAGAAACAAGAAATAGAAAACTATTTGTTGATGATAACATGTATGGTTATATCCTTGATTGAGCTAATATACAATGTATACTGGGTGGGAAATCTCATTTTGTATACTGTATTTATGTACAGTGACTGACCAAAAATACATACATACATACATATATAAGTGAATAAATAAATTAAATAAAATGAAAATAAATCAATCTCAGGCAGTTAAAATAAAAGAATTTTAATGCTATATAGAAGTCTGCCAGACCCTCGCATGCCAAGCCAGGAGAGCGGCGGCCCACTTCCTGCAGGGCCGCGCCAGGCCAGGCGAGCCCCAGGGCGGGGGGTTGGGGGGGGTCAGGCGCGGGCTTGGGCCTCCGCTGCCACTGGAGCAGCATTTTTATTCAGGAGACGCTTAAGGGAGACTGGCCGTGCCCAGTGCATTGTGGGAGCGGCCACGGCCTGTTTTTGGGAGGAGGCGAAGGGCGCAAAGAGAGCCAGTGAATCTGGAAAGAACCCGGCCAACCAAGAGAGGGAGGGGAGAGGTTGAGTTGGGAGGAGTGTGGGCCCAAGAACCATGTCTATGCGGGAGTCCTTTAACCCGGAAAGTTATGAATTGGACAAGAGCTTCAGTCTAACCAGATTCACTGAACTGAAGGGCACGGCTGCAAAGTGCCCCAAGATGTCCGGCAGAAATTGCTGGAATCTTTATAAGAGAACCACTTCCAAGAAGATGAGCAGTTTCTGGGAGCTGTTATGCCTAGACTCGGCATTGGAATGGATACGTGTGTCATTCCTTTGAGGCATGGTGGCCTTTCCTTGGTTCAAACCACAGATTACATTTATCCCATTGTTGATGACCCTTACATGATGGGCAGGATAGCATGTGTCAATGTCCTCAGTGACCTCTATGCAATGGGTGTCACAGAATGTGAGAATATGCTGATGCTCCTTGGAGTCAGTAATAAAATGACCAACAGGGGAAGAGATAAAGTGATGCCCCTAATTATACAGGGTTTTAAAGATGTAGCCAAGGAAGCAGGGGCATCCGTCACAGGTGGCCAGAGAGTGCTGAACCCCTGGATTGTTTTGGGAAGAGTCGCCACAACTGTCTGCCAGCTCAATGAATTTATCATGCCAGACAGCACAGTCCCAGGGGATGTGCTCGTGTTGACGAAGCCTCTAGGGACACAAGTGATCACTGCAGCGCACCAGTGGCTGGATATTCCTGAAAAATGGAATAAAATTAAACTAGTGGTCACCCAAGAAGATGTAGAGAAGCAATGATGAACATGGCAAGACTCAACAGAACAGTTGCAGGACTTCATGCACACATTCAATGCCCATGCAGCCACCGACAACACAGGCTTTGGAATCTTGGGCCATGCACAGAACCTGGCCAAGCAACAAAGGAATGAAGTGTCATTTGTGATTCACAACCTTCCTGTGCTGGCCAAGATGGCTGCTGTGAGCAAGGCTTGTGGAAATATGTTCGGCCTTATGCACGGGACCTGCCCAGAGACGTCAAGAGGCCTTCTATTCTGTTTACCGCATGAGCAAGCAGCTGGGTTCTGTGCAGAGATAAAGTCCCCCAAATATGGTGAAGGTCACCAAGCATGGATTATTGGGATTGTAGAAAAGGGCAATCGTACTGCCAGAATCATAGACAAGCCTCAGCTCATCAAAGTCACACCACAAGTGGCCACTCAAAATGTGAATCCCACACCTGGTGCCACCTCGTAATCTAGACAGAAAGAGCTGTTTGGTTTTGTTTTTAAATAGATGTATTTCCTTTATCATCACTTTGATTAAAGACTATAAACAACAACAAAATTTCATTGTGTCTACACATTTGGTGACCTTAGGTCAAATTGTGAGTGGATACAATTAATAAAATAAAATCCATTGCCTTTTCTTCCTGTTACATTTACTGAAGATGCACCTAACCTTGGGGCAGCTTCTGAGTTGAGAATTATATTGTTATCCAATACTGTTGATTCATTTTGAACCTTTAGACACTTAATCTCTTGCCACATAGGCTCTTTTTAAAGGTGCTTTCACATAGCACAGACATTACCGATAGTAGTGTCAAATAGCAGTTTGTGTCTTTTCATTTTATGTGTATTTATCATATAAGTCTGATATTTTTTTTCCTAAGTGTCTTGAATAGTATTCTGAAAGACAGAATTGGTAAGTGACAAGATGGTATCTCTGTAGTAAAAGGGTTCCATGATTCTTTCAGGTTTGATTTTTAAAGCCTCGTCTTATCCTCTAAGAGCATCTCTGACCCAGGACACTTTTCCCATAGTGAATTCAGTTCTACAAGGCCAGTGCTTCTCCCTGCATGGAAATCACTTTGAAGACAAAAAAAGAAATTATATTTCTTTTTTTGGAGCCTTCCTGATATTTACAGTAATATCATTGATTGTTTTCTGTATTGATAGCAAAAAAGATACTTTTTGCAATGAAATTAGATGTTCTATAGTGCAACAATGAGGACTTGCCTTCCAAGAGGGGGTTCATGTATAATACTCATTTACAATTCAATATATAATTAACTACACAAATAATTTTTAAATATAATCAACAATAAAGACTGTTCTGAGGATGGTAGTGTTTAATACATTTTATATTTTGTATAGTGATTTCAGGCCTTTTTTCCCCCTTAAAGTCAGCAGTGACTTAGCCTGATTCTTAGCGTTATTTTGTCCCTTGCGCCAGTACATTTTTGTGCATGCTTTTTGTGATCTGTGTTAAAAATCTGCATTGCCGACCACACTCCCATATTTCGACCCCTAGGCCAGGATTTCGAGGGAGGACTGCCCCCAGGTAGTTCAAGCCCCGGGACCCCCAGGCCAGACCCCCCTCATTCAGCCAGAAACACCCTCAGTTCATCCAAACCACACTCCCATCTCTCGACCCCTGGGCCAGGATCTTCGAGGGAGGACTGCACCCCAGTAGTTCCAGCCCAAGGACCCCCAGGCCAGACCACCCTATTTCAGCCAGGAATGCCCTCAGTTTATCCACACCACACTCCCATCTTTCGACCCCTGGGCCAGGATCTTCAAGAGAGGTCTGCCCTCCAGTAGTTACACCCCGGGACCCCCAGGCCAGACCCCCCTCTTTCAACCAGGTACATTTTTTTTCCTTTTTTTTTTTTCTTTCTCTGTCCTGTTACCCACATATTTCAATTGTAAATTTCTCTCTTCTGATCAACACACAGGGACGCCCTCAGTTCATCCACACCACACTCCGGTCTTTCGAACCCTGGGCCAGGATCTTCAAGAAAGGACTGCCCCCCAGTAATTCCAGCCCCGGGACCCCCAGGCCAGACCCCCCTCTTTCAGCCAGGCACATTTTTTTGAACAACACCCTCAGTACATCCACACCACACTCCCATCTTTCGATCCCTGAGCCAGGATGTTCCAGGGAGGACTGCCCCCCAGTAGTTCCAGCCCTGGGAACCCCAGGCCAGACCCCTCTATCAGCCAGGAACATATTTTTTCCTTTATTTTTCTTTCTCTGTCCTGTTACCCACATCTTTCAATTGTAAATTTCTCTCTTCTGATCAACACACAGGAATGCCCTCATTTCATCAACACCACACTCCCATTTTTCGACACCTGGGCCAGGATCTTCCAGGGAAGACTGCTCCCCAGTAGTTCCAGCCCCGGGACCCCCAGGCCAGACCACCCTCTTTCAGCCAGGTACATTTACAGCCCCAGGAACCCCAGGCCAGACCCCACTCTTTCAGCCAGGTACATTTTGTTTCCGTTTTTTTTCTTTCTCTTAACTGTTACCCACATCTTTCAATTGTAAATTTCTCTCTTCTGATCAACACACAGGAACGCCCTCAGTTCATCCACACCACACTCCAATCTTTCGACCCCTGGGCCAGGATCTTCGAGGGAGGACTGCCCCCCAGTAGTTCCAGCCCCGGGAACCCAGGCCAGACCCCCCTCTTTCAGCCAGGTACATTTTTTTTCCTTTTTTTTTTCTTTCTCTTTCTTGTTACCCACATCTTTCAATTGTAAATTTCTCTCTACTGATCAACACACAGGAACGCCCTCAGTTCATCCACACCACACTCCCATCTTTCGAACCCTGGGCCAGGATCTTCAAGAGAGGACTGCCCCCCAGTAGTTACACCCCGGGACCCCCAGGCCAGACCCCCCTCTTTCAACCAGGTACATTTTTTTTTCCTTTTTTTTTTTCTTTCTCTGTCCTGTTACCCACATCTTTCAATTGTAAATTTCTCTCTTCTGATCAACACACAGGAACACCTTCAGTTCATCCACACCACACTCCCATCTTTCGACCCATGGGCCAGGATGTTCGAGGGAGGACTGTCCCCCAGTAGTTCCAGCCCCGGGACCCCCAGTCCAGACCCCCCTCTTAAAGCCAGGTACATTTTTTTTCCGTTTTTTTTTCTTTCTCTTTCCTGTTACCCACATCTTTCAATTGTAAAGTTCTCTCTTCTGATCAACACACAGGAACACACTCAGTTCATCCACAACACACTCCAATCTTTCGACCCCTGGGCCAGGATCTTCAAGGGAAGACTGCCCCCCAGTAGTTCCAGCCCCAGGATCCCCAGGCCAGATCCCCCTCTTTCAGCCAGGCACATTTATTTTTCCTTTATTTGTTTCTTTCTCTTTCCTGTTACCCACATCTTTCAATTGTAACTTTCTCTCTTCTGATCAACACACAGGAACGCCTTCAGTTCATCCACACCACACTCCCATCTTTCGACCCCTGGGCCAGGATCTTTGAGGGAGGAATGGCCCCCATTAGTTCCAGCCTTGGGACCCCCAGGCCAGACCCACCTCTTTCAGCCAGGTACATTTTTCTTCCTTTTTTTTTTTGTTTCTCTTTCCTGTTACCCACATCTTTCAATTGTAAATTTCTCTCCACTGATCAACACACAGGAACACCCTCAGTTCATCCACACCACACTCTGATATTTCGACCCCTGGGCCAGGATCTTCGAGGGAGGACAGCCCCCCAGTAGTTCCAGCCCCGGGACCCGCAGGCCAGACCCCCCTCATTCAGCCAGGTACATTAATTTTCCTTTTTTTTCTCTTTCTCTGTCCTCTTACCCACATCTTTCAATTGTAAATTTCCATCTTCTGATCAACACACAGGAACGCCCTCAGTTCCTCCACACCACACATCCATCTTTCGACCCCTGGGCGAGGATTTTCGAGGGAGGACTTACCCCAGTAGTTCCAGCCCCGGTTCCCCCAGACCAGACCCAACTCTTTCAGCTAGGTACATTTTTCTTCCTTTTTTTTTTCTTTCTATTTCCTGTTACCCACATCATTCAATTATAAATTTTTCTCTTCTGAGCAACACACAGGAAAGCCCTCAGTTCATTCACACCACATTCCCATCTTTCGAACCCTGGGCCTGGATCTTCGATGGAGGATTGCCCCCCAGTAGTTCCAGCCCCGGGACCACCAGGCCAGACCCCACTCTTTCAGCCAGGTACATTTTTCTTCCTTTTCTTTTCTTTCTCTTTCCTGTTATCCACATCTTTCAATTGTAAATTTCTCTCTTCTGATCAACACACAGGAACTCCCTCAGTTCATCCACACCACACTCCCATATTTCGATCCCTGGGCCAGGATCTTCGAGGGAGGACTTCTCCCCAGTAGTTCCAGCCACGGGACCCCCAGGCCAGACCCCCCGCTTTCAGCCACGCATATTTTTTTTCCTCTTTTTTTCTTTCCCTTTCCTGTTACCCACATCTTTCAATGGTAAATTTCTCTCTTCTGATCAACACACAGGAATGCCCTCAGTTCATCCACACCACACTCCCATCTTTCGACCCCTGGGCAAGGATCTTAGAGGGAGGTATGACCCCAGGAATTCCAGCACCGGGACCCCCAGGCCTGACCCCACTCTTTCAGCCAGGTACAGTTTTTTTCCTTTTTTTTTTCTTTCTCTTTCTTGTTACCCACATCTTTCAATTGTAAATTTCTCTCTTCTGATCAACACACAGGAACACCCTCATTTCATCCACACCACACTCCCATCTTTCGACCCCTGGGCCAGGATCTTCGAGGGAGGACTGCCCCCCAGTAGTTCCAGCCCCGGGACCCCCAGGCCAGACCCCCCTCTTTCAGCCAGGTACATTTTTCTTCTTTTTTTTTTCTTTCCCTTTCCTGTTATCCACATCTTTCAATTGTAAATTACTCTCTACTGATCAACACACAGGAATGCCCCCAGTTCATCCACACCACACTCCCATTTCTCGACCACTGGGCCAGGATCTTCGAGGGAGGACTGCCCCCTAGTAGTTCCAGCCCCGGGACCCCTAGGCCAGACCCCCCTCTTTAAGCCAGGTACATTTTTTTTTCCATTTTTTCTTTCTTTCTCTTTCCTGTTACCCACATCTTTCAATTGTAAATTTCTCTCTTCTGATCAACACACAGGAACGCCCTCAGTTCATCCAAACCACACTCCCATCTTTCGACCCCTGGGCCAGGATCTTCGAGGGAGGACTGCTCCCCAGTAGTTCCAGCCCCGGGACCCCAGGCTAGACCCCCCTCTTTCATCCAGGTACATTTTTTTCCTTTTTTTTTTCTTTCTCTGTCCTCTTACCCACATCTTTCAATCGTAAATTTCTCTCTTCTGATCAACACACAGAAACGCCCTCAGTTCATCCACACCACACTCCCATCTTTCGACCCCTGGGCCAGGATCTTCGAGGGAGGACTGCCACCCAGTAGTTCCAGCCCAGGGACCCCCAGGCCAGACCCCCCTCTTTCAGTCAGGTACATTTATTTTCCTTTTCTTTTTTTCTTTCTCTGTCCTCATACCCACATCTTTCAATTCTAAATTTCTGCCTTCTGATCAACACACAGGAACGCCCTCAGTTCATCCACACCACACTCCCATCTTTCGACCCCTGGGCCAGGATCTTCGAGGGAGGACTGACCCCCAGTAGTTCCCGCCCCGGGACCCCAGGCCAGACCCCCCTATTTAAGCCAGGTACATTTTTTTCCGTTTTTTTTTCTTTCTCTTTCCTGTGACCCAAATCTTTCAATTGTAAATTTCTCTCTTCTGATCAACACACAGGAACGCCCTCATTTCATCCAAACCACACTCCCATCTTTCGACACCTAGCCAGGATCTTCGAGGGAAGACTGTCCCCCGTAGTTCCTGCCCCGGCACCCCCAGGCCAGGCCCTCTCTTTCAGCCAGGTACATTTTTTTCCTTTTTTTTTTCTTTCTCTGTCCTCTTACCCACATTTTTCAATCGTAAAATTCTCTCTTCTGATCAACACACAGAAACGCCCTCAGTTCCTCCACACCACACATCCATCTTTCGTCCCCTGGGCGAGGATTTTCGAGGGAGGACTGACCCCATTAGTTCCACCCCGGGACCCCCAGACCAGACCCAACTCTTTCAGCCAGGTACATTTTTCTTCCTTTTTTTTTTCTTTCTCTTTCCTGTTACCCACATCATTCAATTATAAATTTTTCTCTTCTGAGCAACACACAGGAAAGCCCTCAGTTCATCCACACCACATTCCCATCTTTTGAACCCTGGGCCAGGATCTTCGAGGGAGGACTGCCCCCCAGTAGTTCCAGCCCCGGGACCCCCAGGCCAGACCCCACTCTTTCAGCCAGGTACATTTTTCTTCCTTTTCTTTTCTTTCTCTTTCCTGTTATCCACATCTTTCAATTGTAAATTTCTCTCTTCTGATCAACACACAGGAACGCCCTCAGTTCATAAACACCACACTCACATATTTCGACCCCTGGGCCAGGATCTTCGAGGGAGGACTGCCCCCCAGTAGTTCCAGCCACGGGACCCCAAGGCCAGACCCCCCGCTTTCAGCCACGCACATTTTTTTTCCTCTTTTTTTCCTTTCCCTTTCCTGTTACCCACATCTTTCAATTGTAAATTTCTCTCTTCTGATCAACACACAGGAACGCCCTCAGTTCATCCACACCACACTCCCATCTTTCCACCCATGGGCCAGGATGTTCGAGGGAGGACTGTCCCCCAGTAGTTCCAGCCCCGGGACCCCCAGTCCAGACCCCTCTCTTAAAGGCAGGTACATTTTTTTTCCGTTTTTTTTCTTTCCCTTTCCTGTTACCCACATCTTTCAATTGTAAAGTTCTCTCTTCTGATCAACACACAGGAACGCACTCAGTTCATCCACACCACACTCCAATCTTTCGACCCCTGGGCCAGGATCTTCAAGGGAAGACTGCCCCCCAGTAGTTCCAGCCCCGGGATCCCCAGGCCAGACCCCCGTCTTTCAGCCAGGCATATTTATTTTTCCTTTATTTGTTTCTTTCTCTTTCCTGTTACCCACATCTTTCAATTGTAAATTTCTCTCTTCTGATCAACACACAGGAACGCCCTCAGTTCATCCACACCACACTGTTGATATTTCGACCCCTGGGCCAGGATCTTCGAGGGAGGACAGCCCCCCAGTAGTTCCAACCCCGGGACCCCCAGGCCAGACCCCCCTCTTTCAGCCAGGTACATTTTTCTTCCTGTTTTTTTTCTTTCTCTTTCCTGTTATCCACATATTTCAATTGAAAATTTCTGCCTTCTGATCAACACACAGGAACGCCCTCAGTTCATCCACACCACACTCCCATCTTTCGACCCCTGGGCCAGGATCTTCGAGGGAGGACTGACCCCCAGTAGTTCCCGCCCCGGGACCCCAGGCCACACCCCCCTATTTAAGCCAGGTACATTTTTTTCCGTTTTCTTTTCTTTCTCTTTCCTGTGACCCAAATCTTTCAATTGTAAATTTCTCTCTTCTGATCAACACACAGGAACGCCCTCATTTCATCCAAACCACACTCCCATCTTTCGACACCTAGCCAGGATCTTCGAGGGAAGACTGTCCCCCGTAGTTCCTGCCCCGGCACCCCCAGGCCAGGCCCTCTCTTTCAGCCAGGTACATTTTTTTCCTTTTTTTTTTCTTTCTCTGTCCTCTTACCCACATCTTTCAATCGTAAAATTCTCTCTTCTGATCAACACACAGAAACGCCCTCAGTTCCTCCACACCACACATCCATCTTTCGTCCCCTGGGCGAGGATTTTCGAGGGAGGACTGACCCCAGTAGTTCCAGCCCCGGGACCCCCAGACCAGACCCAACTCTTTCAGCCAGGTACATTTTTCTTCCTTTTTTTTTTCTTTCTCTTTCCTGTTACCCACATCATTCAATTATAAATTTTTCTCTTCTGAGCAACACACAGGAACGCCCTCAGTTCATCCACACCACATTCCCATCTTTTGAACCCTGGGCCAGGATCTTCGATGGAGAACTGCCCCCCAGTAGTTCCAGCCCCGGGACCCCCAGGCCAGACCCCACTCTTTCAGCCAGGTACATTTTTCTTCCTTTTCTTTTCTTTCTCTTTCCTGTTATCCACATCTTTCAATTGTAAATTTCTCTCTTCTGATCAACACACAGGAACGCCCTCAGTTCATAAACACCACACTCCCATATTTCGTCCCCTGGGCCAGGATCTTCGAGAGAGGACTGCCCCCCAGTAGTTCCAGCCACGGGACCCTAAGGCCAGACCCCCCGCTTTCAGCCACGCACATTTTTTTTCCTCTTTTTTTCTTTCCCTTTCCTGTTACCCACATCTTTCAATTGTAAATTTCTCTCTTCTGATCAACACACAGGAACGCCCTCAGTTCATCCACACCACACTCCCATCTTTCGACCCCTGGGACAGGATCTTCGAGGGAGGACTGCTCCCCAGTAGTTACAGCCCCGGGACCCCCAGGCCAGACCCCCCTCTTTCATCCAGGTCCATTTTTTTCCTTTTTTATTTCTTTCTCTGTCCTCTTACCCACGTCTTTCAATCGTAAATTTCTCTCTTCTGATCAACACACAGGAACGCACTCAGTTCATCCACACAACACTCCCATCTTTCGACCCCTGGCCAGGATCTTCGAGGGATGACTGCACCCCAGTAATTCCAGCCCAGGGACCCCCAGGCCAGACCCCCCGCTTTCAGCCAGGTACATTTATTTTCCTTTTCTTTTTTTCTTTCTCTGTCCTCATACCCACATCTTTCAATTCTAAATTTCTCTCTTCTGATCAACACACAGTAATGCCCTCAGTTCATCCACACCACACTCCCATTTTTCGACCCCTGGGCCAGGATTTTCGAGGCAGGGCTGCCCCCCCAGTAGTTCCAGCCCCGGGACCCCCATATCAGACCCCCCTCTTTCAGCCAGGTACATTTATTTTTCCTTTTTTTTTTCTTTCTCTTTCCTGTTACCCACATCTTTCAATTGTAAATTTCTGCCTTCTGATCAACACACAGGAAAGCCCTCAGTTCATCCACACCACACTCCCATCTTTCGACCCCTGGGCCAGGATCTTCGAGGGAGGACTGCCCCCCAGTTGTTTCAGCTCTGGGACCCTCAGGCCAGACACCCCTCTTTAAGCCAGGTACATTTTTTTTTCCTTTTTTTTCTTTCTCTATCCTGTTACCCACATGTTTCAATTGTAAATTTCTCTCTTCTGATCAACACACAAGAACACCCTCAGTTCATCCACACAACACTCCCATCTTTCGACCCCTGGGACAGGATTTTCGAGGGAGGGATGCTCTCCAGTAGTTGCAGCACCGGGACCCCAGGCCAGACCCCCCTCTTTCAGCCAGGTACATTTTTTTTCCTTTTTTTTTCTTTCTCTTTCCTGTTACCCACATCTTTCAATTGTAAATTTCTCTCTTCTGATCAACACACAGGAAGACCCTCAGTTCATCCACAGCACACTCCCAGATTTCGACCCCTGGGCCAGGATCATCAAGGGAGGACTGCGCCCCAGTAGTTCCAGCCCCGAGACGCCCAGCCCAGACCCCACTCTTTCAGCCAGGTACATTTTTCTTCCTTTTTTTTTTCTTTCTCATTCCTGTTATTCACCTCTTTCAATAGTAAATTTCTCTCTTCTGATCAACACACAGGAACGCCCTCAGTTCATCCACACCACACTCCCATCTTTTGACACGTGGGCCAGGATCTTCGAGGGAGGACTGCCCAAAGTAGTTGCAGCACCGGGACCCCAGGCCATACCGCCCTCTTTCAGCCAGGTACATTTTCTTTCCTTTTTTTTTCTTTCTCTTTCCTGTTAACCACATCTTTCAATAGTAAATTTCTCTCTTCTGATCAACACACAGGAACGCCCACAGTTCATCCACACCACACTCCCATATTTCGACCCCTGGGCCAGGATCTTCGAGGGAGGACTTCCCCCCAGTAGTTCCAGCCCCGATACTCCCAGGCCAGACCCCCCTCTTTCAGCTAGGTTCATTTTTCTTCCTTTTTTTTTCTTTGTCTTTCCTGTTACCCACATCTTTCAATTATAAATTTTTCTCTTCTCATCAACACACAGGAAAGCCCTCAGTTCATCCACACCACATTCTCATCTTTCGACCCCTGGGCCAGGATCTTCGAGGGAGGACTGCCCCCCAGTAGTTCCAGCCCCGGGACCCCCAGGCCAGACTCCCCTCTTTCAGCCAGGTACATTTTTTTTCCTTTTCTTTTTTTCTTTCTCTGTCCTCCTACCCACATCTTTCAATTCTAAATTTCTCTCTTCTGATCAACACACAGTAATGCCCCCAGTTCATCCACACCACACTCCCATCTTTCGACCCCTGGGCCAGGATCTTTGAGGGAGGACTGCCCCCCAGTAGTTCCAGCCCCGGGACCCCCAGGCCAGACCCCCCTCTTTAAGCCAGGTACATTTTTTTTTCCTTTTTTTTTTCTTTCTCTTTCCTGTTACCCACATCTTTCAATTGTAAATTTCTCTCTTCTGATCAACACACAGGAACGCCCTCAGTTCATCCACATCACACTCCCATCTATCGACCTCTGGGCCGGGATCTTCGAGGGAGGACTGCTCCCCAGTAGTTACAGCCCCGGGACCCCCAGGCCAGACCACCCTCTTTCATCCAGGTCCATTTTTTTCCTTTTTTATTTCTTTCTCTTTCCTCTTACCCACATCTTTCAATTGTAAATTTCTCTCTTCTGATCAACACACAGAAACGCCCTCAGTTCATCCACACCACACTCCCATCTTTCGACCCCTGGGCCAGGATCTTCGAGGGATTACTGCACCCCAGTAGTTACAGCCCAGGGACCCCCAGGCCAGACCCCCCTCTTTCAGCCAGGTACATTTATTTTCCTTTTCTTTTTTTCTTTCTCTGTCCTCATACCCACATCTTTCAATTCTAAATTTCTCTCTTCTGATCAACACACAGTAATGCCCTCAGTTCATCCACACCACACTCCCATTTTTCGACCCCTGGGCCAGGATCTTCGAGGGAGGACTGCCCCCCAGTAGTTCCAGCCCCGGGACCCCCAGGCCAGACCCCCCTCTTTCAGCCAGGTACATTTTTCTTCCTGTTTTTTTTCTTTCTCTTTCCTGTTATCCACATCTTTCAATTGAAAATTTCTGCCTTCTGATCAACACACAGGAACGCCCTCAGTTCATCCACACCACACTCCCATCTTTCGACCCCTGGGCCAGGATCTTCGAGGGAGGACTGACCCCCAGTAGTTCCCGCCCCGGGACCCCAGGCCAGACCCCCCTATTTAAGCCAGGTACATTTTTTTCCGTTTTTTTTTCTTTCTCTTTCCTGTGACCCAAATCTTTCAATTGTAAATTTCTCTCTTCTGATCAACACACAGGAACGCCCTCATTTCATCCAAACCACACTCCCATCTTTCGACACCTAGCCAGGATCTTCGAGGGAAGACTGTCCCCCGTAGTTCCTGCCCCGGCACCCCCAGGCCAGGCCCTCTCTTTCAGCCAGGTACATTTTTTTCCTTTTTTTTTTCTTTCTCTGTCCTCTTACCCACATCTTTCAATCGTAAAATTCTCTCTTCTGATCAACACACAGAAACGCCCTCAGTTCCTCCACACCACACATCCATCTTTCGTCCCCTGGGCGAGGATTTTCGAGGGAGGACTGACCCCAGTAGTTCCAGCCCCGGGACCCCCAGACCAGACCCAACTCTTTCAGCCAGGTACATTTTTCTTCCTTTTTTTTTTCTTTCTCTTTCCTGTTACCCACATCATTCAATTATAAATTTTTCTCTTCTGAGCAACACACAGGAACGCCCTCAGTTCATCCACACCACATTCCCATCTTTTGAACCCTGGGCCAGGATCTTCGATGTAGGACTGCCCCCCAGTAGTTCCAGCCCAGGGACCCCCAGGCCAGACCCCACTCTTTCAGCCAGGTACATTTTTCTTCCTTTTCTTTTCTTTCTCTTTCCTGTTATCCACATCTTTCAATTGTAAATTTCTCTCTTCTGATCAACACACAGGAACACCCTCAGTTCATAAACACCACAATCCCATATTTCGACCCCTGGGCCAGGATCTTCGAGGGAGGACTGCCCCCCAGTAGTTCCAGCCACGGGACCCCAAGGCCAGACCCCCCGCTTTCAGCCACGCACATTTTTTTTCCTCTTTTTTTCTTTCCCTTTCCTGTTACCCACATCTTTCAATTGTAAATTTCTCTCTTCTGATCAACACACAGGAACGCCCTCAGTTCATCCACACCACACTCCCATCTTTTGACCCATGGGCCAGGATGTTCGAGGGAGGACTGTCCCCCAGTAGTTGCAGCCCCGGCACCCCCAGTCCAGACCCCCCTATTAAAGCCAGGTACATTTTTTTTCCGTTTTTTTTCTTTCCCTTTCCCGTTACCCACATCTTTCAATTGTAAAGTTCTCTCTTCTGATCAACACACAGGAACGCACTCAGTTCATCCACACCACACTCCAATCTTTCGACCCCTGGGCCAGGATCTTCAAGGGAAGACTGCCCCCCAGTAGTTCCAGCCCCGGGATCCCCAGGCCAGACCCCCCTCTTTCAGCCAGGCACATTTATTTTTCCTTTATTTGTTTCTTTCTCTTTCCTGTTACCCACATCTTTCAATTGTAAATTTCTCTCTTCTGATCAACACACAGGAACGCCTTCAGTTCATCCACACCACACTCCCATCTTTCGACCCCTGGGCCAGGATCTTTGAGGGAGGAATGGCCCCCATTAGTTCCAGCCTTGGGACCCCCAGGCCAGACCCACCTCTTTCAGCCAGGTACATTTTTCTTCCTTTTTTTTTCTTTCTCTTTCCTGTTACCCACATCTTTCAATTGTAAATTTCTCTCTTCTGATCAACACACAGGAACGCCCTCAGTTCATCCACACCACACTCCCATCTTTCGACCCCTGGGACAGGATCTTCGAGGGAGGACTGCTCCCCAGTAGTTACAGCCCCGGGACCCCCAGGCCAGACCCCCCTCTTTCATCCAGGTCCATTTTTTTCCTTTTTTATTTCTTTCTCTGTCCTCTTACCCACATCTTTCAATCGTAAATTTCTCTCTTCTGATCAACACACAGAAACGCTCTCAGTTCATCCACACAACACTCCCATCTTTCGACCCCTGGGCCAGGATCTTCGAGGGATGACTGCACCCCAGTAATTCCAGCCCAAGGACACCCAGGCCAGACCCCCCGCTTTCAGCCAGGTACATTTATTTTCCTTTTCTTTTTTTCTTTCTCTGTCCTCATACCCACATCTTTCAATTCTAAATTTCTCTCTTCTGATCAACACACAGTAATGCCCTCAGTTCATCCACACCACACCCCCATTTTTCGACCCCTGGGCCAGGATTTTCGAGGCAGGGCTGCCCCCCCAGTAGTTCCAGCCCCGGGACCCCCATATCAGACCCCCCTCTTTCAGCCAGGTACATTTTTTTTCCTTTTTTTTTTCTTTCTCTTTCCTGTTACCCACATCTTTCAATTGTAAATTTCTGCCTTCTGATCAACACACAGGAAAGCCCTCAGTTCATCCACACCACACTCCCATCTTTCGACCCCTGGGCCAGGATCTTCGAGGGAGGACTGCCCCCCAGTTGTTTCAGCTCTGGGACCCTCAGGCCAGACCCCCCTCTTTAAGCCAGGTACATTTTTTTTTTCCTTTTTTTTTCTTTCTCTATCCTGTTACCCACATGTTTCAATTGTAAATTTCTCTCTTCTGATCAACACACAAGAACACCCTCAGTTCATCCACACAACACTCCCATCTTTCGACCCCTGGGACAGGATTTTCGAGGGAGGGATGCTCTCCAGTAGTTGCAGCACCGGGACCCCAGGCCAGACCCCCCTCTTTCAGCCAGGTACATTTTTTTTCCTTTTTTTTTTCTTTCTCTTTCCTGTTACCCACATCTTTCAATTGTAAATTTCTCTCTTCCGATCAACACACAGGAAGACCCTCAGTTCATCCACAGCACACTCCCATCTTTCGACCCCTGGGCCAGGATCATCAAGGGAGGACTGCGCCCCAGTAGTTCCAGCCCCGGGACGCCCAGCCCAGACCCCACTCTTTCAGCCAGGTACATTTTTCTTCCTTTTTTTTTTCTTTCTCTTTCCTGTTATTCACCTCTTTCAATAGTAAATTTCTCTCTTCTGATGAACACACAGGAACGCCCTCAGTTCATCCACACCACACTCCCATCTTTTGACACGTGGGCCAGGATCTTCGAGGGAGGACTGCCCAAAGTAGTTGCAGCACCGGGACCCCAGGCCATACCGCCCTCTTTCAGCCAGGTACATTTTTTTTCCTTTTTTTTTCTTTCTCTTTCCTGTTACCCACATCTTTCAATGGTAAATTTCTCTCTTCTGATCAACACACAGGAACGCCCACAGTTCATCCACACCACACTCCCATATTTCGACCCCTGGGCCAGGATCTTCGAGGGAGGACTTCCCCCCAGTAGTTCCAGCCCCGATACCCCCAGGCCAGAACCCCCTCTTTCAGCTAGGTTCATTTTTCTTCCTTTTTTTTTCTTTGTCTTTCCTGTTACCCACATCTTTCAATTATAAATTTTTCTCTTCTCATCAACACACAGGAAAGCCCTCAGTTCATCCACACCACATTCTCATCTTTCGACCCCTGGGCCAGGATCTTCGAGGGAGGACTGCCCCCCAGTAGTTCCAGCCACGGGACCCCCAGGCCAGACTCCCCTCTTTCAGCCAGGTACATTTTTTTTTCCTTTTCTTTTTTTCTTTCTCTGTCCTCCTACCCACATCTTTCAATTCTAAATTTCTCTCTTCTGATCAACACACAGTAATGCCCCCAGTTCATCCACACCACACTCCCATCTTTCGACCCCTGGGCCAGGATCTTTGAGGGAGGACTGCCCCCCAGTAGTTCCAGCCCCGGGACCCCCAGGCCAGACCCCCCTCTTTAAGCTAGGTACATTTTTTTTTCCTTTTTTTTTTCTTTCTCTTTCCTGTTACCCACATCTTTCAATTGTAAATTTCTCTCTTCTGATCAACACACAGGAACGCCCTCAGTTCATCCACATCACACTCCCATCTATCGACCTCTGGGCCGGGATCTTCGAGGGAGGACTGCTCCCCAGTAGTTACAGCCCCGGGACCCCCAGGCCAGACCCCCCCTCTTTCATCCAGGTCCATTTTTTTCCTTTTTTATTTCTTTCTCTTTCCTCTTACCCACATCTTTCAATTGTAAATTTCTCTCTTCTGATCAACACACAGAAACGCCCTCAGTTCATCCACACCACACTCCCATCTTTCGACCCCTGGGCCAGGATCTTCGAGGGATGACTGCACCCCAGTAGTTCCAGCCCAGGGACCCCCCAGGCCAGACCCCCCTCTTTCAGCCAGGTACATTTATTTTCCTTTTCTTTTTTTCTTTCTCTGTCCTCATACCCACATCTTTCAATTCTAAATTTCTCTCTTCTGATCAACACACAGTAATGCCCTCAGTTCATCCACACCATACACCCATTTTTCGACCCCTGGGCCAGGATTTTCGAGGCAGGACTGCCCCCCCAGTACTTCCATCCCCGGGACCCCCATATCAGACCCCCCTCTTTCAGCCAGGTACTTTTTTTTCCTTTTTTTTTTCTTTCTCTTTCCTGTTACCCACATCTTTCAATTGTAAATTTCTGCCTTCTGATCAACACACAGGAAAGCCCTCAGTTCATCCACACCACACTCCCATCTTTCGACCCCTGGGCCAGGATTTTCGAGGCAGGACTGCCCCCCCCCAGTAGTTCCAGCCCCGGGACCCCCATATCAGAACCCCCTCTTTCAGCTAGGTTCATTTTTCTTCCTTTTTTTTTTTTCTTTCTCTTTCCTGTTACCCACATCTTTCAATGGTAAATTTCTCTCTTCTGATCAACACACAGGAACGCCCACAGTTCATCCACACCACACTCCCATATTTCGACCCCTGGGCCAGGATCTTCGAGGGACGACTTCCCCCCAGTAGTTCCAGCCCCGATACCCCCAGGCCAGACCCCCCTCTTTCAGCTAGGTTCATTTTTCTTCCTTTTTTTTTTCTTTGTCTTTCCTGTTACCCACATCTTTCAATTATAAATTTTTCTCTTCTCATCAACACACAGGAAAGCCCTCAGTTCATCCATACCACATTCTCATCTTTCGACCCCTGGGCCAGGATCTTCGAGGGAGGACTGCCCCCCAGTAGTTCCAGCCCTGGGCCCCCAGGCCAGACTCCCCTCTTTCAGCCAGGTACATTTTTTTCCTTTTCTTTTTTTCTTTCTCTGTCCTCATACCCACATCTTTCAATTCTAAATTTCTCTCTTCTGATCAACACACAGTAATGTCCTCAGGTCATCCACACCACACTCCCATTTTTCGACCCCTGGGCCAGGATCTTTGAGGGAGGGCTGCCCCCCAGTAGTTCCAGTTCCAGCCCCGGGACCCCCAGGCCAGACCCCACTCTTTCAGCCAGGCACATTTTTTTCCTCTTTTTTTTCTTTCTCTTTCCTATTACCCAAATCTTTCAATTGTAAATTTCTCTCTTCTGATCAACACACAGGAACACCCTCATTTCATCCACACCACACTCCAATGTTTCGACCCCTGGGCCAGGATCTTCGAGGGAGTTCTGCCCCCCAGTAGTTCCAGCCACGGGACCCCCAAGCCAGACCCCCCTCTTTCAGCCAGGTACATTTTTTTTCCTTTTTTTTTTCTTTCTCTTTCCTGTTACCCACATCTTTCAATTGTAAATTTCTCTCTTCTGATCTACACACAGGAACACCCTGAGTTCATCCACACAACACTCCCATCTTTCGACCCCTGGGACAGGATTTTCGAGGGAGGGCTGCTCTCCAGTAGTTGCAGCACCGGGACCCCAGGCCAGACCCCCGTCTTTCAGCCAGGTACATTATTTTTCCATTTATTTTCTTTCTCTTTCCTGTTACCCACATCTTTCAATTGTAAATTTCTCTCTTCTGATCAACACACGGGAAGGCCCTCAGTTCATCCACAGCACACTCCCATCTTTCGAACCCTGGGCCAGGATCATCAAGGGAGGACTGCGCCCCAGTAGTTCCAGCCCCGGGACGCCCAGCCCAGACCCCACTCTTTCAGCCAGGTACATTTTTCTTCCTTTTTTTTTCTTTCTCTTTCCTGTTATTCACCTCTTTCAATAGTAAATTTCTCTCTTCTGATCAACACACAGAAACGCTCTCAGTTCATCCACACAACACTCCCATCTTTCGACCCCTGGGAAAGGATTTTCGAGGGAGGACTGCCCCCCAGTAGTTCCAGCCCCGGGACCTCCAGGCCAGTCACCCCTCTTTCAGCCAGGTATATTTTTTTTTCCGTTTTTTTTCTTTCTCTTTCCTGTTACCCACATCTTTCAATTGTAAATTTCTCTCTTCTGATCAACACACAGTTACGCCCTCAGTTCATCCACACCACACTCCCATCTTTCGACCCCTGGGACAGGATCATCAAGGGAGGACTGCCCCCCAGTAGTTCCAGCCCCGGCACCCCCAGGGCAGACCCCCCTCTTTCAGCCAGGTACATTTTTTTTCCGTTTTTTTTCTTTCTCTTTCCTGTTACCCACATCTTTCAATTGTAAATTTCTCTCTTCTGATCAACATACAGGAACGCCCTCAGTTCATCCACACCACCCTCCTATCTTTCGACCCCTGGGCCAGGATCTTCGATGGAGGACTGCCCCCCAGTAGTTCCAGCTCCGGCACCCCCAGGCCAGACCCCCCTCTTTCAGCCAGGTACGTTTTTTTTCCTTTTTTTTTTCTTTCTCTTTCCTGTTACCCACATCTTTCAATTGTAAATTTCTCTCTTCTGATCAACACACAGGAATGTCCTCAGTTCATCCACACCACACTCCCATCTTTCGACCCCTGGGAAAGGATTTTCGAGGGAGGACTGCCCCCCAGTAGTTCCAGCCCCGGGACACCCAGGCCAGTACCCCCTCTTTCAGCCAGGTACATTTTTTTTTCCGTTTCTTTTTTTTCTCTTTCCTGTTACCCATATCTTTCAATTGTAAATTTCTCTCTTCTGATCAACACACAGGAATGCCCTCATTTCATCCACACCACACTCCCATCTTTTGACCCCTGGGCCAGGATCTTCGAGGGAGGTCTTCCCCCCAGTAGTTCCAGCAACTGGACCCCCATGTCAGACCCCCCTCTCTCAGCCAGGTACATTTTTTTTCCTTTTTTTTCTTTCTCTTTCCTGTTACCCACATCTTTCAATCGTAAATTTCTCTCTTCTGATCAACACACAGGAACACCCACAGTTCATCCACACCACAGTCCCATCTTTCAACCCCTGGGCCAGGATCTTCGAGGGAGAAATGGCCCCCATTAGTTCGAGCCCTGGGATCCCAGTCCAGACCACCCTCTTTCAGCCACTTCATTTTTCTTCCTTTTTTTTTCTTTCTCTGTCCTCTTACCCACATCTTTCAATTGTAAATTTCTCTCTTCTGATCAAAACACAGGAACGCCCTCATTTCATCCACACCACACTCCCATGTTTCTACCCCTGGGCCAGGATCTTCGACGGAGGACTGCCCCCCAGTAGTTCCAGCTCCGGCACCCCCAGGCCAGACCCCCCTCTTTCAGCCAGGTATGTTTTTTTTTCCTTTTTTTTTTCTTTCTCTTTCCTGTTACCCACATCTTTCAATTGTAAATTTCTCTCTTCTGATCAACACACAGGAACGCCCTCAGTTCATCCAAACCACACTCCCATCTTTCGACCCCTGGGAAAGGATTTTCGAGGGAGGACTGCCCCTCAGTAGTTCCAGCCCCGGGACCTCCAGGCCAGTCACCCCTCTTTCAGCCAGGTATATTTTTTTTTCCGTTTTTTTTCTTTCTCTTTCCTGTTACCCACATCTTTCAATTGTAAATTTCTCTCTTCTGATCAACACACAGTTACGCCCTCAGTTCATCCACACCACACTCCCATCTTTCGACCCCTGGGCCAGGATCATCAAGGGAGGACTGCCCCCCAGTATTTCCAGCCCCGGGACACCCAGGCAAGACCCCCCTCTTTCAGCCAGGTATATTTTTCTTCCTTTTTTTTTTTCTTTCTCTTTCCTGTTACCCACATCTTGCAATTGTAAATTTCTCTCTTCTGATCCACACACCGGAACGCCCTAGTTTCATCACACCACACTCCCATATTTAGACCCCTGGTCCAGGATCTTCGAGGGATGACTGCACCCCAGTCGTTCCAGCCCCGGGACCCCGAGTCCAGACCCACCTTTTTCAGCCAGGTACATATTTTTTCCTTTTTTTTTTCATTCTCTTTCCTGTTACCCACATCTTTCTATAGTAAATTTCTCTCTTCTGTTCAACACACAGGAACCCCCTCAGTTCATCCACAACACACTCCCATCTTTCGACCCGTGGGCCAGGATTTTCGAGGGAGGACTGCCCACAGTAGTTGCAGCACCGGTTCCCCAGGCCAGACCCCCCTCTTTCAGCCAGGTACATTTTTTTTTTCCTTTTTTTTTTCTTTCTCTGTCCTGTTACCCACATCTTTCAATTGTAAATTTCTCTCTTCTGATCAAAACACAGGAACGCCCTCAGTTCATCCACACCACACTCCCATCTTTCGACCCCTGGGCCAGGATCATCAAGGGAGGACTGCGCCCCAGTAGTTCCAGCCCCGGGACCCCCCAGGCCAGACCCCACTCTTTCAGCCAGGTACATTTTTATTCCTTTTTTTTTTCTTTCTCTTTCCTGTTATCCACATCTTTCTATTGTAAATTTCTCTCTTCTGATCAACATCCAGGAATGCCCTCAGTTCATCCGCACCACACTCCCATTTTTTGACCCCTGGGCCAGCATCTTGGAGGGAGGACTGCCCCCCAGTAGTTCCAGCCCCGGGACACCCAGGCCAGTACCCCCTCTTTCAGCCAGGTACATTTTTTTTTTCCGTTTCTTTTTTTTCTCTTTCCTGTTACCCATATCTTTCAATTGTAAATTTCTCTCTTCTGATCAACACACAGGAATGCCCTCATTTCATCCACACCACACTCCCATCTTTTGACCCCTGGGCCAGGATCTTCGAGGGAGGTCTTCCCCCCAGTAGTTCCAGCAACTGGACCCCCATGGCAGACCCCCCTCTCTCAGCCAGGTACATTTTTTTTCCTTTTTTTTCTTTCTCTTTCCTGTTACCCACATCTTTCAATCGTAAATTTCTCTCTTCTGATCAACACACAGGAACACCCACAGTTCATCCACACCACAGTCCCATCTTTCAACCCCTGGGCCAGGATCTTCGAGGGAGAAATGGCCCCCATTAGTTCGAGCCCTGGGATCCCAGTCCAGACCACCCTCTTTCAGCCACTTCATTTTTCTTCCTTTTTTTTTCTTTCTCTGTCCTCTTACCCACATCTTTCAATTGTAAATTTCTCTCTTCTGATCAAAACACAGGAACGCCCTCATTTCATCCACACCACACTCCCATGTTTCTACCCCTGGGCCAGGATCTTCGACGGAGGACTGCCCCCCAGTAGTTCCAGCTCCGGCACCCCCAGGCCAGACCCCCCTCTTTCAGCCAGGTATGTTTTTTTTCCTTTTTTTTTTCTTTCTCTTTCCTGTTACCCACATCTTTCAATTGTAAATTTCTCTCTTCTGATCAACACACAGGAACGCCCTCAGTTCATCCAAACCACACTCCCATCTTTCGACCCCTGGGAAAGGATTTTCGAGGGAGGACTGCCCCTCAGTAGTTCCAGCCCCGGGACCTCCAGGCCAGTCACCCCTCTTTCAGCCAGGTATATTTTTTTTTCCGTTTTTTTTCTTTCTCTTTCCTGTTACCCACATCTTTCAATTGTAAATTTCTCTCTTCTGATCAACACACAGTTACGCCCTCAGTTCATCCACACCACACTCCCATCTTTCGACCCCTGGGCCAGGATCATCAAGGGAGGACTGCCCCCCAGTATTTCCAGCCCCGGGACACCCAGGCAAGACCCCCCTCTTTCAGCCAGGTATATTTTTCTTCCTTTTTTTTTTTTCTTTCTCTTTCCTGTTACCCACATCTTGCAATTGTAAATTTCTCTCTTCTGATCCACACACCGGAACGCCCTAGTTTCATCCACACCACACTCCCATATTTAGACCCCTGGTCCAGGATCTTCGAGGGATGACTGCACCCCAGTCGTTCCAGCCCCGGGACCCCGAGTCCAGACCCACCTTTTTCAGCCAGGTACATATTTTTTCCTTTTTTTTTTCATTCTCTTTCCTGTTACCCACATCTTTCTATAGTAAATTTCTCTCTTCTGTTCAACACACAGGAACCCCCTCAGTTCATCCACAACACACTCCCATCTTTCGACCCGTGGGCCAGGATTTTCGAGGGAGGACTGCCCACAGTAGTTGCAGCACCGGTTCCCCAGGCCAGACCCCCCACTTTCAGCCAGGTACATTTTTTTTTTTCCTTTTTTTTTTCTTTCTCTGTCCTGTTACCCACATCTTTCAATTGTAAATTTCTCTCTTCTGATCAAAACACAGGAACGCCCTCATTTCATCCACACCACACTCCCATGTTTCTACCCCTGGGCCAGGATCTTCGACGGAGGACTGCCCCCCAGTAGTTCCAGCTCCGGCACCCCCAGGCCAGACCCCCCTCTTTCAGCCAGGTATGTTTTTTTTTCCTTTTTTTTTTCTTTCTCTTTCCTGTTACCCACATCTTTCAATTGTAAATTTCTCTCTTCTGATCAACACACAGGAACGCCCTCAGTTCATCCAAACCACACTCCCATCTTTCGACCCCTGGGAAAGGATTTTCGAGGGAGGACTGCCCCTCAGTAGTTCCAGCCCCGGGACCTCCAGGCCAGTCACCCCTCTTTCAGCCAGGTATATTTTTTTTTCCGTTTTTTTTCTTTCTCTTTCCTGTTACCCACATCTTTCAATTGTAAATTTCTCTCTTCTGATCAACACACGGGAAGGCCCTCAGTTCATCCACAGCACACTCCCATCTTTCGAACCCTGGGCCAGGATCATCAAGGGAGGACTGCGCCCCAGTAGTTCCAGCCCCGGGACGCCCAGCCCAGACCCCACTCTTTCAGCCAGGTACATTTTTCTTCCTTTTTTTTTCTTTCTCTTTCCTGTTATTCACCTCTTTCAATAGTAAATTTCTCTCTTCTGATCAACACACAGGAACGCCCTCAGTTCATCCACACCACACTCCCATCTTTTGACCCATGGGCCAGGATCTTCGAGGGAGGACTGCCCAAAGTAGTAGCAGCACCAGGACCCCAGGCCAGACCCACCTCTTTCAGCCAGGTACATTTTTTTTCCTTTTTTTTTTCTTTCTCTTTCCTGTTACCCACATCTTTCAATTGTAAATTTCTCTCTTCTGATCAACACACAGGAACGCCCATAGTTCATCCACACCACACTCCCATATTTTGACCCCTGGGCCAGGATCTTCGAGGGAGGACTTCCCCCCAGTAGTTCCAGCACCGATACCCCCAGACCAGACCCCCCTCTTTCAGCTAGTTTCATTTTTCTTCCTTTTTTTTTTCTTTGTCTTTCCTGTTACCCACATCTTTCAATTATAAATTTTTCTCTTCTGATCCACACACAGGAAAACCCTCAGTTCATCCACACCACATTCTCATCTTTCGACCCCTGGGCCAGGATCTTCGAGGGAGGACTGCCCCCCAGTAGTTCCAGCCCCCGGGACCCCCATGTCAGACCCCCGTCTTTCAGCCAGGTACATTTTTTTTCCTTTTCTTTTTTTCTTTCTCTGTCCTCATACCCACATCTTTCAATTGTAAATTTCTCTCTTCTGATCAACACACAGGAACGCCCACAGTTCATTCACACCACACTCCCCTCTTTTGACCCGTGGGCCAGGATTTTCGAGGGAGGACTGCCCACAGTTGTTACAGCACCGGGACCCCCAGGCCAGACCCCCCTCTTTCAGCCAGGTACATTTTTTTTTCCTTTTTTTTTTCTTTCTCTTTCCTGTTACCCACATCTTTCAATTGTAAATTTCTCTCTTCTGATCAACTCACAGGATCGCCCACAGATCATCCACACCACAGTCCCATCTTTCGACCCCTGGGCCAGATCTTCGAGGGAGGAATGCCCCCAAGTATTTCCAGCCCTGGGACCCCCAGTCCAGACCCCCCTCTTTCAGCCAGGTATATTTTTCTTCCTTTTTTTTCCTTTCTCTTTCCTCTTACCCAGATCATTCAATTGTAAATTTCTCTCTTCTGATCAACACACAGGAACGCCCTCATTTCATCCACAACACACTCCCATGTTTCGACCCCTGGGCCAGGAACTTCGAGGGAGGACTGCCCCCCAGTAGTTCCAGCCCCGGGACCCCCATGCCAGACCCCCCTCTTTCAGCCAGGTACATTTTTCTTCCTTTTTTTTTTCTTTCTCTTTCCTGTTACCCACATCTTTCAATGGTAAATTTCTCTCTTCTGATCAACACACAGGAACGCCCACAGTTCTTCCACACCACACTCCCATATTTCGACCCTTAGCCAGAATCTTCGAGGGAGGACTTCCCCCCAGTAGGTCCAGCCCCGATGCCCCCAGGCCAGACCAACCTCTTTCAGCTAGGTTCATTTTTCTTCCTTTTTTTTTCTTTGTCTTTCCTGTTACCCACATCTTTCAATTATAAATTTTTTCTTCTGATCAACACACAGGAATGCCCTCAGTTCATCCACACCCACATTCTCATCTTTCGACCCCTGGGCCAGGATCATCAAGGGAGTACTGCCCCCCAGTAGTTCCAGCCCCGGGACCCCCATGTCAGACCCGCCTCTTTCAGCACGGTACATTTTTTTTTCCTTTTCTATTTTTCTTTCTCTATCCTCATACCCACATCTTTCAATTGTAAATTTCTCTCTTCTGATCAACACACAGGAACGCCCTAGTTTTATCCACACCACACTCCCATCTTTCGATCCCTGCGCCAGGATCTTCGAGGGATGACTGCACCCCAGTAGTTCCAGCCCCGGGACCCCCCAGGCCAGACCCACCTCTTTCAGCCAGGTACATTTGTGTTCCTTTTTTTTTTTCATTCTCTTTCCTGTTACCCACATCTTTCAATGGTAAATTTCTCTCTTCTGATCAACACACAGGAACGCCCTCAGTTCATCCACACCACACTCCCATCTTTCGACCCGTGGGCCAGGATTTTCGAGGGAGGACTGCCCACAGTAGTTGCAGCACCGGGACCCCAGGCCAGACCCCCCTCTTTCAGCCTGGTACATTTATTTTTACTGTTTTTTTTTCTTTCTCTTTACTGTTACCCACATCTTGCAATTGTAAATTTCTCTCTTCTGTTCCACACACCGGAACGCCCTAGTTTCATCCACACCACACTCCCATCTTTAGACCCCTGGGCCAGGATCTTCGAGGGATGACTGCACCCCAGTAGTTCCAGCCCCAGGACCCCCATGCCAGACCCCCCTCATTCAGCCAGGTACATTTTTCTTCCTTTTTTTTTTCTTTCTCTTTCCTGTTACCCACATCTTTCAATGGTAAATTTCTCTCTTCTGATCAACACACAAGAACGCCCACAGTTCATCCACACCACACTCCCATATTTCGACCCCTGGGCCAGAATCTTCGAGGGAGGACTTCCCCCCAGTAATTCCATCCCCGATGCCCCCAGGCCAGACCCACCTCTTTCAGCTAGGTTCATTTTTCTTCCTTTTTTTTTTCTTTGTCTTTCCTGTTACCCACATCTTTCAATTACAAATTTTTCTCTTCTGATCAACACACAGGAAAGCCCTCAGTT
This sequence comes from Tupaia tana, assembly GCA_026018925.1. NCBI lineage: Eukaryota > Metazoa > Chordata > Mammalia > Scandentia > Tupaiidae > Tupaia > Tupaia tana. Next base: position 96,521,582 of record JAKSZU010000007.1, read on the forward strand.
CATCCACACCACATTCTCATCTTTCGACCCCTGGGCCAGAATCTTCGAGGGAGGACTACCCCCCAGTAGTTCCAGCCACGGGACCCGCCAGGCCAGAACCCGACTCTTTCAGCCAGGTACATTTTTTTTTCCTTTTTTTTTCTTTCTGTGTCCTGTTACCCACATCTTTCAATTGTAAATTTCTCTCTTCTGATCAACACACAGGAACGCCCTCATTTCATCCACACCACACTCCCATCTTTTGACCCCTGGGCCAGGATCTTCGAGGGAGGTCTTCCCCCCATTAGTTCCAGCAACTGGACCCCCATGTCAGACCCCCCTCTCTCAGCCAGGTACATTTTTTTTCTTTCTCTTTCCTGTTACCCACATCTTTCAATTGTAAATTTTTCTCTTCTGATCAACACACAGGAACACCCACAGTTAATCCACACCACAGTACCATCTTTCGACCCCAGGGCCAGGATCTTCGAGGGAGGAATGGCCCCCATTAGTTCGAGCCCTGGGACCCCCAGTCCAGACCACCCTCTTTCAGCCACTTCATTTTTCTTCCTTTTTTTTTCTTTCTCTGTCCTCTTACCCACATCTTTCAATTGTAAATTTCTCTCTTCTGATCAACACACAGGAACGCCCTCATTTCATCCACACCACACTCCCATGTTTCTACCCCTGGGCCAGGATCTTCGACGGAGGACTGCCCCCCAGTAGTTCCAGCTCCGGCACCCCCAGGCCAGACCCCCCTCTTTCAGCCAGGTACGTTTTTTTTCCTTTTTTTTTTCTGTCTCTTTCCTGTTACCCACATCTTTCAATTGTAAATTTCTCTCTTCTGATCAACACACAGGAACGCCCTCAGTTCATCCAAACCACACTCCCATCTTTCGACCCCTGGGAAAGGATTTTCGAGGGAGGACTGCCCCCCAGTAGTTCCAGCCCCGGGACCTCCAGGCCAGTCACCCCTCTTTCAGCCAGGTATATTTTTTTTTCCGTTTTTTTTCTTTCTCTTTCCTGTTACCCACATCTTTCAATTGTAAATTTCTCTCTTCTGATCAACACACAGTTACGCCCTCAGTTCATCCACACCACACTCCCATCTTTCGACCCCTGGGACAGGATCATCAAGGGAGGACTGCCCCCCAGTAGTTCCAGCCCCGGCACCCCCAGGGCAGACCCCCCTCTTTCAGCCAGGTACATTTTTTTTCCGTTTTTTTTCTTTCTCTTTCCTGTTACCCACATCTTTCAATTGTAAATTTCTCTCTTCTGATCAACATACAGGAACGCCCTCAGTTCATCCACACCACCCTCCTATCTTTCGACCCCTGGGCCAGGATCTTCGATGGAGGACTGCCCCCCAGTAGTTCCAGCTCCGGCACCCCCAGGCCAGACCCCCCTCTTTCAGCCAGGTACGTTTTTTTTTCCTTTTTTTTTTCTTTCTCTTTCCTGTTACCCACATCTTTCAATTGTAAATTTCTCTCTTCTGATCAACACACAGGAACGTCCTCAGTTCATCCACACCACACTCCCATCTTTCGACCCCTGGGAAAGGATTTTCGAGGGAGGACTGCCCCCCAGTAGTTCCAGCCCCGGGACACCCAGGCCAGTACCCCCTCTTTCAGCCAGGTACATTTTTTTTTCCGTTTCTTTTTTTTCTCTTTCCTGTTACCCATATCTTTCAATTGTAAATTTCTCTCTTCTGATCAACACACAGGAATGCCCTCATTTCATCCACACCACACTCCCATCTTTTGACCCCTGGGCCAGGATCTTCGAGGGAGGTCTTCCCCCCAGTAGTTCCAGCAACTGGACCCCCATGTCAGACCCCCCTCTCTCAGCCAGGTACATTTTTTTTCCTTTTTTTTCTTTCTCTTTCCTGTTACCCACATCTTTCAATCGTAAATTTCTCTCTTCTGATCAACACACAGGAACACCCACAGTTCATCCACACCACAGTCCCATCTTTCAACCCCTGGGCCAGGATCTTCGAGGGAGAAATGGCCCCCATTAGTTCGAGCCCTGGGATCCCAGTCCAGACCACCCTCTTTCAGCCACTTCATTTTTCTTCCTTTTTTTTTCTTTCTCTGTCCTCTTACCCACATCTTTCAATTGTAAATTTCTCTCTTCTGATCAAAACACAGGAACGCCCTCATTTCATCCACACCACACTCCCATGTTTCTACCCCTGGGCCAGGATCTTCGACGGAGGACTGCCCCCCAGTAGTTCCAGCTCCGGCACCCCCAGGCCAGACCCCCCTCTTTCAGCCAGGTATGTTTTTTTTTTCCTTTTTTTTTTCTTTCTCTTTCCTGTTACCCACATCTTTCAATTGTAAATTTCTCTCTTCTGATCAACACACAGGAACGCCCTCAGTTCATCCAAACCACACTCCCATCTTTCGACCCCTGGGAAAGGATTTTCGAGGGAGGACTGCCCCTCAGTAGTTCCAGCCCCGGGACCTCCAGGCCAGTCACCCCTCTTTCAGCCAGGTATATTTTTTTTTCCGTTTTTTTTCTTTCTCTTTCCTGTTACCCACATCTTTCAATTGTAAATTTCTCTCTTCTGATCAACACACAGTTACGCCCTCAGTTCATCCACACCACACTCCCATCTTTCGACCCCTGGGCCAGGATCATCAAGGGAGGACTGCCCCCCAGTATTTCCAGCCCCGGGACACCCAGGCAAGACCCCCCTCTTTCAGCCAGGTATATTTTTCTTCCTTTTTTTTTTTCTTTCTCTTTCCTGTTACCCACATCTTGCAATTGTAAATTTCTCTCTTCTGATCCACACACCGGAACGCCCTAGTTTCATCACACCACACTCCCATATTTAGACCCCTGGTCCAGGATCTTCGAGGGATGACTGCACCCCAGTCGTTCCAGCCCCGGGACCCCGAGTCCAGACCCACCTTTTTCAGCCAGGTACATATTTTTTCCTTTTTTTTTTCATTCTCTTTCCTGTTACCCACATCTTTCTATAGTAAATTTCTCTCTTCTGTTCAACACACAGGAACCCCCTCAGTTCATCCACAACACACTCCCATCTTTCGACCCGTGGGCCAGGATTTTCGAGGGAGGACTGCCCACAGTAGTTGCAGCACCGGTTCCCCAGGCCAGACCCCCCTCTTTCAGCCAGGTACATTTTTTTTTTTCCTTTTTTTTTTCTTTCTCTGTCCTGTTACCCACATCTTTCAATTGTAAATTTCTCTCTTCTGATCAAAACACAGGAACGCCCTCAGTTCATCCACACCACACTCCCATCTTTCGACCCCTGGGCCAGGATCATCAAGGGAGGACTGCGCCCCAGTAGTTCCAGCCCCGGGACCCCCAGGCCAGACCCCACTCTTTCAGCCAGGTACATTTTTATTCCTTTTTTTTTTCTTTCTCTTTCCTGTTATCCACATCTTTCTATTGTAAATTTCTCTCTTCTGATCAACATCCAGGAATGCCCTCAGTTCATCCGCACCACACTCCCATTTTTTGACCCCTGGGCCAGCATCTTGGAGGGAGGACTGCCCCCCAGTAGTTCCAGCCCCGGGACACCCAGGCCAGTACCCCCTCTTTCAGCCAGGTACATTTTTTTTTCCGTTTCTTTTTTTTCTCTTTCCTGTTACCCATATCTTTCAATTGTAAATTTCTCTCTTCTGATCAACACACAGGAATGCCCTCATTTCATCCACACCACACTCCCATCTTTTGACCCCTGGGCCAGGATCTTCGAGGGAGGTCTTCCCCCCAGTAGTTCCAGCAACTGGACCCCCATGGCAGACCCCCCTCTCTCAGCCAGGTACATTTTTTTTCCTTTTTTTTCTTTCTCTTTCCTGTTACCCACATCTTTCAATCGTAAATTTCTCTCTTCTGATCAACACACAGGAACACCCACAGTTCATCCACACCACAGTCCCATCTTTCAACCCCTGGGCCAGGATCTTCGAGGGAGAAATGGCCCCCATTAGTTCGAGCCCTGGGATCCCAGTCCAGACCACCCTCTTTCAGCCACTTCATTTTTCTTCCTTTTTTTTTCTTTCTCTGTCCTCTTACCCACATCTTTCAATTGTAAATTTCTCTCTTCTGATCAAAACACAGGAACGCCCTCATTTCATCCACACCACACTCCCATGTTTCTACCCCTGGGCCAGGATCTTCGACGGAGGACTGCCCCCCAGTAGTTCCAGCTCCGGCACCCCCAGGCCAGACCCCCCTCTTTCAGCCAGGTATGTTTTTTTTCCTTTTTTTTTTCTTTCTCTTTCCTGTTACCCACATCTTTCAATTGTAAATTTCTCTCTTCTGATCAACACACAGGAACGCCCTCAGTTCATCCAAACCACACTCCCATCTTTCGACCCCTGGGAAAGGATTTTCGAGGGAGGACTGCCCCTCAGTAGTTCCAGCCCCGGGACCTCCAGGCCAGTCACCCCTCTTTCAGCCAGGTATATTTTTTTTTTCCGTTTTTTTTCTTTCTCTTTCCTGTTACCCACATCTTTCAATTGTAAATTTCTCTCTTCTGATCAACACACAGTTACGCCCTCAGTTCATCCACACCACACTCCCATCTTTCGACCCCTGGGCCAGGATCATCAAGGGAGGACTGCCCCCCAGTATTTCCAGCCCCGGGACACCCAGGCAAGACCCCCCTCTTTCAGCCAGGTATATTTTTCTTCCTTTTTTTTTTTCTTTCTCTTTCCTGTTACCCACATCTTGCAATTGTAAATTTCTCTCTTCTGATCCACACACCGGAACGCCCTAGTTTCATCCACACCACACTCCCATATTTAGACCCCTGGTCCAGGATCTTCGAGGGATGACTGCACCCCAGTCGTTCCAGCCCCGGGACCCCGAGTCCAGACCCACCTTTTTCAGCCAGGTACATATTTTTTCCTTTTTTTTTTCATTCTCTTTCCTGTTACCCACATCTTTCTATAGTAAATTTCTCTCTTCTGTTCAACACACAGGAACCCCCTCAGTTCATCCACAACACACTCCCATCTTTCGACCCGTGGGCCAGGATTTTCGAGGGAGGACTGCCCACAGTAGTTGCAGCACCGGTTCCCCAGGCCAGACCCCCCACTTTCAGCCAGGTACATTTTTTTTTTTCCTTTTTTTTTTCTTTCTCTGTCCTGTTACCCACATCTTTCAATTGTAAATTTCTCTCTTCTGATCAAAACACAGGAACGCCCTCATTTCATCCACACCACACTCCCATGTTTCTACCCCTGGGCCAGGATCTTCGACGGAGGACTGCCCCCCAGTAGTTCCAGCTCCGGCACCCCCAGGCCAGACCCCCCTCTTTCAGCCAGGTATGTTTTTTTTCCTTTTTTTTTTCTTTCTCTTTCCTGTTACCCACATCTTTCAATTGTAAATTTCTCTCTTCTGATCAACACACAGGAACGCCCTCAGTTCATCCAAACCACACTCCCATCTTTCGACCCCTGGGAAAGGATTTTCGAGGGAGGACTGCCCCTCAGTAGTTCCAGCCCCGGGACCTCCAGGCCAGTCACCCCTCTTTCAGCCAGGTATATTTTTTTTTCCGTTTTTTTTCTTTCTCTTTCCTGTTACCCACATCTTTCAATTGTAAATTTCTCTCTTCTGATCAACACACGGGAAGGCCCTCAGTTCATCCACAGCACACTCCCATCTTTCGAACCCTGGGCCAGGATCATCAAGGGAGGACTGCGCCCCAGTAGTTCCAGCCCCGGGACGCCCAGCCCAGACCCCACTCTTTCAGCCAGGTACATTTTTCTTCCTTTTTTTTTCTTTCTCTTTCCTGTTATTCACCTCTTTCAATAGTAAATTTCTCTCTTCTGATCAACACACAGGAACGCCCTCAGTTCATCCACACCACACTCCCATCTTTTGACCCATGGGCCAGGATCTTCGAGGGAGGACTGCCCAAAGTAGTAGCAGCACCAGGACCCCAGGCCAGACCCACCTCTTTCAGCCAGGTACATTTTTTTTCCTTTTTTTTTTCTTTCTCTTTCCTGTTACCCACATCTTTCAATTGTAAATTTCTCTCTTCTGATCAACACACAGGAACGCCCATAGTTCATCCACACCACACTCCCATATTTTGACCCCTGGGCCAGGATCTTCGAGGGAGGACTTCCCCCCAGTAGTTCCAGCACCGATACCCCCAGACCAGACCCCCCTCTTTCAGCTAGTTTCATTTTTCTTCCTTTTTTTTTTCTTTGTCTTTCCTGTTACCCACATCTTTCAATTATAAATTTTTCTCTTCTGATCCACACACAGGAAAACCCTCAGTTCATCCACACCACATTCTCATCTTTCGACCCCTGGGCCAGGATCTTCGAGGGAGGACTGCCCCCCAGTAGTTCCAGCCCCGGGACCCCCATGTCAGACCCCCGTCTTTCAGCCAGGTACATTTTTTTTCCTTTTCTTTTTTTCTTTCTCTGTCCTCATACCCACATCTTTCAATTGTAAATTTCTCTCTTCTGATCAACACACAGGAACGCCCACAGTTCATTCACACCACACTCCCCTCTTTTGACCCGTGGGCCAGGATTTTCGAGGGAGGACTGCCCACAGTTGTTACAGCACCGGGACCCCAGGCCAGACCCCCCTCTTTCAGCCAGGTACATTTTTTTTTCCTTTTTTTTTTCTTTCTCTTTCCTGTTACCCACATCTTTCAATTGTAAATTTCTCTCTTCTGATCAACTCACAGGATCGCCCACAGATCATCCACACCACAGTCCCATCTTTCGACCCCTGGGCCAGATCTTCGAGGGAGGAATGCCCCCAAGTATTTCCAGCCCTGGGACCCCCAGTCCAGACCCCCCTCTTTCAGCCAGGTATATTTTTCTTCCTTTTTTTTCCTTTCTCTTTCCTCTTACCCAGATCATTCAATTGTAAATTTCTCTCTTCTGATCAACACACAGGAACGCCCTCATTTCATCCACAACACACTCCCATGTTTCGACCCCTGGGCCAGGAACTTCGAGGGAGGACTGCCCCCCAGTAGTTCCAGCCCCGGGACCCCCATGCCAGACCCCCCTCTTTCAGCCAGGTACATTTTTCTTCCTTTTTTTTTTCTTTCTCTTTCCTGTTACCCACATCTTTCAATGGTAAATTTCTCTCTTCTGATCAACACACAGGAACGCCCACAGTTCTTCCACACCACACTCCCATATTTCGACCCTTAGCCAGAATCTTCGAGGGAGGACTTCCCCCCAGTAGGTCCAGCCCCGATGCCCCCAGGCCAGACCAACCTCTTTCAGCTAGGTTCATTTTTCTTCCTTTTTTTTTCTTTGTCTTTCCTGTTACCCACATCTTTCAATTATAAATTTTTTCTTCTGATCAACACACAGGAATGCCCTCAGTTCATCCACACCACATTCTCATCTTTCGACCCCTGGGCCAGGATCATCAAGGGAGTACTGCCCCCCCAGTAGTTCCAGCCCCGGGACCCCCATGTCAGACCCGCCTCTTTCAGCACGGTACATTTTTTTTCCTTTTCTATTTTTCTTTCTCTATCCTCATACCCACATCTTTCAATTGTAAATTTCTCTCTTCTGATCAACACACAGGAACGCCCTAGTTTTATCCACACCACACTCCCATCTTTCGATCCCTGCGCCAGGATCTTCGAGGGATGACTGCACCCCAGTAGTTCCAGCCCCGGGACCCCCAGGCCAGACCCACCTCTTTCAGCCAGGTACATTTGTGTTCCTTTTTTTTTTTCATTCTCTTTCCTGTTACCCACATCTTTCAATGGTAAATTTCTCTCTTCTGATCAACACACAGGAACGCCCTCAGTTCATCCACACCACACTCCCATCTTTCGACCCGTGGGCCAGGATTTTCGAGGGAGGACTGCCCACAGTAGTTGCAGCACCGGGACCCCAGGCCAGACCCCCCTCTTTCAGCCTGGTACATTTATTTTTACTGTTTTTTTTTCTTTCTCTTTACTGTTACCCACATCTTGCAATTGTAAATTTCTCTCTTCTGTTCCACACACCGGAACGCCCTAGTTTCATCCACACCACACTCCCATCTTTAGACCCCTGGGCCAGGATCTTCGAGGGATGACTGCACCCCAGTAGTTCCAGCCCCAGGACCCCCATGCCAGACCCCCCTCATTCAGCCAGGTACATTTTTCTTCCTTTTTTTTTTCTTTCTCTTTCCTGTTACCCACATCTTTCAATGGTAAATTTCTCTCTTCTGATCAACACACAAGAACGCCCACAGTTCATCCACACCACACTCCCATATTTCGACCCCTGGGCCAGAATCTTCGAGGGAGGACTTCCCCCCAGTAATTCCATCCCCGATGCCCCCAGGCCAGACCCACCTCTTTCAGCTAGGTTCATTTTTCTTCCTTTTTTTTTTCTTTGTCTTTCCTGTTACCCACATCTTTCAATTACAAATTTTTCTCTTCTGATCAACACACAGGAAAGCCCTCAGTTCATCCACACCACATTCTCATCTTTCGACCCCTGGGCCAGAATCTTCGAGGGAGGACTACCCCCCAGTAGTTCCAGCCACGGGACCGCCAGGCCAGAACCCGACTCTTTCAGCCAGGTACATTTTTTTTCCTTTTTTTTTCTTTCTGTGTCCTGTTACCCACATCTTTCAATTGTAAATTTCTCTCTTCTGATCAACACACAGGAACGCCCTCATTTCATCCACACCACACTCCCATCTTTTGACCCCTGGGCCAGGATCTTCGAGGGAGGTCTTCCCCCCATTAGTTCCAGCAACTGGACCCCCATGTCAGACCCCCCTCTCTCAGCCAGGTACATTTTTTTTCTTTCTCTTTCCTGTTACCCACATCTTTCAATTGTAAATTTTTCTCTTCTGATCAACACACAGGAACACCCACAGTTAATCCACACCACAGTACCATCTTTCGACCCCAGGGCCAGGATCTTCGAGGGAGGAATGGCCCCCATTAGTTCGAGCCCTGGGACCCCCAGTCCAGACCACCCTCTTTCAGCCACTTCATTTTTCTTCCTTTTTTTTTCTTTCTCTGTCCTCTTACCCACATCTTTCAATTGTAAATTTCTCTCTTCTGATCAACACACAGGAACGCCCTCATTTCATCCACACCACACTCCCATGTTTCTACCCCTGGGCCAGGATCTTCGACGGAGGACTGCCCCCCAGTAGTTCCAGCTCCGGCACCCCCAGGCCAGACCCCCCTCTTTCAGCCAGGTACGTTTTTTTTCCTTTTTTTTTTTCTGTCTCTTTCCTGTTACCCACATCTTTCAATTGTAAATTTCTCTCTTCTGATCAACACACAGGAACGCCCTCAGTTCATCCAAACCACACTCCCATCTTTCGACCCCTGGGAAAGGATTTTCGAGGGAGGACTGCCCCCCAGTAGTTCCAGCCCCGGGACCTCCAGGCCAGTCACCCCTCTTTCAGCCAGGTATATTTTTTTTTCCGTTTTTTTTTCTTTCTCTTTCCTGTTACCCACATCTTTCAATTGTAAATTTCTCTCTTCTGATCAACACACAGTTACGCCCTCAGTTCATCCACACCACACTCCCATCTTTCGACCCCTGGGACAGGATCATCAAGGGAGGACTGCCCCCCAGTAGTTCCAGCCCCGGCACCCCCAGGGCAGACCCCCCTCTTTCAGCCAGGTACATTTTTTTTCCGTTTTTTTTCTTTCTCTTTCCTGTTACCCACATCTTTCAATTGTAAATTTCTCTCTTCTGATCAACATACAGGAACGCCCTCAGTTCATCCACACCACCCTCCTATCTTTCGACCCCTGGGCCAGGATCTTCGATGGAGGACTGCCCCCCAGTAGTTCCAGCTCCGGCACCCCCAGGCCAGACCCCCCTCTTTCAGCCAGGTACGTTTTTTTTCCTTTTTTTTTTCTTTCTCTTTCCTGTTACCCACATCTTTCAATTGTAAATTTCTCTCTTCTGATCAACACACAGGAACGTCCTCAGTTCATCCACACCACACTCCCATCTTTCGACCCCTGGGAAAGGATTTTCGAGGGAGGACTGCCCCCCAGTAGTTCCAGCCCCGGGACACCCAGGCCAGTACCCCCTCTTTCAGCCAGGTACATTTTTTTTTCCGTTTCTTTTTTTTCTCTTTCCTGTTACCCATATCTTTCAATTGTAAATTTCTCTCTTCTGATCAACACACAGGAATGCCCTCATTTCATCCACACCACACTCCCATCTTTTGACCCCTGGGCCAGGATCTTCGAGGGAGGTCTTCCCCCCAGTAGTTCCAGCAACTGGACCCCCATGTCAGACCCCCCTCTCTCAGCCAGGTACATTTTTTTTCCTTTTTTTTCTTTCTCTTTCCTGTTACCCACATCTTTCAATCGTAAATTTCTCTCTTCTGATCAACACACAGGAACACCCACAGTTCATCCACACCACAGTCCCATCTTTCAACCCCTGGGCCAGGATCTTCGAGGGAGAAATGGCCCCCATTAGTTCGAGCCCTGGGATCCCAGTCCAGACCACCCTCTTTCAGCCACTTCATTTTTCTTCCTTTTTTTTTCTTTCTCTGTCCTCTTACCCACATCTTTCAATTGTAAATTTCTCTCTTCTGATCAACACACAGGAACGCCCTCATTTCATCCACACCACACTCCCATGTTTCTACCCCTGGGCCAGGATCTTCGACGGAGGACTGCCCCCCAGTAGTTCCAGCTCCGGCACCCCCAGGCCAGACCCCCCTCTTTCAGCCAGGTACGTTTTTTTTCCTTTTTTTTTTCTGTCTCTTTCCTGTTACCCACATCTTTCAATTGTAAATTTCTCTCTTCTGATCAACACACAGGAACGCCCTCAGTTCATCCAAACCACACTCCCATCTTTCGACCCCTGGGAAAGGATTTTCGAGGGAGGACTGCCCCCCAGTAGTTCCAGCCCCGGGACCTCCAGGCCAGTCACCCCTCTTTCAGCCAGGTATATTTTTTTTTCCGTTTTTTTTCTTTCTCTTTCCTGTTACCCACATCTTTCAATTGTAAATTTCTCTCTTCTGATCAACACACAGTTACGCCCTCAGTTCATCCACACCACACTCCCATCTTTCGACCCCTGGGACAGGATCATCAAGGGAGGACTGCCCCCCAGTAGTTCCAGCCCCGGCACCCCCAGGGCAGACCCCCCTCTTTCAGCCAGGTACATTTTTTTTCCGTTTTTTTTCTTTCTCTTTCCTGTTACCCACATCTTTCAATTGTAAATTTCTCTCTTCTGATCAACATACAGGAACGCCCTCAGTTCATCCACACCACCCTCCTATCTTTCGACCCCTGGGCCAGGATCTTCGATGGAGGACTGCCCCCCAGTAGTTCCAGCTCCGGCACCCCCCAGGCCAGACCCCCCTCTTTCAGCCAGGTACGTTTTTTTTCCTTTTTTTTTTCTTTCTCTTTCCTGTTACCCACATCTTTCAATTGTAAATTTCTCTCTTCTGATCAACACACAGGAACGTCCTCAGTTCATCCACACCACACTCCCATCTTTCGACCCCTGGGAAAGGATTTTCGAGGGAGGACTGCCCCCCAGTAGTTCCAGCCCCGGGACACCCAGGCCAGTACCCCCTCTTTCAGCCAGGTACATTTTTTTTTCCGTTTCTTTTTTTTCTCTTTCCTGTTACCCATATCTTTCAATTGTAAATTTCTCTCTTCTGATCAACACACAGGAATGCCCTCATTTCATCCACACCACACTCCCATCTTTTGACCCCTGGGCCAGGATCTTCGAGGGAGGTCTTCCCCCCAGTAGTTCCAGCAACTGGACCCCCATGTCAGACCCCCCTCTCTCAGCCAGGTACATTTTTTTTCCTTTTTTTTCTTTCTCTTTCCTGTTACCCACATCTTTCAATCGTAAATTTCTCTCTTCTGATCAACACACAGGAACACCCACAGTTCATCCACACCACAGTCCCATCTTTCAACCCCTGGGCCAGGATCTTCGAGGGAGAAATGGCCCCCATTAGTTCGAGCCCTGGGATCCCAGTCCAGACCACCCTCTTTCAGCCACTTCATTTTTCTTCCTTTTTTTTTCTTTCTCTGTCCTCTTACCCACATCTTTCAATTGTAAATTTCTCTCTTCTGATCAAAACACAGGAACGCCCTCATTTCATCCACACCACACTCCCATGTTTCTACCCCTGGGCCAGGATCTTCGACGGAGGACTGCCCCCCAGTAGTTCCAGCTCCGGCACCCCCAGGCCAGACCCCCCTCTTTCAGCCAGGTATGTTTTTTTTTCCTTTTTTTTTTCTTTCTCTTTCCTGTTACCCACATCTTTCAATTGTAAATTTCTCTCTTCTGATCAACACACAGGAACGCCCTCAGTTCATCCAAACCACACTCCCATCTTTCGACCCCTGGGAAAGGATTTTCGAGGGAGGACTGCCCCTCAGTAGTTCCAGCCCCGGGACCTCCAGGCCAGTCACCCCTCTTTCAGCCAGGTATATTTTTTTTTCCGTTTTTTTTCTTTCTCTTTCCTGTTACCCACATCTTTCAATTGTAAATTTCTCTCTTCTGATCAACACACAGTTACGCCCTCAGTTCATCCACACCACACTCCCATCTTTCGACCCCTGGGCCAGGATCATCAAGGGAGGACTGCCCCCCAGTATTTCCAGCCCCGGGACACCCAGGCAAGACCCCCCTCTTTCAGCCAGGTATATTTTTCTTCCTTTTTTTTTTTCTTTCTCTTTCCTGTTACCCACATCTTGCAATTGTAAATTTCTCTCTTCTGATCCACACACCGGAACGCCCTAGTTTCATCACACCACACTCCCATATTTAGACCCCTGGTCCAGGATCTTCGAGGGATGACTGCACCCCAGTCGTTCCAGCCCCGGGACCCCGAGTCCAGACCCACCTTTTTCAGCCAGGTACATATTTTTTCCTTTTTTTTTTCATTCTCTTTCCTGTTACCCACATCTTTCTATAGTAAATTTCTCTCTTCTGTTCAACACACAGGAACCCCCTCAGTTCATCCACAACACACTCCCATCTTTCGACCCGTGGGCCAGGATTTTCGAGGGAGGACTGCCCACAGTAGTTGCAGCACCGGTTCCCCAGGCCAGACCCCCCTCTTTCAGCCAGGTACATTTTTTTTTTCCTTTTTTTTTTTCTTTCTCTGTCCTGTTACCCACATCTTTCAATTGTAAATTTCTCTCTTCTGATCAAAACACAGGAACGCCCTCAGTTCATCCACACCACACTCCCATCTTTCGACCCCTGGGCCAGGATCATCAAGGGAGGACTGCGCCCCAGTAGTTCCAGCCCCGGGACCCCCAGGCCAGACCCCACTCTTTCAGCCAGGTACATTTTTTATTCCTTTTTTTTTTCTTTCTCTTTCCTGTTATCCACATCTTTCTATTGTAAATTTCTCTCTTCTGATCAACATCCAGGAATGCCCTCAGTTCATCCGCACCACACTCCCATTTTTTGACCCCTGGGCCAGCATCTTGGAGGGAGGACTGCCCCCCAGTAGTTCCAGCCCCGGGACACCCAGGCCAGTACCCCCTCTTTCAGCCAGGTACATTTTTTTTTCCGTTTCTTTTTTTTCTCTTTCCTGTTACCCATATCTTTCAATTGTAAATTTCTCTCTTCTGATCAACACACAGGAATGCCCTCATTTCATCCACACCACACTCCCATCTTTTGACCCCTGGGCCAGGATCTTCGAGGGAGGTCTTCCCCCCAGTAGTTCCAGCAACTGGACCCCCATGGCAGACCCCCCTCTCTCAGCCAGGTACATTTTTTTTCCTTTTTTTTCTTTCTCTTTCCTGTTACCCACATCTTTCAATCGTAAATTTCTCTCTTCTGATCAACACACAGGAACACCCACAGTTCATCCACACCACAGTCCCATCTTTCAACCCCTGGGCCAGGATCTTCGAGGGAGAAATGGCCCCCATTAGTTCGAGCCCTGGGATCCCAGTCCAGACCACCCTCTTTCAGCCACTTCATTTTTCTTCCTTTTTTTTTCTTTCTCTGTCCTCTTACCCACATCTTTCAATTGTAAATTTCTCTCTTCTGATCAAAACACAGGAACGCCCTCATTTCATCCACACCACACTCCCATGTTTCTACCCCTGGGCCAGGATCTTCGACGGAGGACTGCCCCCCAGTAGTTCCAGCTCCGGCACCCCCAGGCCAGACCCCCCTCTTTCAGCCAGGTATGTTTTTTTTCCTTTTTTTTTTCTTTCTCTTTCCTGTTACCCACATCTTTCAATTGTAAATTTCTCTCTTCTGATCAACACACAGGAACGCCCTCAGTTCATCCAAACCACACTCCCATCTTTCGACCCCTGGGAAAGGATTTTCGAGGGAGGACTGCCCCTCAGTAGTTCCAGCCCCGGGACCTCCAGGCCAGTCACCCCTCTTTCAGCCAGGTATATTTTTTTTTCCGTTTTTTTTCTTTCTCTTTCCTGTTACCCACATCTTTCAATTGTAAATTTCTCTCTTCTGATCAACACACAGTTACGCCCTCAGTTCATCCACACCACACTCCCATCTTTCGACCCCTGGGCCAGGATCATCAAGGGAGGACTGCCCCCCAGTATTTCCAGCCCCGGGACACCCAGGCAAGACCCCCCTCTTTCAGCCAGGTATATTTTTCTTCCTTTTTTTTTTTCTTTCTCTTTCCTGTTACCCACATCTTGCAATTGTAAATTTCTCTCTTCTGATCCACACACCGGAACGCCCTAGTTTCATCCACACCACACTCCCATATTTAGACCCCTGGTCCAGGATCTTCGAGGGATGACTGCACCCCAGTCGTTCCAGCCCCGGGACCCCGAGTCCAGACCCACCTTTTTCAGCCAGGTACATATTTTTTCCTTTTTTTTTTCATTCTCTTTCCTGTTACCCACATCTTTCTATAGTAAATTTCTCTCTTCTGTTCAACACACAGGAACCCCCTCAGTTCATCCACAACACACTCCCATCTTTCGACCCGTGGGCCAGGATTTTCGAGGGAGGACTGCCCACAGTAGTTGCAGCACCGGTTCCCCAGGCCAGACCCCCCACTTTCAGCCAGGTACATTTTTTTTTTCCTTTTTTTTTTCTTTCTCTGTCCTGTTACCCACATCTTTCAATTGTAAATTTCTCTCTTCTGATCAAAACACAGGAACGCCCTCAGTTCATCCACACCACACTCCCATCTTTCGACCCCTGGGCCAGGATCATCAAGGGAGGACTGCGCCCCAGTAGTTCCAGCCCCGGGACCCCCAGGCCAGACCCCACTCTTTCAGCCAGGTACATTTTTATTCCTTTTTTTTTTTCTTTCTCTTTCCTGTTATCCACATCTTTCTATTGTAAATTTCTCTCTTCTGATCAACATCCAGGAATGCCCTCAGTTCATCCGCACCACACTCCCATTTTTTGACCCCTGGGCCAGCATCTTGGAGGGAGGACTGCCCCCCAGTAATTCCAGCGCCGGGACCCCCAGGCCAGACCCCCCTCTTTCAGCCAGGTACATTTTTTTTCCTTTTTTTTTTTCTTTCTCTGTCCTCTTACACACATCGTTCAATTGTAAATTTCTATCTTCTGATCAACACACAAGAACGCCCACAGTTCATCCACAGCACACTCCCCTCTTTCGACCCCTGGGCCAGGATCTTCGAGGGAGGACTGCCTCCCAGTATTGCCAGCCCCGGGAACCCCAGCCCAGACACCCCTCTTTCAGGCAGGTACATTTTTCTTCCTTTTTTTTTCTTTCTTTTTCCTGTTACCGACATCTTTCAATTGTAAATTTCTCTGTTCTGATCAACACACAGGAACGCCCTCAGTTCATCCACACCACACTTCCATCTTTCGACCCCTGGGCCAGGATCTTCGAGGGAGGTTTGCCCCCCAGTAGTTCCAGCAACTGGACCCCCATGTCAGCTCCCCCTCTCTCAGCCAGGTAAATTTTTTTTCCTTTTTTTTTCTTTCTCTTTCCTGTTACCCACATCTTTCAATTGTAAATTTCTCTCTTCTGATCAACACACAGGAACACCCACAGTTCATCCACACCACAGTCCCATCCTTCGACCCCTGGGCCAGGATCTTCGAGGGAGGACTGCCCCCCAGTAGTTCCAGCCCTGGGACCCCCCAGTCCAGACCACCCTCTTTCAGCCACTACATTTTTCTTCCTTTTTTTTTTTCCTTCTCTGTCCTATTACGCACATCTTTCAATTGTAAATTTCTCTTTTCTGATCAACACACAGGAACACCCTCATTTCATCCAAACCACACTCCCATATTTCTACCCCTGGGCCTGTATCTTCAATTGAGGACTGCCCCCCAGTAGTTCCAGCCCCGGCACCCCCAGGGCAGACCCCCCTCTTTCAGCCAGGTACATTTTTTTTCCGTTTTTTTTCTTTCTCTTTCCTGTTACCCACATCTTTCAATTGTAAATTTCTCTTTTCTGAGCAACACACAGGAATGCCCTCAGTTCATCCAAACCACACTCCCACCTTTCGACCCCTAGCTAGGATCTTCGAGGGAGGACTTCCCCCCAGTAGTTCCAGCCCCAGCACCCCCAGGCCAGACCCCCCTCTTTCAGCCAGGTACATTTTTTTTCCTTTTTTTTTCTTTCTCTTTTCTTTTACCCACATGTTTCAATTGTAAATTTCTCTGTTCTGATCAACACACAGGAACGCCCTGAGTTCATCCACACCACACTCCCATCTTTCGACCCCTGGGCCAGGATCATCAAGGGAGGACTTCCCCCCAGTAGTTCCAGGCCAGGGACCACCAGGCAAGACCCACCTCTTTCAGCCAGGTATATTTTTCTTCCTTTTTTTTTTCTTTCTCTTTCCTGTTACCCACATCTTTCAACTGTAAATTTCTCTCTTCTGATCAACATACAGGAACGCCCTCAGTTCATCCACACCACCCTCCTATCTTTCGACCCCTTGGCCAGGATCTTCGACGGAGGACTGCCCCCCAGTAGTTCCAGCTCCGGCACCCCCAGGCCAGACCCCCCTCTTTCAGCCAGGTACTTTTTTTTCCTTTTTTTTTCTTTCTCTTTCCTGTTACCCACATCTTTCAATTGTAAATTTCTCTCTTCTGATCAACACACAGGAACGTCCTCAGTTCATCCACACCACACTCCTATCTTTCGACCCCTGGGAAAGGATTTTCGAGGGAGGACTGCCCCCCAGTAGTTCCAGCCCCGGGACCCCCAGGCCAGTACCCCCTCTTTCAGCCAGGTACATTTTTTTTCCGTTTTTTTTCTTTCTCTTTCCTGTTACCCACATCTTTCAATTGTAAATTTCTCTCTTCTGATCAACACACAGGAACGCCCTCAGTTCATCCAAACCACACTCCCACCTTTCGACCCCTAGCCAGGATCTTCGAGGGAGGACTTCCCCCCCAGTAGTTCCAGCCCCGGCACCCCCAAGCCAGACCCCCCACTTTCAGCCAGGTACATTTTTTTCCTTTTTTTTTCTTTCTCTTTCCTGTTACATATTTCAATTGTAAATTTCTCTCTTCTGATCAACACACAGGAACGCCCTCAGTTCATCCACACAACACTCCCATCTTTCGACCCCTGGGACAGGATTTTCGAGGGAGGACTGCTCTCCAGTAGTTGCAGCACCAGGTCCGCAGGCCAGACCCCCCTCTTTCAGCCAGGTACATTTTTTTTCCTTTTTTTTTCTTTCTCTTTACTGTTACCCACATGTATCAATTGTAAATTTTTCTCTTCTGATCAACACACAGGAACGCCCTCAGTTCATCCACACCACACTCCCATCTTTTGACCCCTGGGCCAGGATCTTTGAGGGAGGACTGCCCCCCAGTAGTTCCAACCCTGGGAACCCCATGCCAGACCACCCTCTTTCAGCCAGTTACATGTTTTTTCCTTTTTTTTTCTTTCTCTTTCCTGTTACCCACATCTTTCAATTGTAAATTTCTCTCTTCTGATCAACACACAGGAACGCCCACAGTTCATCCACACCACACTCCCATCTTTCGACCCCTGGGCCAGGATCTTCGAGGGAGGACTTCCCCCAGTAGTTCCAGCCCCGGGACCCCCAGGCCAGACACCCTCTTTCAGCTAGGTTCATTTTTCTTCCTTTTTTTTTTTCTTTCTCTTTCCTGTTACCCACATCTTTCAATTGTAAATTTCTCTCTTCTGATCAACACACAGGAACACCCTCAGTTCATCCACACCACACTCCCATCTTTCGACCCCTGGGCCAGGATCTTCGAGGGAGGACTGCCCCCCAGTAGTTCCAGTCCCGGGACCCCCAGGCCAGACCCCCTCTTTCAGCCAGGTACATTTTTTTCCTTTTTTTTTTCTTTCTCTTTCCTGTTACCCACATCTTTCAATGGTAAATTTCTCTCTTCTGATCAACACACAGGAACGCCCTCAGTTCATCCACACCACACTACCATCTTTCGACCCCTGGGCCAGGATCTTCGAGGGAGGAGTGCCCCCCAGTAGTTCCAGCCCCGGGACCCCCAGGCAAGACCCCCCTCTTTCAGCCAGGTACATTTTTTTCCTTTTTTTTCTTTCTCTTTCCTGTTACCCAAATCTTTCAATTGTAAATTTCTCTCTTCTGATCAACACACAGGAACGCCCTCAGTTCATCCACACAACACTCCCATCTTTCGACCCCTGGGACAGGATTTTCGAGGGAGGACTGCTCTCCAGTAGTTGCAGCACCAGGTCCCCAGGCCAGACTCCCCTCTTTCAGCCATGTACATTTTTTTTCCTTTTTTTTTTCTTTCTCTTTCCTGTTACCCACATCTTTCAATTGTAAATTTCTCTCTTCTGATCAACACACAGGAACGCCCTCATTTCATCCACACCACACTCCCATCTTTCGACCCCTGGGCCAGGATCATCAAGGGAGGACTTCCCCCCAGTAGTTCCAGCCCTGGGACCCCCAGGCAAGACCCCCCTCTTTCAGCCAGGTATATTTTTCTTCCTTTTTTTTTCTTTCCCTTTACTGTTACCCACATCTT
The DNA here is from genome assembly GCA_026018925.1 of Tupaia tana. Taxonomy (NCBI): domain Eukaryota; kingdom Metazoa; phylum Chordata; class Mammalia; order Scandentia; family Tupaiidae; genus Tupaia; species Tupaia tana. The sequence goes on from JAKSZU010000007.1 coordinate 96,540,475, forward strand.
GCAATTGTAAATTTCTCTCTTCTGATCCACACACCGGAACGCCCTAGTTTCATCCACACCACACTCCCATCTTTAGACCCCTGGGCTAGGATCTTCGAGGGATGACTGCACCCCAGTCGTTCCAGCCCCGGGGACCCCCAGGCCAGACCCACCTTTTTCAGCCAGGTACATATTTTTTCCTTTTTTTTTTCATTCTCTTTCCTGTTACCCACATCTTTCTATAGTAAATTTCTCTCTTCTGATCAACACACAGGAACGCCCTCAGTTCATCCACAGCACACTCCCATCTTTCGACCCCTGGGCCAGGATCTTTGAGGGAGGACTGCCCCCCAGTAGTTCCAGCCCCAGGAACGCCAGCCCAGATCCCAGTCTTTCAACCACGTACATTTTTCTTCCTTTTTTTTTTTCTTTCTCTTTCCTGTTACCCACATCTTTCAATTGTAAATTTCTCTCTTCTGATCAACACACAGGAACGCCCTCAGTTCATCCACACCACACTCCCATGTTTTTACCCCTTTGCTTGGATCTTCGAGGGAGGACTTCCCGCCAGTAGTTCCAGCCCCGGGACCCCCAGGCCAGACCCCCCTCTTTCAGCCAGGTACAATTTTTTTCCTTTTTTTTCTTTCTCTTTCCTGTTACCCACATCTTTCAATTGTAAATTTCTCTCTTCTGATCAACACACAGGAACGCCCTCAGTTCATCCACACAACACTCCCATCTTTCGACCCCTGGGACTGGATTTTCGAGGGAGGACTGCTCTCCAGTAGTTGCAGCACCGGGACCCCCATGCCAGACCCCCCTCTTTCAGCCATGTACATTTTTTTTCCTTTTTTTTTTTCTTTCTCTTTCCTGATACCCACATCTTTCAATTGTAAATTTCTCTCTTCTGATCAACACACAAGAACGCCCTCATTTCATCCACACCACACTCCCATCTTTTGACCCCTGGGCCAGGATCATCAAGGGAGGACTGCCCCCAGTAGTTCCAGCCCCGGGACCCACAGGCAAGACCCCCCTCTTTCAGCCATGTACATTTTTTTTCCTTTTTTTTTTTCTTTCTCTTTCCTGATACCCACATCTTTCAATTGTAAATTTCTCTCTTCTGATCAACACACAAGAACGCCCTCATTTCATCCACACCACACTCCCATCTTTTGACCCCTGGGCCAGGATCATCAAGGGAGGACTGCCCCCCAGTAGTTCCAGCCCCGGGACCCACAGGCAAGACCCCCCTCTTTCAGCCAGGTATATTTTTCTTCCTTTTTTTTTTCTTTCTCTTTACTGTTACCCACATCTTGCAATTGTAAATTTCTCTCTTCTGATCCACACACCGGAACGCCCTAGTTTCATCCACACCACACTCCCATCTTTAGACCCCTGGGCCAGGATCTTCGAGGGATGACTGCACCCTAATAGTTCCAGCCCTGGGACCCCCAGGCCAGACCCACCTCTTTCAGCCAGGTACATATTTTTTCCTTTTTTTTTCATTCTCTTTCCTGTTACCCACATCTTTCTATAGTAAATTTCTCTCTTCTGATCAACACACTGGAACGCCCTCAGTTCATCCACACCACACTCCCATCTTTCGACCCCTGGGCCAGGATCTTTGAAGGAGGACTGCCCCCCAGTAGTTCCAGCCCCGGGAACCCCAGCCCAGACCCCTGTCTTTCAACCACGTATATTTTTCTTCCTTTTTTTTTCTTTCTCTTTCCTGTTACCCACATCTTTCAATTGTAAATTTCTCTCTTCTGATCAACACACACGAACGCCCTCAGTTCATCCACACCACACACCCATCTTTCGACCCCTTTGCTAGTATCTTCGAGGGAGGACTGCCCCCCAGTAGTTCCAGCCCTGGGACCCCCGGCCAGACACCCCTCTTTCAGCCAGGTACATTTTTTTTCCTTTTTTTTCTTTCTCTTTACTGTTACCCACATGTATCAATTGTAAATTTCTCTCTTCTGATCAACACACAGGAACGCCCTCAGTTCATCCACACAACACTCCCATCTTTCGACCCCTGGGACAGGATTTTCGAGGGAGGACTGCTCTCCAGTAGTTGCAGCACCAGGTCCCCAGGCCAGACCCCCCTCTTTCAGCCATGTACATTTTTTTTCCTTTTTTTTTTCTTTCTCTTTCCTGTTACCCACATCTTTCAATTGTAAATTTCTCTCTTCTGATCAACACACAGGAACGCCCTCATTTCATCCACACCACACTCCCATTTTTCGACCCCTGGGCCAGGATCATCAAGGGAGGACTGCCCCCCAGTAGTTCCAGCCCTGGGACCTCCAGGCAAGACCCCCCTCTTTCAGCCAGGTATATTTTTCTTCCTTTTTTTTTTCTTTCTCTTTACTGTTACTCACATCTTGCAATTGTAAATTTCTCTCTTCTGATCCACACACCGGAACGCCCTAGTTTCATCCACACCACACTCCCATCTTTAGACCCCTGGGCTAGGATCTTCGAGGGATGACTGCACCCCAGTCGTTCCAGCCCCGGGACCCCCAGGACAGACCCACCTTTTTCAGCCAGGTACATATTTTTTCCTTTTTTTTTTCATTCTCTTTCCTGTTACCCACATCTTTCTATAGTAAATTTCTCTCTTCTGATCAACACACTGGAACGCCCTCAGTTCATCCACACCACACTCCCATCTTTCGACCCCTGGGCCAGGATCTTTGAGGGAGGACTGCCCCCCAGTAGTTCCAGCCCCGGGAACGCCAGCCCAGATCCCAGTCTTTCAACCACGTACATTTTTCTTCCTTTTTTTTTTTCTTTCTCTTTCCTGTTACCCACATCTTTCAATTGTAAATTTCTCTCTTCTGATCAACACACAGGAACGCCCTCAGTTCATCCACACAACACTCCCATGTTTCTACCCCTTTGCTAGGATCTTCGAGGGAGGACTTCCCGCCAGTAGTTCCCGCGCCGGGACCCACAGGCCAGACCCCCCTCTTTCAGCCAGGTACAATTTTTTTCCTTTTTTTTCTTTCTCTTTCCTGTTACCCACATCTTTCAATTGTAAATTTCTCTCTTCTGATCAACACACAGGAACGCCCTCAGTTCATCCACACAACACTCCCATCTTTCGACCACTGGGACAGGATGTTCGAGGGAGGACTGCTCTCCAGTAGTTCCAGCCCCGGGACCCACAGGCAAGACCCCCCTCTTTCAGCCAGGTATACTTTTCTTCCTTTTTTTTTTTCTTTCTCTTTACTGTTACCCACATCTTGCAATTGTAAATTTCTCTCTTCTGATCCACACACCGGAACGCCCTAGTTTCATCCACACCACACTCCCATCTTTAGACCCCTGGGCTAGGATCTTCGAGGGATGACTGCACCCTAATAGTTCCAGCCCCGGGACCCCCAGGCCAGACCCACCTCTTTCAGCCAGGTACATATTTTTTCCTTTTTTTTTCATTCTCTTTCCTGTTACCCACATCTTTCTATCGTAAATTTCTCTCTTCTGATCAACACACTGGAACGCCCTCAGTTCATCCACACCACACTCCCATCTTTCGACCCCTGGGCCAGGATATTTGAGGGAGGACTGCCCCCCAGTAGTTCCAGCCCCGGGAACCCCAGCCCAGACCCCAGTCTTTCAACCACGTATATTTTTCTTCCTTTAATTTTCTTTCTCTTTCCTGTTACCCACATCTTTCAATTGTAAATTTCTCTCTTCTGATCAACACACACGAACGCCCTCAGTTCATCCACACCACACACCCATCTTTCGACCCCTTTGCTAGTATCTTCGAGGGAGGACTGCCCCCCAGTAGTTCCAGCCCCGGGACCCCCGGCCAGACACCCCTCTTTCAGCCAGGTACATTTTTTTTCCTTTTTTTTTCTTTCTCTTTCCTGTTACCCACATGTATCAATTGTAAATTTCTCTCTTCTGATCAACACACAGGAACGCCCTCAGTTTATCCACACCACACTCCCATCTTTCGCCCCCTGGGCCAGGATCTTTGAGGGAGGACTGCCCCCCCAGTAGTTCCAACCCTGGGAACCCCATGCCAGACCACCCTCTTTCAGCCAGTTACATGTTTTTTCCTTTTTTTTTCTTTCTCTTTCCTGTTACCCACATCTTTCAATTGTAAATTTCTCTCTTCTGATCAACACACAGGAACGCCCACAGTTCATCCACACCACACTCCCATCTTTCGACCCCTGGGCCAGGATCTTCGAGGGAGGACTGCTCCCCAGTAGTTCCAGTCCCGGGACCCCCAGGCCAGACCCCCCTCTTTCAGCCAGGTACATTTTTTTCCTTTTTTTTTTCTTTCTCTTTCCTGTTACCCACATCTTTCAATGGTAAATTTCTCTCTTCTGATCAACACACAGGAACGCCCTCAGTTCATCCACACCACACTATCATCTTTCGACCCCTGGGCCAGGATCTTCGAGGGAGGAGTGCCCCCCAGTAGTTCCAGCCCCGGGACCCCCTGGCCAGACCCCCCTCTTTCAGCCAGGTACATTTTTCTTCCTTTTTTTTTCTTTCTCTTTCCTGTTACCCAAATCTTTCAATTGTAAATTTCTCTCTTCTGATCAACACTCAGGAACGCCCTCAGTTCATCCATACCACACTCCCAATTTTCAACCCCTTGCCAGGATCTTCGAAGTAGGACTGCACCGCAGTAGTTCCAGCCCCGGGACCCCCAGGCCAGACCCCCCTCTTTCAGCCAGGTACATTTTTTTTCCTTTTATTTTTCTTTCTCTTTCCTGTTACCCACATCTTTCAATTGTAAATTTCTCTCTTCTGATCAACACACAGGAACGCCCTCAGTTCATCCACACCACACTCCCATCTTTCGACCCGTGGGCCAGGATTTTCGAGGGAGGACTGCCCATAGTAGTTGCAGCACCGGGACCCCAGGCCAGACCCCCCTCTTTCAGCCAGGTACATTTTTTTTACTGTTTTTTTTTCTTTCTCTGTCCTGTTACCCACATCTTTCAAGTGTAAATTCTGTCTTGTGATCAACACACAGGAACGCCCTCAGTTCATCCACACCACACTCCCATCTTTTGACCCCTGTTTAAATCGCACGCCACGCTAGCGCGCGGCCCGCGACTTTTTCTTTATTCTACATATTATTTTCTTCCCTGTTTCCCAATCCTCACATCCTTTATCTGCACCATCCCTGGCTTTCCAGATAGGTCTTGAATTAAAATTCTGAAACATTCTAGCATTTTAAGACTCTCTAGAATCCTCCATTTCCCTGAAACCCCTTTGAAGAAGGAGATACATTTCTTTGGACACCTGAAGTGAATACTTTTTCTTGGTTTACATTACTAAACACAATTGAAGATAGACTTCAGCTGTCTCCATTCCATATCAGAAAGGAAACACACTTGCTTCTATTAGAAGAAACCTTCTCGTAAAAGGTTTTTCAAAGGGAACACATCTCCCAATGGGTAGAAATACAAGAACCTCAGACCTGAATAAAGCAGGAAATATGTCTCCATCAAAGGAACACAGTAACTCCCTTCCTGTTCCTGAAAAGATTGAGGACATTACCAAAATGTCCGAGATAGAGTTTAGAACATTCATGTTGAACAAGTACTATGAGCTGGAACAGAAAAGAGACAATGAATTACAGGAGATGAGAAAATCCTTCAACGATATGAAGGAAGAAATTCTGAGGAAGAATAATACTGAAGTATTAGAGGTGAAGTCTGAAATACAGGAAATCAAAAACTCTCTTGAAGTATTAAAAGTCGGTTAGACCATGCTGAAGGTCGAATCTCTGATGTAGAAGAAAAAATTTCTGACCTAGAGAAAACCACCAAAAAGATAGAGAAAATAACAAAGAAACATGAAGATAATATACGAGAATTACTAGATTCCATTAGACGTCCTAACGTCCGCATAATTGGTATCCCAGAAGGTGAAGAAACTAATAAGAGCATGGAAAACCTATTCCATGAAATCTTGGAAGAAAATTTCCCAAGCATAGAGAGGCACTGCAACATCCAGACCCAAGAAATACAAAGGACACCAAATGGAATCAACCCAAGAAGATCTTCCCCAAGGCATATCATAGCCAGACTGGCTAAGACCACAGATAGAGATAAGATAGTAAAACTAGCAAGAGAGAAACGACAAGAGACTTACAAAGGTCACCCCATCAGGCTAACACCGGACTTCTCAACGGAAACAATGCAAGCAAGGAAAGAATGGGAAGATGTATCGAAAGTGTTAAGAGAGAAACAATTTCAACCAAGACTATTGTATCCTGCAAGATTATCCTTCATATGGGAAAAAAAGATTAAAATCTTCTCAGACAAACAAAACCTGAAAGAATTTGCCAGCACCAGGCCAGCTCTCCATGAAACCCTGAAGAAAGTACTGTTCCAGGAAAACTAAAGAAGTAACAGCCAGAAAAAAAAGAGTAAAAGACAACTAAGACAATGGCCAACTTAAATGCCAGGACAGATCCATTAACATCAATAATAACATTGAATGTTAATGGATTAAACTCTCCAATCAAGAGACACAGACTGGCTGAATGGTTTAAAAAACAAAAACCCTCTATCTGTTGCCTACAGGAAACCCACTTCATGGATAAAGATATACATAGACTGAAAGTGAAGGGTTGGAAAAAGATTTTCCATGCAAATGGGAACCAAAAAAGAGCTGGAGTCGCAATACTGATCTCTGACAAAATAGGATGGGAGATTGCATTTTGTATGCTGTGATGAAGCTTAGGGAAGGAATGTAAATTGAGTTACAAAAAAAAAGTTTCAGGAAAAAAATATATATATATTCAATGACTGCAGTAGGATATGTAGCCACAGCTAGGTGCTACTTTATAGGATGCGTAAAGTAAGACTTGTGTTCATGGAAATGTGGGTATCACCTGTGTTTGCTATGAGGGTATTTGGATTGATTAGGGTCTTTGGCGATTCAATAAAATGTGAGGAGAAAACTGTATAGAAAGCAAACATAGATACCAGAGACTGTGGGAGGAGAGTGGGAGATGGCAGAGGGTAAGAGATAGAGAATCTAGGATGGGGGGAAAAAAAGCAAAACATACAGAAGACAAGAAATGGAAGATCATTTGCTGACAATAACATGCTTGTTGATGTGCTTGATTGAGACAATATATAGTGTAATTTGGATGGAAAATCTCATTTTGTATGCTGTAATGATGTTCAGAGAATGAATGCAAATAAATAAAAAATTAAAATTAAAATAAAAAAAATAGGCTTTAAAACAAAAACTGTTCGAAGAGACAAAGAAGGGCACTATATTGTAGTAAAAGGATCAATCGATCAAGAAGATATAACGCTTATTAATATCTATGCGCCCAACACAGGAGCACCCAAATATGTGAAGGAAAGACTGCTAGATCTAAAAAGGGAGATAGACTGCAACACACTAATTGTTGGAGACCTCAACACTGCACTATCCCCCCTGGATAGATCATCTAGACAAAAAAATAGGTAAAGAGATAAAAGATCTAAATGATATCATAAATCAAATGGACTTAACAGACATCTATAGAACTTTCCATCCTAAAACCTCAAGATACACTTTTTTCTCGCCGCCACATGGAACATTCTCGAAGATTGACCACATCATTGGGCACAAAGCAAGCCTCTACAGATTCAAAAGCATAGAAACTATACCCAGCATCTTCACCGACCATGATGGAATTAAACTTGAGTTTAATTTCAAGAGAAATCCTCAAAAATACTCAAATACATGGAAACTTAATAACCTACTCCTGAATGACTCCACAACTACTGAAGAAATAAAGACTGAAATCAAAAGGTTCATGGAAGCCAATGACAATGAGGACACGAGTTTCCATAATCTTTGGGACACTGCTAAAGCAGTCATAAGAGGGAAGTTCATAGCAATTAGTGCACATAAGAGGAGCATGGAAAGAAGGCAAATGGATCACCTAACATCATGCCTCACAGAATTGGAAAAGCAACAGCAAACAGATCCAAAAAACTCCAGGAGAAAGGAAATAATAAAGATACAAGCAGAAATAAATGAAATAGAAAATAAACGAACTATACAGAAAATAAATGAAAGTAAAAGCTGGTTCTTTGAAAAGGTAAACAAAATTGATACACCACTAGCGAGACTTATTAAGAAGAAGAGAGAAAAGAACCAGGTGAATCAGATCTGCAATGAAGCAGGCAAAATAACAACATACATAGTAGAAATAAAAACATTATTAGGGGATACTATGAACATCTGTATGCCAAGAAACAAGATAATTTGGATGAGATGGACAAATTTCTGGACAGGTATAATCTACCTAGATTGAGCCAGGAGGATATAGAAAGTCTGAATAGGTCCATAACAAGCCAGGAGATCAAATCAGTTATAAATAACCTCCCAACAAAGAAAAGCCCTGGCCCTGATGGATTCACCTCTGAATTCTACAAAACTTTCAAAGAAGAGTTAACCTCCATTCTGCTCAAGTTATTTCTAAATATCCAAAAGGGTGAATCTCTCCCTAATTCATTCTATGAAGCCTCTATCACCCTTATCCTTAAAACTGATAAGGACAGGACAAGGAAGGAAAACTATAGACCAATATCCCTGATGAATATAGACGCGAAGATTCTCAACAAGGTACTAGCAAATCGTATACAACAACTTATCAAAAAGATTATACATCATGATTATACATCATGCTTTATCCCAGGAATGCAAGGTTGGTTCAACATACGCAAAACCATAAATGTAATACACCATATTAATAGGAAGAAAGATAAAAACCATATGGTCATAGCAATTGATGCAGAAAAAGCATTTGATAAGATACAACATCCCTTCATGATCAAGACTCTCAGCAAAATGGGCATAGAAGGGCCATTTCTCAACACAATAAAAGCTATCTATGAAAAACCCATAGCGAACATCATCCTCAATGGAGAAAAGCTGAAAGCTTTTCCACTAAAAACGGGTACAAGACAAGGATGTCCACTTTCTCCACTCCTCTTCAGTATAGTACTAGAAGTCTTGGCCATTGCAATCAGAAAAGAGGAAAAAATAAAAGGCATTCAAATAGGAAAAGAAGAGGTGAAACTCTCTCTATTTGCAGATGACATGATTGTATACATAGAAGACCCAATGGTTTCCATAAAAAAATTTCTGGAAGTAATACATGAATACAGTAACGTTGCAGGATACAAAATTAATATCCAGAAATCTATAGCATTTCTGTATACGAACAACAGGCAGACTGAGATGGAACTGAAATTAGTCCATATTTGAAAGACCATGAATGCTGAGTTGGGATGCTGTTGTAAAACACATTTAAGGCCAACTGGTAGTGTGGTGGCTAAGGCAGTTCATCCTACATGGCTGGCTGCATGGTTGGAGTCCTGAACTTGGTAGCTTGACAAACATACCAGGTACATGTGCATGTGTGTCCAGAGTCCCAAGAGGAGATGGAGAAGGGATCATGGTGTGACGATCCTTTCTAGGTGATTTATCACTTGCCTTCTCCCTCTGTCTCTCTCTAGCAAACACACGTGTCCTATAGCAAAAAAAAAAAAAAAAAAAAAAAAGAAAAAGAAAAAGAAAAAAGAAGGAAAGAAAAAGAAAAAGAAAAGAAAGGAAAAGAAAAGAGAAGAAAAAAATCTAAAACACGTTCAAGTCAGGACAGGGAGTAGTGAGTAAGCTGGAAATCGAGAGACCAGAGTTCTAGTTCTGCTTCTACCTCTAACCAGCTATGCAACCTTGGACAAAAGTCTTTTGAGTTTTTTGGTTTCATTTCTAAATTTGAAAAACAGAGGGTTAAAATGGCTGTCTCTTTGTTATCTTGTGGCTTGAAAAGACTGCTATTATGTCTGAAAACCAAGTAATTGGTGCAAAAAAAAAAAAAAAATTCAAAGGTAGGACAGACTGGTGCAGACTCACAGGGTGGAAGAACAGGTGTATGCCAGCTCCTCCTCACTGTAAAGTGTGCCGCTAACATGAGGCTCAAAGATTGCTTGTAATTAGCGTCTTGGCAGAAAGGAGCCTGGTCTACAGAACTGCACCTTGGCACAAGAACAGCCCACCCTGCCCTGACTGGCCAGTAAACGGGGAGTTACTTTGAGACAAGGCCTACAGTCATTTGAAAAACAGGCACTATCAGGGCATTGAATTGGGAACTGGGCTCCCCGCATTTCCTCTCACCCCATGCTCTCACTGGCATCTGTGGAGCACTCTGCATTCCCACGCCTACTCTGGCTCTCTGTTTCCTTCATAAGGTAAAGTCAGAGGTGAGCCTGGGACTCGCCCAAGCCCAGGTCACTACTCACACAGCCACCTTCCTTCCCTGCTCTCTCTACAACTTCCTGCACACCCTCTTTTCCTTCACGCAAATCAAAGGCTCCAGAAAAAGAGGATCCTATCTGTTCTTAAGAAAGCATTCCCCACCGAAAACACTGTGCATTCTGTGCAAAAGCAGTTTCTGGAAACATTTCCCTACTAAAAAGAGAAAAATACAGGACACTTACCTTATTGGCACAGAACAGATATTTACACTTAATTATATTCCTCAAAGCCAGAGTTGAAGTATTCGTCAAAAAAAGAAAGTAGAAGAAGCAGCAAGAAGGAAGAAGGGGAAGAAAGAAAAGAAACCTGGAAACCCTGACCCGCTCTTCCTGTCACTGCTCCTGTGAGGCCCTAAAGGTGATGGACGCCTGTCTTGGAGCTGTTATCAGCATAGCCTCCAGAGGGCGCTCAGTCACCTCCAATCACAACCTTCCCAAACCGGGCTGTCTGTATTTGTTCACAGAGGTCTACACCTGGACTCATGGTAACCTCTTGAGCCGTTTTAAGTGGCTGCTACTGCACTGAGTTCTTTCATGCCTGGGATCATCTACACCCAGATGTGTGACTTTAAAATTCAGGACTTACAAGGAATGTAAGCAGTTGCATCCTTTGGCTTCTGCCAGCAGAGGAACTGGTAAAATGTTGGAGAAAGTGAAAATTCATGTTTAGGTATTGACTTAGGGCACAGGACAGCAATAACTGCAGTGGTAGGATACTAAGCGGGCACACTTAGTAATTTCCTCCTCCACTGTGTTCTTGGAAGCTGACAGAACAGCATCTTAGGGACTTCTGCATTTAGTGATGTTTTTCAACATGATTGAGCAGTTTTTAAACCAAGAGTCACAAGAGTTAGGAAGGTAACATAAAGAAAGGGAAGATCTGACTGGAAAGCCCATCCCTGTCTGATCAATTCAGCTAACTGCTGCATTTGAGTGCACGTGCCCAGTATGGCATGGCACAACCTCACTCTCTTTTCAACACAGGCTGCAAGTCTAGATGTTTATATGAGATCTTCTGTTGGCAAAGATATTAATATTTTGTTTTTTTTAAATGATCAAGCCCAAAGAAGAGCTAAAAGAACAGTTTTCAGTAATGACCCAGAATATTACTTCTCCCAACATTCTTTGGTTTTCAAGTTTATTTCTTCCATGAGCAAGAGAGACAGGAGAGACAGAGAGACAGTATCCCCAGCAGGATCTTCATGCCAGCCGGCCCTGAATCATGGGCATGAGCATGCCCGTCACACATGAACCTGGAACCTTCCCATAAGGATCAGCCTCACAGAGCACGTTTTACAACTGAGTCACCATCCAGCCTAATCATTGTATTCTTATAATAGTAGAGGTAACATCTATTGGGTCATCAAAAAGTCTTGACATGATTTTATGTTTTTCTATGCAAAAATGCATCATGACTTTTCTCATGACCCAATATTAACCTGTTGACACATCCTCTCTCCCTCTCTCTCTGTCTACACACACACACACACACACACACACACACACACTCGGCACATGTCCCTTTTGCCAAAACAGCTGAAGTAATCTGCTAACATCAGACCCCACTGGGCTAATTCAATAGCATGTGTTTCCCAAGGGGGCACCTTCCTACAGAGTTACATTGCCATTATCACCTCTAAGGAAGTTGGAATACATTTGATAATATCTTTCAACATACTTTAAAATTTCTCCAGTTGTCCCCGAAGTTTTTTGTCTTGGAGTGTGCTGGAACTAGCTTGTACGGAGAGACGGTGCATATCTTCCAACTCCAAATTTAGTAATATTATAAGACCATGGTCATGGGGAACATTTATACCACACAAATTGACGAATAGTACAAATTGGCTCTCTTACTCTGAGATAGTTGTGAAACATTTACCAGCATACCACTCTATCTTTAAATAGTTTTATTGAGGTACAATTGATTAAAAACAAACAAACAATCCACACACATTTAATGTATATAATTTGATGAGTTCAGATGTGGGAATATACCCATAAAACCATTATTACAATGAAGATAATAGACATATTCATCACCTCTAAAAGCTTCCTTTTCCCTCTTTGCTTTAGTTTGTGTTTTATAACATGAGCTCTGCCCTCATGACAATTTTTAAGGACACAGTATAGTATTATAGGCACTATGCTGAACAGCAGATCTCTAAAACTAATTCAACTTGCATAACAAACTTCATACCCATTGTACGACTCCTCATTATCCTCTATTCCTAGCCCTGTCAACACCATTCTGCTCTCCCCTTCTATAAATTTAACTCCTTTAGATGCTTTATAGAAGTGGAATCATGCTTTATTCGTCCTTCTGTGACTGGATTATCTCACTTAATTGATGTTCTTTTTATTTTTTTAAGAGGTTTTTGTCTTAGGGCACATACAGTTCCCAGAGGGAGAGACAGAGGTAGTGAGAGGAAAAGTGAGAAATCATCACCCAGGAGGAAGACCATCCCACAATCCCTCCTCTTCCATTTTTCTCCCAGGATCTTGGGCATGCATGCACATACACATCTGGCATGAGTTTCAAGCCATGGCGTCCAGGACTCAAACCATGGTCTGCCACATGAGAGTCCAGCAATGTATCTGCTATGCCTTCTGCTGGCCCCTTAATTGATGTCCTTAGATTTATCTGTATTATTACATATAGCAAGATTTCCTTCTTTTTCAAAGCTGAATAATATTTCACAGTACATGTATATCGTATTTTTGTTATTCATTATCTGTTGATGGACACTTAGGTTGTTACATGTCTTAGCTGCTATGGGTAATGTGCAGTGAATGTGGGAGTACAGGTAGCTCTTTGAGAGGCACATACTGATTTTAATTCTTTTGCATATACATCCAGAAGTGGTATTGTATCATGTGACAGTAGTTTTACTTTTAATTTTTTGAAGATCTACAACATAATTTATATAGCTGCTGAACCATTTTACATTCCCACCAACAGCATACAAGGGATCTAATTTCTCAATGTTCCTGTTAACACTTCCTTTTGTTTTTGTAAATAGCCATCCCAATGGCTGTGAAATATCTCCTTGTGGTTTCAATTGCACTTCTCTAATGATTAGTGATAGTAAGCACCTGGTGACCATTTGTATGTCGTCTTTGGAGAAATGACTGTGAAAGTCTTTACCAATTTTCAAATCAGACTAATTTTTTTTTCCTGTTAATCCCTTTTTTATAAACAGTTGGCACATATTTTCTCCCATTCCTCAGGTTGCCTTTTCACTCTCTGCTCCCCCATGCAGAAGCTTTTATTTATTTATTTAATTTTTGCTATAGGGTGCTTGTGTTCACCAGAGATGGGGTGGAGGGTGGTGGTAAGGAAGCATCCCTCAGAAGAGATGGCCATGACACAATTCTTTTTTTTTTTTTTTTTTGAGATGTTTTTGCTATAGGGAGCATGCGCTCGCCAGACAGAGAGAGACAGACAGAGAGACAGGAAGCGAGAAATCACCCCCCGGGGGGATGGCCATGCCACAATCCCTTCTCCTCCATTCTCCTCTTGGGATCTTGGGCACGCACACACACGCACCTGGCATGAGTTTTAAGCCACCAGGTCTGGGACCCGAACCGCGGTAGACTATGTGGGAGTCCAGCGACATAGCCATTACGCTAACTGCTGGTCCTGATGACACAATTCTTTTACCCTATCCTTCTCTCATGATTTTGGACATGTACATATATGAGTCTGGCATAGTTTTCAAGCTACCGGAGTTCACACTTGAACTATATGGTCAGTTCTGTGGGATTCAGCTGCCTTAACTAGCATACCACCTGCTGGCCCATGTAGAATTTTTTAAAATAATTTTTAACTGCACTTAATCACATTACATCTTTTTTGGGGCGGGGGGAGGTTTTTGTTATAGGGCGCGTGCAGACAGACAGAGAGAGACAGAGAGACAGGAAGCGAGAAATCAACTCCCTGGGGGGATGGCCACACCACAATCCCTTCTCTTCCGTTTTCCTCTCGGGATCTTGGGCACACACGCACATGTGCCCATTGTGAGTTTTAAGCCTCTGGGTCCAGGACACGAACTGCAGTCGACTACATAGGATTCCAGTGCATTAACCACCACACCACCTGCTAGCCCCATGTAGAAGCTTTTTAACTTATGTAGTCCCACTTGCTAATTTTGCTTTTGTTGCCTGTGCTTTTGATGTTATATTCAAGACATCATTGCAAGACCAATGTCAGAATGCTTTTACTATATATTTCATTCTAGGAATTGTAAAGTTTCAGGTCTTACATTTAAGTATGTAATTCATTTTAGTTGATCTTTATGTATGGTATAAGGTAAAAGTCCAATTTGTACAACAATGTCCAAAAGTTTATTTCTCTGTCATGTTACTATTTGATCAGTCTAGGTGATAAGGCAGCTTTGCTGTCTAGGTCCTCCAGGGAACCATATTCCTTCCCTCTTGTTGCTCTCAGGACTTCGTCCTTGTCTGCAGGGTAGAAGCTGGGTTGTTTCCATGACCACGATACAGTGTGTAGAAAGGAGAAAGTGAGCCAGTCCAGAGTAAGCAATTTCCTTCTTAAGGAGGAGGGAGAAATTTCACTTTGTTTCCATTCACATTCTACTTTCAAGAACTTGGTCACATGACTGTACAAGCTGGAAGGAAGGCTGATAAATGCAGTTGGGAGCCAGGTGGCCATAGGACCAGGAGAAAGGGTATAGCTTCTAGGTACACCTATCTGCCATGTCCTCTTTCTGAAGGAAGTCTGGAAGTACTTCTCTCTCTTTTTCTGCAGGTTGGGGCCTGGAATTTAGGCAGCTACCTTCATACCATATTGAGGAGGATGCCAGTCCAGGGAAAGGTAAGATCCAAGGGCTTCTGAAATGGCACTGAAGTCATTAGGTTATGTCAGCCCTGAAGCGTTCCTTACTGCTGGACTCCAATCATGTGAGCCCCTACACTTTCCTTATTGTGACAGCATGACCCGAACTTTGCTTCTCTCAGTGCATATGTTCCATACATTATTCAATCATTATGACACTGTCAAACACTTATTTCCATGGGATTTGTTGTTGTTGTTGTTATGAACAATAGGACAATGAACGTCTTTGTACAAATATCTTTGATCACATGACTTTCCATAGGGATATATTTTGAGATGTGTAATTATCTGTCACAGAATTTGTGCATTTGAAATTTTGGTACTTAGTGTCCAGTCGCATTTAAGAACATTTAAGAATATTTCCATTTCATGGTCCCTACTTTTCTGTATTGGCCTGCAACATCTCCCTTTTACTCCTTTTCCATTTTGATTTTATGGTGTGGCTTTTACAGAAAAGCCTTTTGTTGAATTGATTTCTCCTTTGCTATTAGCTTCTTCCTTAACCTTATGCTGCTCATGCTCCTTTTTTGTTTTCTAATCTGACTATAACTCTAGTGAGAGTCACACTTTTTATGAAGGCTGCTTGCACTTCCACAAGAATGTATGTCAGAAATAACCATCATACAGTTCAATAGTATAACTTCTACCCTGCAGGAAAATTTACTCAGTAACCATATCCTGTTGCTACCAACTGATCTCATGATATTTTCTTTCGGCTTTAAATTTTTAGGTCCACTGTTAAGTGTCTAGTCAACTTTTTATCTCAAAGAAAGAATCAAATACAGACTTTGTTTTCTTCTACTTTAATAAAAATGATCTATAACTAGACATATTTAAATGTAATAATGTATTCTATTTCTTCAAAGACAAGACAGTCATAAAGGCTGTTACTTTCCTCAGTTGTTGATTGCCTCTATGTGAAACTTCCTAAATTGGGAACCAGTGAGTGAATCTGGGAGAATATAAGATGTTTGTTATATCCTCTTATCATATGCTAGACCACTACAGGCATTATTCACAGATTATTTTGGGAGAAGTCTGGAGATAGAAGGAGATGGGGGCTAAATAAGGCTGGTGATGGTCGTACTGCAGGAAAGCCAGGTAGCAGTAATCTAGACAAGTAATTAAATGGGAAGAGGGGAGGGTAAGGGACAGATGAGCCTGTGAGACATTTAGATGAGCACTTACTACATTCTGGGGACATATTATCTTCATTTATTTTGCCTCATAACAATGTCGACAGATTATTTACATGTTTCAGAGATAAAGGAACTCAAGCCAGAGAGATGAAATAACTTGCCAGCAAGTTCAGCTGTGAGTATCTGCTGCACTGCCTGTCCATTCACACGTGGGCCCACATGGTCTTTGCTTTGCACTAGAGGCATACTTGATAGGACTTGTTGACTGTTAGTTATGAGTTGTGTGTGTTTGAGGGTCTAGGGTGACTTCTGTTGTGTTTCATTGGAAACTATGACTAGTGTTGTCATGTCCTAAGAGAGGTATTAAAAGATAATTTTCGCCTTCTGCTCCTTTCTCCCAGGCAGGAGAGTTGAGCCATTCTCTGAGAAGTTTCCTCATGGAAACTGGGAACTAGATATTTCAGGGCACAGGAGAAATAAAGATTTTCTACTCATAATTCAGCCTCCAGCAAGCAATGCTAGTGTGGCAGGAGAGTTGAGCCATTCTCTGAGAAGATTCCTCATGGAAACTGGGAACTAGATATTTCAGGGCACAGGAGAAATGAAGATTTTCTACTCATAATTCAGCCTCCAGCAAGCAAAGCTAGTGTGGCAGGAGAGTTGAGCCATTCTCTGAGAAGATTCCTCATGGAAACTGAGAACTAGATATTTCAGGGCACAGGAGAAATGAAGATTTTCTACTCATAATTCAGCCTCCAGCAAGCAAAGCTAGTGTAGAGAGTTGAACCATTCTCTGAGAAGATTCCTCATGGAAACTGGGAACTAGATATTTCAGGGCACAGGAGAAATGAAGATTTTCTACTCATAATTCAGCCTCCAGCAAGCAAAGCTAGTGTGGCAGGAGAGTTGAGCCATTCTCTGAGAAGATTCCTCCTGGAAACTGGGAACTAAATATTTCAGGGCACAGGAGAAATGAAGATTTTCCACTCATAATTCAGCCTCCAGCAAGCAAAGCTAGTGTGGTAGGGAGCCCCTCTGGCCTTCTATCTCTGTCTCTGTGTCTCTGAGGTCTCTGTCTCTCTCTGCTCCTGTCTCCTCATTTTTTTTTTTGGTAATTTTTCCTTTTTACGATTTTTTTAAAGGTAGAGTTTCTCTCTGGCTCTCAGCTCCATCTTTTGTTTTGTTAATAATCCCTTCTGCTCTTTTCTCCCAGGCAGGAGAGTTGAGCCATTCTCTGAGAAGATTCCTCATGGAAACTGGGAACTAGATATTTCGTGCGGCGTGCTTGCATGCCGCGCGGTTTTCTATTTTGTGATTTTTTTCTCTTAAAAAAAAAAGAAAAGCAATTATAATTTTTTATTTTTTTGTCTTTTTTCTCTCTTTTTGTTGTTGTTTCTCTCTCTCTTTTTCATTTTCCTTTTTCTTGTCTCTCCATCCAATATCTACTGAATCTGCTGCACAAGCGATCAAAACAGAACGGCAATCAGATTCTAGAACACCTCTGTCTGCTTGCTCCTGAACATTGAGGCTTAACTTCAAGAATTTGAAAGAAACACGCCATTCATCAGATGACAAGAAATCACCATCGGATCACGAGAAATATGGGAAAACGAGAAAATACCTCTCCTCCAATGGAAAAGAGTAACTCTCCTTCATCCACAAGCAGTTCGGTGAAAGTCATGGAAATGTCTGATAAGGAATTTAGAACATTCGTAATGTCGAAGCTAACAGAGATGGAAGAAAAGAGAGATAATGAACTGCTAAAGAGAAAGGAGAAAGAAGTTGCCGAGTTCCAGGAGATGAGGAAATTCTTGCAAGATCTAAAAGAGGAATTACACACTTTACAAAAGACTCAAACGGAACTGCTAGAGATGAAGTCTATAATACAAGAAGTCAAAATCTCCCTTGAAAGTATTAAAAGCAGACTAGATCATTCAGAAAATAGAATCTCAGATGTAGAAGAGAAAATGGCTGGCTTAGAAAAGTCCACCACGAAGACTGAGAAAATGGCTCAAAACTTTGAGAATGATATGCGAGAAGTACTAGATACCATCAAACGTCCAAATATCCGGATAATTGGCATTCCAGAAGGTGAAGAGACCCATAAGGGCATTGATAATCTATTCCATGAAATCCTGCAAGAAAACTTTCCAAACCTAGAGAGGCATTCGAAGATCCA
This sequence comes from Tupaia tana, assembly GCA_026018925.1. Classification (NCBI taxonomy): domain Eukaryota; kingdom Metazoa; phylum Chordata; class Mammalia; order Scandentia; family Tupaiidae; genus Tupaia; species Tupaia tana. Next base: position 96,558,940 of record JAKSZU010000007.1, read on the forward strand.
GTCCCAGGAAATACAAAGGACCCCAAATAGAATCAACCCAAGGAGATCTTCTCCAAGACACATTATAGCCAGGTTGACCAAAACCGCAGACAAAGACAAGATACTAAGATTGGCAAGAGAGAAACATCAAGTTACCTACAAAGGACATCCCATCAGGCTAACAGCAGATCTCTCATCAGAAACAATGCGAGCGAGGAGAGAATGGGAAAATATATTCAAAGTGTTACGAGAGAAGCAGTTTCAGCCAAGAATACTGTACCCGGCAAGATTATCTTTCAGGTGGGAAGAAAAGACAAGAACATTCTCAGATAAACAAAACCTGAAAGAATTTACCAGCACCAGACCAGATCTCCAAGAAGTTCTCAAGGGTGTGCTGTATCAAGAAAATTAAACACAGACACACGGAAATAAGAGTCAAAAAACTATGAAAGTGGCCAACTTAATCAGAGGGACAAGTCTGGAGCTGAATATTATATCCCAGAATTTAATCAGGAAAATTGAACCAGAACAGAAGATAAAAGTACATGAGACTGATAGGTTCATGCACCTTCCATTTGAACAGAATCCTAACTTGTTTCCTGGCTTTAAGCAAAGTTCCTTGGCATTTCTTTGAGTTAAGTTAAAACTGGTTTTCTTAGTAGTAATGAGTGAACTCACCATGGAAAGTAGTTAGATTATGAAGGAAATTGTGTGATCAATGCAACGTGGGTGGGAAGGGAATGAAAGACAATTGTAGACACCGGAGGTGGTGTGAGAGGAGGGTGGGAAGGGACAGAGGGTCAGAAAGAGGGGTGGAAGTAATTCTAGGAACTAGTAATGGAAAATTTTTTGTAATGTGCATGATTGTATCACTATGCAGTGTGTACTGGATGGGAGATTGCATTTTGTATGCTGTGATGAAGCTTAGGGAAGGAATGTAAATTGAGTTACAAAACAAAAAAGTTTCAGAAAAAAAAATATATATCTATTCAATGACTGCAGTAGGATATGTAGCCACAGCTAGGTACTACTTTATAAGATGCGTAAAGTAAGACTTGTGTTCATGGATATGTGGGTATCACCTGTGTTTGCTATGAGGGTATTTGGATTGATTAGGGTCTTTGGCGTTACAATAAAATGTGAGGAGAAAACAGTATAGAAAGCAAACATAGTTACCAGAGACTGTGGGAGGAGAGTGGGAGATGTCAGAGGGTAAGAGATAGAGAATCTAGGATGGGGGGAAGAAAGCAAAACATACAGAAGACAAGAAATGGAAGATCATTTGCTGACAATAACATGTTTGTTGATGTGCTTGATTGAGACAACATATAGTGTAATTTGGATGGAAAATCTCATTTTGTATGCTGTAGTGATGTTCAGAGAATGAATGCAAATAAATAAATTGAAAAAAAAAGATAATTTTCAAAAGAGGTAAAATTATGACTCATATAAATATAAAATAGATACACATCAATTTTTTTTTTTTTTGGAGAGGTTTTTCGCTATAGGGAGCGTGCGCTCGCCAGACAGACAAAGAGAGACATAGAGACAGAAAGCGAGAAATCACCCCCCAGGGGGGATGGTCACGCCGCAATCCCTTCTCCTCCATTCTCCTCTCGGGATCTTGGGCACACACGCACACGCGCCCGGCGTGAGTTGTAAGCCACCGGGTCTGAGACGCGAACCACGGTCGACTACGTGGGAGTCCAGCGACATAGCCATTACGCTAACTGCTGGTTCCCCACATCAAAAATTTTATTTAACTTCTTATGTAAGAGAGAATTGGTAAGATGTTTCCATCAGTTCAAAAGAAAATTTAAAGAACAGATACATTTATAGATCAGAAATATTAAAATGAATATGTAAACGGAGGCAAAACTGCCTTTTCCACAGTGAGGAAGAGAAGACAATTGAACCTCTTCTAGACACAACCTACAGATCTATAGGCATGATTTTTTTGCATTGCTATTAGCTATCTGTACTGAGTTGTAAAATAGCTCCCATAAAATTAGTCAGATAACTCCAAAGGGAGTGCGTAGCAGTGTGTTTACTCATTGAGATACATTTGTTTCCCCACAAGGAGTAAGGAAGAGGACAGAATAAAGTTGACTTGGACATATTGCATGTGAGAAGCCCAGGACATATTCTAGTGGAAATGCCCACCAAGGAGGTAGCTCTACAGCTTAGAAAAGTAAAGTCAGCAATGAAACTTGCATCCTTCTGGGGTAACAGTGGAAACACCTATAACTTACTGAACACTTACCTTTTATAGTCCTGGACTAGACACTTTTCACCAATCCTGCCATTTATTCCATGTGACACTCTTACAAAGTAGGATGCATTATCTTTTCCATGTCATAGAAGGAAAGACTGTGGCTTTGAGAAGGCAGTGACTGGCTGAAATCACACAGCAGGTAAATGGCAGAGCCCATGCTCCTAAGAACCCTCCATGTGGCACTTTGAAAGATCCAGAGTATTGATAAAAAGACATACACAACTTTACTTAATGTTGGGCCACTAGAGCTACTATTTATATATATATTACAAAAGGCCTAATGTTGGCAGCATAATCATTAGTGTACTGGACTGTAATCCTAGAAGCCACATGGCTGACTATGGATGCAGATCCCTGGGTTGGCCTGGGTAGGTATATTGGTACCCATGACCCTGATGAGCTGGAGAACTGGGAAGAGAGGACCAGGGTGTAAAAAGTCCCCGTCAATGGTACTTCTCTTTCTATCTATCTCTATATCTCTATCCTGCATGCACACACATACTCTCTACAATAAGAAAAAAAATTTTAATTGTAAAATTACTCTTGGAGATGCCCTTTTGATTTAAAAAGCATGTAAGAAATGTTCAGTAAAGTTGGTATTTTATATGTTTCCTCTTTTGCTCAATTTCTGGAGCTAACTAATTTTCTCTTCCTGAATAGGAAAACTTGACCCTGTTCCCAGTATGATGTATGTAATAATTCATAGACAAGGAATGAGAAATTGTCCTTTCTACTGAATCTACTCTCTACCATAGCTGTAAAGTATATCTAGCACAGTCATCGTTAAGAAAGAAGAGGAAGGATAAAAAGGGGAAGAGATGCATGGATATGCAGACTCATGGGTTCAGAAGCCTTTAGATGCACATGAAAGGAAAAGTAAGAAATCCCATAGTGGGAAAGGTACACATCATAGGGAGACACACACTCAGAGAGCGTGATAAAGGAAGGAAGGCACAGATACTTTTGTGGAGTAACATCCTTGTTCTATGACTTTCATGAAACACTGCTAAAATTTTGAAGCCAAATGAATGCTGGAAACAACAGACTTATGTGGTAAAGAGCCCTGGAGACATGATCAAAATACCTGATTCAGCCTACCTTGGACAAATCAATTGATGTCTATTCTTCTGCATTTTTCCTGCTTGTTAAGATGTGTAGTACAGTTGGTTTCAAAACCACAAAACTACTGTTGTAAAGATTAAATGAGATACTACTTAGCACTTTATTAATATTGAAGTATATTAAAATAAGCAGCATTGCAATTATTGCTAGAGTCATTAGGTGTATCACTCCTTCACATAATTCATGTTTTCTTTTTTTTTCCTAGAAAGAGAGATTTTTGCTGTAGGGTCGGAGAGACAGAAAGACAGAAAGTGAGAAACTGCCCTCCCCCCAGAGGAGATGGCCACACTGCAATCTCTGTTTGTTTCCTCATGATTTTGGGCATGCTTGCACATGCTCCCAGTGTGAGTTTTAAGCTGCTAGGGCCGGGACTCAAACAATGGTTGACTACGTAGGAGTCCAGCGACCTAACCATTATGTCATCTACTGGTCCCCATAATATATGCTTTCTATTATTCAAATAAATGAAGACAAAACTTGCTAAAGCAGGACATTCAGCCACCATCACTAACATTTGGCATAGATCTGACACCAGACCGGGGAGTTATTTTTCATAGTGAACAAAAAGGAAGACTTCAGTACCTTTATTGGAGGTTGCTGGGGCAGGGAAGGCAGCCTGACTATTGAATAGAAGCAAGGCAGTAAAGGGATGGAAAAAGGTATTCCATGCAAATGGAAACCAAAAAAGAGCAGGAGTCTCTATACTGATTTTGGATAAAATAGACTTCAAGACAAAAACCATAAGAAAAGACAAAGAAGGGCATTATATAGTAATAAAAGGGCTAATTCACCAAGAGGATATAATGCTTATGAATATCTATGCACCGAACTCAAGAGCACCCAACTATGTAAAGGAAGGACTGCTAGATCTAAAAGGAGAGAGAGATAGACTGTCACATTATAATTGTTGGAGATCTCAACACCCCATTATCTCCTTTAGACAGGTCAATGAGACAAAAAATAAGCAAAGAGACTCAGGACATCAGTGATACCATAAATCAGATGGACTTGATAGACATCTATAGAACTTTTCACCCAAAAAACACAAAATATACATTTTTATCAGCCCCACATAGTACTTTCTCAAAGATTGATCACATGATAGGTCACAAAACCAGCCTTTACAGACTCAAAGGCATAGAAACTATATCCAGCATCTTCCCTGACCATGATGGAATTAAACTTGATATTAACTTCTGGAAAAGCCCTCAAAAATATACAAATACATGGAAACTAAGTAACCTACTTCTGAATGACTCCATGACCACTGAAGAGATTAAGATGGAAATCAAAAGATTCACGGAAACTAATGATAATGAGTACACGAGTTTCCATAATCTATGGGATACTGTAAAAGAGGGAAGTTCATAGCAATTAGTGCACACAAGAAAAAGATAGAAAGGTGGCACGCCTCAGGGAATTGGAAAAATAATAACAAAAGAATCCAAAAAATGCAAGGAGAAAAGAAGATTCAAGCAGAAATAAATGAAATAGAAAATAAGCGAACTATACAGAAAATAAATGAAAGCAAAAGCCGGTTCTTTGAAAAGATAAACAAGATTGACACACCATTAGCCAAACTCATTAAGAAGAAGAGAGAAAGGAACCAAATAAGTTAAATCCGCAATGAATCAGGCAAGATTACAACAGATATAAAAGAAATATAAAACACATAAAACATCATTAGAGGATACTATGAGCGACACTACACCAATGAAGAAGAAACCTGGATGAAATGGACAAATTTCTGGACACATATAATCTACAAAGATTGACTCAGGAGGACATAGAAAGCCTGAATAGACCAATAACAAGCAATGAGATTCAATCAGTAATAAATAACCTCCCAACAAAGAAAAGTCCAGGCCCTAATAGCTTTACTGCCAAAGTTTACAAAACTTTTAAAGAAGAGGTAACCCCCATTCTACTCACACTGTTTGTAAAGAGATCCAAAAGGAAGGAACCCTTCTAAATTCATTCCATGAAGCCTCCATCACCCTCATTTCCCAAACAGATATGGATACGCCAAAAAAATAAAACTACAGACCTATATCCCTAATGAATATAGATGCAAAAATTCTAAATAAGATACTTACTAACCATATTCAAAAGCATATAAAAAGGTTATTCATCACAACCAGGTAGGCTTTATTCCAGGGATTCAAGGTTGGTTCAACATAAATATAATGAACCATATTAACAGAAAGAAAGATAAAAACCATATGATCATTTCAATTGATGCAGAAAAAGCATATGACAGAATACAACATGGATTTATGGTCAAGACTCTCAGTAAAATTGGCATAGAAAGACGGTTTCTCAGCATAATAAAAGCCATTTATAAAAAACCTACAGCTGACATTATACTGAATGGGGAAAAGCTGAAAGCTTTTCTAGTAAAAACGAGTACAAGACAAAACTGCCCACTTACTCTACTCCTATTCAATATAGTACTGGAAGTTCTAGCCAATGCAATCAGACAAGAGAAGAAAATAAAAGGCATTCCACTAGGGAAAGAAGAGCTGAAATTATCTCTGTTTGCAGATGACATGATCATATACATAGAAGACCTGATAATATTCTTGAAAAATCTTCTCGAAGTAATAAATGCATATAGTAAAGTGGCAGAATACAAAAGTAACTTACAAAAATCTTTATCATTTCTATATACAACAACAAGCAGAGACAGAACTAAAGAATGTAATTCCATTTACCATAGCCACAAGAAATATAAGATACTTAGAAATTGGGACCAGCAGTTAGCATAATGGCTCTATCGCTGGACTCCCATGTAGTCGACTGTGGTTCAAGTCCCGGACCCAGTGGCTTAAACACACGCCGGGCACATGTGCATGTGTGCCCAAGATCCCAAGAGGAGGATGGAAGAGAAGGGAATGCGGCTTGGCCATCTCCCCTGGGGGGTGATTTCTCACTTTCTGTCTCTCTCTGTCTTTCTGGCGAACACACATGCCCTGTAGCAAAAAACTCTCAAAAAAAAGAAAAAAAAAAAGGATACTTAGGAATAAATGTAACCAAGCAAGTAAAAGACCTCTACAAGGAAAACTATGAAAACCTTAAAAAATATATTGAAAAGGACACTAAAAAGTGGAAGGACATCCCATGTTCCTGGATTGGCAGAATCAATATAATAAAAATGGCAGTTCTACCAAAATTAATCTGCATGTTTAATGCAATCCTGATAAAATTACAAGAGACATTCTTCACAGATCTAGAAAAGACAATCATAGAATTTGTCTGGAACCATAAAAATACCCCATTTTACTAAAGCCATCCTGCGCAAGAAGACCGGAGTAGGTGGCATCTCACTCCCTGATGCCAAAATATATTACAAAGCTGTGATAATCAAAACAGCATGGTATTGGCCCAAAAATAGACGTGAGGACCAATGGAACTGGGTAGAGACTCCAGAAATAAACCCCAAAACATTCTGCTAACTCATCTTTGACAAAGGGTACCAGTCAATCTAGTGGTAAAAGGAAAACCTCTTTAGCAAATGGTGTGAAAAAAACTGGGTATCCACCTGCAGAAAGATAAATCTGAATCCCTATCTGTCACCATTAAAAAAAATAAATTCAAATTGGATCGAAGATCTAAACCTAAGACCACAAATTTTAAAAACAGTGGTGCAAAACACTAGGGAAACTCTGGGAGACATTGGGGTAGGCAAAGACTTCTTAAGCAAGACCCCCAGAGAACAGGCAATAATCCGCAAAATAGACAGGTGGGATTATATCATATTAAGGAACTTCTGCACAGCAAAGGACACTGTAATTGGTGTAAATCGACAACCCTTGAAATGGGAGAGAATTTTTGTTAACTGTGCCTCAGGTAAGGGACTGATAATCAGAATACACAGGGAACTCAAGCAGCTTATCCAGAAGAAAATGATTAACCCAATTAAAAGATGGGAAAATGAGCTGAATAAAGAACTCTCTAAGGAAAACATATGGACAGCCAAAAAGCATATGAAAAAATGCTCAACATCCCTCATTGTAAGAGAGATGCAGATCAAAACCACAATGAGATGCCACCTAAACCCAGTTAGAATGGCGAAGATTAATAAAACAAGTAATGATAAGTGCTGGAGGGGAGGTGGTGAAAGGGGAACACTCCTACACTGTTGGTGGGAATGTAAATTGGTCCAGCCACTGTGGAGAATGATATGGAGGGTCCCCAAAGACCTTCAAATAGAACTACCATATGATCCAGCAATTCCACTCCTGGGTATTTACCCAAAGGACAGGAGAGCACTCAGTCGGAAAAGCACTTGCACATCTATATTCATTGCAGCCTTATTCACTATAGCTAAGACATGGAACCTACCCAGAGGTCCACAAACAGATGAATGGATTGAAAAATTGTGGCACATATACTCCGTGGAATACTATTCAGCCATAAAAAACAAGGCCCTGGAATTTTATAGAAAGTGGATGAATATGGAGAACAGCCCTTCTTCAAGAGACAGTCTGCTCCATGGCTCCTGCGATCTAGCCATTCTGGGAGAAAGGAAGATGTCCCACTCCTAACTGGGCCTCCAGCATACAAAACCTGTGTGATTGAACTTCCAAGTTTGGGAAGAAACCGACCACCCACCAGATGACTAGAAATCACTGCAGGACCATAAGAAATATGGAGAAGCAGGAAAATGCCTCTCCTCCAAGGGAAATGGATAGCTCCTCTTCATCCACACACAGTTCAATGGGAATCATGGAAATGTCTGATAAAGAATTCAGAACATTCATAATGACAAAGCTAACAGAGATGGAAGAGAAGAGAGACAAGGAACTGCTGAAGAGGAAGGAGAAAGGAGTTGAAGAGTTCCAGGAGGTGAGGAAATTCATGCAAGATCTAAAAGAGGAGTTTCACACTTTACAAAAGAATCAGATGGAACTGTTAGAGATGAAGGCTATAATACAAGAAGTCAAAATCTCCCTTGAAAGTATTAAAAGCAGACTAGATCATACAGAAAATAGAATCTCTAATGTAGAAGAGAAAATGGCTGGCCTAGAAAAATCCACCATGAAGACTGAGAAAATGGCCCAAAAATTTGAGAATAATATGCGAGAAGTACTAGATACAATTAAACGTCCAAACATCTGGATAATAGGCATCCCAGAGGGTGAAGAGACTCATAAGGGCATTGATAATCTATTCCATGAAATCCTGCAAGAAAACTTTCCAAACCTGGAGAGGCACTCAAAGATTCAGTCCCAAGAAATACAGAAGACCCCAAATAGAATCAACCCAAGAAGATCTTCTCCAAGACACATTATAGCCAGATTGACCAAAACCACAGACAAAGACAAGATACTAAGACTGGCAAGAGAAAAAAGGCAAGTTATCTACGAAGGGTATCCCATCAGACTAACGGCAGACCTCTCATTGGAAACAATGCGAGCAAGGAGAGAATGGGAAAATATATTCAAAATATTAAGGGAAAAGCAATTTCAACCGAGAATTCTGTACCCAGCAAGGTTATCGTTCATTTGGGAAGAAAAGACACGAACTTTCCCAGATACTCAAAACCTGAAAGAATTTACCAGCACCAGACCAGATCTCCAAGAAATTCTTAAGGGAGTGCTATGTCAGTAAAATTAAATGCAGACACACAGAAATAAGAGTTCAAAAACTAAGAAAATGGGCCACTTAATTGTAGGGACAATGTTTGGAGATGAATATTATATCCCAGAATTCAATCTGGAAGATCGAACCTTAACAGAAGAATGATTAAGTACATGAGACTGAACCGATGAAACAACATTATGTGACTTGACTGAATTATTGCTGCTTTTCTCCTAAGCTTTGTTTTCCAGTTTTAAAGGATTTTTGTCCTTTCTTGAGCTGTTGATAGGTGCATGTACCTACTATTTGAACAGAATACTAACCTGTTTCTAGACTTTAAGTTTCAAGGAAATATCATTACCAGTTCAAAACTACTCTTCTTGAAATTACCTGCTGAAAGTAGTTGGATTACTTATGATTTTGTGTGGTCAACAAAATGTTGGGGAAAAAGGAATGGAAGACAACTGTATATAGCAGAGATAGTTTAATAAGAGAGTGGGAAAGGGTAGAGGGTCAAACATGGGGTAAAAAGCTTATATATACATATACATATGTATGAAAGTAGAAATGGAATATTATTGATGATAACATGCTTGATTAAGCCACTATGCAGTTTATTCTAGATGGGAAACCACATTTAGTATGTTGTGATGATGCTCAGGGAATGAATGTTAAGTAATTAAAAAAAAAAAGTTGCAGGAGAAAAAAAAACGGTAAAACTGTTCGTATCAATTTTTTAAAAAATGCATATTTGATGACTGCAGTAAGCTATATAGCCCCAGCTGGGTACTACTTTATAATATGTTCATTCTACTCACTGGGGTTTATGCCTAAAGTCAGACTTGGGTTCATGTATAGGTATATATCAGCTGTGCTAGCTATTGGATATATTTAGACTAATTATGTTCATTAGCAAATCAATTAAATTGGGGTGGGGAAGGCATAGAAAGCAACCATGGATACCAGAGACAATGTGGGAGGAGGGTGGGACATAGCAGAGGGTGAGGGATAAGGAATCAAGGATGGCAAAACAAAAAACAAAGTATAAAAGACATAAGAATTGGAAAATTATTCGCTGAAAACATGTATGTTGATGTGCTTGATTAAGCCAATACACAGTATATTTTGGATGGAAAATTCATTTGTATGCTGTAGTGATGTATAGTGAATTAATGTAAAAAATAAATAAATTTAAAGAGAAAAAAATAAGTTTTCACATTCTCTAAAAACAAACAAACAAAAAAAAAGTGGATGAATATGAAAGATTTGTTGCTAAGTGAAGCAAGTTAGGCTATGAAAGAGATACATTGTATGTCTCCACTTAACATATACTGATTATGTGCACTCTATGGTAGAGATTGAAAGACTGGAGAACATAAAAGTATTAAAAATTGTAAGGGACACTAGAGACAAAGTGGAAAGAGAGCATGAGAGGGGAAGAGCACAGGAAATTTGGAGGGGAAATGGAGAGGTAAGACACTTGTGGGACACAAATAAATTTTATTATCTGTTGATGAGGATGTGTATGGTGGTCTCAACTGGGCTGGACTGAGGTGTATATCATGCTGGGTAAAGTCTCTTCACAATCTAAATGATATATAGTGATTTAATGTATGAATAATAAAAATATATAGAAAAGTAAAAAAAAAAAAGAAGCAGCAGCAGCAAGGCATCACATGGGAATGGTTGGGAACTTTTTGCCTTTCTTTGGTGGTCCTGAGTTAAAAGCAGGGGCAAGAATTAGAGAAACTGGCACTCATGGGTCAACTGCTGACTGTTCCAAACTGATTGCTGCAGAGCTGTGGGTCAGGCGGTCTGGCCACCATTCATCTATGTGTCCAATCTCCCAGTGCAGTAGATGAGATTAGGCTCAGGTGCATTATGGGCCATCAACATCTGCCATGTGGTCTAGGGAGTCCACTCTACCCTATCTAACCTTGGATAATAATCCTCCCTTCAGCAGCTTCAGGAGGAATGATACAATGTCAGCTCTGTTTCCATGGAAAGAAAACATTCCAGAAATAATCTAGATGATATGCAGTGGCAATTTCTCATTATGAGTGTCTATGCTAAAGAGTGCCATAGATCAGGAGGCCAGGTAAGCAAAGGACAAAGACAGAAGAGCCAGAAGAGCAGAAAGAGGTGCGCAGAGTGGCCTGTGTGTGCTTCTGTGCAAAGCTGACTCCTGACCCTAGATGTTTAATCTGCACCCTGTCCAAACCATACACCTCTCTGTGTGATGAGGTTTGCCATCAGTGAGGTGAAGTTTAGGCTAAAACCTTTCCTGGGTGTGAATCACGTCTTCCTCAAATTAACTGGGAGGCAGGCTGGGACTAGTTTGGTCAAAAACTGCCTTTACAACAGAGCTTGTTTGGGCTCCTTTCTTTCCTTTCCTGTCTTCTCACTTTCTCTCCATTAAACACCCTTGGCTACATTCTCTCTAATGAACTGCAGTTGTGTTTGGCTGAATGGACTATTAACCCATAAGAGGAGGCAGCTCAGTTGCTTACTAAGCTGTGTTGCCTATGAGGACCGAGTAGGCCTTTGTCTTGAGTTGCTGGAAGCCTGCTCCAAGGCCAGGTAGACAGGCAGTTTTCTGTGGGGTAGACCTGATTTGGGTCTTTGGCTGGAGCACTCATTTTTTAGTGTGAGTTCTGAGGGGGATGAGCAGTTGCAGGCACATTCCTCCTTTGGAATTCTCAGATAAACTCATTGAACCTCTCTTTTTATGGACTTTATTCATAGATTCCTCACTGTCTTTTTCTTTTCTTTTCTTTTTTTTTTCTTTTTTTTTTTTTTTTTGGAGAGGTTTTTGTTAGAGGGTACATGCGCTCACCAGAAAGACAGAGAGAGACAGAGAGACAGAAAGCAAGAAATCACCCCCCAGGTGAGGACTGCAACACCGCAATCCCTTCTCCTCCATTCTCCTCTCCTCGGGATTTGGACATGCATACACATGTGCCCATCATGAGTTTAAGCCACTGGGTCCAGGACTCAAACCACGGTCAACTACATGGGAGTCCAGCAATATAGCTATTACACCATCTGCTGGTCCCAGATTCCTCATTCTCCTTTCTCTTTCCCCAAGTCTTACAAAGAGTACAAAAGACCTCTTGAAGCAATCAACTTCTAGGTTTTACAAAAAAATTTATTCAACCAATAAAAGCACCATTTTAGTACAGTCCAATCTTTTAGGAAGTAGACTGATTTAATTGAGATCTACAAAGACAGTTGATATGGGAATGAGGTGGACTTCTCAGAGTTATGTCTAGGACTACCCTCTTTCCCAAATGAACTTGGATCCTTCCAGAAGCCTTTGAATCCACAGAAACCTAGCGCCCATCCTCCAGCACTAGACATGGGTGGAGCTGGGAGAGGTCCAGGAATACTGGCAGCAGCCTGGGCCAGCAGAGGAAACTGCCGTGGCTTCGTTTTCCAGACAGATGTGGCTTATGACTTGGAAGGCACTGCTGCTGTAGTAGAGAGATCAGAACACAGCAAATCTACCCCGTGCCTCTGAAAATGCCTTTTAGGAAATCTCCCACTTACAGGAAAATCAGGAAGATGGCCACAAGCAAAGCCAGAAACCTAAAGAGCTTAAGTAAACTTTCAAAAGGAGGAGGGGGTTCTTGCACAATCCAAGTTCTGGTAACCTTGAATGTTCGATTCCACTGGGTCAGGAAGGCATTTCTGACTCCCTCCCACCTCCCTGGGCCAGTCAGGTGGAACTGGTAGGGGTGCACGAGCCGAAGAAGACAGTCAGAGCCAGGCGCAGGTCTGTTAGGAGCATAGACAGCAGGTTGGGCTTTGCGTTGATGTCGGTCAGGAGCTTGTCTATGTATGTGATGTAATCTGACTGCAGAGCCTTGCAGTAGCATAGGCCAAACCTGTACCAAAGGAAGACTGGGGCAAGGGGAAGACAAAAAGACAAAGCAACAGTCATTTGTGACAAGTGAAAATACCCAAAGCAAACAAATGCTGATGCAAAATTTGGGCCCGTTTCTGTGTTCTCTCCTGAATGCCCATACCTATCCAATGGTCTCATTCCATTCTTTTTTTTTTTTTTTTTGAGAGAGGTTTTTCGCTATAGGGCGTGTGCGCTCGCCAGACAGACAGACAGAGAGAGACACAGAGACAGAAAGCGAGAAATCACCCCCCAGGGGGAATGGTCACGCCGCAATCCCTTCTCCTCCATTCTCCCCTCGGGATCCTGGGCACGCACGCACACGCGCCCGGCGTGAGTTGTAAGCCACCGGGTCCGAGACGCAAACCGCGGTCGACTACGTGGGAGTCCAGCGACATAGCCATTACGCTAACTGCTGGTTCCCTCATTCCATTCTTTAAGGACAAGGTAAGTCCCTTGAAAAGATACTCTGCACATGTGGCTTACACATTGCTCTGAACGCTCATTCACTCCAGTGTTGCTTCAGTTCCTATGTGAAATGGTTAGCAATTGTACAGGAAGATATATTTAAAAAATGCCAAATCTTTATAAAACTCAATTATTACTATAATAGACTTGTAGAATGTGGAACATCATAAGAAGTCATAGGGTAGAATTCCCTGCACTGCTGGTTTTATGGCCTAAAACTGTGGCCTGCCCTGTATAATGAGAAGATTCTGCATGGGGTAGTAGTTCTAATTAGTTATTTCTTTTACCAAAGTCCCATATTAAAACCAAGTTGAGGGTAAAGAAGAGACATCTAAAATGCTTCTAAGTTTTTCAAATTTGGCACTTCAACAAGGATCAATTGATACTTGAAGTTTGGGGACAAATGTGAATGAGGGAGGCAATCACAAGCTCTTTAAGTGAAATGGTTTTAAAGTTTTTTTTTTTTTTTTCTTACCACAAAACCTTTTTTTTTTAAGTGAAAATTTAAATTAAAGTTAAAAACAGATAAAATAGAAAAGCAGAGTTGCAGAGGACTGGGCAGCCTTTCCTTTTGCTGCCAGGGGCCAGCTGTGGTCTGTGGATAAGACCTGGTTTGGAACTTGAGCACAACAGCTGTAGCTCCTGTTAACTGTTAATTATAGTGTGCATTCTGGGGGAATGAGAGCAAGACTCCCCTTTTCTTTTTCCTTTTTCTTTTCCAATTTATGTTTTTGGCAAAGGGTACACGTGCTGGTGGTAGGGAGACAGGGAGAGGCAGTGAGTGAGAAAGAAAGTGAGAGATCACCCCCTGGGGGGGAGCCATGCCACAATCCCTTCTCCTCCATTCTCCTCCTGGAATTTTGGGTACACATGCACATGCACCTGGCATGATTTTCAAGCTACCAGGTCCTGGACTGAAGCCACAGTTGGCCATGTGGGATCCAGCGCCTTTACTACTATACCACCTGCTGGCCCCAAGGCTACCTCTTTTCCATTATCTAAGGAGCCAAAGAGCAGAGCACAAGTAGAAACCTCTTGTGAAAAGAAAAGGTAATCAAATTTATTCTACAAAAGGCCAAATAGTAAAATGTTATAGGCTGTGAGGGTCATATTAAGTTTCCATTTCAACTACTCAACTCTGCTGTCCTAACTCAAAAACAGCCATTGACAATCCAGGGGAATTGAAAACCTCATTGAAAAATGGACATAAAATATGAGTTTATTTCAGTGCAAAAAATATTTAAAATCCATGAAGTTTTCATAATCCACATTTTCCATGACATTTTTGAAGACCTTGCATATGTAAATGAGTAAGTGGGACTGTATCCTAATAAGACTTTATGTATGGCCACTATGACTTGAACTGCATATACTTTTTATGTATTACAAAATCTTCTTTCTCTCCTCCCGCCCAACCATTTAAAAATAAAAGCAAAACCCAGGTTGGTGGGTTTGACAGTTAGCAGTTTGCCTGGCCCTGTTCTAGAGCAGCAGTCTCAGTAGAGACCACAGAGCTGGAAAGCCCTTGCTGGTGAGTGAGTGAGCAGGCATTGCAGTAGCAGAGAATGATGCACCTGGCAGATGAGGGCTACTGCTACTTAGTCTAGAATCTGAGCTCCATGTGATACTAGGTAACTGTCATTTATAGAGCTGACTGTATAAATTGGGGAGATCACACCTTCTTGATTTCCTTTTCCCTTCTCTCTTCTTAAACAGGTTCTTCATGTGTGTGTGTGTGCATGCCCAACATCCCAGGAGGAGAATGGAGGAGAAGGGATTGTGGCATGGCCATCTCCTCAAGGAGTGATTTATCACTTTCTCCCATTCTCTCTCTCTCTGGCAAGCACAGTTCCCTATGGTGAAGACTTATAATAAAACAGGTTCTCCTAGTTTTTAGTTTTGGGTTTCCTTTTACTGAGTTTTGCATGCCTCTTTTCCGTAGTGTGCTTCTCACCTCCCTGCTACAGCTTTCATTCTGGAAGGAGGTATAAAAAAGGAGCTTACCCACTGGGCTTGTTCTTTTTCCTCACATTAACTTCTATCATGACACTTGGCGGTGGTAACTTAATCACACCTATGAAATAAACAAACCAAAAATGCAATTTCATGATTGATTTCAGTGTTTCCTTAGGAACAGAGAGGTCTCACTGCTTATGATCATTTCTAGTACCTGGTATGCACCTGCTCTAACAGTGATGCCAGCAGCTGAGCTGAGTGGCAGCATGCCCCAGGCATCAACGCCAGTGGCTGAGAAAATCAGCATCTTGTTGTCTCCCTCATTGATAAGACAGAACCTTACAACTGGTTTGGCTAAATTTTGCCACTCATTTGACAAATCTATTAAATTTTAATTGAATCAGTCAATTCCCTCAAAGTATCATGTAGACACAACTTATGGTTTTTGAGTTCTGATTCATCATTTGTGATGATAATGGTACAGACATTATGATAGTGTAATTCAGTGAATAATCGAATCAGTCCAGCTTTTAATTATTATGCTGTTATAAATAGGAGCTGAGGAATGGACTAGAAATTTCCAGTATCCAAAATCACACAGCACAGCAGCATGTGTCCTGCTGTTTCTCACGAGCTTACCTTTCAGGACTCGAACAGTCTGTCGAGCCTGTGTCTCTCCTGTAGGTATCATGGAGCCCAAGGGCTTGATGAGGCCGATAACAGCCAGGGTTGGCTTTTGCAGATGTGCAGGGAAGATATACTTGTACAGTGAGGCTTGGCCATCTTAACTTTCACTACAGACTCATCCAGGAAGGGGAACGCAAAGGTGTACCCAGTGGCGAAGACAATGATATCAATGGGCTCTTCCTCAGGGGTGTTGCTAAACAGGACCGAGTTCTCCTTCACCTCCTTAATGCTTGGCCTGATGAGCACCTTCCCGGTGATGATGCGGCCTAGGAGCTCATCGTTTAGCATGGGCTCTCTCAGCTGAGTCCTAGACAAGAACATGGACAGGGAAGAGATCTGTGGGGAACAAGGTGCCAGACCTCCCTCATCCTTACGTTCCTCTCTTCCTTCTGGGGCTCTCCCAGAATGGACTGGGCAAGAGATGCTGGACAGGAGTTGCCAGTCCTGGGAAAAGAGGGAGGGGATCTGCGAATGCCAAGAAGGACTATGAATATGCCTGTCATTTACTAGAGTTTGGAAGCCTGAGGAGAAGGCCAGGGCTTCTTTTAGCTTATTTCTCTTGTTGATGTTCAGCATGTAGCTATCACTGCATTCTAGAGATAGCTGAAAGCTGAATTACAGGAAGCTCTTCCCAATCCCAACTCCTCCTAGGAAGCATGCATGTGTTTAAAAGGAAAAATAATGACAGAATCATTTTTTTTTTCAATTAGAGATTTTTGCTATAGGGCACATGTGATCACTGGAGAGAGAGACATAGAGACAGAAAGCAAGAAATCACTCCCCAGGAGGGGATGGCCACATTGCAATCACTTCTCATCCATTCTCCTCTCAGTACTTTGGGAACACACATGCACATGCCCAGTATGAGTTTTAAGTCACCGGGTCTGGGACTTGAACTATGGTTGACTGCATGGGAGACCAGCAACATGACCATTATGCCCATTTGCTGGTCCCTAGAACTATCTCTTTCTCTTTTTTCCCCCTGTATCTCTAGACTCACAGGACACTTCATGAATCAATTTTGTGTAAACTGAGTCAGATTTGGCTTACAGTGAATGCACAAAAGTAAAATGGAAAGAACACTGGTCAAATGGTGGGAGGAGGTGGTGAGAGTGGCTTCCTTTCTACACTTTTGCATTTGTTAATGGTATAACAAAAGGCTATAATTGAAAGGACAGACTCGAATCAAGGTCATCTTGATCAGGGCAAAAAGGCAGTGCCATTAAAGACATGATGAAAGGCATCTACAAGATTCAACTTCCCCCTTTCTGTCACTTTTGCCAGCAGGACTGTGGGCAAACCTTTGTCCTAGGATTACTGCTGCTGAGGCATAAGTAACCTGCCGAGGACAGAGTACTCGCTTGCTACTAAATTATCTTGGGCAAGCGACTAAATTTTTCTAAGCCTCAATTATTTCACAGTTAAAGGAAGATTATAATAATAATTGACATAAAGAATTAATCGACAAGGTGAAAACATAATTTCACTTACTGAGCACTTAAGAACAGTTAGCTATATTCTTAAATACATTTGTTTGATGCTTTCCTCATATTCAACCACATTCCTGTAGGTCCCACTGAAAATGTCCAGCCTCCTTCTCCCTAACAACCCTAGGCAGACATGCTTTACTTACCTGTCTTCTGGTACTAAGCCATAATTTGCATGGTTGAACCAGATATTCATCTTTCTTGTTATCAACCATGACACAAGTGGAGTTGGGAGAGAATTTCTGAACATGTTCTGAAATCTTGTCATGAACGCCATGTCCCATGGGTACCCCGAGTCACGGCTGATGACACAGGCCCCTCCAGTGGTGCTGAGGAACACCTGGAAACAATCACAGAGACATGTGGTTTACACAGTGGGCCATTCGAGGAGAGGCAGAAATTGGACTTTGTGTACTACAATTACTGTTAGCAATAAAGCAGAGCACAGCAGCTCCTGGGAGCTGTCTATGAGGGTTCAATAAAAATCGTTGGTTTGATCAACAGTAAAATTCTGTAAGAGAATTAGTTGTGGTGCTTTTTGTTTTGTTTTTAACAAAGTGGCCATTTGGGTTTATCAGTCTATTGTGTTTCCTCAGCTAATAGTTGTTTTGGTATTTATCCAAGAAAGTTCCCTGTAAGACTGTTTAAAAGCAAAAGATTGGGGGCCAGCAGATGGCATGGGGGTTAAAGCATTGAATGAGGTTCAAGTCCTAGATCTGGTGGCTTGAAAATCATGTTGGCTTGGGGTCCAGCAGATGGCTTAGTGGTTTTGTCACTGGATGGATTCCCACATGGCTGACCATAGTTCCAGTCTCAGTTACTGTGGTTTGAAAAATCACACCAGGCATGTGTGCATGGGTGCCCAAAATCCCAAGAGAAGAATGGAAGAGAAAGGATTGTGGCATGATTTACCCCCCTCCCCGGGAGGGATAATTTCTCACTTTTCCTCTGTCTCTCTCTGGCAAGCACACACACAAAAACAAAACAAACAAACAAACAAACAAAAACCTTATAAAACAAAAGTAAGAGACATCCTATTCCCATCTTTTGACCCCTGGGCCAGGAATTCTGAGGGAGGACTGCCTCCTGTAACTTCAGCCCCAGGACCCCCAAGCCAGAGACCCCTCTGTCAGCCAGGAATTCCCTCAGTCCTACAGACACCCAACTCCCATCTTTCGACCCCTGGGCCAGGAACTCCGAGGAAAGACTGACCCCCATAGCTTCAGCCCCGGGACCCCCAAGCCAGAGACCCCTCTGTCAGCCAGTATTTTAAGACTCTCTGGGATCTTCCCTTTCACTGAACCACCTGCAAAGAAGGATATACTTTTCTTTGTACACCTGAAGAGAATAATTTTCCTTGGATCACATTGCTAAACACAATAGAAGAGAGACTTTGGCTGTCTTCATTCCACAGCAAAAAGGAAACACACTTGCTCCTATTTGAGGCAAAGTTCTCTTAAAAGGTTTTTCAAAGGGAACACATCTCCCAATGGTTAGAAGTAGAAGAAGAACCTCAGGTCTGAATAAAGAAGGAAATATGTCTCCATCAAAAAAACACAGTAACTCCCTTCCTTTTCTTGAAAAAATAGAGGATGTTACAAAAATGTCCTAGATAGAATTTAGAACATTCATGTGGAATAAATACTATGAGCTGGAACAGAAAAGAGACAATGAACTACAGGAGATGAGAGAGTCCTTCCACGATATGAAGGAAGAAATGGACACGCTAAGAAAGAATAAGATGGAACTATTAGAGGTGAAGTCTGTAATACAGGAAATCAAAAACTCTCTCGAAAGTATTAAAAGTTGACTAGACCATGCTGAAGATCAAATCTCTGATGTAGAAGATAAAACTTCTGACCTAGAGAAAACTACCAAAAAGATAGAGAAAATAACAAAAAAAAAAAAAACCCCATGAAAATAACATTAGAGAAATACTAGATTCCATTATACGTCCTAACGTCTGAATAATTGGTATCCCAGAAGATGAAGAAACTAATAAGGGCATGGAAAACCTATTCCATGAAATCTTGGAAGAAAATTTCCCAAGTCTAGAGAGGCACTCAAGCATCCACACCCAAGAAATACAAAGGAACCCAAATAAAATTAACCCAAGAAGATCTTCCCCAAGGCATATCATAGCCAGACTGGCTAAGACCACAGATAAAGATAAGATACTAAACTGGCAAGAGAAAAACAACAAGTGACTTACAAAGGTCACCCCATCAGGCTAACACCGGACTTCTCAACGGAAACAATGCAAGCAAGGAAATAATGGGAAGATGTATTGAAAGTGTTAAGAGAGAAACGGTTTCAACCAAGATTATTGTATCCTGCAAGATTATCCTTTATATGGGAAAAAAAAAAAGATTAAAATCTTCTCAGACAAACAAAACCTGAAAGAATTTGTCAGCACCAGGCCAGATCTCCAAGAAACCCTGAAGAAAGTACTGTTCCAGGAAAACTAAAGAAGTAACAGCCAGAAACAAAGGAGTAAAAGGCAACTAAGACAATGGCCAACTTAAACGTCGGGACAGATACATTAACATCGATAATAACATTGAATGTTAATGGATGAAATTCTCCAATCAAGAGACACAGACTGGCCAAATGAAAAAAAAAAAAAAAAAAAAAAAAAAAAAGAAAAACAGAGACCCTCTATCAGTTTCCTACAGGAAACCCACTTCATGGATAAAGATATACATAGACTGAAAGTGAAGGGTAGGAAAAAGATTTTCCATGCAAATGGGAACAAAAAAAGAGAGTCGCAATACTAATCTCTGACAAAATAGGCTTTAAAACAAAAACTTTTTAAAGAGACAAAGAAGGGCACTATATTGTAGTAAAAGGGTCAATTGATCAAGAAGATACAACGCTTATTAATATTGATGCGCCTAACACAGGAGCACCCAAATATGTGAAGGAAAGACTGCTAGATCTTAAAAGGGAGATAGACTGCAACACACTAATTGTTGGAGACCTCAACACTGCACTATCCCCTCTGGGTAGATCATCTAGACAAAAACTAGGTAAAGAGATAAAAGATCTAAATGATATCATAAATCAAATGGACTTCACAGATATCTATAGAACTTTCCATCCCAAAACCTCAAGATACACATTTTTTTCTCACCACAATATGGAACATTCTCGAAGATAGACCATATCATAGGGCACAAAGCAAACCTCTACAGATTCAAAAGCATAGAAACTATACCCAGCATCTTCACTGACCATGATGGAATTAAACTTGAGTTTAATTTCAAGAGAAATCCTCAAAAATACATGGAAACTTAATAACCTACTCCTGAATGACTCCACAACTACTGAAGAAATAAAGACCGAAATCAAAATGTTCATGGAAGCCAATGACAATGAGGACACGAGTTTCCATAATCTTTGGGACACTGCTAAAGCAGTCATAAGAGGGAAGTTCATAGCAATTAGTGCACATAAGAGGAGCATGGAAAGAAGGCAAATGGATCACCTAACATCATGCCTCATAGAATTGGAAAAGCAACAGCAAAAAGATCGAGAAAAACTCCAGGAGAAAGGAAATAATAAAGATATGAGCAGAAATATATGAAATAAAAAATAAATGAACTGTACAGAAAATAAATGAAAGTAAAAGCTGGTTCTTTGAAAAGATAAACAAAATTGATACACCACTAGCAAGACTTATTAAGAAGAAGAGAGAAAAGAACCAGGTGAATCAGATCTGCAATGAAGCAGGAAAAATAACAACATACATAGTAGAAATACAAAACATTATTAGAGGATACTATGAACATCTATATGCCAAGAAACAAGATAATCTGGATGAGATGGACAAATTTCTGGACATGTATAATCTACCTAGATTGAGCCAGGAGGATATAGAAAGTCTGAATAGGTCCATAACAAGCCAGGAAATCAAATCAGTTAAAAATAACCTCCCAACAAAGAAAAGCCGTGGCCCAGATGGATTCACTTCTGAATTCCACAAAACTTTCAAAGAGTTAACCCCCATTCTGCTCAAGTTATTTCTAAAGATCCAAAAGGGTGAATCTCTCCCTAATTCATTCTATGAAGCCTCTATCACCCTTATCCTTAAAACAGATAAGGACAGGACAAGGAAGGAAAACTATTGACCAATATCCCTGATGAATATAGACGCAATAGTTCTCAACAAGATACTAGCAAATCGTATACAACAACTTATAAAAAAGATTATACATCATAATCAGGTAGGCTTTATCCCAGGAATGCAAGGTTGGTTCAACATACGCAAAACCATAAATGTAATACACCATATTAATAGGAAGAAAGATAAAACCATATGGTCATATCAATTGATGCAGAAAAAGCATTTGATAAGATACAACATCCTTTCATAATCAAGACTCTCAGCAAAATCAGCATAGAAGGGTTATTTCTCAACACAATAAAAGCTATCTATGAAAAACCCATAGTGAACATCATCCTCAATGGAGAATATCTGAAAGCTTCTCCACTAAAAACGGGTACAAGACAAGGATGTCCACTTTCTCCACTCCTCTTCAATATAGTAATGGAAGTCCTGGCCATTGCAATCAGAAAAGAGGAAAAAATAAAAGGCATTCAAATAGGAAAAGAAGAGGTGAAACTCTCTCCATTTGCAGATGACATGATTGTATACATAGAAGACCCAATGGTTTCCATTAAAAAAATTCTGGAAATAATACATAAATACAGTAAAGTTGCAGGATACAAAATTAATATCCAGAAATCTATGGCATTTCTATATACAAACAACAGGCAGACTGAGATAGAACTGAAAAAAGTTATTCCATTTACCATAGCCACAAAATGTATTAGATACTTAGGGATAAATCTAACCAAAGAAGTTAAAGACCTCCACAAGGAAAATTATGAGAAGATAAAAAAATAAATTGAAAATGACACAAAAAAGTGGAAGGACATCCCATATTCCTGGATTGGAAGAATTAATATAATCAAAATGGCAATTCTACCCAAATTAATCTACCTATTTAATGCAATGCCAATCAACGTACTAGACACATTCTTCACAGACCTAGGAAAGACAATCATAAAGTTTGTCTGGGATCATAAGAGACCCTGTATTGCCAAAGCAGTTCTGCACGAAAAGAGTGGAGTGGGCGGCATCTCACTCCCTGACCCAAAAATATACTACAAAGCTGTGGTGATCAAAACAGAATGGTACTGGCACAGAAACAGACAGGTGGACCAATGGAACAGAATAGAGTCCCCAGAAATGAATGCTCAATCATACAGCCAACTGATTTTTGACAAGGGGTACCAGTCAATCCAGTGGGAAAAGGAAAACCTCTTTAGCAAATGGTGCTGGCAAAACTGGATCTCCACTTGCAGAAAGATGAATCTGAACCCCTACCTCTCACCTCTGACAAAAATAAAGTCAAGGTGGATCAAAGATCTAAATCTAAGACCTCAAACTATAAAACTGCTCCTGGAAAACACCGGGGAAACTGTGGGAAACATTGGTGTAGGGAAAGACTTCTTAAATAAGACTCCCAACGCACAGTCAATAATCCCCAAAATAGACAAGTGGGATTACATCAGACTAAGAAGTTTCTGCATGGCAAAAGACAGTGATTACTGTGAATAGACAGTCCTCAGAATGGGAAAATATTTTTGTAAACTATGCGCCAGATAAGGGACTGATAACCAGAATTCACAAGGAACTCAAACAGCTGTTCCGGAAAAAGACAATCAATCCAATTAAGAGATGGGAGAATGAGTTGAAAAAACCACTCTCTAAAGATGACATACCAATAGCTAAAAGGCATATGAAAAAATGCTCAACATCCCTCATTGTAAGAGAAATGCAGATCAAAACAACAATGAGATATCGCCTAACCCCAGTCAGAATGTCTAAGATTAAAAAAACAAAAAATGATAAGTGCTGGCGGGGGTGTGGTGAAAAGGGAACTCTCTTACACTGCTGGTGGGAATGTAAATTGGTCCAACCACTGCGGAGAACAATTTGGAGATTTCTCAAAATTCTACAAATAGAACTACCATATGATCCAGCAATCCCACTCCTTGGTATCTACCCGAAGGTCAGAAGAATACTTAATTGGAAAAGTGCTTGCACATCGATGTTTATTGCGGCACTTTTCATGATTGCTAAGTCATGGAAACAACCCAAATGCCCACGAACTGATGAATGGTTAGAAAAACTGTAGGACATATACTCAATGGAATACTATTCACCCACAAAAAAAAACAACAAAACCCTGGTTTTTGACAGGAAGTGGATGAATATGGAAGACTTACTGCTGAGTGAAGTAAGCCATGCTATGAAGGAGAGGCATTGTATGTCCCCACTTAATATATACCAAGTGTCTGCACTCTGTGACTGAAACTGTCTAAAGGATATAGAAACACAGTATATAGATTTAAATACCAGATATAGTGTGTGTGAAAGAGGAGGGTCTGAGGAAGGAATTTGGAGGAGGGACAGGGAGGCAAAGCATTAATGGCACAAAGAGGTGTGGTATTATCTGTTGAAGATATTTCGTAGTTTTTTCAACAGTACTAGGGAGAAATGTTCACCCATCTAAATATCCATTTTGTAAGACAAATAATAATGTGATTGAATGTATGGAAGAAAATGAAATGAAAAAAAATAAAAGAAAAAATTAAAAAAAATAATTAACTAAAAAAAAAATCATGATGCGTTTTTACATAGAAAACTTATGTCATGACATTTTTGATGACCCAATATTAACTTTACTGGAAATAAATACTTTCAATAATAAAAGACAAAAAAAAAGAAGTATGAATCAAAAAAAAAAAGTAAAATATTGAGTTAGCCAATCTGTTACTTTGCTGATGCAAAGTAACAGGCTTAAAAGATTGTTTTCCCTACCCAACTTGGGCATGAGAGCCCCAGCTATAGGGTCACAACTTCTGTTATATTCAAGGGATATCAGAAAGTTCAGGGAAAAGGTATACTCTGAAAAAGCTATGCATAGTTTTCAATCTTTTGAGTGTCAAAATAAACTTTTATTTTAATAATTTCATTTTTGCACAAATGGGACTTTTTGAAATCTCCAGCACACCACCAAGGGCATGGTGGCAAAAACAGCAGGCAAGTCAGCAGTTCTGACATGAGATTCCCACTCTGAACCTCCCTCTCTGGTCACGATGCAGAATCAGATATGGCATTGTGGTAGATATGAGTTACAGTCTAAGCCAAGGGGATTTCTTTATTTATAGAGAAACAAGATGCCACCAAAGCATGTTTCCAGATTGAAAAAAAAAATTCAAATCATCAGAGAAATAGAACTAATCATGCTACTCATGTGTGGCGGTCAAAGTGGCTGGGCCTTAATTTTTGTTTCGAGACCTCCTTTCTCTTCTTTCTTTCTCTTGTTTCAGGAAAACACCACCCAATTGCTAACTTTCTTCAAACCAATTAATCAATCTATCAATCGATCTATCAATCATCGAGTCCTTTTTCAAAAGTCTTAGAAGGGAATATCAAAGTCATGCACTCCCAGCCCATTTTCTTCACAATTATTTTCACCCTCATCATCATTGGACTTATTCTTACACTTCTTTACTCATCATCCATTTTTCCCAGGACTGCCTGCTCTACAGCAGTGGGGATCTTCTTCTGATGTTGTGCTCTCGCGTGTATAACCTGTGCCTGACACAATGCTCAGCACGGTGGAAGTCAATTGGCCAAATGGCTCTCAGTGAGTTTACAGCATGGTTGGAAAGAAGATACACACACACACACACACACACACACACACTCATACACACGTATATACATACATGTATATATACACATATACACACACACATATACCTATTAGTTTTATAAAAGATAATTAGCAATACTAAGAGTTGAAACATGCCAACTGAGGAGTGTAAATTACAACATTATATAAATATAAATCCTAAATAGGGATTGATCACTCTGTGTATGGGTGAAATATCTGGGAATGAAATTGTAGATTATAAAAAAAGGGGAAATGGGCTTATAGAAAGGAGGGCGTGCTGTGAGCAAAGGAAAAACAAAGACACAGGACCTGGGCAGGGTCGAGGGTAGGCCTGCGTAGGCCTGCATGGTGGCAGTTAAGGACCATGTAAGAAAATAACAGGAATTAGAACGTAAATGGCAGACTCAGGCTAGACTATGGAACATGCTCTGAGGCAGGACTAATACGTCTGTAGTTAATGTTTTTCAGGACAGCTATTAGAAGGTTTTCAATACGAGAGTGTCATAAGGGAGTAGGATTTTCTGGGGATTTGTTTGTGGGCGGTTGGGGTCTGGATGGATGTTTGTGAGTAGGGGATGAGCTGTGAGTGGGGAGACAGAGATACAAGGCACAGAGTCAGGAGCACCATGGGCACTGAGTCGGGGAGATTTGGGTTTCAGGACTGGCTCTATCACATTTGAGTGGGACAGCTTGGCAGGTTATTTCACTTCTCTAAGTCTCAGTTTCCTCATCTGTGGTCTGGGCTGTTTGTAGTGTCTGCTTCTGTGGCATACTTTGATGACTAGTTGAAATTATGTGGGGCAAAATGCAGTTCTTGGCACCGTGTGATACAACAAATGTCACCTATTTCTATGATTATTATTAGGAAGGTGTTTCAATAACTGGAGAGAGATGGGGTAGACCTGTTGGGGTGGTGAAATTAACTAGGAGAAGAGGGGCAGAGAAGAGAGCAAGGAAAACTTGCCATGGTTTTTTGAACTTTGGGACAGAGTACAGAAGAGATGTGTCCCGTAGCTCTTATTGGATGGTAGATAAAATGACATTAGTAAGAAGTCAGAGAAGCTGGTTTTGAAGGAAAGATGACAACTGAAATTTGGTAACATTTATGAACATTTAACTAAATATGCTTTAAATATCTGCTGTACTAGGCATTTTTATTCCTTTAACATTTATCACATTGTCAAACAC
Source organism: Tupaia tana (assembly GCA_026018925.1). Lineage (NCBI taxonomy): Eukaryota > Metazoa > Chordata > Mammalia > Scandentia > Tupaiidae > Tupaia > Tupaia tana. Next base: position 96,585,343 of record JAKSZU010000007.1, read on the forward strand.
ATTTTGTTTGAGGCATTCAACTCAAGATAAAGCTCTTTAGTAAGTAACATCCAGAGCAGTACCTTCTTTGCCACATGACTGACTTCAACAGCACTGTCTGTGCCAGAATTTCCCATTCCAATTACAAGGACTCTCTTGTCCTTAAATATATCTGGATGTTTATACTGTTTGCTATGAAAGTAGTGGCCATAAAAGGAATTTATACCTGTAGAAAAAAGAAGTCAAGTAGAGAATTTACTGGATCCATGAAGGAAACATAAATTTTTCAGTCAATTATATCCTTTTGACAGAAGATTTTGGTTGTTTTTACTAGTGTATTCATCTTTGAAGAAAGCCAAACTGGGAGTGCATTTATAAGACATTAGATAGTAATTATTTATTTAGTGGGGGATAATTACACTAGACAGGCCTCCAGTTTTACTTAGCAAATGGCTAATTGCTAAGTTGAAATACAGTGGCATAAAGACACATTAAGCTAAATGCAAAGAGTCATTAGCATTTAAAGGTTAATGGGAGTCAGTGAGACAATAATACTCTACTTATTGAGAATTTATTTATGTCCAGCTTTTCACAAGCAAGGAATAAGAACACAGAAGCCAAAAACTGTCTGGTAAGCATTTCTGGACATTTGCTATGTACCAGCACTATCTAGATGATGTGAGGATAAGCTAAAGAAAGCATAGACCCTACTCACAAAGACCCATGAGGGCTGGGTGCTTGCTGGTGGCTCACCTGGGTGACTGCCTGTAATAAGGCAGTTTGCTGAGTCAGCCAGATTGGTATGAAGTTAAAGTGTTACTTTAGTGACACCAGTATTGGATCTACTGGGCTAACTACATGGGATATCTCAGTTGATACCAAATCTCATTGAAATATCAAACACAAATGAAGAGTTTAAAAAACACTCTCAAAGCCATTTTACACAATCAAAAGTGATATGTGTGGAATAAAGAACTTTCTTTTTTGGGAGCAGAAGTTAGTGTAATGGCTATGTCACTGGATTCCCACGTAGTCAACTGCAGTTCTAGCCCCGGACCCGGTGGCTTAAATACACGCAGGGCACATGTGCGTGTGTGCCCAAGATCCCGAGAGGAGAATGGAAGAGAAGGGACTGCAGTGTGGCCATCCCTCCGGGGGGTGATTTTTCACTTTCTGTCTCTCTGTCTCTGTCTTTCTGGTGAGTGCATGCACCCTATAGCAAAAATCTCTCAAAAAAGAAAAAAAACTTTCTTTTTTCTAGAGGAAGTGATTAGACATCTATTTTCTCAAAAGGGGCCTTGTAAAGGCTGGGTAGCTGTTTGAGTTCACCTTGAATCATTATAAATCTAACAAGAATCCTATTTAAAGCTTGACCACTATCTGGAGCATGAGGAATCTAGCACAGATATAACCAAACTCAACTATTTTTTAAAGAATTATTTTATTTAACTTATTTATTTATTCATTTATTTTAATTTGACCAGAGAGGAACAGTGTGAAAAAGGAGGGGGTGGTGAAAAAGCAAGCCACCTGGCCTGGGATTTGAACTGTGGTTGGCCATGTTGACATCCAGTGTCCTTAACCACCACACCACCTGCTGACTCCCAAGTTCAAATATTAACTCAGCATAGGAACCCACTGTAGATCAGAGAACCATCAAAAAGGGACAGTTGGAAAAGCCAAAGGAAAAGCATGGAATTATCTCTGAGTCTGAGATTCTCTCTGGATCAGAATTTTGGGGTTATAAGTGGACAAAAATGAGACTCTGTAGCTAAGTCTTCTGATTCATATTTTCCCCTCCAAGCTCAGAAAGGCAGATGGGACCAGCAGTTAGCGTAATGGCTATGTCGCTGAACTCCCATGTAGTCAACCATGGTTCGCGTCCTGAACCCGGTGGCTTAAAACTCACACCGGGCACGTGCGTGTGCCCAAGATCCTGAGAGGAGAATGGAGGAGAAGAGATTGCAGTGTGGCCATCCCCCCGGGGGGTGATTTCTTGCTTTCTATCTCTCTGTCTGGCAAGTGCACGCGCCCTATAGCAAAAACCTCTAAAAAAAAAAAAAAAAAAAAAAAAAAGAAAGAAAGAAAAAGAAAAAGAAAAAAAAGAAAGGCAGAATAAAAACTTACATCAGAAAAAATGATGTGTTAGTCAACACCAGGATGTGCATAGTTGGAGGAACAGAATTAGTCATCTTTGGTAATTATACATTTATTCTCTGACAACTATGATTTTTCCTAAGATTTTTTGCAATGCCTCCTTTGGAATTGCTTCCAGAATCTGTGACACATGTTTTTGAACATCTTCAGTAAATCTGAATTTTTGTAACTGAACAACCACATTAGGGAGCATGTACAGACTGAGCAAGTCTCTCATGAAGATGGAGGGAAATAGTGGGAGTAAAGTCTGGAACCACGGAATTCCAGAGCTCATAGGCTTCTTAACAACAATGTAGCCAAGAATTTCAAAATGATAGTTGCTAGTAAGATGGACATTAAAAAATCATTAGAAAGACTGCCAAATCTTATAGAGCTTTACCTGCTTGAATTATGATGCATGCAGTTGGGTAAGGTGGCCGAGGTCCTCAACTTATAGGTGAAAAAAATGGACACTTAGAAAGGTTAAGTGGGAGGCCCAAGATTTTAACCAGTTAGTTGTATAGCCTAGAGTCCATACTCCCTGGGTTCCAAGCTCATCTTGTTCAAGCACCTTGAGTCAGGTACTTTCAGGGTGTGTTCTTGTCCTAATCAGATCTGACTTGTGACATCCAGGGGGCAGATCCAGGATCATGGAGATATGTGAGTTTACTGTAAGAAAAGGATTAGTATCATCAGGTCATGTATAGACTATAATACCCCTCCTGGACTCCAAAAAAACTAATCATTCCTTACTTCAGGCTACACATTTTTCATGTGCCTCTATAGTTGTAGCACCCAGTATAGCATACTATAAGTGCTTGATAAGTGTAGTTTACTCCCGTTGCTTTCTCAATTCTTGGAAGAGCTCTATACCAGGCACTTCTTCCTAAGAGGTTGAGGTGGCTGGCTGCTCAGAACTTTACCTTGCAGGCAAGAACAGACAGATTGGTTTGTTTTGTGGGGTGATAAGAGGTTATTATCAGTTGTTCAAGCAGAGGTTACTGAGCCTTTTAGGGATGTTGGAGAATAATTTCCTACATTGTGAGAAAGACTGAACTGGTTCTTCTCAATTAAATTATTTTATTCCATGACAGTTTTCAGGATTTGCTTTATCTTAATTCAACTTGACTTGAGAGACCTTTGGGGACAGATACAAGATCATTGGGGATATGTGGATTTACTGTAGGATGAGTCTTGGGATCATTCCAGGCCATATTTTAGATGATTTGGAGAAATTTTTCCTAAGTTTTAACTTTTAAAATGCTTACCATAGATTAAATAAATCATCAATGCATTGTCTATTCTCTTGAGTTGAAATTCAATTGAAATTTGTAATAGATTATCTCTAAAACATAGAATCATGTTTTCAAAAGTCAGATAAAGAAACTGAAACCTAAAGATGTCTTAACTTATCTTCTAAGACTCATTTCCTGTTGAATGATGACAAACAAACCTCTGATGTGCTTTCTATGACATATAAAGCAAATAAATAAATTTAAAAAACATAAAATTATATATATATTTTATATTCCCAGACTGACCTCTTTGGCCACCAAACTCAACATGAGCAAGGTGCAGTTGCGGCTGAGGCTACAACAGTCTGAGCATTCCACATCTTAGGAGACTTCTGAGTGCTCCCAGTCACTTGTGAAGGGACACTGAGTCTCTGTGACACATAGATATGCTTAGAAAATCATTCTTCTGCTCTTTTGTACTTATAGGTTATTTAAAAAATATGAAAGCCAAACACTGTCCAGAGCGTGTTGGGTAGACCAAATTTCCTGTTACCTCACAACTTTAACTATGTAACAAGCATGCAAATGGCTCCTATGTGACAGCCTAAGGGCAGTTGCAGAAAAATCTGTACCTGTAGTCATTCAGTTTCAGCTATAGAGTGTGGACATCAGGTAATATATTAAGTGGAGACATGTAATGTCTCTCCTTCATAGCCTGGCTTGCTTCACTCAGCAGTAAATCTTCTATATTCACCCACTTTTTGTCAAAAGCCAGGGTCTTATTGTTTCTTTATGGCTGAGTAGTATTTCATAGAGTATATGCGCCACAGATTTTCAATCCATGCAAGCTAAGTGACATATGTGATTGAGTTTGAAATTGAAAAGAAATTGAAATTTAAAAAGAAAAAAATTTCTTAAAGATTAAAAAAAAGAAAGAAATAAAAATCTGTACCTGGAAAGGAATCCAGTGGCAAATGAGGGTTAGTTAGAAACCCAGTGCAGACCATGACAGCATCAAAGATAGCCGATTCTTGCTTCCCTTCACGCAGGGTGACTACCTCCCACTGGCCAGAGACAGCGAAATCTGGGCATTTTACTACCTTGCAGACTTTGGTCTGAAAAAGAATCACAGACATGAACAACAGTTGCCAAGATTTCATTACGGGCTTGCTGGTTGATGTGCTTGTTGACATTATGCAAGTTTCAGAACAATGAGTGTTAATTAATTGGTGTTAACAAGTCTAAACAATTAATGAATAACCCTAGGACCACAATCAGGCTGACAGAGTAATTAAGATTTCTTGGGTGGAAGTATTATAAGCTTGTAATTGTAGGTGTGTTTGTTGTGGGGAAAGGCTATCTAAGAGAAGTGGCTGAATCCAGAGATTTTTAAGTTAGTTGCTCAAATTTTCAAGATCATAACCTATATTTCTGATGTCTTTTCATCATTCTTTCTGTTATGCAACCTTATTCTTGATTTTATTATTTCTGTTATGTAACTTATTTCTATAGAACTGTCTGTTTAAGAATAATTCATTTAATAAAGACACGGATAATAGACAACTGAAGACATGAGTCCCAAATATCTTAGATTATGGAAGGCCTTATAAAATGTGTTGCTAAAGTTTTCCAAAATCCAGAGAGCTACTAAAAAGTCTTAACTATATGGCTGGAATTTCTTCAGGACATAGTCCAAATTTCAAATAGTCCATTATTTGCTCTCATTGAGTTTCTCATGTTCATGAAGGCTAAGTTCTGATTCAGAAGATATGCTTCTAATAAATTGAATGTAAGTCAATAAATTATTCACTAACCAAGAGTCTTTGTTGCCTTTTTTTTTCTAAGTTTTCAGAGAAGATGATCTTCTCAGATACTTCTTTATGAGCTAACTGGTAAATAATATGCAAAATGCTTATCAGACTTCTTTTTTTTAATTTTCTATTTATTTTTTCATTTCATTTTCTTGCATACATTCAATCACATTATTATTTGTCTTACAAAATGGATATTTCAACAGGTGAACATTTCTCCCTAGTACTGTTGATAAAACTACAAAATATCTTCAACAGATAATACCACACCTCTTTGTGCCATTAATGCTTTTCCTCCCTGTCCCTCCCCCAAATGTCCTTCCTCAGACCCTGCTCTTTCACACACACTCTATCTGGAGAGGCATTGTATGTTCCCACTTACTATATACTGAGTGGCTTATCAGACTTCTATATTAGAATTAGCAACTCCATCATTTCTAAAAATCAATTTTCAGTTAGCTAAGAACATTCAAAATGTTTTTTTAGTTGGCAAAGGATATGTGTGCTTGCCAAAGAGACAGAGATATAAAAATAGAGGAAGAAAGCCCAGCAGGTGGCTTGGTGGTTAAGGTGTTGGACTCCAGTATGGCTGAGTGCAATTCAAGTCCCAGACCTGGTGGCTTGAAAATCATGCTGGGCTCATGTGCATGTGTGCCCAAAACCCCATGAGGAAAATAGAGGTGAAGGAATTATAGCATGGTCATCCCCCCTTGGGGGCTGATTCTCACTTTCCCTCTCTCTGTCTCTCTCTTTCTCTCTCCAGCAAGTGCACAAACCCTATAGAAAAAAATGAACAAACAAAACAAAAAAACAACAAAAAGGAGGGAGAAAACACCCCAGAGGGATGTGGTCATGCCACACACAGTCCTTCTCCTTATCATAGTTCTTCTCCATTTCTTCATTCTGTCTTTATTTTAGGCACACCCATGTGCACATACATCTGGTGTGTTTTTCAAGCTGCCAGGACAAGGACTAGCCATGTGGAGTTTGGCTCTCTTAACCACTAGGCTACCACAAAATTAATCTAATTTTAATTATAAAAATGATAAATGTTCAACATTTAAATTTTGGAATAAAGAGAGAGGAATGAGAAACAAAACCAAGCAAAAGTTGAGCATAAACCTCCTCTCAGAGACAATTGTTTGTGTGTACTACCTTAAAACTTTGGTGAATATCTTGCTTTTCATCAATTTATTTTTAATTTGCCAGAGGGTGCATGTGCTATCTAAAGAGAGGGAAAGAGAGAAGAGATATATATATAGAGAGAAAGACAAAGTGAGAAAGCACCCCCTATGAGGGGTGGTTGCACCATAGCTATTATCTCCTCCATTTCTCTGTCTGGGGATTTTTGAGCATGCACGCACAGGTGTCTGGCACGTCTCTCAGGCTACCTAGACTTGAATCACATAGTTGGTCATGTGGGATACAGGAGTCTTAGCCACTGTTCCACTGACTGGTCCAGCATCTAGGTTTTTCGGGAAAAAAAATTATTATAATTTCTGTCTTAGGTAGATTTAATGTACGACTTTGTGGGGTATGGTATGGTTTTGTCCAAAACATGCATACAGTATATACTAATCAAATCAGGGATATACACATATTCGTCTTCTTCAACATTGAACATTACATTACCTTCTACACATTTGATAACAGTTCTACTATTAAGGGAGGAAGTATGTTTTGATTTGTCCATATTTTTCATGCTGTTGTGGTCCATCATTTCATAGCTTCTTCCCCTAATTCAGGTGCATTCTTGTGTGCATTAAAATTCTTCTTTTGAAATCCCTGCTCTCACGAAATTCCTGGCATCTGCCATCACTCTCTCTTCCTATGCTTCTGAGTCCTTTAGTTTCCTCTACAGAGTACAGATATTCATTTTATGTTAAGTGGGAACAGATGGTATGTGCTCTCATAGGCTGCCTGTTACATTTACCATTATGTCATCTACATTCATTCACTTGTGTAGTATGACAGGATTGCATTGTTTTTAGGCTGTGTATATTCCACAGTGTACATGTGCCACATTTTCTCAATACCTTCATTGGTTGTTGGCACTTAGATGGCAAAGAGTCAAGGAAATGCTTCAGATTCAGGAAGATTGACACATTTCTAAAATGATTTCTGTGGGTTCTCCACTTTCATTGAGAGCACTTTATATATTTATTTATTTTTAGGTTTTTGTTGTAGTGTGCATGTGCTTGCCAGTGAGAGAAAGATTGACAGAGAGGTGGACAGAGACAGAGAGAGATAAAGTGAGACATCACCCCCCCAGGGGAGATGGCCATGCTGTAGTACCTTCTCCATTCTTCTCTTAGGACTTTGGACATGGATACACAGCCACCTGGTGTGATTTTCACTAAGACATGAACTGCAGTTGGTCATGTGGGAATCTAGCACCTTAAGTACCACACCATCTGCTGGATCCATGAGAGCATTTTATTTTTACTGTGTCTCTTATACAATAAGGAGGTGAGATGAGGAGGCCTTTACAGGCATGCACGTGGATCTCACTTGGGCATGTTTTAGTCAAATTGTTTTGGTCTCATTAGCATACAAAATGAGATATTCCATCCAGGGTACACTGTACATTGTCTCAATCAAGCACATCAACAAACATGTTATTGTCAGCAAATGATCTTCCATTTCTTGTTTTCTGTATGCTTTGCTTTTTTTCCCCCATCCTTGATTCCCTATCTCTTACCCTCTGCCATCTCCCACTCTCCTCCCACACTGTCTCCAGTATCTATGTTTGCTTTCTATACTTTTTTCCTTCCACATTTTATTGAATCACCAAAGACCCTAATCAATCCAAATACCTTCATAGCAAACACAGGTGACACACACATTTCCATGAACACAAGTCTAACTTTACGCATCCTATAAAGTAGCACTTTTTTCTTTTTTTTTTTTTTTGTAACTCAATTTACATTCCTTCCCTAAGCATCATTACAGCAAACAAAATGCGATCTCCCATCCAGTACACACTGCATAGTGACTCAATCATGCACATTCAAAAGAATTTTCCATTTCTAGTTCCTAGAATTATTTCCACCCCTCTTTCTGACCCTCTGTCCCTTCCCACCCTCCTCTCACACCACCTCCTGTGTCCACAATTGTCCTCCATTCCCTTCCCACCCACATTGCATTGATCACACAATTTCCTACATAATCTAACTACTTTCAATGGTGAGTTCACTCATTACTACTAAGAAAACCAGTTTTGACTTAAATCAAAGAAACGCCAAGGAACTTTGCTTAAAGCCAGGAAATAGGTTAGGATTCTGTTCAAATGGTAGGTGCATGAACCTATCAGTCTCATGTACTTTTATCTTCTGTTCTGGTTCCATTTTCCTGATTAAATTCTGGGATATAATATTCAACTCCAGACTTGTCCCTATGATTAAGTTGGCAACTTTCTTAGCTTTTGAACTCTTCTTTCCGTGTGTCTGTATTTAATTTTCCTGATATAGCACACCCTTGAGAACTTCTTGGAGATCTGGTCTGGTACTGGTAAATTCTTTCAGGTTTTGTTTATCTGAGAATGTTCTTGTCTTTTCTTCCCACCTGAAAGATAATCTTGCAGGGTACAATATTCTTGGCTGAAATTGCTTCTCTCTTAACACTTTGAATATATTTTCCCATTCTCTCCTTGCCCGCATTGTTTCCGATGAGAGATCTGCTGTTAGCCTGATGGGATGTCCTTTGTAGGTAACTTGATGTTTTTCTCTTGCCAATCTTAGTATCTTGTCTTTGTCTGTGGTTTTGGTCAACCTGGCTATAATGTGTCTTGGAGAAGATCTTCTTGGGTTGATTCTATTTGGGGTCCTTTGTATTTCCTGGGACTGGATCTTCGAATGCCTCTCTAGGTTTGGAAAGTTTTCTGGCAGGATTTCATGGAATAGATTATCAATGCCCTTATGGGTCTCTTCACCTTCTGGAATGCCAATTATCTTGATATTTGGACGTTTGATGGTATACAGTACTTCTCGCATATTAGTCTCAAATTCGGGGGCCATTTTCTCAGTCTTCATGGTGTATTTTTCTAGGCCAGCCATTTTTCTCTTCTACATCTGAGATTCTATTTTCTGAATGATCTAGTCTGCTTTTAATACTTTCGAGGGAGATTTTGACTTCTTGTATTATAGACTTCATCTCTAACAGTTCTGTTTGAGTCTTTTGTAAAGTGTGTAATTCCTCTTTTAGATCTTGCAAGAATTTCCTCATCTCCTGGAACTTGTCAACTTCTTTCTCCTTTCTCTTTAGCAGTTCATTATCTCTCTTCTCTTCCATCTCTGTTAGCTTCAACATTATGAATGCTCTAAATTCCTTATCAGACATTTCCATGATATTCACTGAACTGCTTGTGGATGAAGAAGAGCTACTCTTTTCCCTTGGAGGAGAGGTATTTTCTTGTTTTCCCATATTACTTGTAATGCGGCGGTGATGTCTTGTCATCTGCTGGATGGTGTGTTTCTTTCAAATTCTTGAAGTTCAGTCTGAATGTTCAGTAGCAAGCAGACAGAGGTGATCTAGAATCTCTTTGCCATTCTGTTGTGATTGCTGGTGCAGCAGACTCAGTAGATATTGGGGAATATTTTAACTCTATTAGTATTTGGATGTTTAGCTACAGTGCTCTTAGATCCATCTAAAAACACATTGAATGGATATTGGAGGGTAGAGAGAAAAGAAAAAGGAAAATGAAAAAGAGAGAGAGAAACAACAACAAAAAGAAAAAAAAGATAAAAAAAATTTAAAAATTGTAATTACTGTTCTTTTTAAAAAAAAAAAAAAAAAAACACACAAAATAGAAAACCGCATGGCGCACAAGTGCACTGTGCGAAATATCTACTTCGCTGGAGCCATGTGGAACTTCTTCTGAAGGCCCAGCCTCTTCTACCCAGGTGGAAGGACCAGAGCGAGAATTACCAAGATAAAAGGAGCTGGGAGCAAGAGAAAAACTTTGCATTTTAAAAAAAGCATAAAAAGGACAAGTTACCAAAAAAAAAAAAAAAAAAAAGAACAAAAGAAAGAAAGAAAGAAAAGGGAAGACAGAAGCAGGGAGAGACAGAAAAAAAGACACAGAAACAGAGATAGAAGGCTGGGGGTGCAGGGGGGCTCCCTACTGCTAGCTCATTTGCTGGAGGCTGAATTATCAGTAGAAAATCTTCATTCCCTGAAATATCTACTTCGCTGGAGCCATGTGGAACCTTCTTCTCTGGTTTTTGATTTTTGAGAATTTGATTATAATGTGTTTTTAGTGACAATTTCTTTATGTTTAATCAGTCTTTTGATTCGTGGTTCCATATGTTTATATTCTTCTCTGGATTGTGTAAGTTCTCTGTCATTATTTGTTTGCATAAGCATTCCACCTCTTTCTATGTATCTGTTCTTTGTGGGACTCCATTATGCATATATTAGTTTAGCTGATGATGTCCTATTACTCTTGTAGGCTTTTTTCACTCTCTTTTATTCTTTTTTCTTTTTATTCCTCTGCCTGAGTAATTTCAAGTGACTTGTCTTAGCATCTGATGATTCTGTTTTCTATTTGATCAAGTCTCTTCTTGAAGCTGTCCATTGGATTTTTTAGTTCTGTAATTGTGTTTTTTGCTCCAGAATGTCTATTATTATTTTTTATGATTTATGTTTCTTTGCTGAATTTCTCATTTTTATGTGTTGTTGCCCTAATTTTGTTTCACTGTATAACCGTGTTACATTTTATCTCATTTAACATTTGAAAGACAATTATTTAGACTTCTTTGTCCAGCAATTTGTAGATGTTCATTTCTTTAGCAACAATTGACTCATGCTTTTTTTTTTTTTAACTCCTTTGGTGATGTCTTGTTTTCCAGATTAGAGGTGATCCTTTCAAATTGCATTGATGTCTGCATTTTGAGAAGTAGTATCCTCTTCTAGTCTTTAGAGATTGGCCTTGGAAGGGGAAAACCATTCAAAGTCAGCATGTGCAGAAGTTGTGGGCAGGGTGACTTGTGAGATTCATGGCAGATTTGCTGCTGGTGTCCTCAGGCGAGTGGGCCTGATGTCTAGGTCCGCAGAGTCTGGCTTGTTTCCTGGATCCATGAGGGAAAACTGAGATCGGTATCCACTGAGATGGGCCTGGCACCTGTGTACCTGGAGAGAAGTCTGAAGCCTGTGTCTACAGAAGCTAATCTAGCACTAGGGCAAGCCTTACACCTAGGTGCACAGGGACTGGCCTTATGTTTGAGCCCATAGAGGTTCTGGGTTCTTGGAAGGTAGCTTGGCACCTGTTTCCACAAGGGTGAACCTGATGCCTGAAATCCTGGGGAAAACCTGGAGCCTGGGTCTGCAGCATGGGGCCACAAGTGTAGATCTGAAGCCTCAGCTAGACTTAGAGATCTGTGAGGTTTGACCTGCCTCTTGGGGCCACTAGGTCTGATTAAGCACTGGATTGAGCCTAAAGCCCGAGTCTGTAGAGGCTGGCTTGGCACTAAGGTCACAGCAAAATGGGGTACTCACTTTGTTCTCCTTCTCCCATACTCTACTGCCCAGACATGAGGGAGAGATGACACAAATAATGTGAAACTATTTTTTCCTCCCTCTACAGGATGTCTTTTATCTCCATGCTCCATCCAGTCTCCTTAATCTCTCACCTGGATTCGTTAGCACTTTTGAAGGTATTTTTGTATATGGATAGTTGTTAAAATTGACATGATTCTGAGGGAATGAGCACTGGAAAGTCTGACTTTACCTTTTAGTTTATGTCTTCTAAATATCTTCTTTTTATTAACACAGAGATTAAATTCATCTACCAAAGGATTTTAGCCTTTCTGGTTCCCTGGGATTTGGAACAGAATTCATGTCTTTCCACAGGAATGCTCAGAGTCATTCTTACTGTGTTTTGAACATAATATTCTGTTTATCTTCTCAGACAAGTCTATGCAAGATTCATTTTTTCTGCCATTACTACTCATTGTGAAGTACATTTGTGGTGCTACAGGATTTGAATCTATCTAGATTTGTGAGATTTTGGCATAAAACTCCTTCTATTATGGTCAGAAGGAGAAGTGGAGAAGTAAATTAGGTACTGAGTTTTCTTTTTTAATTTTTTTATATTACTTTTAATCACATATATCTTTACAGAATATAACATTAATGCTGAGTTTTCTGAGTTTGAAATTGGGTTCACTGATTTAAAAAGATATTCTCTTGTTTCCTCAGGTGACCTACTGGTTAGCCAAGGTATTCCCATATTCAAAATCCCCTAGTGTCACCCAACTCTGATTTCCCTAGACTGATGCTCAAATCAGTTAAATCCATTCACTGTCTCACGTAAGCATTCATTTCATACATACGTAATCTTCTTACTTCATGTTGGGCATAGTTCTAGGCACTGGGGGTTCATCAGTGAACAAATTCAACTTGCTCTTGCAAAGTCACAGGAGATAGGGAGATGAAAAAGCACTGTCCCAGCATTTCCTGACCCTCTAACATGCAAGGGTCCTTGGGTGGGTAAGATAGTAGTGAAGAGGAGAGAGATGAAGACAAGTACATGGGCAAGTTGGTGATGCAGCAATAGGAAAAACAACAACAGTACTCTGTGAGGCAGTCCCACATGGGAAGGTCCAGAGACCTCTCTGAGTACACCAGGCACATACTTGCCCATGATTCAGAGCTAAAAGCAGAGGGCGGATCACTACATCAAGATCCTATTGGAGGTGATTCATCTCTTTCACTCTCTCTCATAAAGTAAATACATAAACTTTACGGGTATAACTGCAGTACAGGGAAGACTAAGTGACACCAAAAGGAACATAAATTGTTAAATTCAGTCAAAAGAGAGATTCAATGCATCTATATTGGGTAAATTAAGAAAATCTTCATGGAAAAGGTAGTACTTGAAAGGGGTTTAAAGAATGCTTGCTTATGGGAACCAGCAGTTAGCGTAATGGCTATGTCGCTGGACTCCCATGTAGTCGACTGCAGTTTGTGTCCCGGACCCGGTGGCTTAAAACTCACGCCAGGCGCGTGTGCGTGCATGCCCAAGATCCCGAGAGGAGAATGGAGGAGAAGGGATTGCAGCATGGCCATCCCCCCCGGGGGTGATTTCTCGCTTTCTGTCTCTAATTTAGTCTCTCTCTGTCTATCTGGCGAGTGCACATGCCCTATAGCGAAAAATCTCTCAAAAAAAAAAACGCTTGCTTATTAAGTTATTATCTTTGAGCCTTAAGCATATTCTTTTATGCTTTGCTTTATGATGCTGGGGTAGAACTCTGCAAAACTCATTCTCATTTGCCAGTTGGCTTCCTGGGAAAGTCTCAAAGTATGGAAAAGAGAAGACTTACTCCTTCCTTGCTTCCCATACTAGCATTGCTACAACAAAATGTCTTCAACTCAGCAGCTGTGCTGGTGCTGTGGCTAGTTCCAATTAACAATTGTTTCAACACTCCTAGAACCAGTTTCTTTGTGCAGCCTCAGAGATACCAGCACCAGTCAACTGGCATCCTTCACAGAAGTGAAGATCAAGCTAGTAGTCAAGAGTCCTCTAAGCTTCTAAGTTTAAATAACTCCAACTCGTTCCCTTTGTCTCTTTGCGCCAAAGGAGAAAGTTACATCTGTAGTAATAACCATTGTAAAACTCTATTCTCTTCTTGCCATTTGAATTCTCTGTTACCTCACTAATTTTTTAAAATATTATATTCTATATTTTTAAATATCTGGTAAGGTTTCTCTTTCCTGACAAAACCTTGACTGATGCCAAAGTTGGTTCCAGGAATGGTACAAGGGAATAGACACTCACAAACGAGACATTTGTCCCAGTCTGACGGTGTAGGTGGTGGTGTACTAAACTGCAGTGCTGAAGGCCACATAGACAGCTGTGGGTTTGGACACCAGGGTTAGCCTGAAACTTGTTGGCATATGCATGCCCAGGACACTGGGGAGCTGTGTAGATGAGAAAGGAAAAGTAATCATGACCATACTCTACAAGGATGCTTCTGTCTCATATGCATGTTGATTCTATTATGAATAAAAATACATTTAAAAAAATGAGATATTGGGATTGGGTTTGGTTATGTTCTTGGACTTGAATGTAGAGTTGAGCTCCATGAAAATTGTGATTTGGAAGCTGGTGATCCATGCAAGCCATGTCATGACAGTTAGCCATTAATCATCTATGTTTGATTACAAGGAAGTGCCTACTAAGGCAAGTTCCTTGGGGAACAAGTGCCTGCTGCCCTTATGAGCATGGCCACATACTGGCCCATGGCTTCAGGAGAGATGGCTGCTTCTGATACACTGAAGCACAAGATTGCAAGCTCAGGCCCTGCACACTCTGCTCAAGTCCTGCCAGGGAGCCAGAAAGCACCATGGTGGACCCACAGAATCTGTTTCTGGTAGTGTCAGGGCCAACCTTACTGAAAATTAATTTTTCAGGTTTCAGAATTACAACATAAGCTGAGTACCCAGACTCATCAAGTCTTTCAATGAAGCTGGGAATTCTAAACCCATAAATCACTTTGAGCTTCTGTCTCTGGTAGAAAAACCTCAATAGCCCATGAATGAAGATGCTAAAATTCTGTAATGACCTCTTGTGGGGCAGTTGCTTTGCAAAGGGATGGCTGTTCTCCTTAACTACCCCAGTCCATCCTTCATTTTCATTAGGCTCATAACCCAAGTTGGATTGCAGCAGGCTCCAGAGGAAAAGTACAAAGTCTGATCCAGGAGATTGAAAACGGTTCTGGAAGATGCTGGGATTCCAGGCAGGAAGATAACCATAAATATATACATGGAGGGAACAAATGGAGAGGGACATTAGAGTGATACAGAAATGGTTTATTATCTGTTGATGATAACATGTATAGTATTCTCAACTGGACTTGTCTGAGAAGTACTTCATGTTGGGTAAATTCTCTTCACAAGCCAAATTATATATAGTGATTGAATGTTTAAAAAAGAGAATAAATAATAATAATAATCTGAAAAAAATGATGAAATGCTACTTGATGATGATGATGTGGATAGTAATGTCTTTGTCTTTACTGATATGCATGGTAATCATGCTGTAAAAAGAAATGTAATGCACTGTAAAAATATATGTGATTAAATGTAATACAAAAATTATGATAATAATAAATGAAATGAAATTTTAAAAATTAAAAAAATTTAAATATATACATGGAGATGGGTTAATTCATGGAGCAAATCATAAATCATATAGTTTGTTTGGAACATAGTTACAAATAAAACTGGAAAAGTCTCTATGGTCTGCATAAAGTTTATCAAGATCATTATCTACACGATGTTCTCTACTACTGGCATCTGTCTGAGTTATAGCAATCTCACTCTCAGTAACTGCCAGAAACTTGTTCAGGCTTTCAGAGAATGGATGCTGCCTGCCTGGCCTGACCCCAGGCAAGTTCACTGTCTCCTCCCTATTTGCAAAACATAGGAACTCCATGTTTTCATGTCTTAGAGATTGGCCACCCACCACACCCAGTACTTTCTCTTGTAACAATCGACTATGTATCTGTGTGTGACACACAGCAGGGAGAAAACAGTAGCAGGAAAGCTGCTGCCTGGCCAGCAATCTTACTCTCCATGACTAGGACTATCTGAAGGTGGTCAGATACTGGCTCCAAAACTTCTTTTTTTTTTTTTAAATTAGCCTTCTAGATGGTGTAATTCCATTGAGTTTTGAAATCATAATTTTATAGTGTCATGCACTAAAACCAAGTGCTCTGATGTTCTCAAGTCTAAATGAATGATCTTGGGTAGTTACAAGCTTTGAGGAGTTATAAGCCACAAAAACCTCTATTGTATTTGATAATAAAATGTAATATATTTTAAATTCCTTCTAAAATATAACACCAAAGAGTATAGAATTATAGATTCTCAAAACTGAATGAGACCCTTGTAATGGATTAGTTTTTCCACAAAGACTCAAAGGCATTCTCACTGACTTACATTTTCCCTATCAATGAACTTCTTGTTTCCTTACCCTTTGTTATTCGTGCTGCCCAGAAGGCTTACAGGTCAGTTGTGGGAATGGCACTGGAGAAACTGGACAAAGCCAGTCACTACCAGGGTGGGCTTCTCCATCAGTGTGGGGAAGATGCCTTTAAACAAGGTGACCTCATTTTTTCTGCTTTTGATAATGGCGTCATCAAGGAAGGGGTAGGCATAGTAACAGTGGTTGCAAAGATGACACAGTCTATGTCCTAGAGCATGGTTCCATCCTTAAAAATGGCCGCGATCTCTGTGAACTCCTTCGTGTTAGGCGTGATGGACATGGTGCCACACAGAATGCGACCCAGGAGTTTGTCATTGAACACGGGCTCTTTCCTCAGGGATCTGTATGGAAAATAGAGACAATCATTAAAACTATTAAAATTTCCCCTTGTTTTGTTGGCACATATACAAATTGATAAGAAAGTAGAAAACTAAAGATTTTCCTGGAATACCACCAATATGGCTGACAAAACTGTTATGAGACAACATTGTGAAGTAAGAGAAGTTGTCCTTCACTGTGGTCTCTCTTCTCTCTTCCACAGAGCTCTTTCCAGACTGCAGAGTAAACAGCCAGGCCAGTGCCCTTTAAAAGCCAGTCTCGGGAAAAGTTCTAAAGTTAGAATACCTGGGAATTTCAATTTTTTCTTTGCTACTTGTTAACTGATTTTTTTTAAATTCTCTCTGCCTTATCTTTTTCACATGGGATGGTAATAAAATTTCTAGCTACTCTAAAAGGTTATTGTGAGACCTATGTAAAACAGAGAATTTTGCATACTCTAGCACACGCATGCGCTCACAAACGTTAGCTGCTCTTCTTTTTTTTTTTTTTTCTTTTTTTGGAGAGGTTTTTGCTATAGGGCGCGTGCGCTCGCCAGACAGACAGAGAGAGACAGAGAGATAGAAAGCAGGAAATCACCCCCCAGGGGGGATGGCCACGCCGCAATCCCTTCTCCTCCATTCTCCTCTCGGGATCTTGGGCATGCACGCACACGCGCCCGGCGTGAGTTTAAGCCGCCGGGTCCGGGACTCGAACCGCGGTCGACTACGTGGGAGTCCAGCGACATAGCCATTACACTAACTGCTGGTCCCAGCTGCTCTTCTTGATACCGTGAATCCAAGCCAGCCATTGTAGAGCAAAGAAGATTGTGTGGAGGAAGGAAGTCAAAGGCAGGAAGCCATAGCTGGCTGTCACGAGGGAGGAAGGATGAGCCCCTCACAGATAGAGGCTCTAGTCAGGGGAGGGAGGGGCACTTGGAATTTAGATGTGGCCAGGAGAGGAAAGGGGCCAGTTTGAAATTTTGGCTACTGGAAGCCTGGAAAGAGAGAGCTTGACTTTTTAATTCAGTCATATCTCTAGTGAGTGCAGATACAGCTGAGCTTAGAGATGAACTTGGATAAAAAGAAAGAAGAGGGCTTTGTTCTTCAATGACTGTGGAGACTGTGAGAAAGAGCCAGAAGGAGATTCCACTCGAGAGAAACGGAGCTGGACACTGAGAGTGGTTGGAGTCCAGTTGGACCAAGTCTAGTCTCAACTGCTATTACCTGATACTGTTTAAACCACTGCCATCACTTCCCCCCACCACATTGAAACTGCCCTCGTCAAGGCACTCAGGACCCGGCTGCCAGAGTGTCCACTCCCACTAACCATTTCACTCTGCTTACAGTAGCACTAGATATGAACGAAGCCCATCCACAACACCCCCAGTGGGGGTCTCCTTCCTGAACACTGTCTTCATTTCACTTCCAGGTCATCAGGCTCTCTTGGTTCTTTCCCTACTACTTGGCTGGTTTTTCTCATCTTCCACGAGTGAGTTCTAAACAATGGAACATCTGGAGCTCAGAGCCCAGCCCTCAGATATTTGGTCTTATCCATCAACACTCATTCTTTAAGAGATGCCATCTCGTTTCCGTTCTTTGATACTACCTGTATTCTAGTTACTCCAAAATGTCATCTGAAGGTTTGAGCCTCCATCTGTGTACCCCACAGCACTCAACACCCTCCTGAATTAATAAATCTTGAATTAATAAATTCTGCTGAATTAATAAATCCTCTTTGGTGTAAAGAGTGCAGCTTGGGGGGAACCAGCAGTTAGCGTAATGGCTATGTCGCTGGACTCCCACGTAGTCAACCGCAGTTCGCATCCCGGACCCGGTGGCTTAAACTCACACCGGGCACTTGTGCGTGCATGCCCAAGATCCCGAAAGGAGAATGGAGGAGAAGGGATTGCAGCGTGGCCATCCCCCCTGGGGGGTGATTTCTCGCTTTCTGTCTCTCTGTCTCTGTCTGTCTGGCGAGCGCACGCGTCCTATAGCGAAAACCTCTCCAAAAAATAAATAAATAAATAAATAAATAAATAAATAAGAGCGTAGCTTGGGCTTTTCACCCCAAGTGTCAAAGTCACTTCTTATCATGTGACTGGATTGGGAATGTTCTAGGAGAAAGTGAGGAGACTGAAGACAGATGCTGAAGGTGGTTCTGGCTTCAGCGTAAGTAAAAGGAAGCACCCCTCAGTCCTGCAGGGCCGTTGATCCTGAGATCACCCCTAAGTGAATTCCTAAACTCTACATCTCAGGTCAGCACCTGGCAGGCTAGAGCAGGCACATTTCCATATTAATCAATGCTTCCCAGTACCAGCAACCAACGACTGAGCTCTACTCAGATTTTATTCAGTGCTTATCTGATTATTACTGACTCCAAACTTGCAACTGTGATCTCAAAATGGGCATTTCGAACTAAAATGCCTGCCATCATCCCTAAAATAGGCAAGAAATATGGAATCAGCAAGTCAGGCTCAAATCCTGGCTCCTGTAGTTACTAATGATGTGACTTGGGAAAGTCCCTTTCACTTTTCTAGTCTTGCGTTTTCATTCTAACGGAAAGAATCAGTAACCATCACGTCGAATGTGTGTGCAGATTGATTCGACATGATAACCCACACAGCATGGCTAATGCTAAGATCAACTAAGATCAATCCTCTTTCCTTCCCCTTTTGTTACGTTTATCTTTAACTGTTATTTTTCAAGAATTCTCTCTCTCTTTTAACATTTTTAAAAAATATATATTTATTATTTCTTCCATGATAGAGACCAAGATATAAGAGGGCCACGCTCAATGTGGTCTTCGTGCTGCAGTCCCCCAGCCCCAGGCAGGCAGGATCACAGGCAAGGGCAGAAGGGCCTGGAGAGTACAGGGAGACCTGGGCCTTTGCAGGTGGCCTCAGCATCATGGAGGGTTGTGATACTACTGAACAATTTTTACATATAACGTCACTTCAAGGCATTTCTTACAAAATAGGTCAGACAAGTAAGAAGAGACTGAAGGATGAAATGAGAGCCTCTGAAATGGGTCTTTCTTTCCCCTGTTTATCACACATACAGATACAAGTCTCTTAACTCTATAAGAAGACAATTGACTTTTCTGGTCCTCCTTGTCTTTTTCTGTAAATGGTTATAATAAAATTTACCTACCTTCTCTCTACACTCAAGAGAGCTTATTTATGTGAAAGTAATTGAGAACCATAACACATTATTCAAAGTATTATTGTCAAGAACCTCCATTCTAGCAAAAGGAATCTCTGATAGTCAAATATGAGGTGTTTGTTGCTGTCTTAACACTCATGCCTTTTTCCCTGCCAAAACCTCCTCTGTCACTTTCAGCCTCATGATTCATATTCATCCTTCCAGGACTGGTTTGGGTCCACCTCCTTTTTGAATTCTACAATAGTCGTTAGTGCCTGAATCACTTATAGCTCTTGTAATGCTGCTCTGCTGTCCATTATGTACTGAGATTATGTTTAATTTAAATTGTCACTGTATAACTAACTAGATTTCAGACTCTTTGAAAAGAGAGGTCATGTAGTCAATTTCTTTACATGCCTCCGTTCTGTCAAGTGTAGTGTTTCCAGAAGAAAAATAGGGATAGGTCCATTAGTCCTGCCACAGTCTCCTTCCTTCCCTGAGGGTAATGCATGATGTAAGATCGGGCCTGTGGGCAGGACTCCGAGCACCCATGTTGGCTGCCTGACCTCAGCTGGCAGGACATCTAGAAGAAGGACTCTTATTTTGGGGAGTCTGGGCAGTCAGTCCCTGAAGAATCTTTCTAAGCTAGTAGGGGACCTTTGTTCAAACGCCTTAACATGTCCAAAGGGCCGTGTTACCTCTTCTCCATCTTCCCTCCAGCCTTTCCTCACACGCTTTTCCAAACCCACTAAGTGGTAGCCAAGGGGCCTCTCTCAGTTTCTTGAGACTCCAAACTGTTTTCTGCTTCAAGACCTTCTTCCTGGAGACCTCTTCTGATACTGTGCTCTTTCTGACCTTTAGCTGTCAGCTTAAATGTCATTAGTCCAAAAGGATGTTCTACTTTCCACTTTGATGTAGGTCACTCCTTTTCCACTCTTAAAGCATGCTGTTCTTTTTTTTTTTTTTTTTTTTTTTTTTTTTTTTGGAGAGGTTTTTGCTATAGGGCGCGTGCGCTCGCCAGACAGACAGAGAGAGACTGAGAGATAGAAAGCAGGAAATCACCCCCCAGGGGGGATGGCCACGCCGCAATCCCTTCTCCTCCATTCTCCTCTCGGGATCTTGGGCACGCACGCACACGTGCCCGGCGTGAGTTCAAGCCACCGGGTCCGGGACTCGAACCGCGGTCGACTACGTGGGAGTCCAGCGACATAGCCATTACGCTAACTGCTGGTCCCAAGCATGCTGTTCTTTTCTTTCCTAGCACTTTTCACAATTATGATTGCACGTTTGTGGATTTCACACTTGACTCCGAGTTCCAGGTTGAAATGGTGTCTATTTTGTTCTCCGCTCTCTCCAGAACCTGGCCAAAGCCTGGCACACAGTGGGCTCTGACAAACAACCACAGAGTGAAGCGTGCACAAGTGAATAAGCTCATGGGTCTGTATTGCTCTGGTCGTCTTCAAATGCTTTACCTCCTTAACAAGCCCCAAAGGCAGGTTCTATTTTATAACTGTTTTACCATGAGGAACCTGAGACTCAGGGACCAAGAGTCTCAGAATCAACTTCAACCCTAAATCTACATTTGCTTTAGAAAAATGGATCAGATGCATGCTGCCAAACACGTGCATCAAGTGTCTTGGAGAAGACTGGCACAGCCCTCCCTGCTGAGGTCTTGCCACTGCCTGTCAGACTGAAACCTGCTGTACCTGAGGAGCTGAGCAATATGGAAAACAAAACTTCTGGCAGAAGTTCCCTGTCTCCCTCCACCCCCATTTCATATAGATCTTTCAATGATAACTGTTCTGTCCCTTTAAAGGAAGTCCTCCGTACCAGGCAGTGTACCTGCTCGGCTGTGCGGCTGAGCTCCGAGGCAATATCGCACCCAGAGTTCCCCAGGCCCATCACCAGACTTGCTTTCCCTGGAACGTTCCTGATTCTTGGTAGTCCCTGCTGTGGAAGCTTTTGCCTTTAAATCATTTTAGTCCTGAATGAAAAATGGGGAACATATGAATCACTTTGATTTCCATTAAGGCAAAAATCTACTTGAAAAGGAGTGACCTTGTGGGTAAACGCAGTCACAATAATAAGGAATTTTCCACTCCCAGTGGATTAGATATAACAGAATTATATTTTCAAAAAGGAAAATCTTATCAAAAAAGGAAAAATCTTCAAGATATATATTTTGCCAGATGCACAGATGGCAGTCTGCATTCAATCTCAGCCTTACCTGGAAAGGACACTTCAGGTAGATTGGGGTAGACATGATGCCCAGGACAAACCATGACAGCAACAAAGACGGCCGATTCCTTCTTACCATCCTTTTCTGTGGTAACGTCCATTGGCCAGTGATTAAGAAATCAGGATGTTTTCTTACATAGGATACAAATGTCTAAGAAAAACAGAAGAAAGACTTCTTTTCTATACTAACAGGTAGATTTGGCAAGGCTAGTATAACAAGAGATAATAGTGGTTTAGAAGTATCAAATTCATTATTAAGGTACATCTTACAAAGTCAACATTTCCTCAGAATAAACCAAAATGCTAAATAGGATACACCCCTCCCTACACACACACACACACACACACACACACACACACACACAGGCTTCTAAAAGTTCATGGAAGTTTCCCTTTTCACTGCAGCTTTACTAAGTCTTTATCATTCTTTATTTTAATTTTTTTAAAAATTAAAAAAGAAAATGTTTTTAGAGAGATTTTTCCTATAGGGCTCATGTGAGAGACAGAGAGACAGAAAGCAAGAAATCACACACACACACACACACCCCAGGGGTGATGACCACTCCAAAACCCTTTCTCCTCAATTCTCCTCTCAGGATTTTGACCATGTATGCACACATGCCCGGTTTGAATTTCAAGCCTCCTGGTCTGGGACTTGAACCGTGATCAGCCATATGGGAGTCCATTATACCATCTGCTGGTCCCCATTATTTATTTATTTAAATCTTAGCCATTCAGACTGAAGTTAAGTGGTATCTCATTGTGTTTTTGATTTGCACTTCCCTTATGATAAGAGATGTTGAGCATTTTTCCATTTGTATGTCTTCTTTGGAGAGTTATCTGTTCAGCTTGTTTGACTATTTTTTGATTGGACTGATTATTTTTCTATGGAATACTACTCAGCTATAAAAAATACCAATGGACCCTGACACTTGATACAAAGTGAACAAATATGGAAGATTTAATGTTAAGCAAAGTAAACCAGACTATGAAAGACTATGTCCCCATTTAATATGTACTGAATGTCTGTACTCTATTGCAGAAACTGAAAGATTAAAAGGTCTAATAACAAGGAAGGCAACTTTAGATACTAGAGACAGTATAGAAGGGGGTAGGTAATGGGGGGGTGGGTAATTGGGAGTATGAGGGAGGAGATTGGGAAGCGAATGAACAAATAAAACATTTAAGAAATCCAAAATAAAAAGCTATCTATTGATGATAATGTATATGGCAATGTATTTGACATGAAATATATACTGTGTTCATGCTGGAATAAAACATATTGCACACATTGTAAAGATGTACAGTGATTAAATGTAAAAAGGGGGGGGGGCAGTAGGTAGCATGGTGGTTAAGGTGCTAGACTCCCACACTGCCGACTTCAGTTTCAGCTCTGGACCTGGTGGCTTGCTTTCTCACTTTCCCTCCCTTACTCTCTCTCATCAAATTTAAAAAGAATAATAGTAAATTAATACTTAAACAAACAATTCTTTTAAAAATAACTATAAAACGTCCATGGAAAAATGGAATTAAAATATGAGTCCATTTGGTGCAAAAAAAAATTGAAATCTGTACACAGCTTCTTCATAATACACCTTTTTCATGAATTTTTTGAAGACTGTGTGTGTGTGTGTCTCCCCAGAATGGGTATTTTTGTGCATGACCAGTATATTCTGCAATACAAGAGTGATATCCCTTGGAAATCTCACAGCAAATCCAACTCTAGTTTAAAAAAAAAAGTGTACAACACATATAGTAAGTAACAGGGTGGTCAACAAGACTTACAGTAACAACCCCCTCCTAATTTATATCTCTAGCCATTTCCCTTTTAGCATAAAAGATATCCTTAGCATAAAAGATATCCTTTATTCTCAGGATGTTGGTTCTTCTTAAACTTTAGTGTTCAAGAGTCACCTAGAAGGCTTGTTAAAGTACATATTTCTAAATCATGCTGCCAAGGGTTCTGGTTCAGTAGGAAGGGTGGAGCACAAGAATGTGAATTTCTTTTTTGGGGGGAGAGATTTTTGCTATAAGGCACATGTGCTCACCAGAGAGACAGAGATGGAGAGAGAGAAAGTGAGAAATCACTAGCCAGGGTAGGGGATGGACATCCCACAATCCCTCCTTCTCACGCACGCACACATGCCTGGTGTGTTTCAAGCTGCTGGGTGCAGGACTCAAACCATGGTTGGCCATGTGGGAGTCTAGTGCCTTAACTACTATGCCATCTGCTGGCCCCAAGAATGAGATTTTCTAACCCACTCCAGGTGATGGTGACTCTAACAGCTGACGATCGCCTGTTGGCGTGGCCCCTCTGTTACACAGATCTCTTCATCTTTTTGGTTATATTGAAAAGAGAACCCTTACTTGGTATTCACTGTTCTTAAAAACTTTATTAATAGTATTTCATACCCAGCAGAGACTCAATACACACACACTTGTATGACATATTCGTCACTTATAAAGTTAATAATAAAATGAGCACTTATAAACCCATTGGATCTTAAACATCATTTGTTTAGAATAGCCGTAGATTTTATTTTTTCATTTGTTATTCTACTGTAAATGGCACCTTTTCGGGATTGTAGTTTTTCTCCATTGTGGGCTTATAGAGGTACAATAGATTTTTTTAAAGAATTATTCATTTAATTTTATTTATCATCACCATTATTATTATGTTTTAATTTGCTATAGGGCATGTATGCTCACCAGAGAGAGAGAGATACAGAGAGAGAGAGAGAAAGAAAGCTGCCAAGTCCGAGACTTGAACCACAATCAGCTGTGTGGGAGTCCAGCACTTTAACCACCATGCCACCTGATGGCCCTGATGCAATAGATTTTTAAATAGAGATCTTACATACCACAACCTAACTTAACTTTTTTGTATTGTTAATTCTGGTCATCTGTAGATTCTTTATAGTTTGCCACACAGATGATCATATTAACTATAATAATAGCATTTTTATTTCATTTGATTTGTCATTCCCTTTATTTTCTTTACTTTATGCAGTTTCTTAAATGTCTTAAGAATATTAAAAAAGAAGTAATAATTGGAATCCATATCTTGTGCTGGTCCTTATAGGGAGTGATTCTGACTTTTCACTGTTTTGCATTGCCCAGTTGTACTACAATATGAGGGACACATGTAGTTTAAACTTTTCTAGTAATCACATTAAAAAGTAAAAATATGGGGTCAGCAGGTGGCATGATGATTAAAGTGCTGTACTCTCACATGGCTGACCATGGTCCAAGTCCCAGACCTGGCCATCTGCTTTCTAATTTTGCCTCTCTCTTTTTCTCACTCTGTCTGTCTCTCTCTGGTGAGCATGCATGCCCTAAAGGAAATTAAAAATAATTGTAATGATAAATAAAAGTAAATAAATAATTCTTTAAAAAATTAAAAATAAATTGATGGCTCCTGCAAAGTAGTCATTTCAGGGGACAGGAAAAATTAAGATTAGAAAATCTTATAATCTGATAATTGAGCCTCCAGCAAACAAAGCTAGCGTGGCAGGAGAGTTGAGGCCTTCTTTCAGAAGAGGATTCCTCATGGTTCCTGCAAAGTAGTCATTTCAGGGGACAGGAAAAATGAAGATTTTCTACTGATAATTGAGCCTCCAGCAAACAAAGCTAGCGTGGTAGGGAGCCCCTCTGGCCTTCTATCTGCCTCTGTGTCTCTGTCTTTGTCTCTCTCTACTTCTGTTCTCATTTTTTTTGTAATTTTTCCTTTTTACAATTTTTTTAAAAGTAAGGTTTTTCTCTTGCTCTCAGCTCCACCTTCTGTTTTGTTAATAATCCCCTCTGCTCCTTCTGCCCAGGAGAAGGAGAGTTGAGGCCTTCTTTCAGAAGAGGAGTCCTCATGGCTCCTGCAAAGTAGTCATTTCATGCGGCACGCTAGCGCACCACGCGGTTTTCTATTTTTTGGGTTTTTTAAAATTTCCTTTGTTGTTTTGTTTTTTAATTTTTTTAAATAAAAACAATAATTACAATTTTGGGGTTTTTTTGTCTTTTTTTCTCTTTCTTTGTCATTGTTTCTCTCTCTCTCTCTTTCATTTTCTTTTTTCTTATCTATCCTCTCTTCAATATCCCTTCAATGTGTTTCTAGATGGATCTAAGGGCACTGTAGCTAAACATTGAAAAACTATTAGGGTTAACATATTCCTCAATATCTACTGAATCTGCTGCACCAGCAATCACAACAGAACGGCAAAGACATTCCAGATCACCTCTTTCTGCTTGCTCCTGAACACTCAGATTGAACTTCAAGAATTCGAAAGAAACACACCACCCATCAGATGACAAGAAATCACCGCAGGACCACAAGAAATATGGGAAAGCAAGAAAATACCTCTCCTCCAAGTGAAAAGAATAACTCCTCTTCATCCACCAGCAGTTCAATGCAAATCATGGAAATGTCTGATAAAGAATTTAGAACATTCATAATGTCGAAGCTAACTGAGATGGACGAGAAGAGAGACAATGAACTGCTAAAGAGAAAGGAAAAAGAAGTTGACGAGTTCCAGGAGATGAGGAAATTCTTGCAAGATCTAAAAGAGGAATTACACGCTTTACAAAAGAGTCAAATGGAACTGTTAGAAATGAAGTCTATAATACAGGAAGTCAAAATCTCCCTTGAAAGTATTAAAAGCAGACTAGATCATTCAGAAAATAGAATCTCAGATGTAGAAGAGAAAATGGCTGGCCTAGAAAAATCCACCATGAAGACTGAGAAAATGGCACAAAAATTTGAGAATAATATATGAGAAGTACTGTATACCATCAAACATCCAAACATCTGGATAACTGGCATTCCAGAAGGTGAAGAGACCCATAAGGGCATTGATAATCTATTCCATGAAATCCTACAAGAAAACTTTCCAAACCTAGAGAGGCATTCGAAGATCCAGTCCCAGGAAATACAAAGGACCCCAAATAGAATCAACCCAAGAAGATCTTCTCCAAGACACATTATAGCCAGGTTGACCAAAACCACAGACAAAGACAAGATACTAAGATTGGCAAGAGAAAAATATCAAGTTACCTACAAAGGACATCCTATCAGGCTAACAGCAGATCTCTCATCGGAAACAATGCGGGCGAGGAGAGAATGGGAAAATATATTCAAAGTGTTAAGAGAAAAGCAATTTCAGCTGAGAATACTGTACCCTGCAAGATTATCTTTCAGGTGGGAAGAAAAGACAAGAACATTCTCAGATAAACAAAACCTGAAAGAATTTACCAGCACCAGACCAGATCTCCAAGAAGTTCTCAAGGGTGTGCTATATTTGGAAAATTAAATACAGACACACGGAAAGAAGAGTTCAAAAACTAAGAAAGTTGCCAACTTAATCATAGGGACAAGTCTGGAGTTGAATATTATATCCCAGAATTTAATAGGAAAAATGGAACCAGAACAGAAGATAAAGTACATGAGACTGATAGGTTCATGCACCTACCATTTGAACAGAATCCTAACTTGTTTCCTGGCTTTAAGAAAAGTTCCTTAGCATTTCTATAATTTAAGTTAAAACTGTTTTTCTTAATAGTACCACATGAATTTACCATTGAAAGTAGATTATTTAAGAAATTGTGTGATCAATACAATGTGGGTGGAAAAGGAATAGAAGACAATTGTAGACACCAGAGACAGTGGGAGAAGAGGGTGGGAAAGGACAGAGGTTTAGAAAGAGGGGTAAAAAATTCTAGGAAGTATAAATGGAAAATTTTGGATAATAATATGCATGATTAAGTCACTATGCAGTATATTCTGGATGGGAAATCCCATTTTGTATGCTGTGATGATGCTTAGGGAAAGAATGTAAATTAAGTTATAAAAAAAAAAAGAAAAGTTTCAGGTAAAAAAAAATCCATTCGATGACCGCAGTTAAAATACATAGCCCCAGCTAGGTGCTACTTTATAGGATGCCTGAAGTTAGACTTGTGTTCATGGAAATGTATATATCACCTGTGTTTGCTATGAAAATATTTAGATTAATTAAGATCTTTAGTAATTCAATAAAAAAATGGGGGGAAAACAGTATAGAAAGTAAACATAGATACCAGAGACAGTGGGGGAAGAGAGTGGGAGATGGCAGAGGGTAAGAGATAGGGAATCAAGGATGGGGGGGGAGCAAAACATACAGGAAACAAGAAATGGAAAATTATTTGTTGACAATAACATGCATGTTGATGTGCTTGATTGAGACAATATACAGTGTACTCTGCAAAAAAAATTAAAAATAAATTACCAAATATGATACATTAGTATTACACTATGTAATACAAATGAAAATTATTAATGAGGTATTATATATTATTTCCTTTCATATAATAAGACTTTCAAATCTAAGGCAAGGGCACTTTATACTTATAGCATATTTCAGTTCTGTAGCTACTGGTTACCATATTTAACAGTACTGATTTAAAATAATGTTTGTGTATATTTGGATGGGCCAAGAGAATTTCCCTTTAATCTTGATTTGGTGAGAATTCTCTCTCTCTCCTTTTCTTTTCTTTTCTCTCTCTCTTTCAAGCACAAGTGGGCATTAAATTTTATTTTATGCTTTTTCTAAATTTTTAAAATAAGCATATAGCTTTTGATTTATAGCAGGTTTTTATAGAGAATTACATGTATATATGCTTGCATTTTAAGTAAACTCAACTCTGTCGAGAGTTGATCTCTTTTAATATTGTTGGATTCCTGTTGAAGAATTTTTGCATGAATTTTCATGAAAATTATTTTCTTGCTTCATATTATCCTGTCTGCTTTTGATATCAATGTTACAATGTCACAGAATGAATTTGGAAATCAAACTTAATTTTCTGATCTCTGAAAGAGTTTATAAATTATAAAACATTTTGTTTCTTACAAATTTGAAAGTACTCAACCATAGTAGCCATAGTAGTACCTGTTTATTTTCTTTATGGAAATATTTTTAATTTCTAATTCAAAAGATCTATAAACTGTCAAAGGATTATTCTGGATTTCTACTTCTATGAGGTTTTTTTAAATAATTTTTTAAACTTTTTAAAAATTTTATTTATTTATTTTTCAATTTGACCAGAGAGGGACAGAGAGACAGAGAGAGAGAGAGAAAATGAGAAAGCAAGCCACTAAGTCCAGGACTCAAACCATAGTCAGCCACGTGGGAGTCCAGCACGCTTAACCACCACGCCACCTGCTAGCCCCCCTCTGTGAGTTTTTTTTACAATAACGATTGAAAAAATTTAGTCAGTTAAAAATATTATTTGGTGGGGCCAGCAGGTGGTGTAGTGGTTAAGGTGCTGGACACTCCCACATGGTCGACCATGGTTTGAGTCTCGGACCTGGTGGCTTCCTTTCTCACTTTCCCTCTGTCTCTTTCTCTGGTCAAATTAAAATAAATGAATGAATAAATATAAATAAAACTAAAATAATTTTTAAAAATATTATTTGGTAAGCACATTTATAGTATTCTTGTGTTTTTGTTTGTTTGTTTGTTTGTCTTTTTTTTTTAAAGAAAGAGAGAGGTTTTCTGCTATAGGGCTCATGTGCTTGCTGGAGAGACAGAGAGAGACACAAAGTGAGAAATCCCCCTGCAGGAGGAATGGCTACACCACAATTCCTTCCCCTCTACTCCACTCTTGGGATCTTGGGACTGCATGTGCGTGCCCAGCGTGAATTTTAAGCCACCAGATCTGGGACTCAAACTGCGGTTGACTACCTCCAATGACATAACCATTATGTCATCTGCTGTCCCATATATTTATCTCTTCTGCGTCTATTTTATTTACTGTTTCATTCCCAATATTATTTATTTGTGTCTTTATTTTCCTTAAACTTCTAGCTACGTATATGTTATTTTATTAGACTTGGCAAGAAATAAACTTTCAATTTTGTTGGTATGCTTTATTTTCTGTTCCCTTAATTTCTTTGTATTACTACACATTCATATTTTTTCTTTCTTTCTTCTTCCTTCTTTTAGATTTTGCAACAGGGAGTGTGTACTCACTTGAGAGAGACAGAGAGAAGTGAGAAATTACCTCCCAGGGGTATTGCCATGCCAAATCGCCTCTCTTTTATTATTATTTTTTTTTGAGAGGTTTTCGCTATAGGACGCGTGTGCACGCCAGAAAGACAGAAAGAGACAGAGAGAGAGAAAGCGAGAAATCACCGCCCCCCCCCCCCCCCCCCAGAGGAGATGGCCACGCTGCAATCCCTTCTCTTCCATTCTCCTCTTGGGATCTTGGGCATGCACGCACACGTGACTGGTGTGAGTTCAAGCCGCCGGGTCCGGGACTTGAACCGCCATCGACTACGTGGGAGTCCAGCGACATAGCAATTATACTAACTGCTGGTCCCTCCTCTTTTTTATTCTCTATCTGGATTTTGAGCACACATGCACATGAGCCTGGTGTGTTTTCCAGGCCTCTGGGCCTGAGACTTGAACCACTAAGTTGACCATGTGGGTTCTAGTTCCCCCAGCTGCCAAACCAACAGCTGATCCTAAGTCCTTTGTGTTATGTTCTTAAGTTTATTCTGCTTTTCTTTTCTTTCTTTTCTTTTTTCTTTTTTTAATTGTCAGAAGTCACGCATGCCTACCACAAAGAGAGAAGAAGTATCCCCCGACCATGAGGTACAGTCGCACCGTGAGATTCAGCTGTCTTAACCTCCGTGCCACCTGCTGGCCCCTAAGTTAAAAATATTTTTAGGCTTCCATTAGAGCTATTATTTGACTAGATATATTTGTTCTTAAGTTTTAAATTTTCAAATTCAAAGATATTTTACATTTATTTCTATGTTGATTTCTTAGTGGCATTTTGGTCTAAAAACTATATGGGGTCAACTTTTGTCAATGTTCTGTATATGCTTTAAAAAGAAGATGCATTGGCTACAGCACCCCCAAATGGTGACCCACTGTGGCTGGTCCTCTTCCATTTTGCAGTGCAGTAATTTCATTGGTTAATCAAACTGTATTTGTAAGACATAGGTAGGTTTAATTTAATGGGCCATTGAGAAATGAGTGGTGGTTACTTGTTTGGGATTTTCTGCCAGTTTTATGTACCATATTCTATCTAGGTATCCTTTTTTATATATCCTTTGCCTTTTTTCTTATTCAAATAACTTTTTTTTTTAGCATAAAGGTTATTTTTTCTTGCTAATCAAGAGTTGGTATTGATCAGTAATTGTCTACTATTAGATAACCTTATGTGAATTGTTTCCATGTTTCCTGTTTAGTCTTTGTAATTTTTTAGCTGTTGTTTTCATAATTGATAATTGACTTTGCATTAAGAATTCAAACCTGGGAATGCATGATAAAGTCTTGAGTTGAATTGGGAAAAAAAAAGATGCATTTCAGGACCAGCAGTTAGCGTAATGGCTGTGTTGCTGAACTCCTATGTAACCCACAGCGGTTCGAGTCCTGGACCTGGTGGCGTGTGTGCGTGCATGCCCAAGATCCCGAGAGGAGAATGGAGGAGAAGGGATTGCGGCATAACCATCATGCTGGGCGCGTGTGCGTGCATGCCCAAGATCCCGAGAGGAGAATGGAGGAGAAAGGATTGCGGCGTGACCATCCCCTCTGGGGGATGATTTCTCGCTTTCTATCTCTCTGTCTCTCTATGTCTTTCTGGCGAGCGCATGCGCCCTATAGCAAAAAACTCTCTCCTCCCCCCCAAAAAAACCATGCATTTCTTTTCATCTAGAGTTACAGAGTCTACACTATTAAAATGTTGATAAAATAAGAAAGGGCTACCAAGTGGCCAGTAGGTGGGTGATGGTTAAGGTGCTGGACTCCCACGTGGCCAACTGCAGTTCAAGTGCCAGAACCTGACCGCTTCCTGTCTCACTTTCCCTCTATTTCTCTATATGCCATATAGCAAATTAAAATAATAATAATAATAATAATAATAAATTAAATTAATAATGCTTATTAGAAAAAAGAGCTACCGAATCCAGTCACAGACATGGGCTATCTTACTATTATGCCAAAAGCTATTGGTTGAAAGCATCTTACCTTAAATTGTATGTATTTGGGGGGATTTTTTTCTTTAATGCAATGATGCAGTGATGTATTCCTGGAGTTTGCTGTTGTGTTTTTAATGCAGTGTTTGCTGTGTTTTTAATGCAGTGATGTATTCCTGGAGTTTGCTGTTGTGCATGAAGTTGGGGAAGTCATCGGGGTACGGGAAATCTGAGAAGC
Organism: Tupaia tana; assembly: GCA_026018925.1. Classification (NCBI taxonomy): domain Eukaryota; kingdom Metazoa; phylum Chordata; class Mammalia; order Scandentia; family Tupaiidae; genus Tupaia; species Tupaia tana. The sequence goes on from JAKSZU010000007.1 coordinate 96,617,368, forward strand.
ACATCATCTCTTTGGAGGAGTTTGTGCAGACCGACTGGTAAATGCTGGCCCTGCCCTCCTCTGCTTGGTCCTGTGAATGTAGAACGTACAGTCGCAAAGGTAAGGGCATTAACAGACAGGCATGCCGAGACAGTCAGGGCCAGAGACGAGTAACTGTACTTCTCTGAGTCAGCCTTTACCCCCAGCAAGACGACATCATAAGATGACACGTAAGTCAACCTCACGTAAACATTTGATGCTGTCAAGGAGTTTATCAAGGGAACTTAGACTATGGATAAATACACCTTTTGAAACATATTTTCCTAAGGAAAACAAATTTTAAATTTCATAATGTCCTTTTAGGGATATTTAACTAGAATTTTATATTCCCTTTAACCACTAAATATGGTGACAAACAGTTCCCCAAATTAAACTTTTTCTGATTTCCATGATTCATGAGCACAAGTATCTAAAGGTCAATTTATAAAAGCAGATAATGTCAAATGGCTACAGCTGATTTGGAAAGTGAGGTTTTTGTTGTTATTTTTTGTTTGTTTTTGATAGATGGCAATGCACTTGCCAGGAAAAGACAGTGAAAAAGAGAGTAAGTGAGAAAGCACCCACCCGGGATGGTCACACTGCATCCCTTCTCCTCCATCTCTCCCTCCTTTTGGGATTTTGAGCCGTACGCATACGCGCCAGGTGTGTTTTTAAGCTGCAGGGTCCAAGATTCAAACCTCATAATTGGCTGTAGGTGGCCTCGTATATACAGCTGCCTTAACTACCATGCCACCTACTGTCCCAGCATTTTTCATCTTTTAGGAATAAGGCTTGACATTTCTACAATGCAGAAATAGAACCCAACACATAGACTGTATGGGCATAGCATCCCTTTTGAAAATTTTTGTAGTAACAAAGTTTTAACTTTCAGAATGTGCAAAAATATCTGAATTAGGGACCAGCAATTGGCGTAATGACTATGTTGCTGGACTCTCACGTAGTCAACCGAGGTTCAAGTCCTGGACCCAGTGGCTTAAACTCACACCGGGCACATATGTGCATGCATGCCCAAAATCCCAAGAGGAGAATGGAGGGGAAGGGATTGCGGCATGGCCATCCCCCCTGGGAGGGTGATTTCTCGCTTCCTGTCTCTTTGTCTCTCTCTGTCTTTCTGGTGAGCACACGCACCCTATAGCAGAAAAACTCTCAAAAAAAAAAAATCTGAATTGGTTATCCTAACTCTAAGAAGCTGTGGATCTGTGCTCATAAACCTCAGAGGAGGTACCAGTGGTGACAAAGAAAGGGAACATGAAAGACAGACGAATTAGCAATGGGAATAGGAAGACTTCATGCCATGGTTCGCAACCTCAGCCACACGCAGGAATAAATGGAGTTTGAAAGCAAACAAACATACATACACACATAGAGTTAGGTCTTACTCAGAGAATTTTGTTTCATTGTCCGGGAGTTTTAAAAGCTCTTAGGTAATTCTGAAGCACAGCAAAGGTTGGAGCCACAGAGCAGTAACAAACAGAAGCTGGTGTCAAACACTTCTTTTCCCTTTGTCATTGTTTCACATTACTGCATTTGCTACATTGTGGGCTCTGCAAGCCAGTTGTAGAGAGGCAAGCAGCATTCAATTAGAGTAAAGCAGAGCACTGTTGGATCACGAGGAGGAAGCGGTGAGCCCTTTCTGTAGCTCTCTTAAACTGGAGCTCTCCAAGAGCGTTCTGAGGAGGCCACAGCTGCAGGGGATGTGTCTTTATAAGGAGCTTCCTGAACAATAGGTCAGTGGATTCTACGGAGTTTGGCCTGAAGTTCATGAGGAAAGATCAAACCAGTCCACAATGAACTATTGAGCAACAGAAATTTCTTTTTTTTTTTTCTTTTTTGAGAGGTTTTTGCTACAGGGCACATGCGCTCGCCAGAAAGACAGAGAGAGACAGAGAGACAGAAAGTGAGAAATCACCCACGGGGGGGGGGGGGGGGGGGGGGGGGATGGCCACGCTGCAATCCTTTCTCCTCCATTCTCCTCTTGGGATCTTGGGCACGCACGCACATGCGCCTGGAGTGAGTTTTAAGCCACTGGGTCTGGGACTTGAACCGCGGTCGACTACGTGGGAGTCCAGCGACATAGCCATTACGCTAACTACTGGTTCCAAGCACCAGAAATTTCTAATTAGGGCTCACATGAATCAAAGCTGCAAGGCCTCCAGAACTTAGATTTCTTGTATGGTACTGGAATACTGCAAGCATGTCAAAAGTCCCTGTGGCCATGGCCTGATTCCAGGCAGATAATCGAGTGTCGCTTCATTACCATGCTTGCTTTGAAATCGCTGTGATCCTGGAATAGGGCAGGAGCCTGCTGCTGCTCATGTCCTTGGTGATCTGCCAGTCTGTGTGTGGGTGGGGAGGTGCAGGAATGTAGCTTTCGGTGATTTAGTTCCAAAGGGACAATAATCAACACAAGGAGAGAGGAAACACTGAAGAACAAATCGCTATGTAGACTAGTCAAAAATCAGTGGAAGTTAAAAAAAAAAAAAAAAAGAAGTGACCAGATTTAAAAAAAAAAAAAAAAAAATCCTCTCTTTACAAGACATTGTGCTGACATCCATATTTACTGATTTATTATTTGGGAATCTCCTGATAAAGAGAGACGTTTTACCTGTACCCATGGCCTAGTCAGGAAGTACTTTCTTTTCTGTGATCAAAGAAGGTAAGGGAAATATGCCATCCGGGTTTAGATCCAGGTTAGACATTGGAACGAGAAGGACACTGGGAAGGGCGATAGGAAATAACTACAAAAGCTCAAGCCACCTGCACCCTTAGTGTTTCTCATGCTTAACTCATGTTTGGACCCCTTGAAATAAAAAAAATAAAAATTAAAAAAAAAAGACTATAACATGCTGACCTAAAGAGATAAAGGGCAAAAATACAAAATTAATATAATCTCGCATAATCACCGTGCCAACAGGGAGGTTATTGTCGCAGACTTCCCGCAGAGTTTAAGGACCCCTCCCGTCATGTCATTTTCAGTCTGTAAGTCTCCGCACAGTGGTAAAATAGGAAACTCTACCTAACAGACTATGTTCGCTTCCGTGGCTGCTGTAATGAGTTAACACAAACTTGAGAGCTAAAAGCGACAGGAATTTGTTTCACGCAGTCTGGAGGCAGTGGTCAGAATCAGACCACCGGGCAGGGAACAAGGTGTTGGCAGGTCAGGCTCAGGTCCAGAGGCTCAAGGAACGCCCCTTCCAGCACCTCGCCTGCAGCAGTCTTTGGCATTTTCAGTGTTAAGAAGCCACTGTATTCTTGGCTCATGGCTTCCTCGCCTGCCTTCAAGGCCAAATATAGCTTCTTCCAGTCTCTCTCTGCTGTCATCACCTCCCTTCTGTCTTCTGTTTCCGTGTGTCACGTCTTCCTCTGTCTCCCTCTCACAAAGACATGTTATGGCATATTTGAGCCCACCGGATAATCCAGGGTAATCTGTCCATGTCAGGATTTTCAGCTCGATCCTATGTGCAAATATCCTCGTTCTTTATGAGAGAGCTGTTACCAGTTCCAGGATTCGAATGCAGTCTCTGTAAGGGGCCATTGCTCGATGCTTCAGACTACTGGCCCCAGAGATGCACATCCATCCACATGCAAAGTACTTCGCCCAGTCCCAACATTCCCAAAGTTTCAACCAATGGCAGCTTTAAATCAAGTCCAATCCTCATCTAGGTCACATCAGCTCAAAATCATCTAAATGATATCAATTGGATATAGATGAGATGCTGAGTATGACCCATATGGGCAAAATTCCTCCATAACGTATAGACCTGTGAAACTCGAAGGCCAGTCATCTTCCTCTGGGACAAGCAGAGAGTAACAGTTACACACTGTCATTCTAAAAAGGAGAAAATGGAAGGGAGAGAGAATCCACAGTGCCAAGCCATCTGAAATCCCCGCAGCATAAATTCCCTTGTTCTAGGCCTGGGAAGAATCCCCTGTGGCTCTAGCCTCAGCCTCCTGGTCTGAAATTCTGCCTCTGGGTTCTCCTTTCTTCTTCTGGACAGCTAGCCTGTGTTTGCAGCTGGGTAGTTTCACCTGCCTGTGATGCCAAGTTCAAATTTCAAAGTCCTCCTTGAGCTGCAACAAAGGCTGCCATCTTGGGCTGGGTCCTTCTTCAAAGCCCTACCAACGGTGTTCTGTGTTCGATAGTGTTTGCATCGTAAGTCTGACCACAAGGCTTTGGTTAAGAGCTCCATGCAGAGGGATCCTCAGTTAGCGTAATGGCTATGTCTCTGGACTCCCATGTAGTCAACCGCGGTTCGAGTCCTGGACCTGGTGGCTTAAACTCACGCTGGGCACATGTGCGTGCGTGCCCAAAATCCCAAGAGGAGAATGGAGGAGAAGGGATTGCAGTGTGGACATTCCCCCTGAGGGGTGATTTCTCGCTTTCTGTCTCTTTGTCTCTCTGTCTTTCCAGCGAGTGCATGCCCATATAGCAAAATCCTCTCAAAAAAACAAAACAAAACAAAAAAGATCTCCTGCAGAAAACCTGCAGCTCATTAGGCCTGCTAGTTGAAACAGCACCCAGCAATTTGCAGAAGGGTGAGGGATTAATTCTGGCTGCAGGAAGAAGCAAGCTTGAATTGGAAGATCTTGTCTCCACCATTTCCTAGTTGTGCAATTTTTATGTTATTTTTAAGCTTCAGATTAATTTGTAAAAGGGAAAAAACATCATACTAGCTTATAGAATTATTATAAAGAGTGAATTAAATTGGGACATTCGATAAATAAAAAGCACTCAAGGAAATAGCCCTAACAGTTACCAATGAGCTGCTTTGTGTCCCCTGCAGCACATTCTAGTAACATACACCTGTCCAGGATGCTGGGTGGTTTCGAGAGTTCTTTGCAAAATAGCTGTTAATAAAATAGCATCTCATGTCTTTTATAATATTAAAGAGCTGTCATACTGTTTCACTAAATACAACTTTTTAATTGAAGTATGTAATAGTGATTTTGCATTTAAGGAAGAAATGTAGATGAAAAGGGTTACTGACCTTCATAAATTTACATGTATATTAATAGGTTTATCAGAAGAAGAAAAATGAGACGGACAGACCAGCTTAGGTAAGCAGTGCTGCTAAGGCTGGAGACACCAAGGAAGTGGTGGGGGGGGCACAGAGAAGCTCCCACACTGCCAGGCCAACACACGGGAAGTGACTGAATGAGGGCACACGCGTGTGTCTGCTGACACAGCCCTTAGTACAAGAGCACAGATGTAAAGGGACACCCAAGAACTTCACAGCAGTGTGTCCTACTCTTGGTCCCACCTGCAGAAGTCTCATTATGTGACTTTGCAAGACAAATCACCCCTGAAACCTTAAAATTTGTGTTCTGAACAGCTAAGAGGGCCTTGGGTAACCTGGACAGAAGAATGGGAAAAGCCTTTGCTCTTTAACTGAGTAAATCATGTAACATATCACATACGCCTAACTGATTCTTGGCTGTGGGTTTCTCTCCCAGTGGCTCTTATTAACCATGTATCAGAGGTGAATTCTACCCACAGAGACCTTAAAAGATGGGAACTTGTCTAATTTCCTTCCAATCTGCAAAGAGCTTCCTTTCCCACCTCTTCTGGATGGGCTTTGTGGATTCTAAACCTCGTAGGGATTGTGCCTGGCTGGCAGCAGGTTTGAGAACCTGCGCGTAAAAGGCTCTTCTCCTACCCTCCCTCGCCTCTTCCCTGTCCACTGCAAGGACACCCACTCACCGAGGACTTCCACAGGCCCCCGATGTCATCGCTCCTCTCAAAGCAGGTGGGCTCCAGCCCCTTCTCCAGGCAGCTCCTGATGGCGGCCAGGCCGCTGACACCAGCTCCGATGATGGCCACTGTCTTGCCCATGGTTCCCTGTGTGAAGGCTCCAGGAGCATCTCTGGTGGTAGCACTGTGGCAATAAACTTTCACTGATATCTTTGGCTACCACTCTTTGGCTTAATTAAAACTTCCCTGCTGCACCAAAGAGAGGAGCTTTAAAATAAAATAAAATAATAACTTGAAATTCCTAAATTACTAGGTTTTGTATTTGCATTTAAAGATGAGTATATTTTGTTCCCAAAAACCAAATACTTTGGCTTTAGTCAGCTCTTCAAAATGATGAGACCAATGACCCAGCATATGTATTTACCTTTTTTGCCTCTGCCTTTTGTTATTTACTCTCTACCGAAGACAGAGAGCAGGGGAAATAACAGGAGTTCCACAATTAAAACACAGTCTGCCTCCCCAAATACACATGTGCATGTGTATAAACACACACGCACACACGCACATATGTACACATCAGATTTTGATTCTACATTGATTCTACTTTGATGTAAGACTTGATGAGCACACGGCCTGGGAATGTCTATATTCAAATATGCCAGGGACTCCCTTTTTTCCTCCACGACTAATTTCCTTCACCTCAGTGAAAGAGTGACGTCAAGGGTTACCTAAAAATAACTTTTCCCCACTAGTTTTCACCCCTAACCTCCATCCTCCTCTGGGAAAATAACTTTCCCTAACCTCCTGTTACTGATTCTATTTTAGGCTCTACAATTGCTTCTCTCCCATTTTTTTTCTTTATAGACAAAAATCGCGTAGATATATAGAGAAATTAGCTAGGAAGGTAAGACTAACGATCTGCGATTCTCAGGAAAAGGAAACAAAACCCTAACTGCCTCGGCGAGTCGTTCTCACTTGGCTTTGCTTGGCAGGACATCGCAGCAGGCTCCTTCACGCCCAGTCTCACTCTCCTCCCTCTCCACCCTTTAAATATCCTTCTTGCTTTCTTTTTCAACCTTTTCTTTGTCTTCCTTTCTTCTTTAAGTACATCTAAGTCCTGTCCAAGTCTCCTCAGAAGTTTGAAAGAGAAAATGCTCTCTTGCACCCACACTGTGGGAGATAACTGGGGAAGGGAGGAGTTGCCTCATAGGCAGAGGGGTTTCCTGGCCCTCTGAGAAGGAGCACGGCCCGTGCCTGTGAGGGGAAGGGCCCCGCCAGTCTCTGTGGCCACCCGGTCCTGCTTTCCCTTAGTTGGGGTGGACGTCCCCCCGGAGGCTCGGCCAGCGAGGCCCGCTGCTTCTCCCAGGTGACTATGCTACTCCCTTCCCCGTCTCACTGTGTGTTCTTACCTTATTTTCCCCATTCCCAGTGCTGCAGGTCCCTCGTGGCAGCCCTGACTGCTGCGGGCCATCAGCTGCCACCAGAGGCAGCCCAGCAGCAGGTGCTTTTCTCTGCTCTCTCCTCTGTTCTGACCTTCGTGGCCACACACCTGTTAGTTCTCAGATTTGTGTCTTTCTATTTCTGGGAACACTGTATTCATGACAAATATCAAATTCCATAAATTAATTAGTACTGGGAGAAATTCTGCTGGCAGTTAGACTAAATAAACTGCAGCTAAATAAGCGTCCAGCCGTGAAGCTTAGCGGAAGCTCTGAACATTGCTTTTCTCTCACGGTATGCCTGCATCACTTAAGATGATCACGCCTCACCCATTTCAACCAGGCAGTCCCTTTATCAAGAAGGTGATTCTTAGCATAAACTGGTATATATCTAATTCTGGAGGAATTTCCTTTTATGTCTTTTATTTCCCTAAAGTGAGTATGGTAAAGAGTCAGAAAGGCTGGATCACTTAGAATATTGCACTCTCTGTCTTGCTGGGATGTTGCAAGGATTAGAGAATATAAATGTATACGTGTATGTATATGTGTGTGGTACATATGTGTACATATGTATACATATGTACATATATATATATATTTAAAACTCACAAGTTTATTGAATTTGTTTTTAGAGGTTTTTGCTATAGGGCACGTGCGCTCACCAGACAGACAGAGAGAGACAGAGAGACAGAAAGTGAGAAATCACCCCACAGAGGGGATGGCCACGCCGCAATCCCTTCTCCTCCATTCTCCTCTCGGGATCTTGGGCACGCACACACGCCTGGTGTGAGTTTTAAGCCACTGGGTGCGGGACGCAAACTGGGGTCGACTACATGGTAGTCCAGGGACATAGCCATTACGCTAACTGCTGGTCCCATAAGTTTATTGAATTTTCTAAAGCTGCAATTCAGATAATATAATTTTATCTTCTTGCATTTTGCAAAGGACTTTTTTTTTTTTTGATGCTGCACAAACTATAGTGCAAAGACTAGACTGTGGGTACCTTACTCAGAAAGTAGTCCCTTCCGGGACCAGTAAAGTAATGGCTGTGTCACTGGACTCCAATGTTGCTGACCGTGGTTCACATCCCGGACCCGGTGGCTTAAAACTCACTCCGGGAGTGTGTGTGTGCGTGCCTAAGATCCTGAGAGAAGAATGGAAGAGAAGGGATTGCGGCGTGGCCATCCCCCTGGGGGGTGATTTCTCACTTTCTGTCTCTCTGTCTCTCTCTGGCTGGCTGGCGAGCTCACGTGCCCTATAGCAAAAACCTCTCAAAAAAAAAAAAAAAAAAAAAAAAAAAAAAAAAAGTAGTCCCTTCCTGGAACCTTATTCCTCTGGATAGACAGCACACACCCAGTTCTGCCCTGGTCTCTGGTATTTTCTGTCTCCAGAAGGGGGAAAGGCCATTCCTCTCTTCAGGCCTTTTGTAGACCGTTCTTTCTGCAGTGGATACATTTGGTGGCCCAGGGCTCTTCTGACTAGCTTTTGCTTGCCACAGCTTTCTGCAAAAGCTCCACTTTCATCTTCAGAATCTCAAATACCCAGGCCCTGCTTGGAGGGTAGCCACTTCCTGTGTCACGTCTCCTCGACTCCAAACTCCCACAAGGTTTCCTTTAGTTTGAAGGTCCAGCTTGCCAGAGAGAGAATATTAGGAAAAGCCCAGAGGGTGTGGCCTTCAAGGAGATAGACCCAGTGTGTCCACAGGTTACTCTTCACTTCTGGGAACATTCCCGTAATAATTCTATGAGTCCTGTAGCTTCGAGGTTCCAAGCAGTAATCTCAGGGTGGGTGCTTCCATGAGTGAATTGACAACTGAAGTTTTGAACTGAGCACTGAGACTCCACCAGCTTGTTCTGTTTTCTTCCTCTTGTCTCATACAAACACAAGAGACACCTTTACCATCTTGCAAAGCAAAGTTTAATGGAGGCCCCAAAGGAAGCTAGTACCTCCATTCCTTTTGTCAGCTCTAGAGCTGGGGTTCACAACTGCTTTCTGCACAGGGCCCAAGAGTGCCTATTCCAGTCTTTGTATACCACGCAGTCTGCTGCAACTACTCAGCTCTGCTGTTATGTCAGGAAAACGCCAGCGAGTATTTCAATGAACAGGAATGGTGTTTCAATAAAAACTATTTCTGGACACAAATTCAAGTTGCATATCCTTTCACAGGTTATGAAATATTATTTATTTATTTTTTACTTTTCCCAACCATTTGAAAATGTAAAACCATTCTTAGTTTGCAGGTCATACAAAAACAGGCATGGTCAGGTGTGGCTACAGGTTTACTCTGGCTTGAGAGAAATCATCTATTCAAGAGCATCATTGTTCAGAGTGTTGTGGGTCTTCAGTGAGGTGAGATTATTAACAACTGCAGAGTATTTAGTACTGCATTTTTAAGGAATTTAATAGGAAAGAGGATTTCCAAATGAATATGTCTTTTGCAAATAAAATTTATTCTTTTGATGGATCTTCCTCTAGTGGATGAAGTTACTCATTCTCAGAAATGGAGAGAAGAGGCAGAATCACCTACTCTCCGAATCGTTGGACACTTGTAGGAGACACACTCGCTCGCCAGTCTATCAAGTTAGCATTTCCATTTCTTACCTTCTTGTTTACAGACATCATGAATTCCACACAGCTATAATAATGACCAAAATTGAAATGAAGTGAAGGTTTGCTAAGTCCCATAAAATGAGGGCAAATAAGTCCTGAGCTAACAGTAGGTATTCACGAGTCCTACTGTTCTGCACCTTGCCCTCGAGATCAGTTCGACCACAGAAAGCTGCTTGAATCCTGCCTTGTGAGAGATCATTGATTTCCCAAATGCATATTAATACTAAGACATGTGTGACTTAATAGAAGGGCAAAGTTAACTTTATTGCTAGTATTTTTGTTGAAGATTTTTTCATTTTTGTTCATCAGGGATGTTGACCTTTAATTTCCTTCCTTTGTAGTGTTCTTTTTTGTTTATTTTTTTTAGAGAGGTTTTTGCTATAGAGCACATGCGCTTGCCAGAGAGACAGAGAAACTGAGAGACAGAAAGCAAGAACTCACCCCTGAGGGGGGATGACCATGCCACAATCCCTTCTCCTCCATTCTTCTCTTGGGATTTTGGGCACAAACACACACACACACACGCCTGGTGTGAGTTTCAAGCCATTGGGTTCAGGACTTGAACTCAACTACATAGGAGTCCAGTGATGTAACCACTATGCCATCTGCTGGTCCTGCTGGTAGTGTTTTTCTTAAAGTTTATTTCTTTATTGGGTTGAGTGAGGCACTGGCAGGGTCTTGTCATGTCACACTCTTCCCTTGAGCCCTCCAGTTAGCTAGGATCATAGATGTGTCTGTGGCCATTTCTGGCATATGTGCTTGGGTTGGCCCAGGATTTGATCCTACATGACTCCATCTTTGTGCAGTGACATCCTACTGTCTGCCTCGCCATAGCTGGGCCTTTCTTATAATGTCTTATAGGCTATTGGTAACAGGGTAATCCTGGCCTTGTAAAATGAGCTAGAAGCGTTCCTTCCTTTTTAATCTTTTGTAAGGGTTTGAGAAGGATTAGTTTTCAATTCTTTAAATGCTTGGTAGGATTCACATGTGAAGCCGTCAGGTCCTAGGTCTGTCTTTCTTGAAAAGTTTGCATTATTCATACAATTTCCTTACTTGTTATTGGTTTGTTTAAATGTATATTTCTTCACATCTCTGTATTGACACATTGTATGTTTCTAGGAATTTATTTTATTTTTTTCTCTTAGGTTTCTAATTTGTTAGCACATAATTGTCTATAATAATCTCATAATCTTTTGCAGTTCTGTGGTATTAGTTGTAATGTCTCCTCTTTCATTTTTAGTTTTATTTATTGGAGTTCTTTCTCCCTTTTTCTTGGTTAATATAGCTGAAGGTTTGTCAATTTTGTTTTTCTTTCCAAACGTCAGTGTTTGATTTCATTGACCTTTAGATTGTCTTTCATTTATTTCTGCTCTGATCTATGTTATTTTGAAATATAAAATTTGGTTGTTTGAGATCTTTTAATTTTCTTAATATAAGCACTCATCGCTATAAAACTCCCTCTTAGAACTACTTTGGCTGCATCCCATAAATTTTGATATGTTGAGTTTCCATTTTCATTTGACTTAAAATACTTTTTTTATTTCTCTTTTGATTTCTTTGACCACTGATTCTTCAGAAGCGTATTGTTCAATTTCCACATTTGCAAAGATTTAATAAAATTTCTTCTGTTATTGATTTCTAGTTTTATGAAATTTGGATGAAACACTCGACATGATTTTAATCTTAAATTTCTTAATATTTGTTTTGTGGTTAATGTATGGTCTCTCCTAGAAAGCGTTTCTTGTGTTTTGAATGGAATGTGTATTTTGCTGCCATGGGAAGGAATGTCCACATATCTGCTCTGCCTATGTGCTCCGCGCTGTTATTGTCATGTAGGTAACATAGGTTAGCTTGTTTCTTTATTGAATTTCTGTTTGGATGAAAATCAATCCATTGTTGAAAGTGAGATATTAAAATATCCTCCTTCTAAGGCCAACAGATGGCATAGAGGTTACATCGCTGAGCTCCCACATGGCTCGCTGCAGTTCAAGTCCCAGACCTGGTGGCTTGGAACTCATGCTGGGCATATGTGTGTGCATGCCCAAGATGCCAAGAGGAGAATGGAGAAGGAATTGTGGCATGGCCTTCCTCCCTGGAGGGCAATTTCTCACTTTTTGTCTCTCTGTCTCTGCCTTGCTAGTGAATGCACATGCCCTATAGCAAAACTGTCTCTCAAAGAAAAATCTTTTTACTGTATTGCTGTATTTTTGTTCAGTTCTATTAATATTTACTTCATATGTTTAGGTGCTCTGATGTTCAATTAACATACTTCTTAAGAGTGAAAACTGGGACCTGCAGATAGCATAATGGTTTTGTCACTGGACTCCCAGTTTTGACAGGATTTGAGTCCCGGACCTGGCAGCTCAAAACTCACATCAAAGTGCATGTGCATGTGTGCACAAAATCCTGAGAGGAGACTAAAGGAGAAGAGATTGCAGCATGGTCATCCTCCCTGGGGGTGATTTCTTGCTTTCTGTCTCTCTGGTGAATGCATATACCCTAGAGCAAAAATCTCTCTCTCCAAAAAAAAAAAAAAGAAAAAAGAAAAAGAGTAGAACGTTTTTTCTTCATTTTTTATGTTTATTATTATTTTTAATTTATTTTACATTCATTGACTAGTTTTTTCCCAAAAGATTTATTTAATTTTATTATTATTATTATTATTATTATTATTATTATTATTTAATTCACCAGAGAGAGACAAAGAGAGAGAAAGAGAGGTGGGGGGAATAAGAAAGCAAGTTGCCAGGTCTGGGACTCTAACCACAGTCAGCCATAGGGGAGTCCATCACCCCAACCACTGCCATCCACTGATCCCCAGCCATTAGATTTTCTGGTTTTTTTGTTTTTGGACTTTTTAGAGAGATTTTTGCTATAGGGCACATATGTTCGCCAGAGAGAGAGACAAAAAGAGCAAGAAATCATCCCCAGGGGGCATGGCCATGCCACAGTGCCTTCTCCTCCATTCTCTTGGGATGTTGGGTATGCACACGCACCTGGTGTATTTTAAGCCACAAGGTCTGGGACTTGAATTGTAGTCGAATAGGTGGGAGTCACGATGTAGCAATTCTGCCACCTACTGGTTCCCCCCTGCCCCACTGCAGCAATTAGTTTTTAAACAATATTTTAGCCCCTTTCTTCTACTTCTGAGAACCTCATGAATCTATGTTCATTTTTTTTTTGATGATGTCTTATAGATCCTGTATGCTTTATTCACTCTCTTTCATTCTTTTTTATTTCTTGTTTCCCTAATAGGGTAATTTAATATGACTCTTCTTTGGGCTTATTGGTTCATTCTTCTGCAAGATGAAGAAACTTTTGTTGAATGCAAGTGATTTTAAAAGGCTAAAGCTACAGGTTGACCACAGTGAGAAATATGGTCCTCCTCACTTGAAAAGCATGCTGAGAGTATGCGCATGCATGGCCCAAACCCAGCAGGACAAATAGAGCAAAGGGGATTTGGTGTGACTATACCCTGTAGGAGGCTGCCCTCTCCAATCTCTCTGATGAGTGTACACCCTTCGGCAATTGCAACAAAAAAATTTTGTTGAGGTTTACTTTGTGGCCTGCCGTGTGGCCTATCCTGAAGAAAGTTCTTTGTGCTCATGAACTCATTCTGTAGCTTGCAGGTGCTTGATGAAATGTACTGTAAATGTCTGTTAGGTCTATTTAGGTTAATTCTTACAGAGGACAAGCTATCAACATACAATGGATAATATTCTTAATATGGACAAAATAAGATAAATAGGACAAACCTTAGAAAGCTCTTCTTTTTTTTTCTTTTTGGAGAGGTTTTAGCTATAGGGCACGTGCGCTCGCCAGACGGACAGAGAGAGACAGAGAGACAGAAAGCAAGAAATCACCCCCCAGTGGGGGATGGCCACGCCACAATCCCTTCTCCTCCATTCTCCTCTCAGGATCTTGGGCACACATGCACATGCGCCTGGCATGAGTTTAAGCCACCGGGTCCTGGACTCAAACCGCGGTCGACTATGTGGGAGTCTAATGACATAGCCATTGCGCTAACTGCTGGTCCCAGAAAGCTCTTCTTGACATTAATAAAAAGAAATTATAATGACCTTTATCCTACTCATCCACCTTCCTTTCCAATATGAAGGATGCTTATGAAAAAATAGTAAAATATGCCTCTTGGCGTTGTTCGCCAAAACCCAAAGAAAAGTCTCCATGACGTGAATTTCTATCACAGCATTTTAAAGGTATAAATGTTTCTCTTTAAGATATTTAACATCCATGCTGCATTCAATAACATAATCCTGAGCCAGAATATGTTTAGACCTATGCCAGGGTTTAAGAAAACCAACCATCCTGACTTGTGATTACTGTCAGTACCAAGACATAAACACACTAGGACCAAATCCAAGCCACCAACTTGGTATCAGTCGAGGTGCAACTAGAAAGAGGGACAGGCGCAAATAGGAAGGCACGATAATATACTCTCAGAAGCCAGCACAGATTTCCGCATGCCCTTCACCAACCTGATGGGCAGGGCACAGCTTCAGGTCGAGTCCAGTGGGCGGCAGTAACGACTCCCGGCTGGGACCCCTGGATAGAACTCCCACCTCCTTCCTGCGCCTTCTGGAAGAGAACATAACAAAGGGAGATCAGTACAGCTTATTTATAAACTCTATTCAAAGGAGGCAGCTGGAGTATTTGTTCTGATTGGATGGGACAAATCCTGTAGGCTAGTTCTGATTGGACAGTCCTTCTAGGATTATCAACCAATCTGAAAAAAGAATTTGCATTTCTTCTCATCCAACCAGAGCGAATCTTTCAGAATACTTTATTTAATAAACAGTATAAGTAGCCTCTCATGTTCTCCGTGTTTGTTTTTTGTTTTTGGTTCTCGTGGCCTTGGCATAGTGGGTAACTGCTGCTTCTGAGAGCTGACTAAAGACCATGTGGCTGGCGGGGAGCCACATGAAGGTCAGTTTGACCCAGTCTGACCCAGCCTGCTGGGAGGACAGTGGGGAGAGGCGCTGGGGTCATCTGGCTGCTGGGCTCAAGAACCACATCTCTCTGGTGGTTGATTCGGGTCTTAGCATCACAGACCACGCCAAGTGTTCCTGGCCCTGGTGCCATTGCAGCCTGCGGTGCTGTGCACCATGTGGTGCCACTTCCAGCCACCAGCTTTTCCAGAGGTGTGCAAGGATGGCTGGGAAACCCTGGGACACGTGTCCTATGCCAGGCCAGGTGAGTCTCCTCACCTTTTGGGAATCCACTCTGTTATGTTCTGTCAAGCCTATCCTCATCTCCACCCCCAGTGGCAGTGTCCCTTCTCCACACACTTCCCTACCCCTGTTATCTTTGTTCTCTGTGGTAACAGGCGACCTGACAACTGCAAAGTACGTCTCACTGCGATTTGAACACACATTCCCTTGATGAGGAGTGACGTTGAGCATTTGGTGTTGATCAGAAATACTTGTTGTCCATTCATGTGTCCCACTTGTAGAAGGATGTCAAAGGTCCTGGAGGGCCTTTTGCCCATTTCTTGCCAGGTTATGTGTTTTCTTGCTGACAAGTTGACTTCCTTGTCCATTTTGAATACTAGCGCCTGGTCAGGTATACGGTTTACAGGTTGTAATTCCCATTGCTTATGTTGTCTCATTTGACATTTCTGATTTGGGAGCTTTTTAATATGATGCAATCGCATTTGCATCACAATCACAGAGGATGCCACAGTCTTATGTAGGGGCTGTCCTCCCCCCAAGTTATTTAATTTTATTTATTACTATTTTAAAAGAATTTCCTGTAGGACACATACACTTATGAGAGAAAGAGAGAGAGGAAGCAAGCCACCAGATCTGGTACTTGAACTGGACTCAAGTTGTCAGTCATATGAGAGTCTAAAGCCTTAACTACCACACTGTCAGGGGCTCTCTTATCCTTCTTTCCCCAATTATTCAGAGACTCCTCTTATCAGGGATGGGCTCAGTGTCCTGAGCAAGGGGACATAAATGTTACTTCAGGATATAGACTCCCAGGTGTTCCCAGTTATTGGGATTGATGTCCATTGGTTCTAGTGGCTCTTAGTATAGTTCTGCTCATGAGTCCTTCAACTGAAAAACACAAAAAGGGGGGAAATGACCCTACACAAAGAACAAAAAAGATCCAATGTGACCAAAGTTAGGTTCGTAGAAGGTGTCTTCTTGGGCTGGATGGATAGGAAGACTTGACTTGTCTTCCCCAGAGAGACTCATCTCACTGACTGGAATTCAAGCCCTTCAGTATGTGAAGGAGGATCACAAAATAAAAAAGACTGAATGGGGCCAGGAGGTGGAATGGTGGTCTTGGTGCTGGACTCCCACGTGGATAACGGTGGTTCGAGGCCAGAAACCAGTGGCCTGAAAATCATGCCCAGGCACATGTGGGCAGGTGCTCAAAATCCCAAGAGGAAAAAATGAGAAGAATGTTTTGTGGCATGGCTATCCCTTTTGTGGGCTGATTTCTCACGTTCTCTCTGTCTTTGGAGAACACACACACTCTATGCAAAAATATTTTTTAGAAAAAGTCTAGATATTCTGTATTACCGAATGGTGTGTTTTCCATTGAGGCTCTTGAGAAAACATGCTCCCCTCTTGTGGTGTGGGAGGGGGTTGAAGTGAACCTTTCCCGAAACTTTCTTTTGGGTTTAGCTTTGAACACCACCTTTCAGGAATAGCCTTCACCCACTCAAAGTGAGGGAACCTAGAATGACAAAGGGTTGGGACACTTCGCAACAGAGAAGCAGTTAAGGGCTGTACCAAAATCTTTGAAATAAGATGATTTGTGTTTTTCAACAGTGTGTCTTTAGTGTTTAGAGTCATCTCAGCTGGAGTAAATGTTTTGACAGGTTAGAAAGAAAGCAGCACATTTATTTATCTTTGTTCCTGGACCCAATCATGGTTACAGCTTATACAGGGAGACCTCAGGATAGGAACCTGACTGGGCCCCTTCCTGTCTGGGTCCAGCATTACAGAATGTGGCATTACCACTGCACCATCCTGACATTTGTGGAATGACTACTTCTTTTTTTCTTTTTTTTTTTTTTTTAGAGGTTTTTGCTATAGGGCATGTGTGCTCTCCAGAAAGACAAAGACAGACAGACAGAAAGCGAGAAATCACCTCCCAGTGGGGATGGCCATACCACAATCCCTTCTCCTCCGTTCTCCTCTCAGGATCTTGAGCACACATGCACACACACCCAGCATGAGTCTAAGCCACCAGTTCTGGGACTCGAACCATAGTCAACTACATGAGAGTCCAGCAACATAGCCATTACACCAACTGCTGGTCCCTGTGGAATGACTTTCTAATGTTAGGCCAGTTTGGGCATAGGCTGGACCACTTTGTGAAGTGCCATGTTCTCTTACAAGAGTGGTTCAAAAAGAAGCGAGGTGAGACCTAGTCGAGGACATTGTGAAGGGGAGACCTACACTGGGTGTTGACTGTGACGAGGATTGGAATTGCATATAAGACAACCTAACTTTTACACACCTTTGGAAGGCTTAGGTTTTAAGGTCACTTTGACATTCATCTTACCTGATGCCTTTATATCTGTTTTAAAGATTAATGTGCACAAAGGTTTAAAGATACTTGGGACTACTTTAAAAATGGAAGATAAATGTTAACTTCTCAAAATCTACTATATCAATTTGTATCCACTTTACCTTTTTCATTTAAAAAATAATTGCCTTCATTTAATGTAGGGTGCTTGTACTCGATGGGGAGATAAAGAGAGAGTGGCCGAGGTGGCCATGCTGCAATCCTTTCTCCTTTATTCTCCTCTTGGGATTTTGCGTATGCACACACACGTTCCTGGCATAAGTTTCAAGCCACCGAGTTCAGGCCTCAAACTGTGACTGATTCAGCGGCCTAAGCTTTCACAACATCTTCTCACCCCTTAATTTTTAGGCATTTTTTTGTTTGTTTGTTTGGCTTAAAAATAGAATATTGTCGGACCAGAGGTGGCGTCATGGCTATGTCGTTGGAATCCCATGTAGTCGACCTTGGTTTGACTCCCAGAGCCAGTGGTTTAAACTCACACCAGGCACGTGTGCGTGCGTGTCCAGGGTCCCGAAAGGAGAATGGAGGAGAAGGCCTCATCATGACAAAGTTACATGTATAAATGACATCAAATAGGTGATGATCAAATATACATGTTTGAGTCCTGAAGATCTGAAACAAAACATGAGGCAAGAATAAGATGTGAACAATAGCGTGTAACTCTTTCACATTTGACTGGGTTGAGATAACACTATAAGAGACAACATTTTAATAAATGGTAGGTAAAATAAATAGATAAAAGGAAAGTGAATTTGTTTTTTCATATTTACAGGATTCGTTTGTTTATAAAGATTTATTTATTTAATTTTATTGTTATTTTCATTATAGAGAGATATTTGCTATAGGTCGTGTGTGTTCACCAGGGAGACAAAAAAAGAGAAAGTGAGAAATAGATCCCCAGGGGTTACAGTCCTTTCTGCTTCATTCTCCTGGCAGGGTTTTGGGCACACATACACATGTGCATGGTGTGAGTTTCAATCTACTTGGTCTGAGACCCAAACTGTGGTCAACCATGTGGGAGTGCAGTGCCCTAACCACTATTCCACTTGATGGCCCCACTGTTGTTATATTTTTAACATGCTATAGGGCACACAAGTACACCGGAGAGAAACAGGGAGAGGGTAAGTGAAAAGCAAGCCATCAAGTCCGGGACTCAAACCCTGTTAGACTGTGACAATCCAGTGCCTTAATCACCATGCAACCTGAGGCCCCTACAGAATTTGACATAGGACATTGAAAAATATGTTTCAAAATGTATAACTTGGGAACAGCAGTTGGGGTAATGGTTACATTGCTGGTTGACTGAGTTCTGAACCTGGTGGCTTGAAACTCACATCAGGCATGTGTGTGCCCCAAATCCCAAGCATAGAATGGAGCAGAAGGGACTGTGGTATGGCCATACCCCCTGGGGGGTGATTTCTCACTGTGTCTCTCTGTGAGCACTTGTGCCCTAAAGCAAAACTTGCTTACAAGAGAAAGAAAATGTGTCACTCAAATGTTGGGAGTGTGTCGCTTCAAATGGGATCAAAATATCAAATGTTTTCAGTAGACTTTAAATGAGAGCTTCTGAACTCTTCTTCAATACCATAAAAATCTCTTCTCTCCCCCACAGAGAAACCATCCAAATGCATGAAGAAAATATATGAAATGGAGAAATATAGTACAGCTAATCTACCATGTATGATAAGAAAACATGAACATGTTATTGTGTTTAGAGATAAATGCGGGAAGTAAGACTATTTGCACTAACGTATTGGATCGTCAGAAAAGTCATGAAGCATTTCTGCCACAGATGGCAGTAGTTCACTTCTGGAAGTACTGGAGTCATTCTCATCTACCTTATTGCTATGTCATTTCACAATTAAATTTCACCCTAAAATAAAAAATAAGCTACTTGGTTGAGTTTTGGATTTTTCAGCACGTTGAAGATGGAAAATCAAACTGTGCACTTTCACCACATTATACTGTTTTACTTCTATAAACGGAAGAACACTTGTCAAGCTTGTGAAAATCTGCACAAAGTTTATGATGACAATGCTCTACAAGAACATCAGCACCAATGATGGTTCATGGAATTCTGGGCTGGTTATTTTGATCTCAGTGACACTTCTCCATCAGGGAGGGCCATCACACAAATAAAGGCACTGATCATGTTAAACCCTCATTACATGACATGAGACATTGTAAAAACAACGGAGGGAAAAGATTTCAATGTAGCCATGTCCCACTGATGGGTACTTTCTCACACTCACTCACTCTGGTGAGCACATGCACTCTCTTGTAATAAAAGAAAATAAAATGGAACAAAATAATCCCAACCTAGAAAAGACCAAATACCATAACATTCTGGGCAAGAATTATAATGGCCAATTAACTATGTCCTTTGTTGTAGTATATCGAAAATAAAACATAAATGTGACAACTTCATTTATGTCTAAATCACCCCTATCTAACTAGTTGGGTTCTGGCTGACTAGGGAGTACCAGCAATAAATTAAGAATATAACAGTAAAAAATCATAGAATGAGGTGAGCTATGATGAAAGATTTAAGACACAAAATCTGATTCAATGATTACTAGAGAAGTAATTTTAATCAATATCTTTCCAAATGAGATAAAACATATTTTAATCATTCTGTTTCTATAACAAACAAAGCACACTTTAAGAAACATATGTGGCACATCCATAACCTATAACAAATCACACATCAAAGGTTGGATTTACCAAAGAAAAGAATACTGGCAAAATGTTAAAACTGAGCATTGTTGTTTTCACAACTGGGCAAAACTTTTTTTATTCAAAATATTTGTAAGGCAGTGAATACAAATATAAATAAAATATCCTTCCATAAAGATGGCATAAAATGTCTATCATGTCTTTGTCCCTTCATATTTATTTTTCTCATTTTTGCGGCATGACTATCCCCCCCTAGGGGATAACTTCTTGCCTTCTGTCTGTGTCTCTGGCAACCACACATACTCTAAAGCAAAAATCTCTTTAAAAAAAACCCTGATATTTAAAATTAACTCCGATGACTATCCTCATTTATTTTTTCCTGAGAAATTTTTGCTATAGAGTACATGTGCTTGCCAGAGAAACAGAAAGACAGAAAGGGAGAAGTCACCCCCCATGGGGAAGGCCACACCACAGTCTGTTCTCCTCCATTCTCCTCCTAGGATCTTGGGCACACACATGTGCCCAGTGTGTTTCAAGCTGCTGTGTCCGGGACTCGAACCATGGTTGGCCATGAGGGAGTCCAGTGCCTTAACCACTACACAAGCTGCTGGCCCCGACTCATTCCTCTTTATTGACCTCAAAGGTTGAGGAAATACTTAACTGCAAAATGCTGAATAGGTTAGATATTTGGGAGAATGCCTAATATAATTAGTCTTTGTCCAGAACATGTGCAACTGACTTCTCTTCTCTACCACAAGATAAAACAGTGTTTGAACTTAATAGTAATATTTAAGAGGAAAAAAAGGGAGAAACTTCAGCGACAGTCTTGACAAAGTATTAGAATACTGGAGAAAAACAAAAAGAAAACCAATAAAAAATGAGCAAACCCAAACAGACATTTTTTTCAAAAAAGGTAAAACAAATGACAATAGGTATATGAAAAAATGCTCAGTATCACTAATCACCAGGGAAATAAAAATTAACACACAGTAAGTAAGATACCATCTCTCATCTGTAAACATGGCCAGAACAGTGTCACAGCTGAGCCTCAGAGGGGGACAGTGGGGGCCCTCCCTCACCTAGGAGCAACCCAGTCCAGACTGGAGGCAGCCTCTCCGCAGAAAGCGACCATAGACCGGCACCTACCCAGAGGAGGCTGTGAAATGGGGGATTAGCCCAAATACACAGTCCCTGAAATACCAGGGACAAAGACTGGAAGGGACCTCGGGGAGCCGCGGGACAAAACCGACGCACTGGCACCCTGCACTCCTCCCACCTTGGCCGTCTGCACAGAACTCACACAGGGGCCTGGGCAGGGCCGCTAACAGGCAAAGGATGCTCAGCGCCTGGGGCTGCATCCAGGAGCGCAGGGCCGGGTCGCAGCCCAGAGGGGCTCCAGTTCAGGGCGCAGCTTTCCCTAGGTCAGCTGGGATTTGGACCTGCTCCCGGGCGTTGTACCGAGCCAGGGAGCAGGAGGGACCCGCGTCCAGCCTGGGCTGAGCTCACCTTCCCGGGCGCCCTCCCCGCGCCGCCGCGGTAACCTTCCAGCCTGGTCCCAGCACAGACAGCGAGGAGCCGGGATTGGGCCGAGCTCCGCCTCGCCCGCAGCCGCGGTGGGGACGCTCCCTCCACACGCCCCGCAGGCTCAGCTGCCGCGCTCCCGGCACAGCTCCGCTATAGGTCTGCGGGGCTCGGCGCAGACTTCTTGCTGGGAAAACACGCCAAAAAAAGGCAGCCCCACTGCAGACCAACCTGCACAGCCCGGCATCGAGCCTGCCCCGCCAGGCTCCAGGGTGCAAGGGCAGACCCTCGCTCCTCCCAACCCGGCTCAGGCTCTGCACCGTAGCCCCCAGCCTTGCGCCCGGCGGCCGCCCCCAGGTCCTCTGGAGTGCCTCGCCCTCCCCAGCCCCTGTCGTCCTTCCGTTCTTGCCGGCGACTGAGGCGGGCGCCGCCGTCGCCTTACCTGGAGTGCCTTGGACGCTCCTTCGTGTCTTGACCGACCACCTCCCTGGTGGGACGCCGAGTCCGGGCTGTTCCTTGACTCCCCACTTCGCTGGAGGCTCTTCCCTGGCAGGGTCGGCGGGTGGCGGGGACAGGCGCTCAGCCTATGGCCGCGGAGTTCAGGGTGGCCTTCCGAACGGAGCCTCGCTCTCCTAGGCCACGCCGCACAGCAGGGTGCTCTCCGTGGGCCTCGCCTGGCCCTGCAGACACCCTCCCCCCCCCACTCCCGGGGAAGATCTCTCTGCGCTGTGGGGAGGGAGGGAGGACACGTGCGGGACCAGAGCCATCCACTGCCGGGCTCCCCTAAGGTCCTGGGCAGCACCCAGCCCCGGGGGCAGCGCCAAGGAGCCTCCAGGGGACGGAGGGAGTGAACCTTGCTGCAGCGGCCATCGGGAGCAGGACATGGGGCGGCCCTGCTGGCCTGGGTTGCCTAGGGCTGCACACACTCGCACGCCTGGTCCCCAGCAGTCTGCACCTCCTGCTCAGTTAAAATTCAAGGGTTTGGTTTCAAGGAGGAATGCTCTACACCAAAACCAGACTAGCGGAGACGGCCAGTCTCTCAGCAGCTGGATGTGTGGCCGAGGACGCTCCTTCAGTACCTCCACTTGCCATCTAACACAAATGGGTGCTCTGGGGACTGTTCGTGACGTTTTGTTTTTTTTTTTAATTGGAAAGTAAATCAGAAAAAAATCAAAATAAAATGTTCAGTAAAAAGAATAAAGCCAAACAAATGTCTCTTCCTTTCGAGCAAATTTGACCCATTTGATTTTTTTACACTGAAGTAGTGTGGTAGACTCAGGGCTCAACTTCTGAGATCAAGGCGAAGATGAAATATGTGTTTTCTGACCGGCATGCCTGTGCACCTCTAGAACCTCACCCAAGGTCCAACAAGAAAAACCCACTTCAGCACTCTTCTCAGTCTGAGAAGTCATCTGATTTAAGTGACAACTAAGTAAACAATTTGTGTTTATCAGACAAATCAGGAAAACGGAAGTCAAGTTTGGTAATGCAAAAAGGGCACTGTGTTACGAGCAAATGGACTCACACTACATTAACTGCACTGTGTAACTCTCGGCTACTCCTGACCTCAGTACTCCAACGGGTAAACTGAGGCGGTAAGACCAGGTATCTCCAAAGTCATGAATGGTCACTAAGGGTCTATTTTTAAAATCATGGTGTAAATTATCCTGATAGGTTATTGGGAATAACTTTTTTATAACACATTGTCTTTTCATGTCAAGTATGCTAAAATATTTCCAAAATCTGGAGATCTTCATTTTCTCAATGACACTTTTTAGGAGTGCTACTGAAAAACTAAAAAAGTTAGTTCACTGACTTCCAGGATCATAGTAACAGTTCAGTTTGATCATAGTAACAGTTCAGTTTTGCTAACAGACAGACAGACAGAGACAGAGACAGAAAGTGAAAAATCACCCCCCAGGAGGGATGGCCACACCGCAATCCCTTCTCCTCCATTCTACTCTTGGGATCTTGGGCACGCACACACACGCACCCGGCTTGAGTTTTAAGCCACCGGGTCTGGGATGCGAACCTCAGTGGACTACATGGCAGTTCAGAGACATAGCCATTATGCTAACTTCTGGTCCCATGACTTTTTTTTTTTTTTAAACCAGACGATGGAAACTCTGGTCTATTTCAAGTGGTTCTAAATTGAAACCCCTCACACACATTTCTTTTTGAACAATGTAAAATTCAGGGGAATATTTTATTTTGTCTATAAGTTAGAAAGTTCTTCCACCTAACTTAAGTGTAAAAAATGCTGCTTCAACTGTTGGGGAACAGAAAACAATGGCAAGGGCTCTTTACCCAGAGTGAGGGAGGGGCTGAACCTCTATCTTCAGAGAGTACAACCAGGTGGTCCCTTTAAAGGCTCCTCATTCTCATGGATGTAAACTCTTCAACTACTGCAGGGATGCTTCCTCAGTGTAACGATTGTAGCTATTTATTAAAAGGCCATCTGCAGGGTGCGCTCAGGAAGTTTGCAACTTGGAGATTCAATGTTTCCAACTTAGTTTGTGGACGATTTCTCCTTTCAGTCTTTATGCAACTCCCATTTTCCACCCATTTTTCATTTTATGATATGTTAAGATGTGGTTGACCCTGTTCAAGGAAAGGATCTGTGAGACTGAAAACTGTCAAGGCAGCTCCAACAAAACAGTGGTCAGGGTTTTATGATAGGGGAGACTCAGAGGAGACAAAGGGTGGGGGATGGGGACCCCCAGCTGCTGTTCCACTTTGTACCTTGCTTCCACTGCCCTCATGTTCTCCGATCCTGAAGCAAGCTGAGGCTTTAAAAAGAATCCAGAGTGGTTACACCTGGGTTGAGAGTGTGTCTGCCCTGTGATTGAGCTCTACTTTACACTATGCCACTGTGCAAGCGGGCTCTTTTCCTCTGTGTCCCCTTTTTCCACTCCTGATACACACATCTACACACACCCGTATGTACACACACACACACACACACACACATATGAATACACATGCATGCCCATACACATGCATGTATGTACGTGTTTGTGCATAAGCACATATACACATGTGCACACATATCCACACACTGGGCTGCATGGTTTCCTGATGGTGCCCTCTCTGTCACAGCTCGTTCCTGCGGTGGTACTGGCAGGATCATTTCTTGGGGACCCAGGCACCCCAGGGCATCTGCAGGGTGGTCCCCAGCTCTGACTCCAGTTTTTTTTTTGTTTTTTTTTTTGTTTTTTAAAGAGGTTTTTGCTACAGGGTGTGTACACTCACCAGAAAGACAGACAGAGACAGAAAGCGAGAAATCACCCCCCAGGGGGGACGGCCACACCACAATCCCTTCTCCTCCATTCTCCTCTCGGGATCTTGGGCACGCACGCACACGTGCCCGGCGTGCTGACTGCAGTTCTTCCCTTGAATGCTCTGGCCCCTCCTGAGCAAGACAGGGAATTATGGGTTTCTTCCAGACCTATCTGTACCCTTCCTTGCTCCTTTGGGGCAGTTTCTTTTCTCATCAGTCCCTGCCCCACAGTAGGTTCCTCTCCCTGAGTGTGTAGATCCATACACTTCTCTGTGGCCCCAGAGATGGATACTCACCTTCTGGCAGGAGGGATATGTGGAAAACCAACAGATTAACTACTCTGTCCTAGGAGGTCCCCGTGTCTAGAGGACTCTATGTAAGTAAGAGCTCACGTCAGTTATTTCAAAGCCCTCTCCAGCTCTCCTACAGCATAGAGCTATGTTTTACTCAGCCTCTGTTAGGCTGCCAGCGCCTTTACGTGAATCATCTTATTAGGTACTGCAGTATAACCATGCGGCAAGTACCTTTACTCTATATTATAGGTGACAAAACTGAGACTCTGAGAAATTAAGTAACTTGCTCCAGGACACCCAGTTAATAAGGGTCCACAAGAGATTCCCAAATCAACAAATTTTTAAAAATTGTCATAATAGAGTCAATTTCTTTACTAATAACAAAGTTGGAAAGATATAAAAGGAATTCATGCTTAATATGTTTAAAAATAACTTTTAAAAATTTATATTTAATCATTATATGTCTTTACAGCATACAATATGGGTTCTCAGAAACCTAAATGCATAGCAGTGGGAGAGATTCAGGAAAACAGAATGAACATTTTTAAGTATGCTATATCAGATAGAAAAAAAAATAACAATACTATATTTTCATATTTGTGAGGTACTGTAAAAGCAACATTCGGAGGAAACTGTTTAAGTTAAAATTAATTCCAGCAGAAAATATAAAATTTGGAAAAATAAAAATGTAAGTATCCAACTTAAAAGAAAAAAAGATTTATGGAGGGTAAGAAACAGGATAGACTCAATGTAAAAAGAAAGGAAATTATAAAAATGACAGCAAAAATAAGTAAGTTAGAACATGTGTGGGTTTCAGCCACGGTGGTGCAGCAGTAGCACGCTGCTCTGTCATGCTGGAGGCCACATGGAAGTCCGGGGTTGGTTCCTCGGTTGACATGTACCCTGTGCTAGGCCCATGTGTGCTATGAATATGGCTGGCTGACAAAGCTGGAAGGGAACTGTAGCATGAGAGTCTGTCCAGGGTGCTCATCTGTATTTTTCTATCCCTCTCTGAAGAGAGAAATAATCTCAAGAGGAAATATAAAACATATGCAATAGAATATATAAAGGTAAAAGTTGGATTTTTAAAACTTGAAAAACAAAGACATACGAAATCCTGCTTATATTAAGAAAATAACAGAAAAAGAACAAAGAAACTTTGAGGGCCAGCTGGTGGTTAAGGTGGCTGGATCCCACATGTCTGATTGCACAAAGTCTCTGACTTGGTGGCTTGAAATATACTCTGAATGTGTGTGCACACATGCCCAAAATCCTGGAAGGAGGAAGAGTGAAGGCTCTGGTGTGACCATGCCCCATGGGAATGCTTTCTCCTGTCCCTTTTTCTCTGTCACTGTCACTCTCTGGCAAGTACATGCAGCTTCTAGCAAAACAATAAATACATAATTGAAACGTTGGAACATAAAAGATGTAATTCTATTATAGAATCGCTGAAGATCAGAAATTTTAAAGAAAAGTAAGAAGGCCAGTCCCATGGTATGGTAAGTAAGCACCATAAAGAGGAAGCTGAATCCCACATGGCTGACCAGGGTTCAAGTCCTGGCTCTCGTGGCTTACACACCAGGCATCTGCAGATGTGCCCAGGATGCTGAGAGGATGGATAATTGGGGAAAAAGAAATGCAGTGAGACCAGACCCCTTTCGGAATGCTTTCTCTCTCTCATCTCTCTCTTTCTTGTTTAGGCATGTGCATACCTTTCTGGCGTAACAAAAGAAAAAAGTTAAAATACCACGTAAATAATAATTTAAATAATTAATGTTGAAAATAAATAGAATACACAGATTCGTAGCAAAAGTATAATCAAAATTCACTCTAGAAGAAATAATGGTCCTGAGAATCCTTGCAGCCATCTCCATCTCTGCCTCTGCTGCCCTTTCTGGGTTCAGCTTCACAGTTGTGAATCTCTCTACTGCCTCCCCCCTGCCCTGCCTTCCAGACCCCAGTGCTAGTCAGGTAGGCAAAGTCTTTCTCTTCCTCTTGTTCTTTTCTGTCCCTTCTAACTTTTTTTCTCTTTTAAAAAAATAGCTTTCTGTTCCCTTCCTTGTGCTTTTCTCATGCTAATCTGTCTCTTCTTCCCTCACCTAGGACAGAATCCTTGTAGGCATCTTCATCTCTGCCTCTGCTGCCAGGTTCGATTTTTAACTTTTTTTTTAAATATGATGCAGTTTCTGTTTTTTTCTCCTCATTTTGTTCTTGATCTTTCCTTCTTTTTGTTTTCTTCATATTACTATTTCCTACTTTCTTTTTTCTTTTACTTTACTTTCTAATTTTACTGCTCAGCCCTTATGCACTGCCTAGAGAAGTCTAGATGCATAATAGCTAAACATCTGAACATTGTGAGATTTAGAGCATTATTTGTCCCTCACTGTACTGGTTGTAAAAAGAGTGAAACTCCCCTTCATAAATCTGATTTCAACACCCCTCCTGTGATTACCACACTGGAGGACATAGTAGAAGGGAGATAATAGCACCGAATTATTTCACAGCAAAGGAAACACACAAACTCATAGTTACAGAATGCTTCTACAACAAATTAGTCAAAAGTGAATACATTACCAAATGACTAAAAATCAGAGAAAACCTCAAGGATGACAGAATCGAGGAATACATCTCCAGCAATGGAACACTGTAACTCATATCCAAGTACAGAAAATTAGAGGATATTACTGAAATGTCAGAAAAATAATTTAGAATACTTAGGTAACAACACTCGATTAATTGCAAGAGAAAAGAGACATTGAGCTCTGAGAGATGATGAAGTAATTCCAATATGAAAGAAGAATTAGACCCCATAAAAAAGAATAAAATGGAACTGTTAGATATGAAGGCTGTAATATGGAGAATCAAAACCTCCCTCAAAAGTATTAAAAGCAGGTTAGATCATAAAGAAGATCAAATCTCAGACATAGAAGACAAAACCTCTGACCTAGAAAAAATTATCAAAAATACTGAGAAAACAGTCAAGAAAACTGAGGATAATATACGAGAAATACTGGATACCATGAATGGCCCAAACATCTAAATAATTGGTATCACAAAAGGTGAAGAAACTATTAAGTGCATTGAAAATCTTTTCCATCAAATCCTGGAAGAAAACTTTCCAAGTCTAGAGAAGCATTCAAACATTCTGACCCAAGAAATACAAAGAACCCTAACAGAATCGATCCAAGAAGATCCTCTCCACAGCACATCATAGCCAGATGAGCCAAAACCACAGACAAAGATAAGATACTGAGACTGGTAAGAGAGAATTGTCAAGTCACTTATAAAGGCTATCCCATCAGGCTAACACCGGACTGCTCATTAGATACAATGCAAGGAAAGAAAGAATGGGGAAATATATTCAAAGTGTTAAATGAAAAGCAATTTCAACCAAGAATACTATACCTGGCAAGATGATCCTTCATATGGGAAAGATAAGAGTGTTCTCAGATAAACCAAACCTGAAAGAATTTACCACCTCCTGATTAGTTTTTCAAAAGGTTCTGAAGGAAGTGCTATACAAAAAAAAAAAAAAAAAAAAAAAAAAAAAAAAAAAAAACCCACAAACCTAAAAATCAGACAGACGGTTATAAGATAACAAAAAAACAATCAAGAAAAAGGCTCACTTAATGATAGGAACATGTTCAGAAATATCAATAACAACATTGAATGTTAATGGATTAAATTCTCTAATTAAGAGACACGGACTGGCTGAATGGATTGGAAAAAAAAAAAACAAAAAAAAACAGAAACCTTCTATCTGTTGCCTACTTAAAAAAAAGGTATCCCATGCAAATGTAAACTACAAAAGATCCAGACTCGCTATACTGATTCCGGACAAAATAGGCTTTAAGAAAAAAACCATAAGAGACAAAGAAGGGCAGTATATAGTAGTAAAAGGGCTAATTCTTCAAGACGATATAATGCTTAGAAATATTTATAAACCAAACTCAGGAGCACACAAATATGTAATACATGAGACAGAAGGCTGGGAGCTGAAGAGGATGAGAAAAAAAGAGCCAGGACTGGCTTTTTCCCAGTGGAAGCAGAGCCCTGCCTATTGTTCTGTCTCTTCCATAGTGCTGCTTTAGGATTTGCTCATCTTATCTAGCCCTTCATTTTCCTGCCTGACTACTTTGCTTACACTCACAGGACCTTCCCACAGTTTCATCTGTCTTCATATTATTGCCACCCAGAGAAATATGACAAGTAACAGGGATCTGTTTGGGATACTAGCCTGGGTAGTCTCACCCAGGGCCACTCTGAAACTCTTGCTCCTAAATACGCTGTTCAGTAACTGCATTCTTTCGACCGTAGACACATACTCACACTTCAACTTAGAGACAGTGAAGCACTGGTGACATTGAGGGCTTCCCACTACTCCAGTGCTGACACCATCTTGACCAGAAAGACCAGCTTCTCAGTGCCTGCTCTCTGTCTCTCCCTTCACCCTCCCCTAGACAACAGATAGCAGAGAAATCCTTCTTTGAGCAGGTGTTGTGTCCTCCTCAGGCAGGTAGGTAAAGTGAAAGAAGAGAGAAGCAGAAAGTGGCTATGTGGAGGGAGCTCATTTAGTCCCTCCCAGAAACTTCTCAGAGAGCACCACAGACCACAGAGCAAGTTCTCAACTCCTGCACCATAGACCAGAATCCCGAGGCCTCACAGAGCATCACTGCTTTCAGAAGCTCAAGATTGAGGCATCTCAAGGTAGTTCCAGTGAAGCTACAGGGGGAACCTGTGAGGGAAGAACAGCGGCTACAGAGGGTCAGGCGACCCCAAGCATGTGCCCACCTTTCCCTGCCTGCATGGGCCATTTTCTGTGTGGCTGGGCCATACTTGGTGCAGGTTTTCTATGACCTGGACAACTACAGGGGCAAGAAGGGGCAGCATGTTGGATGTAATGTCCCCTTCACATAGCTCTATCTAGGTGGAGTTAGCCTGCCCACCCCTTGCTGCCTACTTTCCAGTCCCCATGCTCCCTATCCTCACCCATCAGACAAGAGGCAGCTGAGTACCCAGTCCATAATATGCGGCCATTTCTAAACTCACTTCTGTTGATGAACCCTTCTCTACTGCTGCTGTGACTCTGTGATGTTAATCCACCATCTCTACCCCTCACTAATTAATGGCTGCTCCCTGGACAGTGCTTAGAACCCAGCCCATGTGCAAACCCAGCCGCAAGTGACATTCACGAGCAAAGATAAAAGGCTTTTTTTTTGCCTTTCATTCAGTGTCATCACTCAAGAGAAATCTTCAGAGATTCAGAGTTTCTAAATATTAAAAACAGAGAAAATTCTGCATTTGTACTAAAAACCAAGAGCAAACCCAAAAGACCCTGAGTGGCTAACATGATCTCTGAGTCCCTCACGTTCCGTGGGACAGAACTGAACTATCCGTTCCCCATCCGAGGCTCTCTTATTTGTTGGTTTGCGGTCCAGGAAGGTTGTGTCAAGTGGTAGCTCTAGGAAGAATCTTCTCCACACTCAGCAGGAATTACTCAAGCCTGATTGTATGTGAGATAGAAGGCAGACATCTGAAGAGGAGATGAGAACAACAGAGGATGTAAGAAATACAGTATAAATATAGGTATGTTAGAAAATGTGAAGGGAAACAAATCCCAATTTTAAATATATATGTTTTTATTCTGCCTAATTGAGAATGTAATGTCTGAGCAAAGACTTGAGGTATAAATAACAGAAGGGCTGCCTGAATTCCCAGTCATACTCTGTGGTGAGCATGTGTTTTAAAGTTAGATTTACAGTTTCCATATCTCTAAACAACTGGTATCTAGAAAATGCATTTCTTTTTTTCATTGTTGATTTAATTGTATTTGCTCTAATTGTTTAATTTTACCAGAGGAAAAAAAAAAACAGAGAGACAGAAAATGAAAAAGCAAGTCACTAGATCCAGGACTTGAACCACATTCAGCCATGTGCGAGTCTGGCACCTCAGCCACCATGCCACCAGCCAAACCAGGAAATAAATTCCTAATCAAAGTAAAAATTGTCATGTGTATGATCCAGACATTCCACTCCTGGATATCTACCCAAAGGATAGGAATGCACTCAGTGAGAAAAACATGTGCACATCCATGTATATTGTCACATTATTCACAATTATTAAGACACGGAACCAACCCAAAAGTCCATGAAAACATGAATCCATTGAAAAAGTGTGGAACATATACACTACAGAATACTACTCAGTCATAAAAAAAGAGAGACACTGGCATTTGACAGAAAGTTGACAAATATGGTTACTAAGTGAAGATTTATTGCCAAGCTGACCTTAAGACCTCAGCCTTGCAAAACTGTTTAGTAAGAGGAAGGTTCTCCCACAGCTACTCCCCAGTCCTCATCACGACCACTGCCCAACGCAGGTCTGTCCTCCACAGCATCCACAACTAAATCTCTCCTGGCCTCTTCCAGAAATTCTCCCCTAAGAGAACAGTACTTCACAGGTGATCCGGTCTGAGTGGTAACTGGCCTCACATAGTCATTCCACACACAGCCACAGGCCTGAGCAGGTACACACCATCACTTTTCTTGGACCAGGCAGGACCCACCTGGGAAGGTCCCGGGTTCCTATCCTGAGGTTTCCCTGCTCAGGCTGTACCCATGATGGCATCAGGGAACCAAGATCAACATGAGTGTGAGTGCGTGTCCTTCCAGAGAGTCAACCCCCTTCTTCCAAGACCCAAAGGGACACTAGGCAGAAAGACATACTGCTGAACCTCTTGAACCGTCTGTTTTCTAAGATCTCTGGCCGGCCTTCAATCACATCTCACATGGCAATGTCCTGAGCCTTCATTGTTCTACATTTTTTTTCTTTTGGATAAGTGTTTTTTAAAGCTAAACCTCAAAGTAGGTCTAAGAGAGGTTCACTTCAACCCACTCTCCACACCATAGGAGGGACAGCTGCTTTTTCAGGAACCTGACCACTGACAGACACCAGTCGTGCAGAATGTCATGTCTCTTTTATTTGTGGATTGTCAGTCATACAGAGAGGACTGTGATTTCTAGGCAGGGCACCAAACCTCTCTGAGGAAGCCAAGTTAACTCCTCTTTACCATCCACCTGCCCACCTGTCCTGTACCATCGTCCTGCCCACCTTCACCTCCCTGCCTCCCCCATTCTGCATTGAAGGACTTCTCGGCAGCACATGAGCATGCGCCTTCCTGAACTGCATCACCTGAAACACTGAGCCCATCACTGAGGAGAGGAGAGTTCTCTGAGGGTGATCAGAAGCTGACGGGGAAGATGGCCCCAAGTCACAATAGTGTGGCCTCCATGGATGCTGAGGTGCAAATGGAATTGCCTCACACTGAAAAGCTTCTCCTGAGCCAGGGAAACATTAAGAGACTGCCTAAGGAGTGGGAGAAAATGTCTGTAAACCTCCATGAGACGAGGCATTGGTATCTGGACGAGACAGGGAAGTCAAATCACCAGACAGCAAGAAAACAAATAACCTGACGAGGAGCGGGCAAAGGGTCATCAGGGACCTTTGAACTCCTTCCCCAAACAAGGCACACACATGGCCAGGCCCTTCTCCTGAGGCCACACTGGCCGCGCTGGGGCGGCTCCATGGACACCTGAGTACCCCATGTCCATGATGAATCCACTGGTTGAGCATCTGCCTAAAGCCCAGGGCCAGCCCAGAGCCACAACCTCACCTGTCACATGCCGCGTGCCCGTCTCTGTGGGACCCATCATAGATGGGACAGGCAAGCAGTGCCCAGTGCCTGCCCCGGGTGCCAGCCTGGCTGCAGCACACACTACTTCTGCCTGTGTGTGGCCGCCTATGCTCTTAGAGCGCACAGCCAATCGGTCCCACTGCAGTGATGGTGACAGTCCCATGTTAGGCCACATTGCTGCCATTGAGGCCAAGTTGCTGCCACCCTCGCATCCTTACAACTGACACCACTGCTTCCTCTGACCCTGGGGAAGGGGTGGGAACCAGTGGGGTCCAGTACAGGAGCTGTCACCTTGACTCACATTGCTAGAGTATGGGAGAGTGCCATGTGAGGTAGCAGAGCTCTGTGGAGGGGCAACTTGGAGGGTGCCAGGGACACTGACTTCAGCTTGAAGCTGTCCCAGAGGTCTCGTCCTCTCTCCTCACTCCCCATGGCTGCCATTCTTGTAGCAGTTTCCTCAGCATAGTGGCCCTTCGATGTCAGTGCCCCTTCCTCTCCAGGCCTGTCCATGGTGTTTCATGATATACCTTTGCCACGAGTGTATTGAAGACGCTGACACTGTGTATGTAATACTCAAACTCTGAATGAAGTATATTTGTGTATGTATACACAGGTAACTTAAATAAATTAGAAAAATAGAAGTCTTATGTCTCCACACATCATCTCACTGACGTAGTAACTATGCTGTCTCCAGAGCAGGGTAATGGAAGCTCTTAAGTAGCTGTCTCTTTGCTTACTTGCCCACTCTGCATTTTGAGGTCGACATTCTCTACCCTCTCTGGCATGAAGCTCTCTGGATGTAACTCGGCATCTAATTCTCTAATTTCCCCACAGAAATTTACAGAATTAGATGATCCCCAGACTTCCATGTGGCCTCCAGCATGACAGAGCAGCGTGCTACTGCTGCACCACCGTGGCTGAAACCCACACATGTTCTAACTTACTTATTTTTGCTGTCATTTTTATAATTTCCTTTCTTTTTACATTGAGTCTATCCTGTTTCTTACCCTCCATAAATCTTTTTTTCTTTTAAGTTGGATACTTACATTTTTATTTTTCCAAATTTTATATTTTCTGCTGGAATTAATTTTAACTTAAACAGTTTCCTCCGAATGTTGCTTTTACAGTACCTCACAAATATGAAAATATAGTATTGTTATTTTTTTTTCTATCTGATATAGCATACTTAAAAATGTTCATTCTGTTTTCCTGAATCTCTCCCACTGCTATGCATTTAGGTTTCTGAGAACCCATATTGTATGCTGTAAAGACATATAATGATTAAATATAAATTTTTAAAAGTTATTTTTAAACATATTAAGCATGAATTCCTTTTATATCTTTCCAACTTTGTTATTAGTAAAGAAATTGACTCTATTATGACAATTTTTAAAAATTTGTTGATTTGGGAATCTCTTGTGGACCCTTATTAACTGGGTGTCCTGGAGCAAGTTACTTAATTTCTCAGAGTCTCAGTTTTGTCACCTATAATATAGAGTAAAGGTACTTGCCGCATGGTTATACTGCAGTACCTAATAAGATGATTCACGTAAAGGCGCTGGCAGCCTAACAGAGGCTGAGTAAAACATAGCTCTATGCTGTAGGAGAGCTGGAGAGGGCTTTGAAATAACTGACGTGAGCTCTTACTTACATAGAGTCCTCTAGACACGGGGACCTCCTAGGACAGAGTAGTTAATCTGTTGGTTTTCCACATATCCCTCCTGCCAGAAGGTGAGTATCCATCTCTGGGGCCACAGAGAAGTGTATGGATCTACACACTCAGGGAGAGGAACCTACTGTGGGGCAGGGACTGATGAGAAAAGAAACTGCCCCAAAGGAGCAAGGAAGGGTACAGATAGGTCTGGAAGAAACCCATAATTCCCTGTCTTGCTCAGGAGGGGCCAGAGCATTCAAGGGAAGAACTGCAGTCAGCACGCCGGGCACGTGTGCGTGCGTGCCCAAGATCCCGAGAGGAGAATGGAGGAGAAGGGATTGTGGTGTGGCCGTCCCCCCTGGGGGGTGATTTCTCGCTTTCTGTCTCTGTCTGTCTTTCTGGTGAGTGTACACACCCTGTAGCAAAAACCTCTTTAAAAAACAAAAAAAAAAACAAAAAAAAAACTGGAGTCAGAGCTGGGGACCACCCTGCAGATGCCCTGGGGTGCCTGGGTCCCCAAGAAATGATCCTGCCAGTACCACCGCAGGAACGAGCTGTGACAGAGAGGGCACCATCAGGAAACCATGCAGCCCAGTGTGTGGATATGTGTGCACATGTGTATATGTGCTTATGCACAAACACGTACATACATGCATGTGTATGGGCATGCATGTGTATTCATATGTGTGTGTGTGTGTGTGTGTGTGTACATACGGGTGTGTGTAGATGTGTGTATCAGGAGTGGAAAAAGGGGACACAGAGGAAAAGAGCCCGCTTGCACAGTGGCATAGTGTAAAGTAGAGCTCAATCACAGGGCAGACACACTCTCAACCCAGGTGTAACCACTCTGGATTCTTTTTAAAGCCTCAGCTTGCTTCAGGATCGGAGAACATGAGGGCAGTGGAAGCAAGGTACAAAGTGGAACAGCAGCTGGGGGTCCCCATCCCCCACCCTTTGTCTCCTCTGAGTCTCCCCTATCATAAAACCCTGACCACTGTTTTGTTGGAGCTGCCTTGACAGTTTTCAGTCTCACAGATCCTTTCCTTGAACAGGGTCAACCACATCTTAACATATCATAAAATGAAAAATGGGTGGAAAATGGGAGTTGCATAAAGACTGAAAGGAGAAATCGTCCACAAACTAAGTTGGAAACATTGAATCTCCAAGTTGCAAACTTCCTGAGCGCACCCTGCAGATGGCCTTTTAATAAATAGCTACAATCGTTACACTGAGGAAGCATCCCTGCAGTAGTTGAAGAGTTTACATCCATGAGAATGAGGAGCCTTTAAAGGGACCACCTGGTTGTACTCTCTGAAGATAGAGGTTCAGCCCCTCCCTCACTCTGGGTAAAGAGCCCTTGCCATTGTTTTCTGTTCCCCAACAGTTGAAGCAGCATTTTTTACACTTAAGTTAGGTGGAAGAACTTTCTAACTTATAGACAAAATAAAATATTCCCCTGAATTTTACATTGTTCAAAAAGAAATGAGTGTGAGGGGTTTCAATTTAGAACCACTTGAAATAGACCAGAGTTTCCATCTGTGTTTCTTTCAGTCTGGTTTAAAAAAAAAAAAAAAAAAAAAGTCATGGGACCAGAAGTTAGCATAATGGCTATGTCTCTGAACTGCCATGTAGTCGACTGAGGTTCGCATCCCGGACCCGGTGGCTTAAAACTCAAGCCGGGTGCATGTGCGTGCGTGCCCAAGATCCCAAGAGTAAAATGGAGGAGAAGGGATTGCGGTGTGGCCATCCCTCCTGGGGGGTGATTTTTCACTTTCTGTCTCTGTCCCTGTCTGTCTGTCTGGCGAGCACACGTGCCCTATAGCAAAAACCTCTAAAAAAAAAAACCAAAGAAATGAAAAAAAGTCATTGCATTTATGTGCACAGATTTCAGGCTTTTGTGTTTGTATTTTTTAAGGTTTTGCTATAGGGCATGTGCACTCACCAAAGACAAAAAGAGAGAATGAGAGAAAGTTTGAAATACCCTCCACACACACACATGCACATACACAGATGGCTATGCCACAGTCCCTTCTCCTATAGGTTCCTCTCAGGATTTTGGGCAAGCATGCTCCGATTTTAGTTGTCATTTTCAAGCTGCCATATCCAGGACTCAAACCACAAAGTTGGCCATGTAGAATTCATCTCCTTAACCTCTACACCACCTGCTGGTGTTCAGGCAAGTTTTTTCGTTTTGTTTTGTTTTTGGAGAGGTTTTTTGCTATGGGGTGCGTGCACTCGCCAGAAAGACAGAGAGAGACAGAGACAGAAAGTGAGAAATCACCCCGCGTGGAGGATGGTCATGCCATAATCCCTTCTCCTCCATTCTCCTCTTGGGATCTTGGGCACGCATGCACACACGCCTGGCGTGAGTTTAAGCCACTGGGTCCGGGACTCGAACCATGGTCGACTACATGGGAGTCCAGCAACATAGCCATTACGCCAACTGCTGGTCCTGCTCAGGAATGTTCTTGATGTTGCATTTTCAGCCAGAATATCCAGATGCTTGAGTGAAACCTCTGTTGTAATTGGGTGAAGACACCAAGACTAGTGAGTTTCTATTTGCTATGTTAGGATTACACAAGTATAAATCCAACTGAATTTGATACATCCACAGGATATGTATGAATACATTTGTGTATTAAACTGTAGACAAGTGCACAATGATGAAATATACAGAATGTTCTGTTAGCGATAAACAGCTTGGTACATATGTAGAAAGGTTTAAGTTCCTCCCCACCAAAAATCTAAATGAGAGTGTGGTTCAATTACCAGATCATGGGTAAAACTGGGCTTTGCTGATTACCAGAAAGTCATTAAAAATGAGTGTATGGAGCCAGCCGGGTGGCATGTTGGTTACAGGTGCTGGATTCTCTGTGGCTAACTGGGTGATTCCAGTCCTGAACCTGGTGACTTGAAAAACCATGCCAGGCACATGTGCATGCATGCCCAAAATCCCAAGAGGAAAGTGGCAGAGAAAGACTTTTGGTGTAGTCATTCCCCCTTGGGTGAGCTTCTACAAAATTTTTTTTTTTCTTGTTCTTTTTTTTGGAGAGGTTTTTTTGCTATAGGGCGCGTGCGCTCGCCAGACAGACAGAGAGAGACAGAGAGATAAGATTTTTGTTACAGGGTGCATGTGCTCGCCAGAGAGACAGAAAGTAAGAAATCGCCCACTGGGGGGATGGCCACACCGCAATCCCTTCTCTTCCATTCTCCTCTCAAGATTTCGGGCATGCACACACAAGCACCCAGCTTGAGTTTTAACTCACCAGGCCCAGAATGCAGTAGACTAGGTAGGAGTCCAGTGATGTAACCATTACACCCTCTGCTGGTACCAAGCCTCTAAAATTTAAAAGTATGGAAAATATATACAGCATCTTCTCCGACCACAATGGAATTAAACTTGAAATCAACCACAGAAAGGGCCCTCGAGGGACCAGCAGTTGGCATAATAGCTATATTGTTGGACTCCCATGTAGTCGACTGAGGTTTGAGTCCCAGACCCAGTGGCTTAAACTTACGCCGGTGCGTGTATGTGCGTGCCCAAGATCTGGAGAGGAGAATGGAGGAGAAGGGATTGTGGCGTGGCCATCCCCCTTGGGGAGTGATTTCTCGTTTTCTGTCTCTCTGTCTTTCTGGCGAGCCCATGTGACATATAACAAAAGCCTCTCAAAAAGAAAAAAAAAAAAAAAAGAAAGAAAGAAAGAGAAGAAAGAGAAAGAAAGAAAGAAAGAAAGAAAGAAAGAAAGAAAGAAAGAAAGAAAGAAAGAAAGAAAGAAAGAAAGAAAGACGGGGCCCTTGAAAATAGACAAAACCATGCAAACTAAACTATCTACTTCTGAAAGACTTCTAAACTACTAAACAAATGAAAACTGAAAAACATTCATGGAAACCAATTATACGAAATTTACAACTCTTCCGAGGGGAGTCTGTAATGTTTTGGGTGTAAAGATGCCCTGGATGGGGACCAGTAGTTAGTGTAATGGCTATGTCGCTGGACTTCCATGTAGTCGACTGAGGTTTGAGTCCCGGACCCAGTAGCTTAAACTCACGCCGGTCGCGTGTGCGTGCGTGCCCAAGATCCTGAGAGGAGAATAAAGGAGAAGGGATTGTAGTGTGGCCTCCCCTGGGGGGTGATTTCTCGTTTTCTGTCTCTCTGTCTCTCTCTGTCTTCTGTGCCCTATAGCTAAAATCGTCTCAAAAAAAAAAAAAAAAAAAAAAATGCCCTGGATGAGGACAGATTCTCCTGCCCCAAACCAGACAAAGTCTCAGTAAAGCCAGACAAAGTCAAGGTCAAGGTCAGAAATAAATGTTTTCCAGAGGCCCTGGAGCTGCCTGTTAAAACAAGGAGTCTCCAAAAGTGAGTTAGATGGGTGAGCATCCAAGAAATGTGGGCCACAGGGGGCTATGGGTAGGAAGGCCTAGGGAGACCTCCAGCTAGGAGACTAGAAGGTCCTCCACAGAGCTAGACCCTCATAAAGGTTGAGCATCCTCGCGGCAGGAGCTGAGAATAGTGACTGCCTTAAACTCCCTGAGCATCCCCACTGGCCAGCCTGTACCCCTGTACTCTAATCTAATGTCCTTATCCTCACCCCCCTCCTGCCCTCTGCCCCAGGACTGTCACTAGTGGTCAGCAGCCAAGCTGGCTCTGCAGCCTCCTGCCCGACCCAGAGGCCTGGACACCAGAGCCCAAGCCTAAGACCTAGCCAGAGCTGCCTCAGCCGCGCCCTCCGTGCCAAAAGGCTAGAATGCGCACCACCAGCGTGCTTGCCCTCGGACAGTTGCGCAGACCTGGCTCAGTGAGCGTTGGTGGCGGGGACCGCTAAGCTGCCCGCTCGCTACCCTGAGTGGGCCCATGGGCAGCTTATCGGATTGGGCGCCCTGAGCACCATGCAGGTCCTTGGTGCACCCCAGAGGGGAGCTTAAGCGAGGTGAGAGGGGGTGCGTTACCTGGACCTGGAGTGGGAGGGCCCTGCGAAGGTTGAGGGCACTGGGAGGGAGGGAGTTAACCTGCAGGGAACCCAAGCCCCAGGCCTGGCCCTGTGGGCGCCTTGTCTGAGGAGCTGGGGTGGCTGCAGGTCTGGCAGGCACCTGGGGGAATGTCGCCTTGAGGTAAGGGGTCTGGGTCTGCAGGATGCATAGTGGATGAGTCTGTTTTTTTGTGTGTGCATGTGCACGCGTGTGTGTTTTTCCCAGCGAAGCCACAGACTGGATGAGAAAGAAAAGATAGCAATTCTCTTTTGTAATGACACCACCATGATGAGGCTAGACTAAGTTAGTGTGAGATTGATATTAGATTGGATATTGGTCAACAATGATTTCCTGACCCAGTATAGCCATCCCAGAGCCCTGTACAA
The DNA here is from genome assembly GCA_026018925.1 of Tupaia tana. Classification (NCBI taxonomy): domain Eukaryota; kingdom Metazoa; phylum Chordata; class Mammalia; order Scandentia; family Tupaiidae; genus Tupaia; species Tupaia tana. The sequence continues at coordinate 96,657,182 of JAKSZU010000007.1, forward strand.
CTGCAGTGGAGCTCTGATTCCTGAAATCCTCCATGCAAATAGAAGCCTGCCCATTTCTCCAAATGAAATCTTAGTTGAAAAAGGCATTCCCTACCCACCAGCGGATGCATTGGCAGTAACTCGACTTCCTGCTGTCTTCCTCCGGGTTGTCACTCACACACTATTTAGGAACCAAGCAGGCAAAGCTGTGGTTGGAGAATGAAACTATGAGACTCCAATCTCGTGCAGTGTCTAGACTCACCCGTCCCGAAGCTCTCACCCTTATTTGCATTTGAACTTTAAACCAAGCAACAGAAAAATGCAGTACACTATCAGAGAAATCAGCGCAAGGACTCTCCTAAATTTCCCATGGTCAACATCACACAGAAAGTGGTTGCGGTGGGTAATAAAGACCATAAAAGTACAGATATCTTACAGAAAAGAACAGGAAAGTGTTGAGCTATTATGCTAATTAGCTCATAGCCTCCAGAGTTCTTCAGTTCCCTCCCAGGTCCCAAAGCACAGAGACCCATGACTCATTCCACACGTGGATTTTGGTTTCCACCCATACGTAAGTACTGTGGAATTTCTCAGATTTCATTATTATTGCTTTATCTGCTAGTGATAGTTCTCTAGAACCCATCAGAGCTGTGTGGAGCTGCACTTTCTTTGTACTGTCATTCAATTCTAACTTGCAGATTTTTCTTCAGTGGAACTGGAGATAAACAAAATAAGGAATTTTTTTTTTTAATTTTTTTTTTATTTCTATGGGCCAGCAGGTGGTGTGGTAGTTGCGGCACTCTACTCTCAGAATGGCCAACTGCAGTTCAGTCTGGACCTAGAGGCTTAGCTTTTTCACGTTCTCTCTGCCTCTCTCTTGTGAGTGCCTGTATCAAGTTAAAAAGTAATAATAATGATAAATAAAATTAATTCTTTAATAAATAAATAAATTTCTAATATATGTAATAATTATACATGTTAATGAGGCCTCTGTATGAGTCTAGTACATGAATATGATGTGTAATGATTAAATCAGGGTAATTAGTATCAACCATTTGTCACTACTTTTTTGGGAAATACAAAATCCTCTTGTCTAACCTCTGAGATACACGCAAGTAGTTAACTGTGTTCTCCCCACTGTGTATTGCAACACTAGAGCCTCTTCCTTCCATCTACTGCAATTTTGTTTTTGTTACTGAATATCCGTCTTCTCCTACCCTATCTTTCCAACCGTCTAGTAACTATTCGGCACTCTCTATTTTTCTGTTTCCATATTGTTTTTTTTTTTTTTTTTTTTTTTTTTTTTGAGAGGTTTTTGCTATAGGGCTCATGCACTTGCCAGAAAGACAGAGACAGAGAGACAGAAAGCAAGAAATCACCCCCCAGGGGGGATGGCCACACCACAATCCCTTCTCCTCCATTCTCCTCTTGGGATCTTGGGTATGCATACACACGTGCCTGGCATGAGTTTAAGTCACTGGGTCCAGGACTCGAACCGCAGTTGACTACATGGGAGTCCAGCGACATAGACATTACACCAACTGCTGGTCCCTCTGTTTCCATATTTGAGAGAGAACATGTGGTGATTTTATTTCTGTGCCTAGAGTCTGCTTTGTTTTAAAGCTAATCACTGTGAAAAATCAATTCTATTCGAGGGGTCAAAGACACCCACCATGCCAAGCTTGCTGTAAAATCCCCAGGAGTACATAGACCATAATGTTTCTGTTAATGCATGCCTCAATCTTTGAGGTCAAGAATGCTCAGAAGTTAAAAATGGCTAAGTCTCAGGAATAAATCCAGTAACTTGGAACCAGCAGATGGCATAGTGGTTATGTCACTGGACTCTTATGTAGTCGACTGCGGTTCAAGTGCTAGACCTGGTGACTTAAAACTCACACCAGGCATGTGTGCATGTGTGCCCAAATTCTTAAGAGGAGAATGGAAAAGAAGGGATTGCGGCATGACCATCCCCCCTGGGGGAGGTGACTTCTCATTTTCTGTCTCTCTGCCTCTCTCTGTCTCTAGTGAGCACACGTGTCCAATAGCAAAAATCTCTCTTAAAAAATCCAGCAACTCTATGATATTTTACTAGTGTAGATAAATTTTAAAATTTTGTTTTGTATTAATCATCTCTAGCTGTAGTATTTCTACTTCAATATCTTGCACAAACACACACACACACACGAGAGAGCAAGCCTTTATAAATTGTCATTACTCCCCTAACATTCAATAATAATTAAATGTAATTCATGGACAAATGATGTGTCACAAATGAAACAAATTAATTCACCTGTTTGTTCTTGAAGTTCAGACAAAAAGTAAATTTGCATTTAATGTGAGTTTTACTTTCAGACTACATATATTCACTTTTTTACTACTCTTCTGATTGTTGGTTATTTACCAAGTTAACAAATGACATAAACAAAAGTTGAAAAGCCTTGGTAGTGTGATAAAGTTATATTGCTAGTGAGAGACACAGCTGTGACTTTATGCTGTCTGTCTCCTATACTTGGAGTCTTTAGGTGCTACTCACCACACCTAGGTTTTACCTGGAATAGGAGCTCTATTACTAGTGAACAGAAATCCCCTCATATCATTACATTATCATTTTGATTTTAAAGAAATTACTCCATATCCCCAACCATTCCAGAGGTGGAGATAGAGTATTGATTCTACTTCCTCAAAACCACACTTCCTTTCTCTTGCCCAGTTTGACTCACTGGTAGCAAGAAGTCCAGGATCATGTACAGAGTTGGTTTCTTCTGAGACCTGTCTGTGTGGCTCCTCTTACACATGCTAGCCTTCTCCCTGGATCTTCACATTCCTTTCCTGTGAAAGGAAACCTGCCAGTGTCCTGGTTTCCTCTTCTCATAAGGACACTAGTCACATTGGATCAGGGCCCACCCTAATGACCTCTTTTCAACGTATGTTTTTAAAATCTATTGTGTCCAATTTTAGCCACATTTAGATATCCTGAGAACCTTATGACTTCGATATATAAATTTTAAAAGTGCCATTTATTCTCTCAAAGTGAATTGCAGGTGGATTACCTAATAGACAAAGTAACTCAGTTTATCACCATTTCTGAGAATATTACTGCATTTATATCCATCCATTACCCCTTCTCTCCTACTGAGCAAGAGCCATGTTACATCTAAGTCCAATGTCTGTAATTGAATCCCTGTATCTCATTGTTTTTATAGAGAATCACACTACTGTTTGTGAACCAAATATTTACCAGGCCTCTCTACCTCTTCACAATCAATCGCTTCATCATTTGAGCTCATTAGGTTTCTTCCGACTTGAAAAATGAATTCATCTAAAAATATTTTCTCTGAAGGTCTTGCTCGTCTCTCCTCCCTTCAAATCAATTGTCAACTTCAATCAGATCTACAAAGAAAGAACCAGATTAATGCAAGGCTTTGCTGTCAAAAGGTAATTGTCTTTATTTGCTACCCAGAGAACACCTACAAATGTGCATTATAATGACTCTCTGAGGAGAAAGGAAAAACGTATCTAGGTATACCTAAGAACTATGGAAATACCTACATGAGGCATGTTATATCCATGCTTCCCAGTGGTAAGGATCAAAGAAGGCCACTGAGTAGATGAAAACTGGTATCCTCTCAGACATTGATCTAAGATCATGCAGAATCCCAAGCAGATCCCGCCACATGTCAAGATATGCCTTTTCAAGTAGTCATCATGTTGAGCCAGAAAGACTTTCTGGCATAGCATAACACTGGCATAAATTTCCTTCTGAGACATCCATATGAATTCTATGGTTTAAAGAGAACTCAATATAATGAAAATAGGTTGAAAATAGTAAACAGAGTTGAGGCAAGCCAGTTAAGGTTTAGCTGGACTGTGGCTATTTTGAAATTAAAGGAAATCTCTAATGAGAGCAATCTGACCTAGGAAATCAGTTTGAGGAATGCCTGGATGAGAAGCCAGGAATGGGTATTTGAATGAATCGGTAAAATTACTTAGGGAAAAGTGATTGGTTATATGTAATGAGGAATGACTTGCATGTACTTGTATTATCTATCTGTACCAAGAACATGTTGAGTTTTTCCAGATAGTTTGATGGTACTTGCTGACTGTTAGTGGTTACAGAAGTAAATTCCCTTTCCCTTCTCTCAGTCTCTTAGGCGGCAGGTATCCTCTCATTTTATTAACTGTAAGAAACAGATAGGCTTAGGCGGCAGGTAACAAAGTAAAAAGGCTAAAGTATTCTGTGTGGCAAAAACCTAAAAAAAGAACAAATGAGCAAAAACCTAAACTTTAAATAAAAAGAACTAAGTAAAATCTTTTGGAAGGATTAGAGATAGTTTGAAATCTATGGAACATAAGCCCCAAACTTAAAGCATCTATGTAACTGGTAAATATAATAAGGGAATTATATTTCAACAGTATAATATAATTCAATAAAAGTATTTTACTATGAATATGGAATTTTAGAGTTTACAAAAACTCACTAAGTGTAAAGGCATGCTGACCCCCAAACTATTACATAACAACACAAAGCGGGTACAGGATCTAATGACCCCAATTTAAAAATAAAACCCACAAAACATTTAATACATGCAAAATGTGACATAGTATCTCCCAAAATACCTTTCTTAGTCAGTTGTCCTATAGAACCCTCCTCTTTTCTGGTGGGTGGGCTGAAACACCTCTGGCTTCAGACTCTTGGACCACTCTTGATCAATAAGCTTTCCTTTTTCTCTCGAGATAATTGCCTCTTGAGTCTCGTTTTTTTTTTTTTTTTTTTTTTTTTTTTGAGAGTTTTTTTTTTTTTTTTTTCTATAGGGCACGTGCGCTCGCCAAACAGAGAGAGACAGAGAGACAGAAAGCGAGAAATCACCCCCTGGGGAGATGGCCACGCCTCGATCCCTTCTCCATTCTCCTCTTGGGATCTTGGGTGCGCACGCACACGCGCCCAGCGTGAGTTTAAGCCACCGGGTCCGGGACTCAAACCGCGGTCGACTACATGGGAGTCCAGCAACATAGCCATTACGCTAACTGCTGGTCCTACTCCAAACTGTGACACTAAGTATTTGGAAAACTTTTTTTTTAAGTTTTTGGCCATAGGGTAGATATACTCACTAGAAAAACAGAGTAGGAAAAGGAGAAAGCACTCCCCAGGGATATGGCCATACAGCAATCCCTCCTTCTCCATTCTTGTCCTGGGATTTTGGGCACATATGCACACGCCCCCAGCATCATTTGCAAAGGCCGGATCTGACACTCGAAATGTGGTCACATGTGGCAGTCCAGTGCCTTATCCACCACATCACCTACTGGCCCTGGAAAAACCTACATAAAAGTAAAAATTAACAAAATTCCCCCATAGAGTCTGTGTATTAAAAGAAATAATTATTTGTGGAACATTATAAAAAGAAAAAAAAGCCCTCAAGGTTAACATGGGATGGTATTCACTGAACAAAATGAGATATACTTTGCTAAATAGAATGCTTAAAGACTTAATCTTATTACCAAGTAAAGTATTTCTCAAATGCCTAGATTGCTGGTTACTTGTGTATAAAAACACCCATAGAAGAACTAGCAGTCATTTACGTGGAGAGAAGGACACATATCTTGAGGAGGAAGCTGAAGCAGACATTCCAGGAAGGACTTTAGCACTGAACCAGTTAGAACTACCTCAGAAAATGGAGATAAATGTATTAAAAACCCACACAGCTACACTAGCAATGTTTATATTCTTTAGGCGAACTAACAAGACCTACATAATGGTTCTAATTACTCAGTCCTGTACCAAGTGATATCAGGCAAGTCCACACCAGAGCAGAAAGTGGCATATCTCTGGTGACCTCAGCATGGGCATGCACAGCTTTCAGTTCAGATGGCTTTTCTTTTAAAGAAGTTTTGGCCATAGGCTGTGTGCATTCACCAGAGAGAGAGACAGAGACAGAGACAGTGACAGGCAAAGTGAGAAATCAGACTCCTGAGAAATGGCTACACTGCAATCCCTTCTCCTCTATTCTCCTCTTGGGATCTTGGGCATGCACACATAGGCCTCTGCCACGATTCTCAAGTCACCAGATTGGGACTCAAATCGCAGTCCACCATGTGGAAGTGCAGAGATGGAAATGCTGTGTCATCTGCTGGTCCCAGTACTCTAGATTTCTTTTTTTAAAATTTATTATTATAGTTTTTATATTACATTTAATGACATATATCTTTACAGTGTATAACATTTCTTTTTCCAGTACAATTACCATGCACATCAGTCAAGACAAAGATATTACTAGCCACGTCACCAAATAGCTTTTCATTTATTTTTCAGATTATTCATTTTTTATTATCACTTTTTTAATAATTACTTTATTTATCTTTATTTATTTAAATGTGACCAGAGAAGGGGAGGAGAGAGAGAGAGAGAGAGAGGAGAGAGAGGAAAACTGAGAATGCAAGCCACTAGGTCTGAGACTCAAAACCATGGTAGGCCATGTGGGAGTCCGGTGCCTTTAACCACCACATCACTATTCTCATTATTTTTTTAAACATTCAATCACTATATATCACTTGGTAAAGAAAATTGACCTGACATGAAATATTTTTTAGACCAGTCCAGTTGAGAATAGTATACATGTTATCATCAACAGATAATAAACTATTTCTGTGTCCCCCAAATGCCATGCCTCTTTACTTGTTCTTGTGCTGTTCTTCTCTGTATTCTTCCCTTCTCCCCCCGACTCCATTCCACACTGTCTACAGCATCCATAACTATTTTCACTGCTTTTATGCCCTCCAATATTTCAAACTCTACCATAGAGTGTGGATAGTTGGTATATATTAAGTGGATTCTTTCATAGACTGGCTTGCTTCACTCAGCAATAAATCCCATATTCAACCATGTTCTATCAAATACCAGGGTCTTGTTTTCTATGGCTGAATAGTATTCCTTAGAGTATATGTGCTACTTTTTTCAATCCATTCATCTCTTTGTGGACATTTGGGTTGGCTCCATGTTTTAGCAATTGCAGACAAAATGCTGCAATAAACATTGATGGGCAAGCACTTTTCTAACTGAGAATTCTCCTTTCCTGTGGGTAGATACCCAGAAGTGGGATTGTTGGTCAAATGGTAATTGTATTTGTAGATCTTTCAGGAACCTCCATATTGTTTTCCACAGCAGCTGGACAAATTTACATTCCCACCAACAATGGAGGAGAGTTCTCCTTTCACCACAGTCCATCAACACTTAACATTTTTTGTATTTTTATCTTCACTATTCTGACATGGGTTAGGTGGTATTTCATTGTGGTTTAAATCTGCATCTCTCTTATGATGAGGGATGTTGAATATTCCCTCATATCTTTTTTGGCTTTTTGTATGTCTGCCTTAGAGATATTTTTGTACAGCTCATTTTCCCATCTTTTAATTGGGTTGATTTTTTTTGGGGGGGGCGGGGGGTTTAGGCCGCTTGAGTTCCTTATGTGTTCTTGTTATCAGTCCCTTATCTGACACATATTTGACAAAAATATTCTCCCATTCTGAGGGTTATGATTCACACTAATTACTGTGTCCTTTACTGTGCAGAAACTTCTTAATCTGATATAGTCCCACTTGTCTATTTTAGGGATTATTGCCTATGAGAGTTTTATTTAAGATGTTTTTGCCTATCCCAGTGTCTACCCAAGTTTCCCCAGTGTTTTTCAGCTGCAGTTATATAGTTTGAGATCTTGGGTTTGGATAATTGATCCATTTTGAGTTGATTTTTGTTATAGATGAAAGAGGGGAATTAAGTTTCATCTTTCTGCAAGTGGATACCCAGTTTTTCCAGCACTATTTGCTAAAGAGGTTTTCCTTTTCTCAATGGGTCAACTGGTATCCTTTGCAGAAAATCAGTTGTCTGTAAGCTTTGGGGTTTATTTCTGGGGTTTCTATTCTATTCCATTGGTCCACCTATCAGTTTTTGTGCCAATACTCTTTTGATTATTACAGCTTTATAGTATATTTTTGGGTCAGGGAGTGAGATGCCACCCACTCTACTCTTTGTGCACAGGATTACTTTGGCAATACAGGGTCTTTTATGATTTTGGACAAATTCTGTGATTGTCTTTTCTAGATCTGTGGAGAGTGTTTCTGGTATTTTTATTAGAATTGTATTAAATATGTAGATTAATTTGGGTAGGATTGCCATTTTGATTATATTATTTCTTCCAATGGAACATTGGATGGCCTTTGACTTTTTGTTGTTAATATGTAGAAATGATATATACTTTAGGATGTAGATTTTGTATCCTGGCACTTTACTGTATTTGTTTATTACTTCAATAAGTTTTTCATGGGAACCTTTGGGTATTCTAAGTATACCATCATGTCATCTGCAAATAAAGATATTTTCAACTCTTCTTTGCCTATTTGAATGCTTTGTTCTCTTTTCTTATTGCATTGGCTAAGACTTACAGCCCTATATTGAATAAGAGTAGAAAAGCGGGGGCAGCCTTGTCTAGCATAAATTTTAGTGGAAAAGCTTTTAGCTTTTCCCCACTCAGTATAATGTTAACTATAGGTTTTTCATATATGGCTTACTGTGTTAAGAAATGATCCTTCTATACCAGTCTTGCTGAGGATCTTAATCTTGAAGGGATGTTGTATTTCATCAAATGTTTTCTCTGCATCAATTGAAATGATCATATGGTTTTTATCTTTCTTTTTGTTAATATCGTGTATTATATTTATGGTCTTGCATATGTTGAACCACCCTTCCTTCCCTGGAATAAAGCCTTCCTGGTTATGATGAATAATCTTTTTTATATGTTGTTGGATATGATTTGCTAGTATCTTGTTGAGAATTTTTGCATCTTTATTCACCAGAGATATTGGTCTGTAGTTTTCCTTTTATGTCATGTTTTTATCTGTTTTGAGAATGAAGATGATGAAGGCTTCATAAAATGAATTTGGGAGGTTTCCTTCTTTTCGGATCTTTAGAAATAATTTGAGTAGAATAGAGGTTAATTCTTCCTTAGAAGTTTCGTGTAATTTAGAAGTGAAGGCAACAGGACCTGGGCTTTTCTTTGCCAGGAGGTTATTTATTACTGATTCAAGCTCATGGTTTTTATGGATCTATTCAGGTTTTCTATGTTCTCCTGATTTAATTTTGGAAGATTATATGCATCGAGGAATTTGTCCATCTCCTCCACTTTCTCTTATTTGTTGGCATATAGCTGTTCATAGTATCCTCTAATGATGTTTAGTATTTCTATTGTGTCTGTTGTAATATTGCTTGTTTCATTACGTATTTGATTTATACATTTCTTTCTTTTTCTTATCAGTCTAGCTAATAGTATGTCAATCTTGTTAATCTTTTCAAAGAATCAGCTTTTTGCTTTCATATATTTTCTGTATAGTTTATTTTCTATTTCATTTATTTCTGCTTGAATCTTTTTTATTTCTTTTCACCTGGCATTTTTTGGGGGGTTTTGTTGTTGTTGTTTTTTCAAATTCTCTGAGGCATAATGTTAGGTTGTCTATTTGCCACCTTTCCATCTTTTTCTTATGAGCCCTAATTGCTATGAACTTCTCTCTTACGACTGCTTTTGCGGTGTCCTGTAGATGATGAAAACTCGTGTACTCATTATCATTTGTTTCCATAAACCTTTTTACTTCAGATTTAATTTCTTCAGTAGTTAAGAAGTCAATTCAGAAGTTGGTTGTTTAGTTTCCGTGTGTGTGTATGTTCAAGGATGTTCTTGAAATTATTGAGTTTAATCCATCATGGTCAGAGAAGATGCTAGATATAGTTTCTATGCCTTTGAATCTGTAAAGACTTGGTTTGTGTCCTATTAAATGGTCAATCTTTGAAAGAGTTCAGTGCTGGAGTGAGAAAAATGTTTATTTTGTGGTCTTAGGGTGGAACTTTCTATAGATGTCTGTCAAGCCTATTTGATTTATGGCATCATTTAGGTCCCTGGTTCTCAGCTTATTTTTTTCTAGAAGATCTAACTAAAGGAGCTAATGGGGTGTTGAGATCAATTAAAGTGTTGCAACCTATCCTCATTTTAGCCCCCACAGTCTTCCCTTCATATATTTAGGTGCTCTCCTCAGTTGGGTGCGTAGATATTTATAAGTGTTAGGTCTTCTTGATGAATCAGTAATACCGTTCTTTGTCTCTTCTTACAGTCTTGTCTTAAAGCCTATTTTGTCTGACATCAGTATCACAACTCCAGCCCTTTTCTGATTTCCATTTGCATGGAATATCCTTTTCTAGTCTTTTACTTTTAGTCTATGTATGCCTTTATCTATAAAGTGCATTTCTTGAGGCAACAGACAGAGGGTTTCTGTTTCATTATCCATTCAGTCAATCTCTTGATTGGAAAATTTAATCCACTAACATTCAAAGTTATTATCGATATTTCTGGACATGTTCCTATCATTAAGTGAATCATTTTCCTGGTTGTTTTTTGTTCTCTTATATCTGTTTATCTGACTTTTTAGTTTTTCTGGTATAGCAGTCCCTTCAGAACCTCTTGAAGAGCTGGTCTGGAGTTGGTAAATTCTTTCACATTTTGTTTATCTGAGGATGTTTTTATCTTTCATATCCTTCATATGGGAAACCAGGTGTAATTTTGCCAGGTGTAGTATTCTTGGTTGAAATTGTCTTTCATCTAACACTTTGATTGTATTTCCCCATTCTTTCTTTGCTTGCCTTGTTTCTGATGAGAGATTCGATGTTAGCCTGATGGGATAACCTTTGTAAGTTACTTGATGTTTTCCTCTTGCCAATTTTTGTATCTTGTTTTTGTCTGTGGTTTTTGGTTTTAATTATTATTTATTTAATTTATCATTTAAAAAATTTCCTATAGAGTACTCATTAGAGAGAGATAGAGAGAGGGAAAGTGAGAAAGCAAGCCACCAGGTCCAGGACCCAAACCGCAGGCTGCCATGTGGGAGGTCCAGCACCTTAACCACCACACCACCTGTTGGCCCAAGGGTTTAGCTTTTTAAACTGCATTTGTAGCAAATGTTTGTGGAACATTTGTATTAAAGGCAGAAAATTTTAATTCAAGTATCTTTTTCTACCCTGTTTTTATATTATTAGTGTAAGGCAAGATAGGAAACCAACTTTTGCCTTAAAAATAGGCTTTCTCTTAAAACTCAAACAAAATAAAAACATTTTATGACAAATGGAAACCTTTATGCTATTGACAAGTTCCTTTAAAACACTACATAAAAGTGATTTAAATCTCAGTTGCAAGGCATAAGAGGAAAAAATGGGGACAAAAGAGAAATGAGAAATCAGAAATATCCAGACTGATTTTGAAATGAGACAGTAGAGGGGAAATACCATGAAGATTTTGTTTTCATTTGTATATGTGTGTATGTGTGTGTGTGTTCCATTAAAGATTTAGACAAAGAGGTCTTCAATTTTGGGAAGAATCATTCTCAGTGTGGGAAACAGTGAATGAATTGTAAACTTGTCTGGAGATCAGTTTTAGAGAACTTGAGGAAACCAGATTGGCACTCAGTAGGTGCTGAGTAAGTGGGAAATGAGGGAAAAACAATTAACTCATATTATTCTATTCTGGCAGAAAGAACCCCTTCAATAGCAAGTCTAGTAGATCCTGCCCTAAAGAGACTCTTGGCTTAGATAGGGAACAATGCAGTGACTGCAATGTACTATGGTAAATGCTGTCATAGAAGCAAAGATTCCTGGAACTGGTGAATGTGTGGAGTGAGTTCTGGCCATGACTGGAGTTCATGTGGTGAGACAGAGGAAGGCTGTTTCAAAGAGAAGGAGCACATGTGAAAACTGAGTGAGAGGAAGGGGCCACTTTTTATTTACCTTTTCTATTATTAATAAATACTTAAGTTCATAGGATCTTTTTATTCCTTTTATTAGTTTTTGCTGTAGGGCATGTGCAGTTTGTCAGAAGGAGACAGAGAAAGACAGAGAGAGGGAAAGTGAGAAATCACTCCCAGGGGCCTCCCAGTCCCCTCTTCCCCAGTCTCCTCTTGGGATTTTCAATGTTCATGCACATGTACATTGTGGTTTTCAAGCCACTGGGCCCAGGACTTGAACTGCATAGTTGACCATGTGGGATCCAATACCTTAATTTTCATAGCACTTATGGCCCTGATAGCATCTTTTGTGGATACGTTTTTCAATTCACTTGAGAAATACATAACTTTGTAAATTTTAACTTGTTTTTACTGTTTTACAGAAAGAAAGGACACCACTTCTAATTGCCATAAATGCAGACAAGCCGCAAAGGGTGGAATATTTAATAAATAAAAAGCAAATATATATGCTGTTGATGTGATGCAAAGGTATGGTATGCCTGTTTTTTTGTTCTTTTTTTTTAAGATTTTTGTTGTATGGCATGTGTGTTTGCAAGAGAGAAACAGAGAGAGAGAGAGAGAGATGGAAAGTGAGAAGTCACTCCCAAAAGGGGGATGGTCATGCCACTATCACCTCTCCATTCTCCTCTCGGGATTTTGGGTTTGCATGCACATGGGCCCAGTGTGATTTTCTTTTTCTTTTTTTTTATTAATTTAAATTTATTGATTTACACTTATTCACTGTACATCGTTACAGCATACAAAATGAGGATTTTCCATCCAGAGTACACTGTGTATTGGCTCAGTTGAGCACATCAACATACGTGTTATTGTCAACAAACAATTTTCCAGTGTGATTTTCAAGCCACCAGGAATGGGACTTGAACTGCAGTTGGAATATTGGAATCTAGCACCTTATCCACGATGATATCTGCTGGCACCAACACAGAGGACATGTTCTAATTCCCCCAGTGGATGGCTTAAACTGTGGATAGTACTGAACTCTATGTAGCTCTAAACTATATTTTGTCCTGTGTGTATCTTCCTACAGTAAAGTTTAATTTATAAATTGGATACAGTAAGATAATTAAAACACTACTAACAGAATGGGACAGTCATAACAATATACCATATTCGAGTTTGTATATGAGAGGGGATTGGAAATAGCTGACTGGGGACACCCATCGTAGCATTACTTTAGGAGGAGAGCCCCCAAAAAGTTGATTAGATGAGTGTATCTCAAGTAGAAAAATGAAATGAGACTGACAGAAGGTAGGAATGGGACAGCAGTTGGCATAATAGCTATGTCACTGGACTCCCACGTAGTCGACCGTGGCTCAAGTCCCAGACCCGGTGGCTTAAACTCACGCCGGGCGTGTGTGTGTGCATGCCCAAGATCCTGAGAGGAGAATGGAGGAGAAGTGATTGTGGTGTGGCCATCCCCCCTGGGGGGTGATTTGTCATTTTCTGTGTCTCTGTCTCTCTTTCACTAGCGAGCGCACACGCCCTATAGCAAAAAAAACCCTCCAAAAAAATGATATAAATCAATGTTTAAGATACATCTGTATTTTTTTAATGTGTTTCTTGGGGCTGGCAGGTAGCATGGCAGTTAAGGGTGCTGGACTCCCACATGGCCAACTGCAATTTAAGTCTCGGATCTGCTGGCTTGCTTTCTCACTTTCTCTCTCGCTCACTCTCACTCTTGCTTTCTCTCACTTTGGTCAAATTAGAACGAATAAATAAATAAATAAATAAATAAATAAATAAATAAAAACAATCCTTTAAAAATTTCTTTCTTAATAATCTAGAATTCATATTTAAGCAGTTAATCATAGGTAATTTATACTATGAAACAGTATGGTCTGGAACAACTTATTTAATTATGGACTCAGAGATCCTTTATAATATCTGTATAAATAAAAAAGCACTTTAAAAATGTTCTTTCATGAAACAAAAGTCAAAAGACACATGAGTGCATGCTCAGGTTCCTGCTAGGCTGGAGAACCAGAGGAATGGGACTGTGGCATGACCGAGTCCTGTGGAGGGTGCTTGTCTTTCTGCTACTGCCCCTCTCACACATGTGCATAATACTCTCTGTCATGAATTTAAAAAGTAACTCTTTCTAAAACCGGGACCTAAATAATCATTTTTAGTACCTTAAACAAATGGTAATAAGAACTACCAAATTTTAGTCAGTGTGTACCAATACCAATATGAGTTTGTTTTTTAAAGATACCTATTCAGTATGGAAACCAGAAAAGCAATTCCTTGTTGAAAATTGAGAAGCATATGTTACATTACACATTCTTATACCAACAAACTCACACTATTATCAACTGTGTCTCTTCAAAACAGAATGAACTATACTGACTTCATTTGAACAGGATTTCTTTTATTTTTTTTTTTATTTTCTTTTTTTGGAGAGGTTTTTGCTATAGGGCGCGTGCGCTCGCCAGACAGAGAGAGACAGAGAGGTAGAAAGCAGGAAATCACCCCCCAGGGGGGATGGCCACGCCGCAATCCCTTCTCCTCCATTCTCCTCTCGGGATCTTGGGCACGCACGCACACGCGCCCGGTGTGAGTTTAAGCCGCCGGGTCCGGGACTCGAACCGCGGTCGACTATGTGGGAGTCCAGCAACATAGCCATTACGCTAACTGCTGGTCCCTGAACAGGATTTCTTTTAATCTGTTGGATAACTGTCCTAGTATTAATTTTGTTGGAACAAGATGCTGTTACCATTAACCAAAAGATTATAATATTAAATATTCATTAGTCCAACTCTGGATTAAAGTTAATTATTAAAAAAAGTACAACATTGGAGGGCAGCAGGTGGTATGTTGGTTAAAGCACTGAACTGCCACCTGCCCAATTGCAGTTTGAGTCCCAGACCTGGTGATTTGAAAATCATGACAGGTGCACATGTGCATGTGCCCAGAATCTGAGAGGAGAAGGTATTGTAATGTTGACAACCCTCTGGAGGGTGAGTTCTCATTTTCCTTCTCTCTGTCTCTCTCCAGTGAGCACATGTAACCTGTGGCAAAAAAAATCTTACGCACTATCAAGCATGTTACTATGTTCCCTAGATGTGTCTTCAAATATTATACATTGGACAATCTGAATCATATGAGGGTATGATTAATTTAGTAGACATTTACTAAAGAACTGGTGTACATTAGGTTTTGCATGTTACAGGAGACACAATCATAGAATACACAATTTTACTGTCTCAGGTGCTTAGAATAGAAAAGAGCCACATCCATTCTGAATACTATACTAAAAAGTGTTTCACTTTTTTCTTTAATAGTGGATAAGAGTTCTGGAGACTCTATAAAAAGGTAATATTTTAGAGATTCTTAAAAATTGAGAGTTAATGGGGATGTAAGGGAATGCAGAGAAAAGAGACTGGGGCAGACACCGTACTATGTGCTTAACTTTTGTTATCTGTTACCACAACAGATTTGCAAAGTACCTGTACTTCTTACCAATTAGACAATTGTTTTTCTTGGTGTTTCTTTTGTTCCTTTTTTTTTTTTTTTAATTTCTACCAGCTAAATATTCCCCATTTTTCTACAGACAGAGTCAAAAGCACATAGAATTTTGAAGCTCTAAGCAATCTTAGAGACTAAGCAAAACACCCAGAGTCTACTCCGTACCTCTACCTGCTTTTCACATTCTGGCCAGTGGCTGTTTGGGTGGAGAACATGAAACTCAAAGAGATGAAAGTGTCTTACCTGTGTATAGGAAGCAACAGAAATGGCATTTGGATGCAGGTTCCTTAATTTTAAGCCCAGTACTCTTTCTTCTTTATCATCTTGTGTGTGTTTTATTCGCAGAAGGGGTTAGTGGGTATAGAGAACCTAATAGAAGAAGGCAAAAGTGAAATCAGTGGGGGAAGTCCTAATTTGAAGTACAATAATGACTGGGTTGGGTAAAAATAAGGGTTTTAGAAAAGAGGTCAGAATATTAGGGGTTTTGACATGTTTGGTAAAGATAAATCACAGGAATAGGGCCAGCAAGTGACATGGTGGTTAAAGCATTGCACTCCATGTGGCTAACTGCAGTTCAAGTCCTGGACCTGGCAGCTTGCTTTCTCACTTTCTCTCTGCCTCTCTGGTGAGCACACGTGCCCTATTGCAAATGTTAAAAATAATAGTAATAATAAATTAATTAAATAACTCTTTTAAAAATTGTAGGAATGAAAGACAGTATATTGTCAGTCGTCTAGAAAGGAACATTAAAAATAGGAAACTTAAGGGAGTACTGAATAGGTTGCTACTTTTTTGTTGATTTGTTTAGTTGGAAGAACTTACAAACTTCACAATTTCTATCGGGAGATTTGGAAGATGTTAAAATAATTTGAGCCTTGGGAGAAATCTCGATAGCAGATAGGAATGCAATATTATCTACTTCCACCCCAAGTCACAGAGAGTGACCTAGAGCCTGAGCACTAGGGAACTGGAGATCAGTGAACTAAATAGATAGCTGGCCCACAGCAGGAGTCTCCTTGACTCTACCCATTTTCCTCATTCACTAAAGTCTTTTCCGTGTATACTTAGGATAGGGTAGAAGTAAGATAGGTTGGCAAATCAGCCATGGAGCTTTCCATGGGTAGTTGGAAACATGGCTATTGTGGGAGTGGGTGACAGAAACTCCATTTAGCTTGTTTTCTAGGAGCGGTGAAATAGCTCCTACTCGTAGTTGGTTGAGACCATCCTTATTTTGGGACTCTGTGCCTTCATAGGCTAAATATTGGAAGGTTGGATGCCACTACTGAAAACTGGAGGAGAGAGATCTGAAAGGGGGAGGCCAGAAGAAGGAAGAAACATATGTATATCTTCTGAATAGGGCAGGACCTACGTAGTGAAAATAACTGAATTTTTATCATTTTTGATGTTTTATTATCTTTGGGAATAGTATTTCTGACAAGAACATATACATTTATTCCTTGGCTTTTGTACATTTAGCTTTCAAACATTTCAAATGTAACAGGGGACTCCCTGTACAGTTTTAAGCTGAGGGAAATCAGTGGGGCCTTGGAACTGAGACTGCCATTTTTGAGCTGCATGTATCAGTCCTCAAATAGACATAGAAAATAGAAAAAGGACATCGTATTTTTCTTTTCAGTTGCCAGTTAACACATGCACTTGTCAGAGAGAGGCACAGAGAGGGAGAGGGAGGAAGCACTCCCCAAGGGGTGTGGTCACACTGTAACTCCTCCTCCATTCCTGCATCCTGTCAGGATTTTGGATACACATTCGTTCCACTTCAGGTAAAAAAAAAGTTATGCCAGCCATTAACTGGATTTTCAGTTCAGCATTAATGACAGACAATTTGTGAAGACAAATTATTCTCAGGCTCTGCCATAATATTGGCACATTCATCATTATGGAACTAAGAGTTTTCACTGAATAGTTCTTATGTTGGGAGAGGTGGAGGCAGAAACAGATTATGAAAAGCTTTTTCAAAACAGAGGTTGTATTAGTCTGCTACTGTGCTGCTAAAGAGAAATACCCAAGACTGGGTGAGCTATAATGGATAGGTTTATTTGGTTTTTGATTCTGGGCCGGTTAGTCAAAAAGCATGGCCCGGCCTCTAGTTGTGAGTCACAACATGGCCACAAGAGACAGACAAGTCAGCGGCCACAGCAGAAAGAAAGACAGGAAAAGGAAGAGGAAGAAGAAACAGACTACTTCCTCTGTATGTGCTCTCAGCTGATTGGAAGAGGTGCCTTTTCATTAGGCATTACCTCTCACCACCTCCCAAAGCTACTGAACCTTTAGGGGACAAATCATTACCCAAATCATAGTGTCTCACTTCTGGATCCCAAAGTTCATGTCTTTCTCATATATGAATCATTACCACCACAGGTTGGCTCTGTAGCTGGTTCAGGCAGACAGATTCCACATGCAAAACAGCATTGTTTGAATCCTGGACCTAGTAGTTTGAGAAACATGCCAGGCATGTAAATGGCTGCTGAAAATTCTGAGAGGAGGGAGAGATGAAGGAGAAGGATTGCAGTGTGATTATTCTCCAAGTGTGGATGCTTTCTCTTCTCCCTACCTGTCTCTGGTGAGCTCATGCACCTTCTAGCAAAATACAAAATAAGACAAAATAAAATAAAGCAAAACCTCATTCTAAAAGTCTCCAAAGTCTTAACTTGTTTGAGCTCAGACTCCTAAGTCTCATCTGGTATCTGATCAGACTCCTTTCAGCTGTGACCCTATAAAAATCAAGAAAAGACATTAGCAAATTCCCAGCTGTGGTGGGGCAGGGATAGGGTAGAAATTCCCATTATATAAAAGGAAAGGAGCAAAGGACCCAAACAAGTTCAAAACCCCGCAGGGCAGACTTTAGATTGGAAAGCATTAGAACAGTTATGTGGGGCTCAATCTCCACATCCTCCAGTCCTGGTTGGGCCTCTGAGTCCCTGGGAAGCCCTGTCTCCATGGCTTTGCTGGTTACAGCCCTCATGGAGTTTGATTCTTACAGCATGACAACTGCATGCTGCTGATGGATTTGCAGTTCTGGGTCTCAAGGATGGATCTGCCCTGCCACTCTAGCAGGCATAGACATCCTGGTGGGTGTTCTGGTCCAACCCCACATTTCTGCTTGGTACTGCTCTACTGAAGGCTCTCGGCAGTTCTGTCCACGTTGTGGGTCTATGCCTGGGTTTCCAGGCTTTTCAATGCATCTTTTGAGATCTAGACGGAGGCTACCACACCCCCACAGCTCTTGCCTTCTGTAGACCTGCAGAATCACTGTAGCAGCACATACAGTCCAATGTGGATGTAGATGCTGGTGCTGCTGACGCCTCCTTCAGTCATCAGCCTTTACCCTTCTTCACAGTGGTTTGAGCTGCATCTGGAGCTGACTGAGACATAGCTGGAGTAACTAGGTGCTGCTCTGGGAGCTCCAGGCTGTCCAGGGCAATTTACATGTCTCAGACCCTTTCCTGGCAACCATCCTACTCTCCTAGGCCTTTGTGCTTGTGATAGGAGGAACAGCACTGAAGATCTTTGAGATACCCATAGGGCTTTCTATATGTTTTCTTTTTTATTAGCGCCTGAGTCTCTTTTATCACTGCGAATGTCTTTACAAGTGATGACTCAACCATACTGTTAGCATTTTCTTTTTCTTTTTTTTTTTTTTTTTTTTTTTTTTTTTTGGAGAGGTTTTTGCTGTAAGACACATACGCTCGCCAGACGAAGAGACAGAAAGTGAGAAATCACCGCCCCCCCAGGGGGGATGGCCATGCTGCAATCCCTTCTCCATTCTCCTCTCGGGATCTTGGGCACGCATGCACACACGCCTGGTGTGAGGTCAAGCCACCGGGTCCAGGACTCGAACTACGGTCGACTACATGGGAGTTCAGCGACATAGCCATTATGCTAAGCGCTGGTCCCAACAAGCATTTTCTAACACCTTCCTAGCTCATGCGTGATTGGACTGGGAATTTTCCGAATCTTTCTACTCCGTCTCCCTTTTTCCTCTGAATTTCAGCAAAAACAGCTGGGGGCAGCAAAGCAGCAGATTGAACAATTGGTTGTTTAGAAATTTCTTCTGGGCTAGCAGGTGCTGTGTTGGTTAAGGGGACGGAATTCTGCATGGCCAATTGTGCCGTTTATGTTCTGTATACATCCAACAGAGTGAGACAGACATACGGGGCAGGGAGTGAGAAATGCCTACACAGGGAGGATAGCCATGCCACAGTCCCTTCTCTTCCATTCTTCTCTTGGTATTTTGGGCACACACACACATGCCTAATGTTTTTCAAGCTGCTGGGTCTAGGGCTCAAATTGCACAGTCATGTGAGATCCAGCTGCTTTAACCAATCGGCCACCCACTGTCCCAGATCACCATTCTTAACTACACAACACCTTAGGGCATGGACACAATGTAGCCAAGTTTTTTTCTACTTCAAGGGTGATTTTTCCTCATCTCCTTTGTTTCTGAAACCAGCCTTCACAGTCTATATTTCTATCAGTATTCTGGTCACAGACCCTTAACTAATCTTTAACAAGTTTCCTTTCACTTCTAAACCACTCTTCTTCCAAGCCTTCACTATAGCTAGGCTTTTATTAAACTGATTCTCCAGATTCTTAAGAACCTCTGCCTGTCACCCTGTTCCAAAGCTGTGCCCACATTTCTAGATACCTGTATAACAACACAGTCCTTTTTGCCAGTATACCATAGTTTGTTACTGCATTGCTGAATAGGAATACTTGAAACTGGGTAGTTTGTAAAGAATAAGTGGAGGGGGGACCAGCAGTTAGCGTAATGGCTATGTCGCTGGACTCCCACGTAGTCGACCGCAGTTCGAGTCCCGGACCTGGTGGCTTAAAACTCACGCCGGGTGCATGTGCTTGCGTGCCCAAGATCCCAAGAGGAGAATGGAGGAGAAGGGATTGCAGTGTGGCCATCCCTCCTGGGGGGTGATTTCTCGCTTTCTGTCTCTCTGTCTGTCTGGTGAGCGCACGCGCCCTATGGCAAAAACCTCTCAAAAAAAAAAAAAGAATAAGTGGAGGGACCAGCAGTTAGCGTAATGGCTATGTCGCTGGACTCCCACGTAGTTGACCGCGGTTCACATCCTGAACCCGGTAGCTTAAAACTCACGCCGGGTGCATGTGCATGTGTGCCCAAGATCCCGAGAGGAGAATGGAGGAGAAGGAATTGCGGCGTGACTATCCCCCCTGGGGGAAGATTTCTCGCTTTCTGTCTGTCTCTCTGTCTGTCTGGTGAGTGCACGCGCCCTATAGCAAAAAAAAAAAAAAAAAAACCACCTCTCCAAAAAAAGAATAGGTGGATTATTTCACTTATGATTATGGTGACTAAAATGTGTGAAAACATGGCCTGGCATCTACCTGGCCTCTGACTATAGTCACGTTTCCCAGAGGGGCAGTCAGGTCAGTAGCTACCTGCAGAGAATAAGAGGGACAGAGACCAATAGAGAAAAAGGAGGAAGAAACAGACTCTTTACTTCCTCTGTTTCTCCCATGCTCCTAGATGACTGGACGGTGCCCTCCCATTAGGCTCTGCCTGTGAGAGGTCTCAGCACGTCCCAAAGTTACCGGTGACCAAACTTCCAGATCAGGAACCTTTGGGTGATGAACTTTTATACAAATCATAGAAGTCAAGTGTTAATTATATCAAGAAGCACATTTAATATGCATATAGCTGACCTTTTACTAGCTTTTTTGGTTATGAAATAAACTCACTTTTTGTTGTGTATTTTTTCTTGATAGCATTTTCAGGAAACCTGAGAGTGATGATTCACAGCCTACATCAGGTGATGACGTCTCAGGTCTTGGTACCAAGGTAATGTGCTATCTCGTCAAATTACGTTTCTTTCATTGAAGGTCTGGATTTGGTTTTGAATAGTATTTACCCTTAAAATCTTATTTTATATTTGTAATTTAAAGTTGGTAAGAGTGAAATATTTTATAGAAAGAAAACTGACTTTTTTCTCTCTTACTTTGGTAAATACTGTATGATTATAAATACTTTGAGGCAGTCAGGGCTGAAAAAATGAATGGGATGGAAAATATATAGAAAAAGAAAAATTATATTGGGAGCTTTCACATGATAGAGGACATATACAATTTGGTCAACAATTACTTGGATAAATATTCTTACTTTTAAATAATACTATTTGACTATTATAGTACTCAGGCCTGAATCCTTGTAGGCATCTCCATCTCTGCCTCTGCTGCCCTTTCTGGGTTCAGCTTCACGGCTGCGAAGCCCCCCAGCCAGGGCCTCCCTTCCAGACCCCAGTGCTAGTCAGGTAATCAAAGTCTCTCTCTCCCTCTTATTCTTTTCTGTCACTTATAACCTTTTTTTCTCCTCTTAAAAAACAGGTTTCTGTCCCCTTGTGCCGTTCCCTTGCTAATCTGTCTCTTCCTCTCTCATCTAGGACAGAATCCTTGCAGACATCTCCAAATCTTTAATAGATTCAATACTCACTTATCATAGTAATCATGGAATCGTCCTTGTACCTTTCAGTTTCAAAACTGTGCAGAAAATAGTGCACACACACACACACACATACACACACATTTTTTTTATTGAAGGTTTTTGCCATGGAGGCATGTGCTTGCTAGAGAGACCAAAAGAGATAGTGAAAGGGAAAGTGAAAAATCACTCACGATGGGGAATGGCCATGCCACAGTCCCTTCTCTTCCATTCTCTTCTTAGGAGTTCGGGCACACATGCACATACATATGGCATGATTTTCAAGTCACCAGTTCTGGGATTTGATCCATGGTTGAATATGGGGGTCCAGTGCATTAACGTGCTCTCCCTGGTACCACATAGTTTAAGAGAGCGCATTTTCTATATTTCTATCCTTTCTTTGTTTTGTATTAAACTAAAGTAATATTTGAAATTTTGGAAATTTAGAAATTTAAATTCTCTTTCACAAAACTGGTATCATAAAGGCATTCCATTGTGTTTTCTAGGTCATTCCATTAAAAGTGTATTTAAAACTCTTCATTTAGGGCCAGCAGATGGCATGCTAGTTAAGGTGCTGGATCCCACATCAACTCTAAGCTTTGAGTTCTAGACCCAGTGTCTTGGAAAATCACCGAGCATATATACGTGCACGCCCATAATCCCAAGAGCAAAATGGAGGAGAATGGATTGTAGCATGGTCATCTCCACTGGGGGCAGTGGTGATTTCTCATTGTTTTACTCTCTCTCTGGTGAGAACACATGACACATGCACTATGGCAAAAATCTAAAAAAAAAACAACAAAAAAAAACACAAACAACTCTTCATTTAATTGAAGAAATCATGTTTTACACAAAATAAATTGTTCAAGAAACAAAGATCCTTTTTCTAGAAGGGCCATGTATACTTGCTGAAGAGAGAAAGTGAGAATAAAAGAAAACACCCCTCACTAGGATGACAGCAATCCCTTCTTTCAGGATTTTGGGCAGACACTATACATGTACCCTGCATGATTTTTAAGCCACTAGGTCAAGACTGGAACTACATAGTCAGCTAACTTGAGAATCCAATGCCTTAACCACCACTCGCTGGCCCCAGGAGTAATGTTTTTGGGGATATTTGTATCATCTCTCATAAACCTTTCCCCAGGTCATGGGAAATGAAATTGAAGTGTGGGTTTATTTTGGTGATAAAGTATTTTGAAATCCATGCCTTTTTTTTTCTCTTGTAATACACATTTTTAAAGTGCTTTTTGGAGATCCCCTTCCTTCATATTGGTAATGATGTAACTCATCTGCTAATTGTGTAGATACCTAGTACATGAAAGTTCCCACTCTAGTGTGGCATGTCTTTTGTGGCTTATCCCTGTTTCTCTCTCCATTCCATTCCCAAGAACTGTGTCCCAGATTTACCACATGACTTTGGCTTCCCTCGTTTGCTGTGTAGTTTTGTGTCTTGTCCATTTGCTCACACTACTCTGTCTAGCCTTCATGCCCCTCCACAATTCATCTGTCTTTCAAAATATGGCACTGTCTCTGCAGCATTTTCTGAGCTTTCACAGAAGAACTAGCTGTCCTCTCTTTGTGCCCTTTCTGTACTTTGTTCCCTTCGGTTGTAGAACTGATGAATTATACCTTCCTCTTCTTACACATTTTCATGTATTTCTGCCCCCATTTGAATACAGGGTAGAATTTGCCTAGAGCATACATTTTCAGCTCCTACCAGGATAGTACCTATGACTTGTTAGATACAGTAAGTGTGTGTGAGCTTCCTGACTGATCGACTGAGTGAGTAGGTCAGTGTGTGAACAAATAGTCATACGTTGCTTAATGATGGGGATGTGTTGTGAGAAGTAGGTTGTTAGGCAGGTCCTCCATTGTGTGAATATTATAGAGTATACTTACACAACCCTCCATGGCACAGCCCACTACACACCTAGACATGACAGAGACTCTGTGCTCCTTATCAGACCACTTGTACATAGAGTTTGTTGTTAACTGACATGTTTTTATGTCGCAACTGCTTGCAATATTTTCTGAATTTTTTGCCTTTTTTTTTTTATAGGCAGGAACTAGAATACCAACAATTGGAGAAAAAGAAAATGGTATCAATGTTATTGAACAAGAGCAAAGAAAGAAATACGATTTGACTTGTGATAGAGTGCACAAAATATGAAGATGACATAAGTTAGTGAATAACTGAAAAAAATTTCTGTGCTTAAATACCATTGTAAAAAAACAGAAATATCCATATCTATATATAACATTAAAAAAAATTTTTTTTGCAACATTTCTTTACTTTTTTTTTGGAGAGATTTTCGCTACAGGGTGCGTGCGCTTGCCAGGAAGACAGAGAGACAGAAAATGAGAAATCACCCCCCAGGGGGATTAGCCACGCCACAATCCCTTCTCCTCCATTCTCCTCTTGGGATCTTGGGCACGCACGCACACGCACCTGGCGTGAGTTTTAAGCCACTGGGCCCAGGACTTGAACCACGGTCGACTACATGGGAGTCCAGTGACGTAGCCATTACGCTAACTGCTGGTCCCTGCAACCTTTCTTTATATATTATAAACCTCTTGAATCCACTCCAACATTCTGGAAAAAAGTTGTTGCTATTACTTTTATTTTATTGAGATTTTATGAATAGACATAAATGTGTATATGTATTTTTAAATTACAGTAATAAATGTTCTCATGTAACATACCTGTGACTACATTTTATAGCTGCGAGATCCAAATTTGGAATAGGAGATGATGAGGATACAGAATCAGTTTGGGGGTCTGAGGTACTGTCTATGTTGTTCTTGTTTTTAAATACAAGCATTGAGTGATGTTAAAACATGAAAGAGGATGTTTTTGTTTTTCTTTTTCACTTCTGTTTTTATGTCCATAACGAATTATTTCTTTACATTTTCAACTCATAATTAATAATGTAGTGATGTGCTAATATTACTGCTGCATAGTACAGTTGTCCTAATTTGAAAGATTCATTTAATGAAGTCAGTAGAGTAGTGTGCAGAAAACTAGTACTTAGAAGTCATA
Organism: Tupaia tana; assembly: GCA_026018925.1. Taxonomy (NCBI): domain Eukaryota; kingdom Metazoa; phylum Chordata; class Mammalia; order Scandentia; family Tupaiidae; genus Tupaia; species Tupaia tana. Next base: position 96,681,967 of record JAKSZU010000007.1, read on the forward strand.
AGAAATTGGTGTAATTTCTAAAGTTTATCTAGAACCTAAAGAATTATTCAATATATGACCAGATTATGAATCTATGGTATATATGGATGTATGAAAGTCCTAACAACTAATGCTGTTAGAGTAGTCATGTGAATGTCTAATTTGGGATATGTTAAGTTTCAGTAGACAGTTACTGGAGTGTCCTGTAGGAATACAGTGATTTGGCACTTGAGACCTTCATACTGAGTTTTCTTTTGTTCTAAGTTTTTGCCACAGGGCACATGAGCTTGCTGGAAAGAGACATACAGAGGGAAAGTGAGAAATTGCCCTATCAGCCCAAGGTCTTACCACAGTTCTTCCTTCTCTATTCTCCTCTAGAGATTTTGGGCACACATGCACATGTACCCAGCATGGATTTTAAGATGCTGGGTCTGGGATTCAAACTGTAGTCAGCCATGTAGAATTCCAGTGCCTTAACCACCACTCCAACTGCTGGCCCCTCTGAAGGAGATTTTAAATGGTCTGGCCTTGAGTACATTTCTGTTATTGAATACTAAGTATGTGCCTAGACAATTAGATACTGAATGTACAAGATGAAGGCTTATTATATACAGGTATGGACAGAAAAATAGTAGCAAACACTTAAAGGAAACAATCAGTGTGTCATAGTTTAAAAAAAAAAAGAAAATGTTAGGTTAGATGATGTGGAAAGAGTTTATAATTATGATGGGAATAGGAATGGGAGTGGAATTCTCTAGTCAAAAAAGATCTGAGTGAGCCAGCTATGTAAAAATCTAGGAGGAGGATGTGCTGGACAGAGAGAACTGTACAGGGAGCAGGAAGTGGGTTACCCATCACCATAATCATTTTTATTGTTATTATGTATAGAAAGGAAAATGTGCAAATGAGTGTGTGGCTTATTTTAGGTGCTTAATAAGTAAAAGGTCGTACTCTTCCCTTCTTATTTAAAACTTGCTATACTTTTTTGAAGTGATTTCTTAATTGGGAAAAAGCTGCATAATATGGAATACTACTCAGCAGTATTAAAAAAAAGAAAAAGAACCTTATTTTTGATAGCAAGTGGACAAACACAGAAGATTTCTTGCTGAGTGAAGCAAGTCAGGCTATGAAAGAGAGACACTGTATATCTCCACTGAACATATAGTAACTGTCCACACTCCATGACTGAGACTAAACAATTAGAGGATATAGAAATGTGGAAAATTGTTATGGATACTGGATATAATGTGAGAAGAGGGTGGGGGAAGGAGGAGCATCTGAGGAAAGACATTAAGGAGAAAAATAGAGAGGCAAGACATTTATAGGATGCAGGAATGGATTATTATCTGTTCATGATAACAACTGGACTGCTGTGAAATGCATTCATGTTGGAAAATTCACTTTATAAGTTAAGTGATGTTGTAGTGATTGAGTGTATAAAAGAAATAAAAATAAAATAGAAAAATTTCCTATTATTTGAATATAAAGTAATTTTTTTTACAGCTTTGTCATTATACTCAGCCAGTTAAACTTTTATCAAAGAATATTTAAGAGCCAGCTCATGGTTTGTTGGTTAAGTTGGTTGGATCGCTCATGGCCAACCATTATAGTTTGAGTTCCAGACTCAGCAGCTTGAGAAACACTGTGGGCACGTATGAGGGCATGCCCAAAATCCCAAAAGGAGTGAGATATAAAAAAGAAAGGGTTGCACTGTTCCCCACGGGGGATGCTTTCTCATTTTCTCTCTCTCACTGTCTCTTTCTCGTGAGCACATGTGCTTTCTGGCAAAGTTTAAAGAAAAAATAGGTGTTTTTTTAAGTCCTTGTTGACCTAAATGAAACAATTATTACAGTGATCTATTTGTATCCAACATGACAACTTCTCAAGTTTTCCATCATGCTAAGTACCTGATTTTAATGCTAAAAACTTTCCAACATTAGAAATATTTCAGAGCCAGCCAGGTGGCATGGTGGGTAAGATGGCTGGATCCTGGATAGCCAGCTGCATGGTTTGAGTCCTGGACCCTGCAGCTTGAAAGGCACTGGGAGCTTGTGAGTTCATGCCAAAAATCCTGAGAGGAGAGTGGAGAAGTGTTTGCTACATCGCCAAACTTCCCTGAGGGGCAATTTCTTTCTTTTCCTCTTTCTCTCTCTCTCTGTTTCTCTCTCGTAAGTGCATGTGCTCTATAGCAAAACATAATAGAACAAAACAAAACAGAAATATTTTATTTTATCTATTATTTTTTTGGAGAGTTTTTTGCTACAGGGCACATGCACTCACCAGAAAGACAGAGAGAGACAGAGATACAGAAAGTGAGAAATTACCCCTCAGGGGGAATGGCCACACCACAATCCCTTCTCTTCCATTATCCTCTTGGGATTTGGGGCATGCACACACATGCGCCCAGCATGAGGAAAGCCACTGGGTCTGGGACTAAAACCATAGTTGGCTTTGTGGGAGTCCAGCAACATCACCCTTATACCATCTGCGAGTTCCTAAATATGTATTTTTAAAAATATCCTCCTATTATTGGTGGGGAATGTGAACCAGAGAAACAGATATTCTGAAGCTAGATCCTTGTTGAAATATGCACATGAGTGTCATTGTCTGTGAGTATGTTCCTGTGGCCTTCTGTGCTAAGGGTACAGAGGCAGGAACTGTATGAAGATAAAAGGTTGGTGGTGGGAGCATGTCTGAGAGTCTCTATTGAAATGTTTTGGTTTTCAGTATATCTTTTTAAGTCTAATTGCTTTTGAAATAGAAAAAATAAAATATTTTATCAGAAAATGACCACTAAATTTAGTAGTAAAAGTAGTAGTAGTATTTATATATTTAATTGTTATACATTACTATTTTTTGGAAATGATTAGGAAATCTTTATGCAACTAATTATTGATATTAATTTTAACAGAGCATCACCAATAGTAATTCATTGAAGTGTGAAAGCTCTTTCTCTGGGGCTGTAGATCAAAAAGGAACAAATAAAGCAAATGGGCAACAGCAAAGTAAGGATTTTGTTTTACAAAAAATCATTTGATAGAATGTTGTTTAAAACACAGACACTGATATATTCTAATAGCCAAAGAAAGTCACCTATTAAATGCACAGTAATGAAAGAGAGAAGTAAAATGGTGAGAAGTTGTATATCTTAACAGGTGTCTGCAACAGAGTAGAGAGCCACTAAAGGAGCTGAACCATTAGTTCTGTTGCAAGATATGCTAAGACCTGAGGAAATAAAGACCAGGAAAGGAGTCAAGGAGGGAATGGAGAATGAGAAAGGTGAGGAGTACAGGGAGTAAATTAAAGAGAAAGAATGTGTACTTAGTGGAGGATGGTAAAATGATCCTTTAGAAAAAGGAAGAGTGGGAATTAGAAATATGGGAAGAATACAAAGTGAGCTTCCAATACCAAAACTTGTCAGAGAAGTAGAGCACAATTTCCTCAGCCTTTCTGTATTTCTCACTATTGACAAGCATTAAGGATCAAAGTGCCCAGTCATGCAGAGCTGTGTTTTCTTCGCCATAGGTGAATGTAAGTGTAGATGGTCAGTCATCAGACATTGCTAGTTCACAGGATGTTATTATGTGGGCCAAAGTAAGATGTTAGACAGAAGAAAGTAGGGCTAGTTATGACATACTGTCAAAAAACCAATAGAATGAATTTTGAATATGCACAACAACATGATGGTCAACATTGAAGAGGGTGAATGTGTTCATATGCTTGATTTGATTTTTATGCATTGTTTTAAAAAAATCATATTGTAGGCTGCTGCTTTTAGAGTGGGTGTCCTGGTAGCTGGCGTCCTGCTGTCAGGAGTTTTCCACAGAGCTGGGGAAAGTTGCTGAAGTAGAGAAAAACATGGTCCCACCCAGATGGTGGGAAGTCTGGGGAATGACTTGAGGCCCAGAGGGCTTGTCTGTGTCAATAGCAGAAGCCCCCTGGAAAGTCCCAGGCAGGTCCTCTGTGTTTCTAGATAGAACCTGGACCTTGACTGGCCGGTGTCCGAGTTATGGAATCCTGAGTGTTGTGTTTTGTCATAGCGTTGCCAAGGCGAGAGTTCCAGGACGTTTGGCTTGATCGGCTGGCAGCGCTGAACTCTCTGAGCAGACAAGGTTGTCTTCTCAACCCGCAGCGATGTCGTCCTGGTTTGGGCGCCTGGGCTCAGGCTTGAGCCAGTCTCTGGGTAAAGTCAGGGTAGCCTGGCTAGATAGTATTACAGAACTAGAATCTGAGGGGTCAGAACTGAGCACAATCAAGGACCATCTTGTACAAGAAATTAAACATCATCAAAAGACAATGGAAGATCAAAACCGAAGTGAGCTGCAACTACTTCAGTCTTTACCGGAGCAGGAAAGAGATGAGGTAAGATACCAACATGAGAAAATGAATGTCACACACAGCCAGCTCTTGTTAGAGAATGACGAGGACACCAAGAATTTGCCAAAAATGATCGAACACATTAAGACACAGTTGCATGAGGAAAGACAGGATGTTCAGACAGAGAATTCTGATATTTTCTACGAAACAAAAGTTCAGAGTCTTAATATAGAAAATGGAAGTGAAAAGCATGATTTATCTACAGCTGAAAGTGAAAGATTAGTGAAAGGGATAAAAGAACGAGAACTAGAGATTAAACATCTAAATGAAAAGAACATTTCCTTAACTAAAAAAATTGATCAATTGTCTAAAGATGAGGTTGGTAAACTCACTCAGATTATCCAGCAGAAAGATTTAGAGATTCAAACCCTGCATGCTAGAATCTCTTCAGCTTCCTATACTCAAGATGTTGTTTACCTTCAGCAGCAAATACAGGCCTATGCTAGAGAGAGAGAAAAAATATTAGCTGTTTTGAATGAGAAGACTTGGGAAAACAGCCGTCTGAAAAGAGAATATCACCAAATGATAGATACAGTTTCTGCCAAAGAAACTGCCCTGGTCAAGCTGCAAGAAGAAAATAAAAAGTTATCTGCTAGATTTGAAAGTAGTGGCCAAGACATGGTTAAAGAAACTATTCAGAATTTATCATGCATGGTTCGAGAAAAAGACATCGAAATAGATGCCTTAAGTCAGAAATGTCAGACTCTAATGGCAGTTTTGCAGACATCCAGCACTGGTCCTGAGGCCGGAGGTGTCAGTAGTAGTCAGTTTGAAGAGCTTCTACAGGAGCGCGATAGATTAAAACAGCAAGTAAAGAAGATGGGTGAGTGGAAACAGCAGGTGATGACCACCGTTCAAAACATGCAACATGAATCAGCCCATGTTCAGGAGGAATTTCAGCAACTTCAGGCACAAGTCTTGGTTGACAGTGATAGTAATTCTAAATTACAAGCGGATTATACCGACCTGATCCAAAGTCATGAGCAGAATGAAACCAAATTTAAACATTTTGCTCAGGAATTAGCAGAAATTCAGCTCAGCATAGGACAACTTTGCAACACCAAGGATGATCTTTTACGAAAACTCCATGTCATTTCACCCCAACCCTCTTCAGGATCATTGCTTTCAGAGTCTCTTGAAGCTAGCCAATCTGATGTACTCAGTGAGTCTAATCCGTTGTTTCAACAAGACATAGAGCAACTAAGAAAATCACTACAGGAAGATGATGCAACAACCAGAACTCTCCGGGAAAATAACCACAGACTGTCAGATTCCGTTGCTGCCACTTCAGAGCAAGAAAGAAAAGAACATGAACAAATGGATTCAGAAATTAGGCAGCTAAAGGAGCAACAAGGTATTTTACAAAAGTTACTTAAGGGGAAAGACCTCTTGATCAAAGCCAAAAGAGATCAATTACTTTCTTCAAATGAAAATTTTGCTAACAAAATAAAGGAAAATGAAGTTTCGAGGCAGGCAGTAATAAACCTGAAGGAGAGAATACTAACTTTAGAAATGGACATTTTTAATCTGAAAGAGGAAAATAAAAAAATAATAGAAACATCCAAGGAAAAGGAAGCAGAGTATCAAGCATTGCAAGAGACTAATGTGAAGTTTTCTACAATGCTGAGAGAAAAAGAGTTTGAGTGCCATTCCATGAAGGAAAAGGCTCTTGCTTTTGAGCAGCTGTTGAAGGAAAAGGAGCAGGACAAGACTTGTGAGTTGAATCAGCTTTTGAATGCAATTAAGTCAATGCAAGAGAAGACAGTTCTATATGAACAAGAAAGAGACCAAGTCATGCTGGCCTTGAAACAGAAGCAGCTGGAAAACAATGCCATGCAGAACGAGGTTCAAAATTTACGTGACAAAGAATTACAGTTACAGCAGGAACTAGAAAGATTGCGTGACCACCTTTTGGAATTAGAAGATTCTTACACCCATGAGGCTTTGGCTGCAGAAGATAGAGAGACTAAATTAAGGGGTAAAATCATAATTTTGGAGGAAAAGCTAGTTTCCTCCTCCAAGGCAATGGAAAATGCAAGCCATCAAGCCCGTGAGCAGGTGGAGTCACTGCAGAAACAGCTGAATGTGGTCTCCAAGCAAAGGGATGCAACTGCGCTGCAGCTGTCTGTCTCTCAGGAACAAGCAGAGCAGTATGCTCTGTCACTAGCCAACCTGCAGATGGCCCTGCAGCATTTCCAGCAAGAGAAAAAAGTGATGTATTCTGCTGAATTGGAAAAGCAAAAACAGCTTGTAGTTGAGTGGAAGAAGGAGGCAGAAAAACTTCAAGAAAAAGTGGCATCCTTACAAGAACATTTGGATAAAGCGAACGCTACATTGGACTCAGCATCAAGACTTACAGAACGGTTAGATCTAAAGGAAGAGCAAGTTGAAGAGCTTAAAAAGCAAATTGAGCTCCGACAAGAAATGCTGGATGACTCACAAAAGAAATGGATGGACTTAGTAAAGAGCACAGAAGGAAAAGTGGACAAAGTTCTAATGAGAAACCTCTTCATTGGACATTTCCACACACCAAAACATCGGCGTCATGAAGTGTTACGATTAATGGGGAGCATCCTGGGTATCGAGAGAGAGGAAATGGAGCAGTTGTTAAATCAAGATCATGGTGGTGTTACTAAGTGGATGACCGGATGGCTTGGAGGAGGATCAAAAAGTGTAGCCAGCATGCCTTTGAGATCAAATCAGCATCCCGTGCTAAACAGCTCTTTTTCGGAACTTTTTGTGAAATTTCTGGAAACAGAATCTCATCCATCTGTTCCACCACCAAAGCTTTCTGTTCATGATATGAAACTTGTTGATTCACCAGGGGGGAGAAAAGGAGATACAAATGTATCAGAGAGTTTTAAAGGTGTGCCCGAATCCAGGACTGGTAGAACAGATGTGAACCCCTTCTTGGTGCCTCGCTCTGCAGCTGTGCCTCTTGTTAACCCAGCTAGGCTTGGACCTGGTGGGCCCAGGCATCTTCTTTTGAAACCCATGTCAGTTGTTTTGCCCACATTTACACCTTGGCATATGTCACCTGACAACAGTGCTGGAGTTGTGTTGAAGGACATTTTAAAACTATAGATGATTTTCAAGCCACAGATGATGAAGCACTTCAAAGAAACCATGAACATTATGTGTATATACTTTTTCACAAAGTGGCCTTTTGGAAGAAGTAATGTATTTGTAGTTCTATTTTCTTTAAGTTCAATAAAAATATTTTAATGCTTGTAGAAAAAATAATCATATTTTACTCCACAAACTCATGCAAAGATTTTATTTAGACTATAATTTGAAATAGGGCAGACAGCTGTTGGTGTGCATGCTCACAGGTGGACAGCAGACTTTCTTCATAGTGAGACCGTGGTACAACCAGCACCTTGGGAAGTGCCCTAGTCTTTATCCCTCCTCCCCAGCACCTTTCCATTCTAGAACCACTACTAACAGAAAAATCTGGTTCTCTGTTGTTTCCAGGAAGTCTGAAGCTCTCAATTATTGTTTGAAACAGTATTTCTAGGATTTGCTCCTCTGGCAAATGTACTTTTCTGACGCACACAGCAGATAGCCAGCTTGGGTGGAGGGGGTAATCCCACACTTTGGATAGTCATGGAGCCTGAAGTGATGGGCCCAGGCTGCATCAGTGAGGGGAGGAAGCAGGTCCTAGAGGGGGCCACAGGCACAGGAAGAAGCTGACTAAGCAGGGAAGGCAGCAGCTCTCACCTCCTGAAGGCGACCCCCACAGGGTGGTATGTTTCAAGGCATAAATGGCCTGGGGGGTCAGCTCAAGACCTGTAGGGACATAACGTATCTGTGGCTACAGTGGACGCCCCCTTTAATATCTCAGGTCCACAGAGGTGGAGGTGATGTGTGAGTAAACTGTCAGGAAACGGCCTGAGGGCTCCTTGGGGTGCACGCCTCCTCGGCAAACCCTTTCCTTACTTGGGATCACCTTGGCCTCAGGGAACACAGAGGACCTGATATTAGGCTTTCTCTTCTGAGACCTTCTGGCCTTAATATGTGAAAATGTTGCTTTGAATCATTTAAAACTTGGTTTCAAGGCATACTTTAAAGCTACAGGTACTATGAGAGGGCTAGGAGTGTAAGTTAGAGAGACTTTACAAAAAAATTGTATTCAGTTATAAGCTTGGATGAAAGCTTCTAGAGAGTAAAGACACACAGAAAACAAGTGCAAACTCAGATTATGAGACTGCTGTCTGCCTGCTGCCTGCTGGTGCTGAGATGCCAGGGCAGCCATGGTCTGACGAAGATGAACTGAATCTTCTGGTTCTCATAGTTGATACCAACCCAATTTGGTGGGTAATGCAAGCATTAGAGGAATCTCAGCTTACTTTATTCAGATGCGTAGATGCTGTGATGGTGCGGGGCAATTCCCATTTATCCACGAATCACTCTGACAAACCTGCTATAATAGCAAGTCACACCCAGGAGAGTGGATTCCTGTGTCCTAGGAAGAACAGCAGACTTGGAGACTTTTTCAGAGACCCTGGCAACCCAGTTCCGAATTTAATCCCTCAGAGACTAAAGACAGGAAATATGAGGTGTTGACAGCAGCAAATAATGTTATTGCTGAAGAGTTTAAGGATCTAATGACCAAGAGTGACATAAAGGGTCACCATATAGAATTCTGCTGGCTGGATTTCTCCCCAAAGCCCTTCGTTACATTCATAGGATGAACAAGGAAGCTAAGGTGGAAATGAAAGCCAGGATCTTGGTGACTGAGGCTGCAGGAGACAGCATACTGCGGTGCATGACCTTCGTGAGTGTCACCTTCACAGTGCAGAAACAGTATTTTGATTGATGCCTGTGATTTAGATTCTGATTCAGGACTCTTCCAGCAGGCCTGTGACATCACAGGAGGACATAGTGGAAGGTGTGTGTGCTCACCAGAAAGACAGAGAGAGACAGAGACAGAAAGCAAGAAATCATCCCCCATGGGGGATGGCCACACCGCATTCCCTTCTCCTCTGTTCTCCTTTTGGGATCTTGGGTTCACACGCACATGCGCCCAGCGTAAGTTTAAGCCACCGGGTCTGGGACTCGAAGCACATGGGAGTCCAGCGACATAGCCATTACGTCAACTGCTGGCCCAATAATGCATTTTTCTGAATTGGCTCTCTCCTCTTGTATGCTGATGCACTGTCATGATGAGTTTCATCTAACTCTGAGTCATTGCTTAGCAAATTGTACAACGTTTCTTCCCTGGGCTTTACAATATTAAAATGCATGCTTCTATTGGGTTTTGGTCAATACAGTTTTTGATCAATAACTGAATATGATTTTTTTGTAAAGTCTGTCTAACTTACACTCCTAGCCCTGCAGTCATAGTAAAAGGCCTGCTGGTTCCCCCACTGGGTCTCCAGGTGCACAGGGGAGGCTCTGCATCAGCATGTGTGGCTCTCTACCTGACGGCTATGACCATCAGCACTTTGCTGTCTCGTGCACGGCAAGACGGCCCTAGATGCTGCAGCTGGACACACTGAGGTGTTTTCCCCCAGCATGACAGCAGTCTCACAGAAGCCTGACAGAAACTCTGCCAACCATCCATGGGAGTGAACCTGGTCTAGGGGGACAAGGAAATGTTATCGGTGCCGTCTCTGCCGTGAGTGCAGCGGTGATGCTCCACAGAAGGCATGGTGCCAGCAGCTTGGAGAGCTCATACCCCCAATGCATGTGCGACCCCTGTCAGGGACTCACACCCTGGGCTATGAGAGCTCCTACCCAAGACTAGGGACCCCAGGTGATGTACAATGGATGCTGATGGGTCAGTGATGGCAGCTCTCATCTTGTTTTTTCACAAGAGACTCTCTGCTCTCTGCATCTCCTAGTCCACTCCTTCAGGAACCCAGGGGTGGATTCAGAGACTATTCTCCCTTTTACATGGGAGACCAAGGGCCTTCCCGCCAATGATAAGTGAGGTCCAGAGGGCCCTGAAGGAAATGCCCAGCCTTGTATTACGAGAAGAAAGAGCAGCACGTTTCCCTGGCATTGAGCACCAAGGTAATGACAGACAGGGTGCCCCAGAGAAGCCGGTGCCACAGGGACTGTCAGAGTAAAAATCAGCACTTCCTGCAACCTGCAGATACTGAAAACCTGAATTATTCAATCATATAGGAGCTAAGCAATTCACAAAGAAATCTGGTAAGGGTTTTATTATTATTATTATTATTATTCCAAAGGCATCACTAACAGTCAGCAGGAGTCACATAACACATAGCCTAAATTTGATTCTAAAGAGAAATTCATGACAGTCTAACAATAAAAGTAGTGCCTGAAGGACATTCAAAACACCTGCTTTTTTTTTTTTTTTTTTTTTTTTTTTTTTTTTTTAAAGAACTAATAGGCTCTTTTAGTGTTTTTGTAGGATGAGGATTAGGGAAAATCAAGAGAAATATAAATATTAAATCATCACATGAAAGTTAAACCCATTAATTTTTGGAATTAATTTATTCATATGGAAGTACTACCCTCTCCCCAACTTTCTGATAATTTAGTGAATCAGAGATTAGTGGTGCTAAGAAGACTTGATTTTGACCATGGTCTTACCAGAGTAGAATGAGGAAAGAGGGATCAAATCAGGATGGAACACTAATAGACCCTATTACCTAAGTAAATGTAGGAGCAGACATGTTAGGGGGCCTTTAATAGCTCTGGTGACCTAGAGTCTGAGACAAGTGGTCATCTGAAATTGATGACAAGGCCAAGGTCCATTCGGAGGCAGCACAGATGAGGTTCAGAGACCCATGTCGCTTCAGGTCTGCTCTTCCTGGCTCTTCCAACCTCCACTAACGGTCAATGAGGACTCAGATGTTACAAACTTTCCTTTAGTAGTGCTTTCAGGGGGAGACATCGTCGTTGGTTGAAATTACTGGAAAATGGTGAGATTTACTCCTGGAACAAAAGTTCATTCCTTGGAGCTGACAGGAGCATCACAGCTCTGGGCCCAGCCAGCTCCAGGCACAGGTCTCTGTACCTGAGGCCCCGAGTGTAGCTCCCTCTCACACTGCAATCTTGAGAGATTTCTGGAGCTGAGAACTGCTGGAAAGTGTCTCTTATGTGTCAGGGTAAAAACGAATACTGACAAGGAAAGCCTTCTGTTAGGACTGTAAAGTGACACAGAAACTGACATGGGCTGTTTGCTGAGTCAGTGAATGGATCTGGAAGAGTCCTAAAATAAGCCAGGTATTTTCACTCTATGACAGTAACATGGCATTTCTGAGACCTCCTCCACCTCTTCTTTAATCACGTAGCTTAAAATTTAAGACCAGTTTTCTTTCTCCTCCCTTTACTTGGAAGTCTCTGTTGTTCCACTCCTTATTGGTTCTCTCTGAACCACCCCCTTCTCATGTTCCTTCTGATTCTAGCTTACTGAAAGACTGAACATAGAACTAACAATGGCCGACCAGCTACTGGCATGGTAGTTAAGGTGTTGGTGGCTGGATCCCACATGGTTAACTGCACAGTTTGAATCTTGGACCCTGCAGCTGGAGAAACACAGCAAACATATGTCCATGCATGTCCAAAATCCTGACAAGAGAATGGAGGAGAAAGGGTTACTGCATGACCATCCCCCCTTAAGAGCCATTCTTCTTCCTTTTGTCTAAGATCTGCCCTTTCAGCCATCACTGTCCACTGTTGGCCATTTCCATTCTCCGGTGGCCTGGATAAGGAAGGGGGAGAGAGGAGCCTGGGTCGTGCCCCAGGTGTGAACCTGATATGATATGACTAGATCCCCACAGTAGTCCAGGTCATCTGGGCCCACAGTCGGTACCATCCTTGGCTGCCCTGTGTGACCTCATGAGAGAATTCATTCCTGGCTGACTGTAAGTCCTGCTTGGGAAGTGAGCTATGAATTCTCCTTTATGAAGCTAAAATAATGTCTCCATTTCACAATGGCAAATTTGAATTTCATAGCTGAGTTCTAATTATACTTGTTTTATTTTTTTTGGTTGGGGGTGGTGTTAGCTATAGGGTTCATGTGCTTGCCAGAGAGATAGAGACAGAAAGCATGAAATCTACCCCCCAGGAGGGATGGTCAGGCCGCAATCCCTTCTCCTCCGTTCTATTCTCAGGATCTTGGGCACACATGCACACATACTCAGTGTGAGTTTTAAGCTGACAGGTCTGTGAGTAGAACTGCGGTCAACTACAACATAACTATTACACCATCTTCTGGTCCTGAATTATACTTTTAAAAAAATTCATCCCATTGTGTTCTCCATGATATGTTCTACCTCATATTCATTAACATATGATTAGTGGAAGAGATTAGGGTTTTAGGAGGAGCAGACCATAGATTGGGAGCTATTTGCCCTTTTATTAAACAGATCACTGTCCTTGGGACCAGCAGATTGCCTAATGGTGCCATTCCTGGACTCCCACGTAGTGGACTCTCATATCACGGACTCCCACACCATGGTTCCTTCTTTTTCATTCTCCTCTTGGGTGTTGGACTCTCATGCATACACACCCATGTGTGAGTTCAAGCAACTGGGCCCACAACTCAAACCATGCTCAGCAATGTAGGAGTCAAGCACCTTAACCACCACTCCACTTGCTGGCCCTAAAGCTTATCTTTACTTTGTCATTGTTACCAGTTGTCTTGCCATGACACAATCAACCATATATTGAAGTGAAAAATAGGGATAAGATTTTAAATTTTGCTTACTGAAAGACTGAACATAGAACTGACAATGGCCAACCAGCTACTGCCATGGTAGTTAAAGTGTCGGTGGCTGAATCCCACATGGTTAACTGCACGGTTTGAATCTTGGACCTAGCAGCTTGAGAAACACAGCAAGCATGTGTCCATGCATGTCCAAAATCCTGACAAGAGAATGGAGGAGAAAGGGTTACTGCATGACCATCCCCCCTTCAGGGTCATTTCTCACTTCCCCTTTCTCTCTTTCTCCCTCTCTCTCTCTGTGGTGTATTCTCTAATGAGTTAAAAAGGGCAAAAGAAAAGGGCCAGCAGGTGGTATAGTGTTTACATAGCTGGAATCCCACATAGTCCACTGTGGTTTGAGTCACAGACCAAGTGGATAGAAAACCATGCTGGGCATGCATGTGTGTGTATGCCCAAGATTCCAGGAGAAAAATGGAGAATAAGAGATTGCAGCATGACCATCCCCCTGGTGGTGATTTCTCACTATTCTCACTGTTTCTGTATCTCTCTCTCCCTCTCCAGCAAGCGCATACACCCTAAGGTAAAAACCTGTGAAAGACAAATACAACAACAAGGACAAAAAGAAATAGACAATGACCAGAACGTATAAAATAAAACTTTAAGGGCTGACAGATGGCATTGTGATTGAGGTCCTAGACTCTCACATGGCTGGCTGTGGTTCAGGTCCAAGATCTCACAGCTTGTTTTCTCACTTTACCTCTCTCTGGTCAAACTTTAAAAAAAAAATGGTTATAATAAATAGACTTAAATGAAATATTCTTTTTTCTTTTTAAATTTAATATATTTTATTTTATTTGAATCTTTTATGTACATTCAGTCACTATACATCACTTAAATTGTAAAGTGAATTTTCCAACATGAGTACATTTCACCAATCCAGCTTGGGATACTATGCACATTATCATCAACAGATAATAATCAATTTCTCTGTCCCATAAATATCTCGCCTTTTTATTTTTCTCTTTAATGTCTTTCCTCATACTTTCTTCCTTCTCCCACCCTCTTCCCACACTGTTTCCAGAATCTATAATCATTTTCCATGTTTCTATGTCCTCTAGCTTGCTTCCGTCAGTGGTAAATCTTCCATATTTGTCCACTTTCGATCAAAAGTCTGGGTCTTGTTGGTTTTTTTTAATGGCTTAGGAGTATTCCATAAAGTATATGTGCTACATTTTTTTCAATACATTCTTTCGTTCGTGGACATTTGGGTTGGTTCCATGTCTTAACAATTGTGAATAATGCCACAGTATACATCAATGTGCAAGCACATCTCTGACTAAGCATTTTCTTGTCCTTTGAGTAGATGACCAGGAATGGGATTGCTGGGTCATATGGTATTTCTATTTGTAGGACTTTGAGGACTCTCCATATTGTTCTCCACAGTGGACCAATTTACTCTCCACAACAACATAGGAGATTTCCCCTTTCACCTATCCCTGCCAGCATTATCTTTTTTTTTTAAATCTTATTTATTTCTGACTAGGGTTAGGTGGTATCTTATTGTGGTTCTGATGTGCATCTTATGTTGAGAAATGTTGAGCATTTTTTCATATGCCTTTTGGCTGTTCACATGCCTTCCTTAGAGAGTTGTTTGTCCAACTCATTTTCCCATCTTTTAACTGAGTTGATTTTTTTTTTTTGGTGGGGGGAGTAGTCATTTGAGTTCCCTGTGTATTCTGGTTATAGGTCCTTTATCTGGGACATTGTTTATGAAAATATTCTCTCATTCCAAGTGTTGTTGATTCACAATAACTACTGTCTTTTGCTGTGCGGAAACTTCTTAATCTGATGTAATCCCTCTTGTCTATTTCTAGGATTATTGACTATGGTTTGCAGGTCTAATTTAAGAAGTCTTTGCCTATCCTATTGTGTCTCAGAGTTTTCCCAGTGTTTTCCACCAGCATTTTTATAGTTTGAGGTCTTAGGTTTAACTCTTTGAACTGATTTTTGTCAATGGTGAGAAATAGTTTCAGATTCATCTTTCTGTAGGTGGTTACCCTGTTTTTCCAGCACTATTTGCTAAAGAGATTTTCCTTTTCCCACTGGATTGACTGTTGCCCTTTGTCAAAACTATGTAGGCTGTACGTTTTGGGTATTATTTCTCAGGTATCTACTGTGTTTCATTGGTCTACATGTCTGTTTTTGTGCCAATACCATGCTGTTTGAATATCACAGCCTTGTAATATATTTAGGAGTCAGGAAATGACTTCTACTCCTACTCAACTCTTTTTGCACAGGATGGCTTTGGCAATACAGGGTGTTTTATGATTCTGGACAAATTTTATTGGTGTCTTTTCTAGACCTGTGAAGAATGTCTCTGGTACTTTGGGAATGCACTAAATATGAACATTAACTTGGGTATAATTGCCATTTTGATTATATTACTTCTACTTTTTTGTGTCATTTTCAATTTCTTATTTCAGTTTCTCATATTTATCCTTGTGGAGGTCTTTAACTTTCTCGGTTAAATTTAGTCCTAGGTATCTTACACTTTTTGTGGCTGTGATAATGGAATTACTTCCTTCTGTTCTATCTCGGTCTGATTGCTGTTTGTATATGGAAATGCTGTAGATTTTTGTATGTTGATTTTGTAACCTGCCACTTTACTGTATTGAGCTTCAAGCCACCAAGTCTGGGACTCAAACTGCTGTTGGCCATGTAGGAGTCCAGTGACATAACCATTATGCATCTGCTGGTCCCAAAGATAATGGTATAAGAAAAATAAGGGAAGTCTGTTTCTAAATCTTATTATGGTTTTCATATCCAGTTTTAGATATTACAGTTAAATAAGTACTTAATTAAGAACATAAGGATAAAGTTCCATTTCTCTCATTTCTTTATGAATGAATGAGTGCAGGGAAGTAAAGAAACTCAGAATGTTCCTCTTACCTGACAGAAATTAATAAAAATGCTCCTGTTGGACAGACATTGACAAAAGGAGAACTGAGATAAGACGGGATTATATGAAGGCCACAGGCCGGAGTCAAAACTGACAGGGATAGAGTCAGATAATTCTAAGGATCAGAAGTGAGGCATAATCTAGTAGTGGAGAGGATGATGGATCTACTAGGGAAGCCTATCATTTTTTATTTCCATTAGCAGCATATTGATAAAACATTGTTTCATGTCCTTGCCCACATATGACACATTTTGACATTGTTATTATCTTTCCAGTGTGGTCTTCATTTGTATTTCCCTGATGAGTAATTTTTTATGAATAATTTTTTTATATATTTATGTGTCATGTATGAATCTTACTATAGAATACTTCTTGTCTTCATCACTTTTTTTCCCTTAGATAAATATATTACTTTACTAACTGACTTACTATTCCTTTGCTAATTGATTTGTAGAATGTCTTCATATGTCCTTGATAATCCTTCTAATGATGTGGTATGTTACAAACACGTTTATTCAGTTTTCTATAAGTTTCCCTCTGTAGTGGGTGATTCAGTAAGGACACAGCATGCAGTGATTTCCTGCTCCCTGATTTCAATTCTGGGAATGGATTTTCACATCTAATTTGACAAAGATTCTTAAAAGTGTTCGCTGTACTTGTCAGATCCGATTAATTTTTAATTTCTTTCTTTCCTTATTTACTTATTTATCAGCGAGCTTTTTGCTGTAAGGCATGTGCATTCACCAGAGATGAAGAGACAGAGAGAAAGTGAGACATCACTCCCCAGTGGGAATGGCCATGCCCTAGTCCCTTTCCTCAATTCTCCTCTTGTGATTTGGAGCACCCATGCACACACATCCTGTGTGTTTCAAGCCTCCAGGTCTGGGACTCTTAAACACAGTAGGCCATAAAGGAGCCCAGAGCCTTAACCACTATGGCACCTAATGATCCCTGCTGATTTTTTTTTTTAATCAGATTAAAAATGTTTCTTTCTCCCTTGGCTTTCTTTTTATATTTATTATTATTTTAAATTAAGAATACACTTAAGCAGTTTCATTTTTGCCATCTATCAAATTCATCTTTTTTCTTATTTAATATATTAATTGGAATTAGTCACTAAACATTTTCTAGTTTTTGAATCATGCTTGTATTTCTTACAACAACCTGCAAAATTCACTTAATATATTGCTACATTAAACTGACCAAATTTTCGTTGAGAGCTTGGTTCCATATTAGAATATCTAATTTGTTCCTCAACCTTCGTAAAACCTCATTTATTTACAGCTTGAGTAGTTATTCTGTAATAATGCTATTGATAGATTCACATATCTCCCAATTAAAAATTCTGTCCTTGACTTCAGCTCTTAAAATTTTTTGATTCTTATATAGCTTAATACTCAATGTATTTATGATATTCAAAGTATTTCTGAAGTAGTATGAGGATTGAAAACAGTAAGATATAAATATTTTGCACACATGAAAATAGGTGAAAATATTTTTTCCGGTGTGTAATTAAAATGGTTGTGGACTCAAAGGAAAAACTAAGATGATTTGACATTTTGTTATTATTTAAAACATTGATTTCGTATGCATCTGTCCTTATTCTCCAAAAGCCTGATTGTCTAATGCAAGTGTCCTTTCTTTTTAGGTTTCCTCCATGGATAACAAGGTAAGAGGGGAATATTCAACTATTCTAGAAAATAGAGAGAAATAATCCATTGAGATATCAATGTCTAAATAAGATGATGTTCTTCACTATAATTAGAGTCTTTTAATGAAGATTTCTGTATTAGCTTGCCTTGTGTACCACAACAAAGTAGCACAAGTTGATTAGCTTAAATACAAGAAATGCATTGTCTCACAATTCTGGTGGACATAGTCTGATATCAAGGTATCTGTAGTGTTGGTTCCTTCTTACGATGAGAGTCTGTTTCTCGCGACTTCCTGAACATCTTGTGGTTTGCTGGCAATCTTTGGCATCCCTTGGCTTGTAGATCTCTGCCTTCACCTTCATGTGACATTCTCCTTATATC
Source organism: Tupaia tana (assembly GCA_026018925.1). Taxonomy (NCBI): domain Eukaryota; kingdom Metazoa; phylum Chordata; class Mammalia; order Scandentia; family Tupaiidae; genus Tupaia; species Tupaia tana. The sequence goes on from JAKSZU010000007.1 coordinate 96,699,959, forward strand.
TCTTCACATGGCCTTCCTAAATGTGTGTTTGTCTTTGTGTTCAAATTTATCTGTTTCAAAAAAGCACCAGTTATATTTCATTAGGGTGCATCCTAATGACCTCATTTTAACATCTGCATGACCCTATTTCCCAATAACATCTCATTCTGAGGTATTGGAGGAAAAGACTTCAAAATAGTGATATAAGCTTCTGTTGACCACAATTCAACCCGTAATGATTTGTTCACTACAAAAAGATAATGATAAGCAAAAGCAGATGGCATAATGGTTAGGTTGCTGGACTCCCACATAGTTGACTGTGGTTCAAGTCCCAGACCCAGTGGCTTAAACTCATGCCAGACACATGTGCATGCATGCCCATTATCCAGAAATAATGTAGGAGAAGGGATTGTGGAGTGGCCATTCACCCTGGGGAGTGATTTCTTGCTTTCTGTTTCTGGCTAGTGCAAACACTGTATAGCAAAAATCTCTCTCTCAAAAATAAAAATAAAAAAGATAATTATAATAAATGTGCATATTATTAAGTTACCATAAAGTGACTAACAATAAGATTAAGAAATGGAACATTAAAACATACAAAAAATTTTCTTTTCCCCTCTCCCAATTGTTTTCCTCCTTAACCAAAAGTAATCACAATTGTGGCATGCCCGTGCTCATTTGAATTAGGTTATAGCAGTAGAGACTTTCTTTTTTCTTTAAGTTGAGATTCAGTACATTTTTTCTGAGATGGAATTGCAGTTTTGCTGTTAAATTTGATGTCTGTATATATCAGGTCAACCACTGAATGTATAGTCTTGTTCTGTAGCTATACAGAGGGAGAAATGTATATATATGATACAAGTATAGATTAAGAATTCTCATGGATATTTCAAGATTGAAATTACTATGATATAAATGAGATAAAATGTAAGATTAGCATGTTACATATCAATTTTAGATAAGTATGAAATTTAGGAAAAATAGAGTGAGATAAAATTAGTAACTGGTGTTTTTTCTGGTTAATTTATTATTTATTTATTTATTTATTTTTACTATTTTTATTTCCTCTTTTTTTTTCTTTTTTTTTTTTGGAGAGGTTTTTGCTATAGGGCGCATGCGCTCGCCAGACAGACAGAGAGCTGGAAAGTGAGAAATCTCCCCCCAGGGGGGATGGCCACGCCACAATCCCTTCTCCTCCATTCTCCTCTCAGGATCTTGGGCACGCACGCACATGTGCATGGCATGAGTTTAAGCCACCGGGTCTGGGACTTGAACCACGTTCGACTACGTGGGAGTCCAGTGACATAGCCATTACGCTAACTGCTGGTCCCTTTATTTCCTTTTTCAAATTTATTTTTTTATGCTCAATCATTGTGTATCATTACAGCATACCAAATTTATTTTTCCATCATGAGTACACTGTATATTGTTTCAGTCTCATATATTACCAGACATATTATCACAAACAGATAATTTTCCATTTTTGTGAAAGGAAAGAAATCAAGGGGAAAAAAAGAAGTGAAACATTTAAGGGACACAAAAATTACTAGTTTTTAAAAAAATCTTCAATTAGGATAACAGAAAATTAACATTGAGGAAAAAGGTGAGCAAAAGTAAAAGATTTGAAATAAAGGCAAATAATAAATACTACTACTAATTATAATAATCTCTAAAAAATGAAAAGCTCTTTAAAGATGATATGGATAGTAATGTCTTTGTCTTGACTGATATGCATGGGAATCATGCTGGAAAAAGAAATGTTATAGGCTGTAAAGATACATGTGATTAAATGTAATATAAAAATAAAAAAAATTAAAAGCAAGACATGAATGTTCACAGAATGGGTGAAAATTCAAAGCACAATGATTGTAAAAGCTAAGTAAACAATGTGTTTTGAGGAAAAATAAAAATGAAGACACATAATTTACTTGATTGAATAACAGGTTTATTGGTGATTTTCTATAGTCAATATATTGCCAAGTTGCAACTATCATCATAATGCAGAAGGTTTCTTTGTTTGCATGCTTTTGTTTTTGTTTTAGATTTTTTGCCAGAGGGCAATTTCACCTGGAGGGAAACAGACAGAATTGAGAAATCTCAATTCCCCACACTAGTGGGGATGGCCATGCCACAATTCCTTTTCCTCCGTTCTCCTCTCAGAATTTTGGGCATACACGCACACGGTCCTGGCATATGTTTCAAGACAGTGGATCTGGGACTCAAGCTGTGGAATTGGCCATGTGAGGCCCAGGGCCCCAACCACCATGCCACCTGGCCCAGAATGCAGAATATTTAAAAAGCCTCCAAATTAAAATTGTAGATTCAACATATATGTTTGTCCTTATTGAAAAAATTCACTAAAACGAAACAGGGTTTTTGAAAAGTACAATTTCACAGAGAAACAGATAGGTAAGATAAAAGGAACAAATCTTGCAAACTAAAAATCAAATATGCTAGTAGTTATTGACTTAAGTAGACAGAAGGAGGCAACAATGATGAACTTCAGGGACACAGAAAAGCAGAAGAATTGTAAGTAATTTCTTCCTTTGGAATTAAGAGAAGGCAAATGAGATTAAAATTCTACTTAGAACTCTCTCCATGTCTGTGTAAATTGAATGCCATATTATGGCTCTTCTACAGAAGACTGAGGATTTGCTTTACAGAGAGGATGGACCAAAGCAATCCGAGAGAAGAAAAGCCCCTTTAAACTGAAGCTTTCAGGACCACAATAATTAAGCTAATAGTCCACATGCTGAAGACTGAATTCATCATAACTATAATAGATCAATTACTAGATCACATAATATAGAGTGCACATATTAGCCTAAAATGTTACATATAATATTTAACTTGCAAAATAAATATGTTCAGTAGGTACCACTAGTACTTGAGTTCATAGAGTCTGAAAAATCAGAAGTTCAGTTTCTTTCCCAAGGTGCAGTGAGTTCTCCTCTTGACATCTAACAATCAAGATCCAAAGTGAAGGGTCAGTATTATACATATCACAATGAAATGGTCCAGTTGCATTATCATAGAATAAAGGGCTGATATCAATAAAGAATTCACAGAAGTTCTATGCATCTTATAAGTGTACACAGTCACATATGAACACATAAAATATCATTTCCGGGTAAGATGAAGTAGCTTGAAGGAGAAATGTTTAATGACAACTAGAAAAAAAATAATAAAGTGCAGGTATTGTATTTTTAAATACACACAAGTTGGCATTCTAGAATGCCAGGAACTACAAAAAGAAGTTAATTATTTATAGCTACTTTCACCCAGCAAACAATTGCCAATTCTGACTTTAGTCAAGAAACTGAGAATCAATACTTGCCTTATTCAATGAGTATAGTTGAATGGAGAGGAATCACCTTTTGACAGTCTTGAGAGGCTATCCTGTCACAACTGGAGACCTGGGGGACCTGAAACCAGTTTATTATCAAATTGTGACAGTGTAAGGGATGGATTTTAAAAATAAAAAATGCAAATCTCTAAAAAAATGTATAGGATGTAGTGTCTCCTAATAAGAAGAAAAAGACACGAGTTGATGACTCCTGAGGTGGAAGGCTTATGAGATGCAGCTAAAGTAATCATCAGAAGATATTTATAGCATCAAGTGTGTGTATGTGCATGCATGTGTTTATGTGCATGCAGTATATGTGAATATGTGTGTGTGAATAAACTGAAAACTATGCTCTTGGTGTAGTCTTCCTTCTCAAAGAAAAGAAAAAGGAAAACAATGTGCACAATTACATAAACTAATGAAGTAGAAAACAAAAGTGCAGTAGAGATAAAAAGATATACTAGCTATTTGAAAATGTTACTTTTTTTTTTTGAGAGGCTTTTGCCACAGGGCGCGTGCGCTCGCCAGACAGAGAGAGACAGAGAGACAGAAAGCAAAAAATCACCCCCCAGGGGGGATGGCCACACCATAATCCCTTCTCCTCCATTCTCCTCTCGGGATCTTGGGCACACATGCACATGCCCCCGGCGTGAGTTTCAAGCCACCGGGTCCAGGATGCGAACCGCGGTCGACTACGGTCGACTACGTGGGAGTCCAGTGACATAGCCATTACGCTAACTGCTGGTCCCTGAAAATGTTACTAAGATTAGAAATTTATAACAATCCTATACTTTAGAAAGTTTAGGGAGGCCAGCAGGTGGCAGGGTGGTTAGGACACTGGACTCTCACATAACCAGCTATGGTTCAAGTGTCAGACCTGGAAGCTTCTTTGCTGTGAAGCAGCTTTCTAGCTTGGTGCAAATCTATTTGTTTATTTTTAGAATTATTGGCTGGGCTTTAGGAGTCATTTAAATTTTTTCCTATTCCAATAACTTCAAATGTTTTCCTGTGATTTCCACCAGTAGTTTTATAGTTTGAGTTTATAAGTCTGATCCATTGTGAATTGATTTTGTTAATGGTGAGAGATAGGGGTCTAGTTTCATTTTTCTGCAGGTGGATATTCAGTGCCTTGGAGATCTTCTTGGGTTTATTTGGGGTCCTTTGTATTTCTTGGGTCTGGATGTTTGAGTGCCTCTCTAGACTTGAGAAATTTTCTTCCAGGATTTCATGGAATAGATTTTCTATGCCCTTATTAGTTTTTTCACCTTCTGTGATACCAAATATTTGAATGTTTGGACATTTAATGGAATCTAGTATTTCTCATATACTATCCTCGTGTCTTTGTTATTTTCTCTATCTTTTTCGTGTTTTTTTTTTTTCTAGGTCAGAGGTTTTATCATCTATGTTGGAGATTTGATCTTCAGCATGGTCTAATCGACTTTTAGTACTTTCGAGAGAGTTTTTGAATTCCTGTATTACAGACTTCATCTCTAATAGCTCCATCTGACTCTTTCTTATAGTGTCCATTTCTTCTTTCATATCATGGAAGGACTTCCTAATCTCTTATAGTTCCTTGTTTCTTTTCCATTCCAACTCATAAAATTTTGTCACCATAAATGTTCTAAATTCTTTCTCTGACATTTTGGTAATGTGTTTTTTCAAGAGATGGAGTAGAGTTATTGTGTTCTTTTGATGGAGACATATTTCCTGGTTTATTCAGACCTGAGGCTCTTCAACTTCTAGCCATTGGGAGATGTATTCACTTTTGGATACCTTTTAGGAGAATGTTTCTTCAACTAGGAGCAAATGTGTTCTGTTTTGCTGTTGACTGATGTGTGATGAAGTCTCCCTGTTGTGTTTAGCAATATGATCTCAAGAGGAGTATTCTCTTCAGGTGTCTGAAGAGTAATATCTCCTCTTTTGTAGGTGGTTCAGCAAAAAGGAAGATCTCAGGGAGTTTTATAATACTAGGGCATTTCAGAACTGTGATTGTAGACCTGTCTAGTCCCTCTGGGAGGGTGGACGATGAGGAGGTGATGACAATATAAAAGGGAAGAAAATACAAAGGAGAATAAAGAAAAATTTATGCAGCATGCCACAATTTCACCAGGGGGTTGGAGATGGAACTGGGGCTTTCAGTCTGTGAGGCAAGGAAGAGTAAGAAATTAACAAAATAAAGAAGAAGAGAAAACAACAAGGACAACAAAACGGCCTACCTTTCTGAGAGGGGAGGGCTCTGCGGTTGGGAGAGCTGGAGCTGGTGTTGGGCCAATGATGGCCCTGTCTCAAAGTCCCTTTCTGGCCAGGGGGCTGGAGATGGAACTGGGGCTCTGCTGGAGAGTGGAGGCCAGTCTGTGGGGCCAGAAACTGTGGTTATTAATGCCGTATTATTTACTTAGAATTTGCTAATAGAATAGAACTCAAGTGTCTCATCATTCCCCCACCGACCACCCACCACACACATATACATAATGGTAACTAAATACAATGATAGATGTGTTGATGAATTTGCCTACGGTAACCATTCACAATGTATGTATATATCAAATCATCTCATTGTCCACCTTGACCAACTGGAGAAAACTCGACAGAACAGCAAACAAAACAGAAAATGGAAAACTATCTGTTGATAATCATCTATATGGCAATATCTTTGAGTGGAATAGTATACAGTGTATTCATGCCCAGAAAATTCATTTTGTGTGCTGTGAAGATGTACTGTGACTGAATGTAAAAAAAGAAAATAGCATCTCTCTTCTTCATGCACCACTCTCTTGTCCATGCAATCCCTGTCCAATCAATTACTTGTTTTAGGGTCATGAGTACCTTTCATAAAAAGTATTGGTCTCCACTTCTGAAATAGCAGAAAGTTCTTTCTTAGGTACTGCTATATTGAAGATCTATTTCCCCTAATGCATCGCCAAATGTCCGCCACCAATTACGTAGCATCCTGAAAAACAATCTTTCTCCATAAGCTAGGGGGCGCTCTGTCTCCAGAGTTGAGAGCTCTGAGGACTGTTCTGCCTCTGTGGTAGGGAGCTATATCAGTGGATGAGGCTGTACTCCTGTCTTTTAAGTTAGAGGAACTTCCTGATTGGGATTTGAGCTAAAAATGGCATTTCCCCACAAGGCATCTTGTCTGGGAAACAACACGTTAAACATCTTCTAACACTTCCTCTCCAGGCTACTTTCAGACAGAGTGGAGCAGAGCATTATTCTCCTTTCTATAAAATACAACCATCGCTGTTGTGAATACCTTACAATTCCAAATATAATTTTAGTTAATTTTAAGAAGAGTTCTTTGCTATGTTGCCTATTAGCACATTGCATGTTACTATGTAGAAAACATGAAATATTCCATGTGGCAGACAACTCTCACTATAACATGGATATGCTAATTTATGCCTCTTAAAATATTGACATTTTGTGCTCTTCACCATTTTCATTCAATGTAGCCCCAAATCCCCTGGCCCCCATTTCTCTGAGTAGTGACTAACTTAAAACATTGTCTCTATGTAAGCAATGATCTTCCAGGACACTTGTCTTAATGGGAATTTTTCTCATAAACCAGGATCTCATTGGGCCTGAGGTTTTGGAAATAAATCAGTTTATACCACAAAACTGATTTTGTAGTGCAGATCACTGGTTCTCAATGCTGGTGGTACAACAACCAATTAAGGGGAGGGAAAATACTGATTTTGATTACAGGTCCTCCCTCCAGATATTTTAATTTATTAGTTTTGTATTCAAGCCCAGGCATTAGTTTAAAAAAATAAAAATAAAGCCTTCCAGGTTATTCTGATCCTAAAACTGAGAAGCACTTTTAAAGGGGGCCAATTCTACTCACACCTGCAGTTTGCTTGCACATAATAAACTCTATTTTGATCTACACTAACTTGATGCACTGATTCCCATCTGTTGGCTAGCTTCTCTTTCTTTCACAGAGCCATGTTTTTTTAGTACAACTCTATCACCAGGTTATTACTCTGTCCAATAAAGAATTGGTACATATTTGGGGAGAATTTTAAGTCAGCTTTACTCGGTCTACCTAACTTTCTATTCCTTATGCCTTTTATCATCCACATTGATGACAGTAACGTAATCTCTGATCACTAGTACTTTCTAGACAGGTCATAAGCTTTTGGTGAACTAGGATTAGTGTGACCCTCCTCTGCTGCTGTGATTTGTGAGGTGACACTCCCAATCTCTGCTGAAGCCAAAGACACTGCTGTTGCCCGGTGTCAAGGGTGCTGATGCCTCAAGTGCCTGGGACAAAGCCCCTCTCTGCTGACACTCATGACCCAGAGCACTGGGTCTGCTCAAGGTACTTTCTCTGTCGAGTCACCATTCCAGCTGTCATTGTTCTGCTCCCTAAAGCAATCCTGACTTTAGGACCCAGCAGCTGGGACCATGCTATCAAGACAACCTCCCATCAATCCCTGATACTGGTCCACCACTGACAGGTTCCTCAAGCTATGATCCACCCTTGATCTTCAGGGAGGTCTCTGGGACGGGAACCCAGGACCTTCCAGTGTGGCTTCAGTCTCGCAGAGTGTCATATCAGGACCACCACAGCTGGTCCTCTGTCTCTCTTTGGCTATTAAAACCATCTCAGCATTATTGTTAATACTGAAACCTGTTGATTTAAAATCTTCAACTTCAAAATTTGTTCAAAGATCTTTCTCTATCCCAGAGGCAAGGAAGACTTTGGATTTCCTGGTTGACACGGGGTAACTTTGGTGCTTACCTTAGAGACTCTGCAGCCAGACTGCCCTAGTTTGCATCCTGAGTCTGCTGTTTGGCAGCTCCACGACCATGGATGCAGGGTGACCTCCTGCCTCTGTTCCCTCATCATGAAGTGGACTAACAGTGGTATTTACCCCTAGTACTGTGTGAAGTGTTAGTGAGTTATTCGTGTGGAGCACTTGTGCTTACATCATGTTATAAACACTATGTAAACTTCAGCTATTCTTTCTGTTACTGTGATGGAGAGAGGTTCCCTCTTTCACACCTCCCTGTTCCTACTCTCTCTTTCATCTTCCCTATATTTATTTATCTGGGATTATGGCTGGCCTACTGGGAAATATTTTTCTTACTTCATCTGTACATGGCATGATTTCTTGTCCCCTTCCTGCTGTTACTACTTCTGACCCAGTAGGAATGCCCCAACAGCCAAGCTGACAAAGAATTTGATCCTCTAGGGAAGTGTTTCTCACATTCTGGAAGCTCCTCTGTGTGTGTGTGTGTGTGTGTGTGTGTGTGTGTGTGTGTTCTAACTTCTGAAACATGAGCCCATTTGACCTCTGTGCAGAAATTCCCAATGACTGGCAGCCCTAATCATATCCTTCAACTCAGGTGCCTGCTCTAATTATGATGCATGTCTGTATCTCATTGTCTACAGTTCAACAAACCTGTCGGAGCAATACTATTTCCTTGATTCAATAAGCCCTCAGTTTTGATCTCTGAGCAAAGCTAGAGGAACTTTCATGATGGGTCTGTGCCCTCTTCTGTATCCAGAACTCCTCCCAATCCTTTTATAGTCTTCATTCCAGATACACCTATTGTCATGGGTGGGTGCTGTGGGGGCACTCTTTAGGCCAGCCCCCTTCACTTAAGGATCCAAACTCTTTCCCCAGCTGTGGGAAGTGTTGGAAGTGGGAAACTCTCACCTAAGATCACAGCGCTCTCTGGGGTACCCACATCTGATGACTGGTTGGTTGATGTGGGGGGCAACAAGGCCTGGCTCTGCTCAAAGAGAGTCAATTCAGAAAGGCTGCTCTAGTTCCAGAACTTCCCACAGGAGCAGCCATGGTCTGCCATCCAACACCGTTGCAGTTTAACTCCCCTCTCCTTCCAGTCCTGCTCCTCTATGTACCTTCAGCCCTGTTCCTTGGGAACTGGTCCCAACAGCAAACCAGTAAGCCCCCAGGATGCCAGTTTCTTTCTAGAGTCATACCTTTAAGCTCTGCAGTTCTACAAATGTGCCATTGCAGGTGCAATTTTTCCTCAGGGATGTACCCTGCCTTCATCTAGGCAGTCCACTCCTCCTTCAAAATCCAACTCGGGTTTCCTCTGACCCCAAGCTAGGCATGAAGCACCCTCATGCATCTATCATTTCTGCCTACTGCAGCTTCTTTCTAACTTACTGTAATTTCTAACTACTCATTTCTAAAATTTCTCCTCCTTTGAACTTAGTGATTTGAGGCTAGTGTTTGAATTTTATTCTACTTTGTATCTCAAAAGGGCAGCATAACATTGGCACCTAGTAGATGCTCAACAAATATTTGTTGAATAAATTAGTGAATGAGGAGTGAGTGAAGCATGATTCAGAATTTTGATGCCGTACAGAATGTGAAAGCATTACAACCTCTCTGCTTAACAGAATGTGGTTTTAATACCAACTGTCCTCATAGAATGGATGGCAAAATTCAACCTGTTCATCAACCATTACCCATGACTTAATTTAATTTAATTACCAGTGATTTTGACCTAGGACCCAGTCTATAAAGCATCAATCTATAAAAGTTTTCATGTTCACACTGGCCCATTCCTCTATCCAAGGGTGGAAGAAGATTTCTCTTTTATGGTGGTCCTACTGTTTTCTGTGTTAATTTGGACTTGAATATTCAAATAGTGATAGGCTCAGCTGATATATACATATCCATGAACACAAGTTTGACTTTAGGCATAAACCTCAGTGAGTAGAATGAATATACTATAAAGTAGCACCTAGCTGGGGCTAGATAGCTTACTGCAGTCATCATATAGGTACTTTTAATGCATGTTTTTAATTTCAAGAAAAACAGTTTTTGTGTTTTTTTTTTCTCTTGAAACTTTTAAAATTAATTAATTAACATTCATCCCCTAAGATTAATTAAGATCTTTAGCAAATCAATAAAATGTGGGGGGGAAGATATAGAAAGCAACCATGGATACCAGAGACAGTGTGGGAGGAGGGTGGGACACGGCAGAGGGTGAGAGATAGGGAATCAAGGATGGGAAAAAAAGCAAAATATACAGGAAACAAGAAATGGAAAATTATTTGTTGATGATAACATGTATGTTGATATGCTTGATTGAGCCAATATACAGTATATTCTGGATGGAAAATGTCATTTTGTATGCTCTAATGATGTATAATGAATGAATGTAAATAAATAAATTTAAATTAATGAAAAGTAAAAAAAAGACAGTGTATGATAAACATTTTTCAATATTAAAACAAACAAAACCTTCAAAAGCATACAAAAAATAGTGATAGGGTCTATTAGAGATTCAGGATTTTGATACCGTTTAAAAAACTGCAGGATAAAGACCCACTAAGACAATACTGTGCTGTAATCTTCAGAGAACACAACAAATCACAACTTTTTTCCCTCAAGTAATAAAAAGCAAGGAATCTGTTCATATGCCTAGAAAATAATGCAGAATAAGATCAATGGAAAAAGAAAGATGCAAAGTAGGATGGTTCTCAAACAAGGAAAGGTTCTCAAACAACCTAATCAGGGCCTGGGGAGGGCTACATTTGGTGGGAATCACTTCCACAGTGAGGCTGAGAGGAAGCATAGAATAGAGAGAGCGCTGTAGAGACAAGTCAAGAGCTGGGGGTGGGTGGGAGACAGAGCAGGGCAGGTACAAGCTCATCCTTCTGAGTCAGTGTGAAGGTCAACTGCAGGGCACAATAGAGGAAGCCAAGAAAATGTCCCTGCAGGAAGAACAGGTAAAGCCAGATTTTAACTAAATGTCCCCTTTTCTCTTCCACTCACACACATGTACTTTAAACAATCACTGTAACGTCCCTGTAAAGGAGACAGTAAAGGAGACCGTAAATAAGGTATTACTTTTTCCAAGAAATTACAGTTACATTAATATCCTTATAGAACATCACTTACCGTTTGGTGCCATTACACACTGGGCTGCACCATCTGGAGACTACTCACTAGCCAGAAAGAAGGAGACTAGTTAAGAGGGAATGAATATGATCTATCACCTTAGCAGGATCTTATCCCCAACCAGACTTTGATGGCAAAGCCCAACAAGGACAACACATGAATTACAGAAAAATTCATTATGAATATTACTGAATAATATCTAGCAAAAAAGATGAGCAAACAGAACTGAGCGTTACAGTAAAAGAATAATGGACTTTATAATAAAGTGGTGTTCATTCCTACACAGAGGGTGGTTCACTAAGAGAATTTATAACTTTGGGGCCATCATGGCCTCGTGGTTAAGGCAGCTAGAGTCCACACAGCTGAGTGTGAAGTTGCAGTCCTGGCCCCAGTGTCTTAAGAAATAAGCAGGCTGTACGTCTGTGTGTGTGCCCAAAATCCCAAAAAGAGAGAAAGATGAAGGAGAAGAGATTGCAGCATGACCATACCCCATGAGGGGTGCTTTCCCTTCTCTCTCTTTCTCTATCTCTCTGTCTCTCTCTCTAATGTCTCTCTCTAGTATATGCCCTCTAGCAAAATCACCTTATAATTTTCAACATTAATTGCTTAGAAAAATGTACATGATCCATTTTATTGAAGCCAAAATTTCTGGTAAGATAAAAATTTAATCTTGATAATTCCTAATAAAAAATTGTATGTAGCTATTTTGTGAATATGGCAAACATAAAAGCCAGAGCATTAGGCTTAATACAGAAATAATTATCAGGGTCAGAAGGTGGCATGGTTGTTAAGGCACTGGACTTGGACTTACCAACCACAGTTCAAGTCCTGGACCTGGTGGCTTCAAAATCATGCCAGGGGAACAGCAGATGGCATAGCAGTTACATTGCTAGACTTCCACATGACCAACAGAAGTTCAAGTCTTGGACATGGTGGCTTGAAATAATGCCAGGCATCTGTGAGTGTGTGCTCAAGACCCCGGGAAGAGAATGGAGGAGAAGGCATTGTGGCAAGGCCATCTCTCCTGGGGGGGAGAGGGGGTTATCTCTCACTGTGTCTATCTCTCTCTATCCAGAAAGTGCATGTGCCCTAAGGGAGAAAAACAAAAGTCTCAAAAAAATTATGCTGGGTACTTGTGCATACATTCCTAAAATCTCAAGAGGAGAATGGAAAAGAACAGACTGCAGTGTGGCCATCCTCCCTGGAGGTTGATTTCTCACTTTCCCTCTTTCTGTTTGTCTATTTCTCTAAGGTGAGTGCATGCACCCTATTGTAAAAACTAAACTAAGTTAATTAATATAAAGAAATAATTAGAATCATTGTCATTAAAAAAAAGACAAAGATGAATATTATCACTACTGACATTTACTATTTCTGGAAGTACAATATAGTATTACTAGAAAATAGAAATAATGCATGTATTAATATGGGAGAGGAAAAGACAAAATTATTATTTTTTGAATTATTAACTTCATGGGAATGAGTATGATTACTTTTTAATTTTTCTATGTTACAAAGTGCTTTAATTAAAATTAGAGTTATTGGTTACTGAAATTTTTGCTAAAATTCTCATAAAATCTTTAGGACCTGGTATATTTTGTTTACCTGTTTGGGTGGGTAGCCCTTTGATAATTATTTTTACTTTTTTCAATTTTAATTGCTCTATTTATATTTTCTAGATCTTCTCCAATTCTATTTTTTAAAATAAACTTTTAACCTTGGAATAATTTCATATTTAAAGGAAAGTTGCAAAGGTAGGGCAGAGAAATTTTCATAAACCCTTGGAGAATTTATCTCAATTTTTTTATTTAATAATTTTTTATTATTTTAATTTATTTAAATAAATACATCACAGTGATTGAATGTAAATTAATTTATCCAACACATAACAATTTACAGCAGTCCAGCTAAAGACCAACAGACAATTCTCCATTTCTATGTCCCTTAAATGGTTTGCCTCTATTTTTCTCTTTGATTCCTTTTCTCTCACTCTCCCTCATTTTCCCACCCTTTTTAGTATCCAGTATCCATAACCATTTTCCATGCTTCTATATCCTCTAATCTTTCAGTTTCCACCATAGAGTGCAGGCAGTCAATATATACTAAGTGAAGACACATAATGACTCTCACAGCCTGGCTAGCTTCACCGAGCCGTAAATCTTCCATATTCATCTACTTTCTATCAAATGCCAAGGTTTTATTATTTTTTATGGCTGAGTAATATTCCATAGTGTATATGTGCCACACTTTTTCAATCCATTCATCTGTTCGTGGACATTTGGTTTGGTTCCATGTCTCAGCAATTCTGAGTAATGCCACAACACAGCCATGATACATTATCAACACCAAGAAATTAACATCAGTGCCATTTAACTAAACAAACTATGAACGTCACTTGAATTTTACCTCTTTTTCCACTAATATCTTACTCCTGCCAGGATACAGTCCAAGATCTCACATTGCATTTAGTCATCATTTCCCCCTTAGTCTCTTCAGACCTCTGACAGTTTCATGATCTGACCTCCCATTTTTGTGTCTGGAAAGTATTGAAGAGTACAGTTAAGTATTTTGTAGAATGTCCATCAATTTGATTTATCTATTTTTTGTTCCTCATGATTAGGCTGGAATATAGGTTTTTAGAAAAGATCACAGAGTAACATGCCCTGTAATCAGGAGAAAATACTAGATTTTGAATTTATTTATTGGTCATATTACTTTTCTCTCAGCAAATTCAGGAATTCAGTGACATCTTTACATGTCCTTTTTCTTTCTTTCTTCTTTGGACTTATTTTGTTGGTCTTTTAATAATCTTGTTATGAATATTTAGTTATTTCATTCTTTCTAGTTTATTATTATAAGTATTAAAGGCTTTTCTCGGGATCAGCAGTTAGCATAATGGCTATGTCGCTGGACTCCCACATAGTCGACCGCGGTTCGCATCCCGGACCCGGTGGCTTAAAACTCATGCCGGGCCCGTGTGCGTGCATGCCCAAGATCCCGAGAGGAGAATGGAGGAGAAGGGATTGCAGCGTGGTTATCCCCCCTGGGGGATGATTTCTCGCTTTCTGTCTCTCTGTCTCTCTCTGTCTATCTGGCGAGTGCACGCGCCCTGTGGCAAAAACCTCTCAATAAATAAATAAATAAATAAATAAATAAATAAATAAAGGCTTTTCTCTCCACACCCCTTCAGCTGTATTAATATAGGTTCTAATAAGTATTGTCATTAGTGTTCATAATTTCTTATTAAATTTTTTTGATCCAAAAATTCCTTTAAGACTAAAAAGTTTAGTTGGGGGACCAGCAGTTAGCATAATGGCTATGTCACTGGACTCCCACACAGTCGACCGCGGTTCGAGTCCCAGACCCGGTGGCTTAAACTCACACCGGGCGCGTGTGCGTGCGTGCCCAAGATCCCGAGAGGAGAATGGAGGAGAAGGGATTACGGCGTGGCCATCCCCCCTGGGGGGTGATTTCCTGCTTTCTGTCTCTCTGTCTCTCTCTGTATGTCTGGTGAGTGCATGTGCCCTATAGCAAAAACCTCTCCAAAAACAGGAAAAAAAAAGTTTAGTTGGGAAATGATGGGTTGTTTTGTTTACTTGTTTAATAAATTCATTGCTAGTTTCTAAATTCTTAAATTATAATCAGATTATTTCTGCTATTTTTACTTTTGTACTTTCTACTTTTTAAAATTTTTTATTTCTTTTTATTTCCATTTCTCTTATACATTCAATCACATGTTACTTAGCTTACAAAGTGAATATTCCAACATGTGTACATTTCTCACTGGTACAGTTGACAATACTATAAAGTTTTCTTCAATAGATAATAACCCATTTCTTTGTCCCATAAACACCTTGCCTCTCTATTTTTCTCCTTAATGTCCTTCCTCAGACTCTCCTCCTTCACCCTATTTTTATTCTTTGGAATTTATACAAAAATTCTGACCTAACATAAGATTACTTTTGTAACTTTCTATGAACATTGGGGGGAAAGAGTATATATTCTTTGTTTTCAAGGATACAGACTGATGTAGGAGTCTCTCTCACACACACATGCCCTCTCTCTCTCTTTCCATCCTGTCCTAAAATCTTACTTGTTTTCTGACTCCTTGAGTACATGCTGACCCACGTAAAATCTTCTCCTAAAGCTGCAAAACAGTAACAAGTGTTAGGATATAAGCCAGTAACTTTCTTATGGTTGTGTTTGTTCTATCACTTTGATGCTACCAGACATGTAGCTTATAGATATATTAATTATCCATCGTTATGGAAAATTACCCCACTTCTATGGTGTCGGAAGTAGATTCACTGCATGCTATCAGGCTTTCTCCATTCATCTTGTGTTCATTCTATTCGTGTCAAATAATCACAAATTTAAAGGCTTAAAAGCACTTATTTACAATTTCCCAGTTTCTGTCAGTCAGAAGGTTTGGTCTCAGCTGGTTACATCCTGTTTGAGGTCTACCAGCTGAAACCAAGGAGTACACTGGAATGGAACACTCACTTGAGGCTCATGGTCCTCTCCTAAGGTAATTTAGGTTGTAGACAAAATTCCATTCTTTGGGGCTGCGGGACTGAGGGATCTGTTACCTTGTAGGGTGAGGCTGAGGGCACCTCTCAGCCCCTAGAAGCTGTTTGCAGTCTCTGCTACAAGACCCTTCCTCAGGGCTTCTCACTCCACTGATCTCTGACTGCTGTCTCCAATCTCCACAGAAATCCAAGTCGGGCCCACTGAGGTGGTCTCCCTTTTATTAACTCAAAGATGACTGATGAGGGACCAGCAGTTGGTGTAACGGCTATGTCACTGGACTGCCATGTAGCCTACCGCAGTTCGAGTCCCGGACCTGGTAGCTTAAATTTACACCAGGTATGTGTGTGCATGCCCAAAATCCTGAGAAGAGAATGGAGAAGGGATTGTGGCGTGGCCTTCCCCCCTGGGGGATGATTTCTCGCTTTCTGTCTGTCTCTCTCTGCCTTTCTGGTGAGTGCACGTGCCCTATAGCAAAAACCTCTCAAAAAAAAAAAAAAAAAAAAAAAAAAAAGATGACTGATGAGAAGACTTAATTGTAGCTGTAAAATCCTTATAGCTGTATTATACAACACAGTCATGAAAGTGATTTCCCATCACATATTTCAGCATGGATACCAAGAACAGAAATATTGTGGCTCATTTTAGAAGTCTTCTTACCACATAGATTTTAATGATTACTTTATCTTTACTATGGACTATAAACTTTTCTGTTATATGTGCTTTAAAAAAAAAAGCCAAGTCAGAAAAATACTTCTATATCCATGTTTACTAAATCATTATTTACAATTTCTAAGACTTAGAATCAGCCCAAATGTCCAAGAACAGGTGAATGGATTGAAAAGTGCAGTACATGTACACTATAATATACTACTCAGCCATAAAAAGCAATGAAGCCCTGACATTTGATACAAAGTAGACAAATTTGGAAGTTTTAATGTTCAGTGAAGCAAGTCAGACTGAAAGACAGGCATTGTATGTCCCCACTTAATATATACTGAATGTTTGCACTCTGTGGCAGAAATTGAAAGGTTGGAAGGTACTGAAGGTATACTAGTAGGGAGGACAACTGAAGATACTATAAACAGTGTAGAAAGGGAGGGCAGATAACAGGGTGAGGGGGGAGGGACCAGGGAAAAAACATTCAACAGGTATAAAAATGAAAAGTTACCTGTTGATGATAACATACACGGTAATATCAATGACTATGGCTTGATATTTAAGATTATATATTAATCCTCTTCCTTTCCTGGATTTCAGAACATTCTTTGTTTAGATTTGAGATTAATATGCACTATTTTCACACTGAGAAAAAACATTTTGTATGCTGTAAAGATGTACAGTGATTAAATATAAATTAATAAAACAAGTATATGGTTTTAAATCTTAATTAATATCCCAGTGTACAAGTTTGTGTGCATTAAGTTTCCAACTCCTGCTTTGTTATTATTGTTTACAGTTTCTGATGCCTTTTTCCCATCTTGTCTTTTAACTTGTTACTGTTTGGAATTTTTTCTTTAGTCTCTAGTATGTAACCTATTGCT
Source organism: Tupaia tana (assembly GCA_026018925.1). Lineage (NCBI taxonomy): Eukaryota > Metazoa > Chordata > Mammalia > Scandentia > Tupaiidae > Tupaia > Tupaia tana. The sequence continues at coordinate 96,717,247 of JAKSZU010000007.1, forward strand.
AAGCTTTGTTGTAATTTAACCAGATTCTTTTCTTCTGGGTTTTATTAGCAATTTAACCAGAGTCTTTCCTCCTGATAGATGGTTTACTCCATTGCTATTTATTTATATAGTGAAGTTTGTCACCATACTTTATGATTCTGGTGCTATTTTTTACCTCTTGTACTTCCTTGCTTTGCATTGTGCAGTGTGGTGTGTTTGTGTTTCTTTAAGATGAAAGATTTCAGGTTTATATTCTGCTGTGAGGATGATCAGGATGATTATAACTTTTTCTAATAGGATTATTCCTCAAAACTTGGAACACAATCTATTGATTTCCAAATACCAGCAAAGAACTCAGTGAATCTGAGGTCCTGTTTTCTTTTCTATCTCACTTATATATTAATAATTTTAGTTGATTAAACTAGTTAGTGAAATTATTATTACTAATAAATTATTTAGTGAAATCTTTATGTCTTTGTTTACATTATTTGATTACTTCATGATCCTAAGTTTTAGTGTTAAATCAATTTATTTACATTATATTTCCCTTATCTCCCATATTCTTCATCATGTTAGCCGTAGTATCACTATCATTTGTACATATACTTTCAAGGTTTAGAATAATTACATTCAGTTTTGTGACAATAACCCCACCTCTATGGTGTCTGAAGTAGATTCAGTGCATGCTATCAGGCTTTCTCCATTCACCTTGTGTTCATCTCAAAGCTCATTTTGTATTAATTTACTTAAGAGGGGCTCTTAAAAATCATATTCCTTGAGTGCTTTCTTGTCTAAACTGCTACACTTACTGAGTTACAGTTTGGCTGGGAATAACATAGGCCACAATGTTTTTTCAGGATTTAATAGGTATTGTCATCTATCATTGCTACAAAAAAAGACTAAAGTTAGCTACATTTTTTTATCCTATAGATAGTAAACCTTTCTCTTATCCTAGATTTCAAAAAAATTCTTTATGTTTGAGATTAAGTAACTGTACAAGGAAAAAGCTCACTGTTGGCTGTCTTCAGTTAATTCTTCTGGGATATAGTCTGCTTTTTCCATCCACATATTCATGGAAAGTTTTCTTACAATTTTATTTAAATATTTTCTCCCCATGTGTCGTCTTGGTTATCTTCATAGGTGATAGGAATTATGCTTTATGCTTGACCTCCTTTTTAAAGTCTTTCTAGCTTACCTCAGTCTTATCCTTTCCCCTCCTTACCTTATGTTCAGCAGGCTTATTTTCTTTGTACTATTTCTTTTTTTTTTTTTTTTTGAGAGGTTTTTGCTGTAGGGCACGTGCGCTCGCCAGACAGACAGAGAGAAACATAGAGACAGAAAGCGAGAAATCACCCCCCGGGGGGATGGTCACGCCGCAATCCCTTCTCCTTCATTCTCCTCTCAGGATCTTGGGCACGCACGCACACCCGCCCTGCGTGAGTTTTAAGCCACGGGGTCCGGGATGCGAACCGCGGTCGACTACATGGGAGTCCAGCGACATAGCCGTTATGCTAACTGCTGATTCCCTCTTTGTACTATTTCTAATGTAGTCTTTGTTTTTGTAAGAATGATTTCCCATTCCACTTCTTTTCCCTTTTTTTAGAAAGTTTTTTTAAGATTTATTTTTTATTTATTTTAATTTTTATTTTATGTATTCAATCAGTATACATCTCTTAACTTGAAAAGTGAATTTACCCAACATGAATACACTTCACGCCAGTCCAGTTCAGGATATTATACACATTATCATTAATAGATAATAATCCGTTTCTGTGTCCCATAAATTTCTTGCTTATTTTTCTACATAATGTCTTTCCTCATACACTCCTTCTTCCACCCTCTTCCCACACTTTCTTCAGTATCCCTAACCATCTTCCATGCTTCTATATCCTCTAGTCTTTTGGATTCCATTGTAGAGTGTGGACAGCCAGTATATGTTAAGTGGAGACATACAATATCTTTCTTTCATAACCTGGCTTGCTTCACTCAGCAGTAAATCTTCCATATTTGTCCACTTTCTATCCAATGCCAGGATCTTGTTCTTATGGCTGAGTAGTATTTAATAGAGTATATGTGCCACAATTTTTCAATCCATTCATCTGTTCATGGACATTTGGGTTGGTTCCATGTCTTAGCAATTGTGAATGATGTCACAATAAACATAGATGTGCACTCACTTTTCCAATGAAGCGTTCTCCTATCTTTTGGGTAGATACCCAGGAGTGGAACTTCTGGTTCATATAGTAGCTCTATTTGTAGATTTTTGAGGAACCTCCATATTGTTTTCCACAGTGCCTAGACCAATTTACATTCCCATCAACAGTGTAGGAGAGTTCCCCTTTCACCACAGCCCTGCCAGCACTTTTTTTTTTTTTAATGTTAGTCCTTCCGACCGGGGTTAGGTGGTATCTCATTGTGGTTGCAATCTGCATAACTCTTATGATGAGGGATGTTAAGCATTTTTTCATATGCCTTTTGATGGTTCTTATGTCTTCCTTAGGAACTTGGTTGTTCAGGCCATTTTCCCATCTTCTAATTGGGTTGATCATTTTTCCAAGGTAAGCTGTTTGATTTCCCTGTGTATTCTTGTTATCAGTCCCTTATCTGAGGCATAGTTTACAAAAATCTTCTCCCATTCTGAGGGTTATTTATTCACATTAATTACTAAATCTTTTGCTGTGCAGAGATGTCTTAATTGGATGTAATCCCACTTGTCTATTTTGAGGATTATTGCTTGTGCTTTAGGGGGTCTTATTTAAGAAGTCTCTTCCTACCCCAATATCTCCCAGAGTTTCCTCAGTGTTTTCCACTAGTAGTTTTATAGTTTGAGGTCTTAGGTTTAAGGTTTTGATCCACTTTGAGTTAATTTTTGTTAATGGTGAGAGATAGGGGTCTAGATTCATCTTTCTGCAAGTGTATACCCAGTTTTTCCAGCACCATTTCTGAAGAGGTTTTCCTTTTCCCACTAGATTGACAGGTATCCTTTGTCAAAATCAGTTGGCTTTATGTTTTGGGATTTATTTCTGGGATCTCCATTCTGCTCCATTGATCCACAAGTCTGCTTTCATGCCAATATTATGCTGTTTTGGTTATCACAGCTTTATTTATTTATTGTTATTATTTTTTTTGGACGGGGGAGAATTTTTTGCTATTGGGTGTGTACACTCACCAGAAAGACAGAGAGAGACAGAGAGACAGAAAGCAAGAAACCACCCCCCGGAGGGGATGGCCATGCCACAATCCCTTCTCCTCCATTCTCCTCTCGGGATCTTGGGCACGTGGGCACACGCACCTGGCATGAGTTTAAGCCACCAGGTCTGAGACTTGAACAGTGGTCAACTACACAGGAGTCCAGCAACATAGCCATTACGCCAATTGCTGGTCCCACTTTTTCACTTTTTACTTATAAAATCTTTGTAAGTCTTATATTGATCCATCAAGTATTCGCTTAATAGTGAACAAGATCAGATGCTCCCAGATCAAATGTTCACAAGGCTTCCATGCAAAGGAATTTTCCACATGAGAATTATGGACCATGAATTTTACATCTAAATTTTCTTTTTTAGCCTTTCTTTTCCCCAGTAGCTTGACTCTAGCAGCCTTAGAATCTGTGCAAAAATGACCCCCTTCATCCTGCCACATCTGTAACAGCTTGTCGCCACGATTACTTGCTTAGTGCGACCTCACCAGCTTATCCTTGGTTTGAAAACAGAACCAGACAGTCTTGGTGTTCACATCCCTTCCCTTTTCTGTCTAAGCTGCTCACTTGGCATTCCTCATGTCCCCTTCATCTAAGGTAAGCTTCAGCTTGGGGGATGCTCCCCCTATCACCAGGAAGGTACCTCTGGATCCAAATGTGAACAAGTCTCCATTCCAGTTATGTCAAATTTGCTCATAATTCAGCCACCATTTCATAACTGTATTGCATTTATTTTTAATTTCAAGCAGTCCATATCTTACTAAATACCAGTTGCTAGCCTACCTTATTAAAAACTTTGCTTTAGCAAAAGATTGCTCTTCAAAATTCTCACAAATTTAAATAGATACCTAGAGAAATTATAGAACATATCTAGATTTTCCCCATAATACAGTTTTTTTCTATTGTATGTTTATATGTATGTCTGATTTGCTCAACAGCGACTGATATTTTTTATTTATCTTTAAGCTATTTATTCTCATGAACTTTAAACTATTCAAACAATTTTTTATTTCCCAACTCCTTGAAATCTATCTTTCTTGGAGAAAAGGACATGTTTTCTGGAAGAAAATTACATTTCAGAGCATGGGTATGTGGGCAGGCCAAATTTTGGTGGATGCTAACATTTTGGTGGTTAGGCAGCTACACATTAACATAAATGCCCAAGACGTCTTAGGAAAGATGGAATCAGATATTAGAAAAAAAGTTAGACAATGTGATGGGTAATTTAATGTTTCCACTAGAATGGAACACAGAATGCACAGATTATTTCCAGAAGAGATGAACATTTAAACTGGCATACTGAGGGTTCAGCAAGTGGTGTGGTGGTTAAGGCACTGAACTGTGGGTTAAGTCCCAGACCTGGTAGCTTGCTTTCTCACTTTCCCTCTCTCTCTCTCTCTCTCTCTAGTAAGTGCATATACCCTATAGCAAATTTTAAAATAATAATAAACAAAATTAAATAAATAATTATTTAAAGAAAAATTGCCAGACTGAGTAAATTACATGGTGTTCTCCAATGTGGATGGGTATTATCCAGTCCATTGAGAACCTGAATTGAGTGAGAAAGCAGAAGTTGAATTTGCTTTTTGCCTGGCTTCTTGAGCTAGGACTTCAGTTTTTTCCTGCTCCCCCTCAGCACTCATGGTTATCAGGCCTTCAGACCAGTACTGGAATATATACCCTCAGCTCTCTGGTTCTGACTTTGAACTATACCACCAGCTTTTCCAAGTCTCAGTTTGCAGTTAACAGATCATGAGAATTCTCAGCCTCCATAATCACATAACCAATATCTTATAAGGACTCTCTGTTTCTTCCTAAAGTAATGCCATTTTGTAAACTGGGATATGTAGTAAGACCCTGATGAAGCAAGGAACACTGGACCTCTAAATTCTGATGAATATCTTTATCATATCTATGTATACCTAACCTATATCTATCTATCTGTATTTGGGTACTAAGAGTGGTTCTAAAGGAGCAATGTTTTTAAAATTTGAACAGAGAGGGACAAAGAGAGAGAGAAAGAGAGAGAGAGAGTTAGAAAGCAAGCCGCCAGGTCCAGGACTTGAACCACAGTTGGCCATGTGGGAGTCCAGTGTCCTTAACCACCACGTCACCTGTGGCCCCAAGGAGAAAAATTTTAAGGAAAAAGTTTATGAATTAGTTCTGGGGTTTCTGAATTTTTTCTAATCTGAATATATTTAAAGATGTTAATAATTCTGTTTCCATAGTAAAGAGAACACTTAGTCCATGGTATGAAGTGGTAATAGACATAAAAAAAAAATATGTCCATTGGATACTCCTAATCAGCCACTCAAAGAAGCAAAGATCTAGGTGACTGTGTATAGTTTCACACACTTTTGTAAAGCTAATGCATATAAGGTTGACCAGTTGTTAGACAAAGTGATGAAAGGGAATGATGAGCTCAGAGATTCTATTATTAATTTCCAGCCCAAAGGCCATATAAATGACCTGAAAGCTTTATATGTACCCTACAGGAGATCCTTGTCTTCTGTTGCCATAGGAACAAGATAGCTGAAAATCCAATCCCTAATTTCTTCACGTTTCTGGCTGAATTGTGATGAACTTCCAGCTTTTCAGAGTGTCTCTGCCTTAAATCAAGGACACTGATTGGGAATAAATGGGATCCTGTAAATTGGGATGGTGATGTGTGGAAGATGCTCGTAGGGCTAGGGACATTGGGCTATAAATTCTCATGAGTCCCTGCCCATGGAAGAGGTATCCCAACCCAAGTAGAAGCAGTATTGCCACTGACAACAAAACAGCACTTCAGTTTGCTCTCCACTTGACTACTTCTGCCCTCAGTGCTCCTGGTTCTTAGGTCTTCAGAACCAGGCTAGAATCTATATCTTCAGGTCTCTGACTCTCAGGCTTTAGACTGTAACATCAAAAACCCCAAGTCTCGAGAAGAAGATTCCACATGGCTCCTGCAAAGTAGGTATTTCAGGGCACACGAGAAATGAAGATTTTCTACTGATAATTCAGCCTCCAGCAAACAAGCTAGTGCTCCACCTTTTATCTTGTTAATTATCGCTCTGGTCCTCCCACCCAGGCAGGAGAGCCCAGGCCTTCAGAAGAAGATTCCACATGGCTCCTGCAAACTAGACAGATCTAAGAGCACTGTAGCTAAACATCAAAATAGGGTTAAAATATTCCTCAATATCTACTGAATCTGATGCACCAGCGATCACAACAGAATGGCATAGAGATTCTAGATCACCTCTGTCTGCTAGCTCCTCAACATTCAGACTGAACTTCAAGAATTTGAAAGAAACACACCATCCATCAGATGACAAATCACCGTCAGATCACAAGAAATATGGGAAAACAAGAAAATACCTCTCCTCCAAGGGAAAAGAGTAACTCTTCTTCATCCACAAGCAGTTCGGTGAAAATCATGGAAATGTCTGATAAGGAATTTAGAGCATTCATAATGTCAAAGCTAACAGAGATGGAAGAGAAGAGAGATAATGAACTGCTAAAGAGAAAGGAGAAAGAAGTTGACGAGTTCCAGGAGATGAGGAAATTCTTGCAAGATCTAAAAGAGAAATTACACACTTTACAAAAGACTCAAACGGAACTGTTAGAGATGAAGTCTATAATACAGGAAGTCAAAATCTCCCTTGAAAGTATTAAAGGCAGACTAGATCATTCAGAAAATAGAATCTCAGATGTAGAAGAGAAAATGGCTGGCCTAGAAAAATACACGATGACTGAGAAAATGGCCCAAAAATTTGAGAATAATATACGGGAAGTACTAGATACCATCAATCGTCCAAACATCCAGATAATTGGCATTCCAGAAGGTGAAGAGACCCATAAGGGCATTGATAATCTATTCCATGAAATCCTGCCAGAAAACTTTCCAAACCTAGAGAGGCACTCAAAGATCCAGTCCCAAGAAATACAAAGGACCCCAAATAGAATCAACCCAAGAAGATCTTCTCCAAGACACATTATAGCCAGGTTGACCAAAACCACAGACATAGACAAGATACTAAGATTGGCAAGAGAAAAACATCAAGTTACCTACAAAGGACATCCCATCAGGCTAACAGCAGATCTCTCATTGGAAAGAATGCGAGTGAGGAAAGAATGGGAAAATATATTCAAAGTGTTAAGAGAGAAGCAATTTCAGTCAAGAATACTGTACCTGGCAAGATTATCTTTCATGTGGGAAGAAAAGACAAGAACATTCTCAGATAAACAAAACCTGAAAGAATTTACCAGCACCAGACCAGATCTCCAAGAAGTTCTCAAGGGTGTGCTATGTCAAGAAAATTAAATATAGACACACGGAAATAAGAGTTCAAAAACTAAGAAAGTGGCCAACCTAATTGTAGGGACAAGTCTGGAGTTGAATATTATATCCCAGAATTTAATCAGGAAAATTGAACCAGAACAGAAGATAAAAGTACATGAGACTGATAGGTTCATGCACCTACCATTTGAACAGAATCCTAACCTGTTTCCTGGCTTTAAGCAAAGTTCCTTGGCGTTTCTTTGATTTAAGTTAAAACTGGTTTTCTTAATAGTAACGAGTGAACTCACCATTGAAAGTAGTTAGATTATGTAAGAAATTGTGTGATCAACACAATGTGGGTGGGAAAGGAATGGAAGACAATTGTAGACACCAGAGATAGTGTGAGAAGAGGGTGGGAAAGGACAGAGGGTCAGAAAGAGGGGTAAAAATAATTCTAGAAACTAGAAATGAAAATTTTTTATAATAATATGCATGATTAAGTCACTATGCAGCATATTCTGGATGGGAAATCACATTTTGTATGCTGTGATGATGCTTAGGGAAAGAATGTAAATTAAGTTACAGAAAAAAAAAGTTTCAGGAAAAAAAATATCTATTCAATGACTGCAGTAAGATATATAGCCCCAGCTAGGTTCTACTTTATAGGATGTGTAAAGTTAGACTTGAGTTCATGGAAATGTATATATCACCTGTGTTTGCTATGAAAATATTTAGATTAATTAAGGTCTTTAGTAATTCAATAAAATGTGGGGGAAAACAGTATAGAAAGCAAACATAGATACCAGAGACAGTGTGGGAGGAAAGTGGGAGATGGCAGAGGGTAAGAGATAGGGAATCAAGGATGGGGGGAAAAAAAAGCAAAACATACAGAAAATAAGAAATGGAAAGTTATTTGCTGACAATAACATGTTTGTTGATGTGCTTGATTGAGACAATATACAGTGTACTCTGGATGGAAAATCTCATTTTGTATGCTGTAATGATGTACAGTGAATGAATGCAAATAAATTAATTAAAATAAAATAAAATAAAGAGTAGGTGGAAAGCCTGGAAAAAAAAAGTAAATAAATCTTTTTTAAAAAAAATTCTCAACATCCATCATCGTAAGGGAAATCCAGATCAAAACAACAATGAGATACCACCTAACCCCAGTCAGAATGGCTAAGATTAAAAAAACAAAAAATGATAAGTGTTGGCAGGGGTGTGGTGAAAGGGGAACTCTCTTACACTGCTGGAGGGAATGTAAATTAGTCCAACCACTGTGGAGAACCATTTGGAGATTCCTCAGAAATCTACAAATAGAACTGCCATATGATCCAGTAATCCCATTTCTTGGTATCTACCCAAAGGACAGAAGAATTTCTCATTGGAAAAGTGCTTGCACATCGATGTTTATTGTGGCACTTTTCACGATTGCTAAGACATGGAACCAACCCAAATGTCCCTGTACAGCTGAATGGATTGAAAAACTGTGGCACATATACTCTGTGGAATACTATTCATCCATTAAGAACAACAAAACCCTGCCTTTTGACAGAAAGTGGAAGAATATGGAAGATTTACTGCTGAGTGAAGCAAGCCAGGCTATGAAGGAGAGACACTGTATGTCCCCAGTTAATATATACCGAATGTCCGCACTTTATAACTGAAACAGATGGGCTAAAGGATGTACAAACACAAGAGATGGATGTGAATGCCAGATGTGGTTTGTGTGGAGGAGTGGGGCCTGGGAAAAAACATTTGGAGGAGGGATACGAAAACAGCATTGTTGAGACAGGGAGGTAGTGTTATTATATTTTGATCAACTTGACTGGGGAGAAATGTTCACATATTGAAATGATCACCTTGTAAGCTAAATAATGTAATTGAATGTATTAAGAAAATGTAAATAAAAATAAAAAAATATATTAAAAAAAAACCCGAGTCTCAGCCTGCAGAAAACAGACCTTAGGAATTCTCAGCCTCTATAATCATGTGAGCCAGTATCTTGCAGTGCACCTGTTTCTATATATAGACTAATTTCTCTGGAGTCTGGAGTACACTGACTAATGAAACATGAAATTAAGAGACTAATTAACAGAAATTAATTTTTCCAGTTGGCAAATGTAGTAAGATTTCCAGATAAGGATCTATAGTGAAGCAATTTTCTAATGTACTCATAGTTCTTTCTCTTAACAAAAAATTAAGGAAAGTAAAAGGGTTAGAAAGAAAATGGGGTTTTGACTTCCTGGAAGATTAATAGAAGAATCACTTTCCTCTCAGTAACTTCTCTGTAGTTGTTGGTGAGGCAAAGAAGTGAAGAGAGACTCTAGTATATTATTACCTCCTAACCAAGGGTAAAATATTCTGGGGTTATCAACCAAGGGAGTCCTTTGGAATGTTGTTACTTGTCATGGCAACCATCTATTTCAAATACATGTGGTACCTGGCTAGAAAGGACTGGCATGCCCAATTGCCTGGAAATGCTCACTTGTCACTACTTAGGAGGGGAAATTTCTGGTTCCTATGTCACGAGCACTGATGGGTAGTTCTGAAAACCAAAAGTCCAATGGAAGCTGGGCAAAGGATGTGAATAGAAACTCACAGAAGATAATCGAATGTTAATAAATATATAAAAAAAAAAGGGGGCTGGCAGATGCTGTGGTGGTTGAGGTGCTAGATTCCCACATGGCCAACCACAGTTCAAATCCCGGACCTTTATGTATATATAAAGCAATAAAATTGGTAATTTTACTTATTGGTAAGGATAGAAAGAAATGTAAACTCTCTAACACTACCCGTGGAAGTAGAAATGGATGTAATCAATTTATAGAGCAATTTGTGTAGTTCTAGGGAAATGGAAAACCCACAACCCAAGTTTTCTTCTGTGCACCCATAGTTTGTAGAAACATTTATACAGTGAAGGCACTAAGATACATGAGGATGTGTTATTACCTCACCTTTTTATAACACTGAGATACAATTCACATACCATAAAATTCAATCTATTGAAATATACAACTGAGTTTTTTAAATATATCTGCAGAGTTGTACAACTGGCAGCATTTATTTTAGAATATTTTCAAGAGCCCCAAAGAAAACCCTGTGCCTTTAACAATCATTCCCCACCTACTTTTACCCCAGTGCCTGGCAATCACTAATATTTCTGTCTACATGGATCTTCCTGTTTTGGACATTTAATATACATAATGTCAACAAATGTGCATATGGCCTTGTGAGACTGGGCTATTTGTATTTTTATGGTTGAGTTGCAAGTGATTTTTAAAATATATTCTAAATTCTACAGCCTTAACAGATACATAATATACAACTATTTTCTCTAATTTGATAGGTTGCCATCTACTTTTTGATAGTGTCCTTTGAAACACAAAACTTGCTAATATAAATTAAATGTAACATCATTTTTTTCGTTGATTGTGCATTTTGTATCATACCTAAGAAACCATTGCCTAATAAAACTTTTTTTAAAACATTCATTTATTTATTTATCTATTTATTTGTTGTGATTTTCAGGCTGTCAGGTCAGGGACTTGAACTATGGTCAGCCATCTGAGAATTCAGGGCTTTTGCCACTATGTCACCTGCTGGCACACCTACTACAACTTTACAAAGATTTAAACCTCTTTTCTTCTAACAGTTTATAGGGTTGTTGTTATTTAGTTTTGTTTTTTGTTTGGCCAGAGGGTGCATACACTAGCCAGAGGGAGACAGACAGAAAGGGAGAGTGAAATTTTATAGTTTTATCAACTGGATTAGGGAGAGATGCTCACATGTTGAAATATTCACTTTGTAAGCTAAATAACATGATTGAATGTATAAAAGAAAATAAAATTTAAAAAAAAATAAAAAAAGAAAATAAAAGAAAGTGGATGAATATGGAAGATTTACTGCTGAGTGAAGTAAGCCAGGCTATGGAGGAGAGACATTGTATGTCTCTACTTGATATATACTGACTGTATACACTCTACAGCCAAAACTGAATGACTAGAGAATATAGAAACATAGAAAATGGTTATAAATACAAGATATAGTATGGGAAGAGGGTGGGTGAAGGAGGAGAGTCTGAGGAAGGACATTAAGGAGAAACAGAGAGAGGCAAGGTATTTATGGGATAAAGAATTGGGTTATTATCTGTTGAAGATAATGAGTATAGAATCCTCTACTGGATTAGTGAGAAATGTATACATGTTAGAACATTCACTTTACAAGCTAAGTGATATATGTGATTGAATGTATAAAAGAAATTAAAATAAAAAATATAAAAAAAGAAAAAAAGAAAGCTCTCCAAACAATGGGGGGAATAGTCACTCTGCAATCTCTTCTCCATTCCTCCATTCTGTTATTATCTTGGGCACACATACACACCTGTCAGGTGTGCTTTTCAAACCACTGGGTTAGGGATTTGAACAGTGGTTGACCATGTGGAATCCAGCTACCATAACCACTAGGTCACAGGGTCAGCCCCTGTTTATAGTTTTATGTCTTACATTTAGGTCTTTAAGACATTTTGAGTTAAGGGGATATGAGAAAAGCATTTTATGTAATCTTTTGCATCTGGATATACCATTTTCTCAGAATAATTTGTTAAAATATTTTTTTCTCTTTGAATTGTCTTAGCATCCTTGTCAAAAATAAGTTGGTTAAAATAATAATAGTGTATTTCTGAACTCAATTCTACAATGGATATATCTAAACTATGCTAGTTCTATACTGTCTCAGTTACTATGGCTTTGTAGTAAGTTTTGTAAGCAGGAAGAATTAGTCTTCCAACTGTTCTCCTTTATAAAGATTGTTTTGGCTATCCCAGGTCCCTTGATTTTCTGTATGCATTTTAGGATTAGCCTGTAAATTCTTATAATTAATGCAGCTGGAACCTCAGTAGAAGCTTTGTCAGATCTGTACATCAATTTGAAGAGTATTGATATCCTAATAATATTGTAATCTATTCATTTAGGTTTTGCTTACTTTTTTCAACATTGCTTTGTAATTTTCTGTGTACAACTCCTGCACCTCTTTTGTTAAATTCATACCAAGCTTTTTTATTTTTATGGAATTCTGAAGAAAATTATTTTCTTAATTTTATTTTTAAAATTTTATTGTTAGTATATAGAAATGCAATTGATTTTTGTATATTGATGTCATATTCTGCCAATTTGCTGAATTTATTTGTTAGTAGAAATTTCTGTTATTGTTTTGTTAGGTTTTCTATTGGGTGGTCAGAAAAGTCCCTCTGTCTTCCGTCTTCCATTCGAAAGAAAGGACTCTGGGGTTTTAACTCTGTTACCTGATCATGGACAGAGTCTTCTGAGGACATTCCAAGACAGTTACAGTCCTGGGGTCTACTTGGAAAACCGTAGAAATAACGTTTCAAAGGAGATACTCTTGTTGGTTTTGACTGGATATTCATATAAACTTTTTAAAGAGATGAGTGATAGAGCTAATCCTTATCTGTAAGTTCTGAATTTATATTGTTTCATCCTGTGTACAAAACCAATTTTTTCCTACAAATAGGTTTGTGTGTGTGTGTGTGTGTGTGTGTGTTGGACAATTGTAAAGGAAAGAAGAATGTTTATCATGATTTTTGCTTCGATGACTTTAGGACAAATTTTTAAAAGTCGTAAAAAAAAAAAAAGAGTATGCTACTTGTGTTTCTGTATTTCCCAAATTTCTTTCTGTCACTGATTTTTTATTTTATTCTATTTTGTGTAGGAAATAGACTTTCTATAATTTTAATCCTTTTCAATGTAGTTATTTTATGTCTCATTTGTCTATACTGGGGAGCATTTTTTTTTTTTTTGGAGAGGTTTTTGCTATAGGGCGCGTGCGCTCGCCAGACAGACAGAGAGAGACATAGAGACAGAAAGCGAGAAATCACCCCCCAGGGGGGATGGTCACACCGCAATCCCTTCTCCTCTGTTCTCCTCCTGGGATCTTGGGCATGCACGCACACGCGCCTGGCGTGAGTTTTAAGCCACCGGGTTCGGGACGTGAACCGCGGTTGACTACGTGGGAGTCCAGCGACATAGCCATTACGCTAACTGCTGGTTCCCAACTGGGGAGCATTTTTAATGCACTTGAGAGGAATGTGTATTCTGCTGTTGCTGGGTAGAGTGCTTCACAGACATGTCTCTTGGGTCTAATTGGTTTATACTGTTCAAGTTTGCTATCATCTTGCTGTTTTATGAATAATTGTTCTATTCATCATTACAAGTAAAATGTGGAAGTCTCCAATTACTGTTGGATTGTCTGTTTTTCCCTCCTAATCTGTCAGTTTTTGTTCCACGTATAATGGGGCTATTTAATCAGATGCATATATGTTTATTATTCTCGTGTTTTCCCAAGGGCCTAACCATTTTATCATTACAAAATATTTCTTTGTGTCTATAGTAAAAATTTTTGCTTTTAAAGTTTGTCTGATACGTTAGAACTATTTCATCTCTTTTTTTTATTACTATTTGCATGGTGTATCTTTTTCCATTCTTTTTACTTTCAGTTCATTTGTCTTCAAATTTAATGTATGTAACTTGTAAACAGAAATACTTGAATAATTTTTTAAAAATCCATTCTGCATGTGTCCAACTTTAGATTAATGTGTTTATTATAGTTTAGTTAGTGTAATGATAGATAATGGTAAAATTGATATCTGGCAGTTTGCCATTGTTTTATGTATGTCTTATTCTTTTGACTTCCTCTATCCATCTATGCATCAATTTCAGATTGATTTTGTATTAAATAGAAATTTTCTAGTGTATTACTTGAATTTCATTTTAATTTCTTTTAGTCTATATTTTAAAATTATTTTTTAGGTCTTCCCTCCAGATTATAATTAAAATCTTATCCTAAAACAGTGTAGTCTGAATTAATATCAACTTAATTTTAATACTGTACAAACGTTTTGCTCCGATAAGTTTGTTCTCTCCCTCTTCCTTTGTATATTACTGCCATATGCACCATACAAATATATATGACATACACATTTCCCACCCTCTCTGTTTTGTAATTATTACTTTACTCTGTTATCTTTTAAATCTCATAGGAGAATAAAACAAAAATACATTTATATTGCGTTTTCTATTTACATTTGTAGTTAACTTTACTAGTGTGCACATTGTGTAGATTTGAGTTACTGTCTAGCATCCTCCATTTCAGCTTGAAGCAATAAATTTAGTATTTCTTATAGGGAAGATTGAAAAGCAAAAATATAAAAGTAAAAATTTATTTTTGTTTATCTGTAAATGTAATTTTTTTCTTCACTTTTGAAGAATAGCATTGCCAGATATATTGGGTTGTCACAAAAGTCATGATAACATTTTTGCATAGAAAAATATGTCTTTACTTTTCCAACAGCCCAATAGAATTAGTAATTAAAATTTTTATTTTCTGGTTGTTTCTTTCTGGTTCTTTGAATATGTCATCCTATTGCCTTCTAGACTTCATGTTTTTCTTGTTGTTTTTGCTGTTGTTCCTGTTCGGGTTTTTTTGTTTTATTTTGTTTTGTTTAGTTTTTTTTTTTTTTTGGTCTCTAGAGAGAGACACAAAAAGAGAGAGAGAGGGAAAGCATAAAAGCACTCCCGAGGGGGTGGCCACACTGCAGTCCCTTCTCCTCCATTTTCCTCTGGCATGTACGCACATGCCTGGCGTGATTTTCAAGCCACTGGATCCAGGACTAAAACCGTAGTTGCCATGTGGGATTCAGAACCTTAACCATGTCACTTGCTGCCTTGTCGATGGTTTTTTACAAGTCAAATATTACCTTTATTAGCAACATCTTGTACAAGATAAGTTGCTTTTCACTTGAGTCTTTCAACATTTTCTCTTTGCCTTTGGCTTTCAGGAGCCTATATGAATTTTGTTAAGCTTCTTGGATATGTAAATTAATATCTTTTATCAGACTTAGAAAGTTTTGAGCTATTATTTCTACAAATATTCTTTCTGCCCCTTTCTCTCCTTTCCTTTTCAAATTCTTACTATACCCAGATTAGTGTACTTGATATCTTACAGGTGTCTGGGGCTTTGTTTATTTTTCTTTATTCTTTTTTATTTCTGTCCTTTAGACTGAACAACATTGATTGACCTATTGTCATGATTTTTCTTTGTTCTACTCAAATGTCCCATTGAGCCCTTTTAGTCAATTTTTCATTTCAATTATTGTACTTTTCTATTTAGTGATAGAGATTATTTTCATATTTTCTTTTTTTTCTTTAGTCCTTGTATACTATATTTCTTTGAGTATAATATTTTATAGAAACTTTTGTATAGTAAGTTCAACACCTGGTCTTCACAGTGTCTATTGACTCCTTTTATATATAAGCTAGCCTCCCCACCCCCTTTTCTTTTGTATGTGTCATAATTTTCATTAATTATTGGACATTTAAGTCATATAAAGTGACAGCTCTGAAAATAATAACCACACCCCTTTCTAGAGTTTGTTATATATTATGTGGTAACAACTTTCCTGGACTAATTCTGTATAGTGTATGTTCTTTGTTGAATGTGGTCACTGAATTCTCTGCTCAGTTTAGTGGTCAGATAATGACAGGACAGAGATTTCCTGAAGCAATTTTGAAGCGTTACATCTTCCGGGTTTTGCCAAGGTGCTCTGTTCATGTGTGCTGTGCAATGTCTTCAATACTTGTAGCAGTTTACAACTCTGCCTTAGCCTTTCTTTCCTGATTGCAAAGAGCCTCAAGGTGAGCCAGAAGTGAGATATTCCTAGCTCCTTCCTTGGCATACCAGAACCCTGCACATGTGCACGCCCATCTAGCTTTGCAGGAATATGTCAGAGCTTTCAAACCCCATGCAGACATCTTAATTTTAATTAATTTTCCTTTTGGTCAACTTTTTGTTTGTCTCAACTGGTATTGTCACTTCAGGCAGTTGCAATGATATAGAGTTGCCACTATTTTTGTCAGATGCTCTGAAAATAGAACTCTGCACTGAATGAGCTTTAAGTCAGGTCAGATAAAGACAAATCTCAGTGCTGGAGAGCAGCACAATGCTGTGTAAGGCTGATCCACTTGGGAAGGTTCTTGGTTCACTCTGTGCACATTGGGTATGTGCATACCCATGATCCTGGGAGGCTGAAGCTAGAGTGGATCATGATTCAAGGCTCTATTAGAGGTGCTTCCTCTTTGTCTCTATCTCTCTGCCACACTCTCTCATGAAGGAAAAAGGTAATGTTTTTTAAAGATATATCCTGTAAAAATGTTTATTCAAGTCAAACAGGTGATGGTTTCCTGGGAAATTTGGGAGGGGATACAAACCTATTCCCTCTGTAGTACAGGCTAGGTTGCTAGTTGTCACAGCTATTGAGGTGGTTAGGTTGCTGGTTTTCAATGCTGTCATGAAGCCAAGAAGAAAAGGACAGGAAAATGGTAAACACAAGACTCCATATACTTTCTGAGATCCAGCCATTTGTTAACAAATAAACACATCTAAAATTATTACAAGCTTTGATTAATTTCCTAAATTCAAAAAAAAATTATTTTGGGACCAGCAGTTAGCATAATGGCTATGTTGCTGGACTCCCACGTAGTCGACTGAGGTTCACATCCTGGACCCGGTGGCTTAAAACTCACACCGAGTGTATGTGCGTGCGTGCCCAAGATCCCAAGAGGAGAATGGAGGAGAAGGGATTGCGGCATGGCCATCCCCCTTGGGGGGTGATTTCTCGCTTTCTGTCTCTGTCTCTCTCTGTCTGTCTGGTGAGCACACGTGCCCTATAGCAAAAAAAAAAAAAAAACTCTAAAAAAAATAGAAAAAAAATTATTTTGACAATTGTGCCTGTGTTATCGTTGTTTATATGAAGGAGCAGTTTTTCCAAAGTCCTAATTCCATCATTCCAAAAGTGCTTCTCCAGCATTGCTTTTGATATAAAATTTAAACAGACAATAATTTTCTAAGAATAAGAGAATGGACAAGTAAATTGTGATTTCTTCCTCTAACAGAAATCAGCAGTTAAAAGAATGCACTCTGGGTCATTAGCCCTGGAACCTGTGCAGTAGCCAGTGAGAACACTAAGAAATACCTTCATATTTCACAGTTTTTGCTGCATAACCCCTATTTTCATCCCCAGTTGATATTCTGCAGCTAGACCCCAGGTGTACGTATTCTCAGGAAACTGGGAGGCCATTGGAATATCCAGTTCCAGCAATGACGGTGCAAGTTGCAGGATGAACATCAGGGAAACAGCACTGCAGAGAAACTGTGGCTTACCTTCTCTTGCATGCCTTTGAACTCTCAGAATTAACTCCAAGCAATTAGGAAGAAATGTATAATCCATCAGATGACCAGAAAACAGCACAGAGGCACGAGAAATATGAGAAACCAAGAAAATGTCTCTCCCCCAAGGGAAAAGAACAACTCCTCATCATCCACAGACAATACAATAGAATTTGTGTAAATCTTATGTAAACGATTCAGAATACTCAAAGTGACAAAAGTAAATGAGATGCAAGAGAAAAAGACAATAAACTCCAAGAGATGCAAGAGAAAAGAGACAATGAGCCCCAGCAGATGAGGAAATCCTTCCATGAATTGAAAGAAGAAAAAGACACCATAAGAAAGAAGCAAATGAACTGTTAGAAACAAAAACTAAATTACAGGAAATTAAAACCTCCCTTGAAAGTATTAAAAGCAGATTAGTTCATGCAGAAGATCGAATCTCAGATCTAGAAGACAAAACCTATGACCTAGAAAAAAATTAGTGAAAAGAATGAAAAAAAAGAAAAAAAATGGGGATAAATATGGGAAATTCTAGATACCATTAAACATCCAAATATCTGAATAATTGGTATCCCAGAAAGTGAAGAAACTAGTAAGGGCATTAATAATCTATTTCATGAAATTGTGGTAGAAAATTTTCCAAGCCTAGAGAAACATTCAAACATCCAGACCCAAGAAATACAAAGGACCCTAAATAGAATCAACCCAAGAAGATCCTCTCCATGGCACATCATAGCCAGATTGGCCAAAATCGCAGTTAAAGATAAGATTCTAAAAATAGAAAGAGAGAAATGTCAAGTTATTTACAAAGGTTATCCCATTAAGCTAACATCAGACCTTCCATAAGGAAGCTATTTCTTTTAAAATACAAACCAACACCAAAAATCTCCATGTACATATATATTGTTTAAGCATCTGGCTATTTTGTTTTTTAAAAGGCATAAACAGACAAAGAAGGGCATTATATAGCAGAAAAGGCCTAATTCATTAAGAAAATATAACGCTTATAAATATCTATGCACCCAACTCAGGAGCACTCAAATACATGAAGGAAACATAGTTTCCTTCAATATATTGCTAGAAGTCCTAACCAATGCTATCAGAAAAGGGACCAGCGGTTAGTGTAATGGCTATATCGCTGAACTCCCATGTAGTCAACTGAGGTTCGAGTCCCAGACCCGGTGGCTTAAACTCATGCCAGGCACGTGTGCGTGTGTGCCCAAGATCCCGAGAGGAGAACGGAGGAGAAGGGATTGCAGCATAGCCATCCCCCCCGGGGGGTGATTTCTCGCTTTCTATCACTCTATCTTTCTCTTTATTTCTGGCAAGCGCACGCGCCCTATAGCAAAAATAAATAAATAAATAAAATAAAAGGTGTTCAAATAGCTTTAATCATCTCTATTTGCAGGTGACAGGACTGTATATGTATCACAAATTCAAACCGGACAAAAAATGTGAATCATGGGTTTCTTCCTTTCTAAACATTATGCCTCATGGAATTAGAAAAACAAACAAACAAAAAATTGCCAGGAGAAAAGAAATAATACAAATTTAAGTAGAAATAAATGAAATAGAAAATAAACTACTTGTACAGAAAATAAACGAAACCCAAAGCTGATCCTTTGGAAAGATAAACAAAATTGACATATCATTATCTAGACTAATTAAGAAGAGAGAAAGAAACCAGATAAATCAAATTCACAGTGAAACAGGCAACATTACAACAGACATAATAGAAATACAAAAGATCATTAGAGAATACTATGAGTGACTCTACATAAACAAACAAGAAAACCTGGAAGAAATGGACAAATTCCTGGACATGTATATTCTACCAAGACTGGACAGAAAGACATAGAAAACCTGAATAGACCCATAACAAGTAATGAGATCGAATCAGTAATAAATAAGTCCCAACAAAGAAAAGCCCAGGTCCTGAGGGCTTCACTTCTGAATTCTACAAAGCTTTTAAAGAAGTGTTAATCTTCATTCTACTCAAACTATTTCTAAAGATCTAAAAGGAAGGAATCTTCCCAAATTAATCTGATGAAGCCTCATCACCCTCAACACTGAAACAGATAAAAACATGACAAAAAAGGAAAACTACAGACCAATATCTCTGATGAATATAGATGTAAAAATTCTCAACCAGATTAACTAGCAAATCATATCCAACAACAAAAAAAGATTATACATCACGAACAGGTAGGCTTTATTCTAGAGATGCAAAGGCAGTTCAACATACGCAAAACCATGTATGCACCATAGTAACAGAAAGAGAGATAAAAAGCGATAATCACAACAGTCGATGCAGAAAAAGCATTTGATAAAATACAAGTCTGCCATCAAAATTGGCATAGAGGGACATTTTACAACATAATAAAAGCCATCTATGAAAAACTCATAAGTAACATCACACTGAATAGGGAAAAACTGAAAGCTTTTCTGCTAAAAACTGGTACAGGTCAAGACTGCCCACTTTCTCCACTCCTTTTTAATATATTGCTAGAAGTCCTAACCAATGCTATCAGAAAAGAAAGTAAAACAAAAGGTGTTCAAATAGGAAAAGATGAGGTGTAATCATCTCTTTTTGCAGGTGACAGGATTGTATATGTATCGCAAATTCAAACCAGACAGAAAAATGTGAATCATTGCTTTCTTCCTATCTAAAAATCTCCATAATGCTTCCCTGCTCTAGCCAGGGAGGGACACTTTACGTCATTTTTTTTTCCTCTCAGTGTTAGTAAATAACACCTCTGTGTTTAAAAAGACGGAACTGTTTTATATTCATAAAGCACTTGACAAAACTTCTCTTTCAGGGGTTTCTGACATCTCATCAGTGAGGTGGAACCACAAATATCAGTTGTAATTCTAAGCATCTGAATTGTCATGATACAAAGTCATTTCCTCATGTGACTGATCAGGGTAAATATGAACATCAAATTCAAGCCTGGTCCCTCTTGGCCTGTTAGAGAAAGCGCACTCATTACAAGATACAACCACTAGGTGTCACTCAAGATAAAATCCGCAGGCTCCTTAGGGGTGAGAAACTAGGGCAACAGTAAAGGACTTGGCCATGTAGGTGGAGAAAACTAAAATGGCACCCTTCAGTGGCACCATGGAAAGTGCCTCCTTCAGCCCAGGACTCCAAGACAACGTTCTGGACCCTGTGTGCATCTCTGCATTGTGTGTGAACCCATTTAGGTTGGAATCAGCTTGTGCCAGGAAAATAACTAAAATAACCAAACAACACAAAACTCAAGAAATATGTCATAGTGATAAAATGGAGTTAAAATTCCAAGTGTCAAGTTTTCTGGAGTCCCTCCTGGAAACTGTGTCTAAAATGTCAACAGCTGCCCCCAGGTGGTAGTAAGCCAGGTAATTTGGATTCGTTTTAGACCTGGACAATTGAAACATGACTTTTTTTTTCAAATTCATTTCTACCGTTCGCTATGACATTTCTCCCTCTGTTTACTCTGAAACCATAACTAGTAAAAAGTATGGATTCAATACATATTTTTTGAATACATACAATGGATCAAGGGAATGCAATGAACATTTGCCGAGTGTCTATTGCTTTCTCGTACTTTTTTAAGTTTAATTATTTACTGAGAGAGAGAGAGAGCTGCACCCAAGACAGGACGTTCATGCAGTGAGCTATCCAGGTCTCAACTAGCCTGGTGTGGGGCATGCACATGTCTTGTGTGCTCAGGGAGGTCCCAGGATGCAAACTCAGGACTTTCCCCATGCGAGTCCAATTGTGTTACTACCGTTCCACCCACTGGCTCCTTTACTGCTTTTTTACATGCCTTTTTTTTTTCTTTTACATAATTTTCACAAAAACCGCATGAGATAGTTATAGTAACCATTTCTTTGTACAAGCAATTATCAGGGAATATAATCATAGGCATTCTTTACTTTCATTCCTCAGGAGCCTTGTTCTTTATTTCCCCCCCTCAGGAACCTTTTACATTTTATCGAGTAGGAAAACTTTCTCTACCCCTGGATAAGATCCTCAAGTGTACCGCAGTATTCTGATCTCTTATTGCTACTAAAAAGTTCTATAGTTACTTTCACCAGTATAATGAACACAACTTGGTAATTAAAACTGCCCCAAGTTCACATCATAACACAACTCATTTCATTCAAAATGACAGCTCTTTCTCCCCCCACCAGGACTGACCAGTCAGGAGGCCTCCGGAAGGCGGTTAGACGTGACTTTCTTTCTCTTACTCAACTGCTCTGCCTGACGGGTTGGAGAGGACGAAGAAGCAGGGGACATGGAGAGGGCAGTGAAGTTCCTCCCTCTGAGGAGTGCATCTGAGATGCTGGGCATGTACTGGAAACGCCCGGCTGCATTCCCAAGATGCAAGCTGAGCACTTCTAGCTGCCCACAGTTTTTCACATGCTCTTGTTTTCTTTACTGAAGGAAATGTACCAAATATTGTGGCACTTTCTCCTTCCTCTACAATAACAGAACCCAAGTTTTAGTTGAGTATAGTGAACCTTGGAATAAAGGCTACATTTCCCAGACTGTTGTCCTTGCATAACTTCATGGAAACCCCCGGAATGAGAGGCTTGCTTAATTCCCCTTTCCTGTTACCTGCTAGATGGATCAAGGACATGTCATTGCCCGTTAGTCTGTGAAGCGGGCAGAAACGCCAGACCTTACCTGAAAGAATGGATGATGTCACATTTCAGGGGAAAGGGAGCAACTGGGAATCAGGAGTAATTTGTTTGCAGGTGCCTATGGTGTTCACATGGGGTCCGAGTGTTGGGACAGGTGTCATATCTAGCCGTGACGTTCCAGCTGTTTCTGGAGAACCTGGGGTGGTTCTTTTCCCTCCCTCCAATTTTCAGCCCAGGTGTACTTCCAGGGAAACTCGGTCCATGTGTTTCTTACTCACAGGTAACTCAATGTTTCAAGACCTGTTTCCTGTGGGCCTGTCAAAGGAGATTCCATTTCCCCAAGGAGAAGGCCTGGACCCTGCCTATTTGGGTAGCCTAAGGAAGGTGGCATGCCCTGGGAAAGGTGCTGGACATAGGACTCGCCTGGATGACTTGCACTTATGCGTCCCGTACTTGACGGAACACAGTGGAGAAAACATGTCCTGGTGGCCCAGAAACAACTCGGGATTAATTCTGTGGTGCATCCGCAAGACCCTACCGCTGCCTGGGCCCAGTTAGTAGCCACTACAGTATCTCAGCTGGAGCAAACCTGGTAGCTCCAGTCCCACCCACACTCTCACCAACAGGATGAAGTAGTTAATTTAATGATGGTGAATAAACGCAATCTGATGAGCGTGTGGAGAAGGGCTCCCACCTGTATCAGAGGACTGTTGTCCTACCTGTTTTTCTAAAGTCCTTCACCTACCTGTCCCCATATCTTCTCCCAGGGTGCTCTTCAGAGAAGTTGGTTTACCGATCATCCTTCCTTCCCTCTTCTATACTCATTCTCAGTGTCTTGCCTTCTAATCAGCAAGTAAACATGCACAGCCTCCATTTAAGCTCCTTCCCTGACTCTGTCTCTATTATTCTATTCTCTTCCCTTCCACTGAATTTCTAGGAAGAATAATACTTAATAATACTTAATCCCTCCACACTTTGATTCTCAGTTGCTGCCAAACCCAAATATCTGTCTTCACTTTCACCAGTCATTGAAAATGCTTCTTGCTGGGGCCGGATAACCAGCATATCCACTGAAGGGGACTTGGACACATGGAACATGATCACCCCAATGCACTGAATACCAGGAAGCCGCCTCCTCCGTGAAGCTCGTAGTCCTCAGCAGGTTCCCAGGGTATCATCTCCCCTGGCTCTCCTCTGATGTTTCTGTCTGCACCGACTCCTTCTGTGGCTTCTTTTCATCCCTCCACCTCTGAACTACCCATTCTCCTCATCCTCCCTCCACCTCTTAACTACCCATGGTCCCCTTCCTCGCTCTATCTCTTAACTACCCATTCTTCTCTTCCTCTGAAGCAGGCTAGACTCCATCTTGGAAGAAGGACTCCACTTTGGAGGAGCACCTCCATTATAAACTGTTAAATTCCTATGACTAGAAACTTGCCTTGTCTTTTGCATAAGAGTAAATAGAGTGATTAACACTCCGATTGTCTTTAAACCTGAGCCATGAAGACCATTGGTGTTTAGGTAAAGATGGAACATGCCCTTAGGGATGATTAACCTGCTTACCTGTTTGTTCTGCCTCTGTGATGCACTTTTGCTTGCTTTGCTTTTGTGGTTGTAAAACTCTACACACTACCCTTTCAAGCCCACCACTCTTTGTTCTTGCGATTGCCAAGTCAACATAAGCACCCCTGACCTTGCACTTGGGGCTGCGGGGTTTGAGAGACATGAGTCCCCCGTATGCCACCAGCTTAATCAATAAACTCCAATAAATTTGGCTGTGTCTGGATGTCCTCTTACTTCTCGCTGAGTAGACTGTAACACCTCTACCTCTTAACTATCCATTCTCGGAGTTCTCCACTTGCACTCTGTTCTCCAGAATGAGGAGCTATGATCAGAGACAATGCATCCCTGAAGTTTCACGCTAGCGCACCACTCTGTCTCCCTTTATGCTCTGCATCCTTGCCATGTGGACAGAGAGAAGCTATGAAGCAGAGGGTGTTTGGTTCCTAGGACGAGCAGCTTGGGTTTAAATCTCACCTCTGCCACTCATTAGCTGTGGCCTTAGGGCAAAAGACTGAACCTCACTAGATAGCCTGTTATACCTACCCTCCAGGGATATTATGAAGATTAAATAATTTAATTAATCTATAGTGCTTTAAAAAGCATCAGCATGGGACCAGCAGGTGGCATGGTGGTTAAGGTGCTGGACTTCCATATGGACGATGGCGGTTCAAATCCTGGACCTGGTGGCTTGAAATGCACACCACGTGTTTGAGTGCATGCCCCAAATCCCAAGACAAGAATGGAGGGAAGGCATTGCAGCATGGCCATCCCTCCTGGTGAGTTCTCACTTTTCCTCTCTTCGTTTCTCTCTTTCTCTGGTGAGCACATGTGCATATAGCAAAAACATAAAACAAAAACAAAAAACCCACATGGTACGTGGTTAGTAAATCTAAGCAAAAACGAGTGACACCCCCTTGGAGCCTGACAAGCTTGGCCTTGTCATTACCAGTGACACAGCACTCGTGCTGTGCTCTTTAGGTACAAGAAATAGCTCTGAACTAAATGGCACCTTTTATTGAACTACCATCTTTGCTTTTAGAAGATCTATAAAGAAAGAAGGCACAACTGCTTGGTGTGTAGAGAAGGAAAAAATGTCGAGTCAAGAAATCAGAAGCTAAGCTATGTGCCATTGAGAAGATGCTTGTGCCTTCAGATAGCACCCTTCTAAGGTGGAGGTGCCCCAGATTTTTTAAGGAAAATAAGTTCATGTTAAATCTTTAATACCAGCATAATCATTCATTTTCACCAATATTAGGAATCTACATGGCAACCCTATGCCAGAGGACACCAATATATAAAATTCTTTCAGCAGGTCACATGAAACTCCGTGTCGAAGAAAACCACCTGTTACTTGCTTGACAAATATTTCACTGGGAACGTAGTATTTTTAGGACCTTTGTATGGTGGAGAAGAAAACAAACCCCTGGGAATGACGTGGGCTTTTCTCTTGGTATTTAATATAATAGCATCCTTTGGTAAAATGGTTACAGTAAGGACACGCTGGAAGTCTGGAGAATGAGGGGATTTCTGGTCTAGTGGAGAGGACAGTTCAGTGGTTGGGTGTGATATTAAGCTGTGACCTCAGGATGAGTACCATTAATCACATAAGGGTCCTGAGTTTGGGAAAGCTGAAATATGCATGGATAGTGCACCAACAGAGAATCTTGTGACCAAGGGCTTTAGACATCAATTATCATCATAAAAGAAGCCTGGATGAGCAGGCCCTATTGCATGAGAGGCCAGAATTGGGTAAGATTTCCTACAAAGGCCACCTTCCTCTGGCTCAGGGAGGACAGCCTCAGGATCACTGCAGAAGTTTAGGATGTTTTCTCACGTGCATTCTTCTACCTCCAGGCAAGGGCCTGAGTTCAGATGGAGATCCAGGAAGTGCTACAAGCTCTCCTGGCCAGAAAGCCTTCTGTTCAAGTGGTCCCTTTCCAGCTAGACAGTTCCTCTCAGGTGACTACTTAATCACTAAGCACTGCCCTAGGGAGTTCCCTAGGGAGCCCATCAGATTTGGGGCCATGCAAGAGTTTGTCCTGGGAACCAGCAGATAGCGTAATGGCTATGTCGCTGGACTCCCACGCGGTTCGCGTCCCGGACGCGGTGGCTTAAAACTCAACGCCGGGCGCATGTGCATGCATGCCCAAGATCCCGAGAGGAGAATGGAGGAGAAGGGATTGCGGCGTGACCATCCCCCCTAGGGGGTGATTTCTCGCTTTCTATCTCTCTGTCTCTCTCTGTCTGTCTGGCGAGCGCACGCGCCCTATAGCAAAAACCTCTCCAAAAAAAAAAAAAAAAAAAAAAAGAGTTTGTCCTGAGGCGTTGTATCCATTCCCCTAATGAGAGACTCTCTCCTGCAGCACAGCTTTACCAAGACACTGAAACCAGGTGGGTAGAAGGCTCCTCTTCCCCAGCATGGAAGCAGCCCTGTCCACGCGTCCTTCGCTGGCTGACAGCTACTCTGCTGTGCAGGTCAGGCCAAAGTGGCCTCTGCTCTCACAGAGGCTCTGCCATCAGAAACCTGCTTTCTAGGCACACACAGACGTGTGAGGTGACAAATGAGTGCTCTGTACTAAGGAGAAATGTTCACTTGTTGAAATATCCACTTTGTAAAATAAATAATAATGTGATTGAATGTATAAAAGAAAATGAAATGAAAAAAATTAATTAATTTAAAAAGACACTATGTGAAGTTAAAACTTCAAAAACAACCATTGGGCCTACTTTTCAGAAATCACACACACACACACACACACACACACACACACACACACTGCTCAGCACTTTGAATCATAGGGCATCTTTGAGGAGGAGCACCGTATTTGGTCAGAATTGTTGGAAACTGAGATTTTTGGTATCTAAACAGAGAAGTTTTTATTCTGTGAAAAACACAATAAGACACTTGAAAGGCTGCTCCAAACATTATGTTTTGTGTTGGGAGAAGGTAAGAAAAGAAGAACTATAGATATTTCTTTCTAGAAAATAATACGAACTCTCTTCCCAGAATCAAATATCCCAAAGCCTAACAAATACACACATGCCTAACACAACACTCCTAAAGCTGCTGTAACTGCCCAGAATCTATGAGGCATCGCAGTTAAGGGCGGGGCCCACACGTCACATACCAGCCACAAACCTGGCACTTCTTACCCACTGGCTACAAACTCAGGACTTCCCACTGCCCCCTCAGGTTTCTGTAATTCACCAGAATGATTCACAGAACTCAGGAAACTGTTATACATATGGTTGCAGTTTTATTATAAAGGATACAAATCAGGACCAGTCCAAAAAAGAGACCTGTAGAAGGGGCCGTGGGAGGGTTCCTCAGAGTGTCAGCCTTGAGCACATTAAATGTGCACCACCCGAGCATCTTTGTGCAGAAGTTTTACTGGGGTTTTATTACAGATAATTGATTGAATCAGTGACCACATGATTAAACTCAACCTCAGATCCCTTCCCATCCTTGGAAGTTGGGCTGATACCATGTCGCCCAGGCCCCACCCTTCTAATTACCCAGTTAGTGTTTCAGGCATAGTCAGGGCCAGACCTAAAGTTGTCTCCCAGCCCACCATGAGTCACTTAAGTAGCATCATCCCAGTGCAGTCTCAAGGCCTTCCCATGAATAACAAAGCCACTGGTATCATTTTGGAAATTCCCAGGGTTTAGAAACTTCCTTCCAGGAACCAAGGTCCAAGACCAGCCAAAATTATAAATTATATAACGTTCACATATTTTATTATACAGTTTATATTGCAGCCAAATTGAAATTCCATGGGGAAGTGATGAGTCGCAGAAGAAACCTACAGGCTTTCCGTATACCTTGTGTACCCTGTTTCAAAATAATTATATAAAGATGTTAGCACGTGTAGATATTCCAAAGTATGTCTGAAGAATTTTTAAAGACATGAGAGAAGTGTTTAGCTTAGATAAGGGAGCAAACAGGAAGAACAAAACAGTGAACAGCAAAGCCCTGGTGATGTCTGGGAAAGGAGGACCATGGTAGAGGAGGAGAGAGCCCTTCAGGAGACTCTAGGTCCGGCGTCCATCTGGCCCTGGGTCTGCACTGGCTACCGACTATGGAAGCACTGTGTGTTTTCTCCTATACGTCAGCTTGGGATGGAAAATAAAACTTTAACCTCATCCAGTTGAAAGTAATCATTAGGAAAAAAACATAAAAATAAAAACATGTCATACTTTTATTTCCATTGAGTTCAGGCTGTTTAATTGGCTCAATGAGGTAGAAAGAGAGACAGACAGACTGAGAGAATTTTAACAGTGGCTACCACAATTTTACAATTATATTGGGTCATTGGAAGAGTCATGAAACATTTTTGCATAGAAAAACATATAAAAATGCATCATAACTTTCCTGATGACCCAACATTTTCTTAAGTCAGCTTTCATTTGTGTAGTCCTTAAATTTTCTTTAATAATTAATATGTATTTTCTCCAGTTAAAGAAAAAAATACAAAATAATAACATGGCATTGGAACGTTTTAACTGACTTATTCCTCCCTTTTTCTTTGAGAAAAATCTGAAATAATTTTTATATTTTGTCAGACCATGATTTGAGTCCTGGACCTGGTGGCTTAAACTCACGCCGGGCGCATGTGCATGTGTGCCCAAGATCCCGAGAGAAGAATGGAGGAGAAGGGATTGCAGCATGGCCATAAACCCAGGGGGTGATTTCTCGCTTTCTGTCTCTCTGTCTCTCTGTCTGTCTCTGTCTTTCTGGCGAGCGCACGCGCCTATAGCAAAAACCTCTCCAAAAAAATATATATATATAAAAATAAGAAGATTTTATGTTGACAAGAGTCCAGCTTAAAACTTCTTTCGAAACCAAGTGTTCTTGACGAAGATTAAATATGTCAATGTGCAAAAATGCCCTTTTCATTTTATCCACACACCGATGATATCAAGCTAGATATAGGCGGGAACTTTAAAAAGTTTGTGAAAAAAACTGTAATTAATGCATGAGTTGATTTTTGAGCAAAAATTTTTTGAAATCTGTGTGTAGTTTTTTCAAATACATATTTTCCACAAACTTTATGAAGACCTCCCATTCATATTTACATTTAAATTTTCATTATCTTCTGCATTTATTTGGGAGTAAAATTTCTCATAATTATGATGCTCATAGCAGATTTGTACCTAATGCTAGAAATTGAGGCCATAGATTTTATATTTCTTTACATATTAAAGTTCGATTCTAAAATAAACCATTTTTCATTTTTATATACTGTACAGGAACTTTCAGTTCTCTCATAAATTTGCCCATGGAAGTATTATCAAATCAAGATTATTCTCCTAGTAGGAAGGAAATAATAGAAGAAGAAAACAAGAAAAGAATTCAAAGCATATTTTTTACATTTTAAATGCAAAATTCTTTTATATTTTTAAATATCATCTCTTATTCATTTTTCATTCATTTCATTCTTTCATTTCACCATTGAACTGCAATGATAAACTTCTTAACACATCCCTGAGATAAACTCCTTTAAGTATCTGCCATAAAGTTACTTCTGATACAAATTGAGCAAGATCCGACTCTCCTTTTTAAAACCAAGGTTAGGACTTTTCCTCCTTGTAGTTTATTTTTTTTTCTTCCATATTTTATTATTTCTTCATTGCTAACCACACTCTGTTCAGAATGTAGCACAGCAGCTTTCAAAGTATTGTCCACGAATCTGCAGGCCCCTCCTGATGCCCTATTTGGGACTGAGGAGGTCAGAGCTATTCCCCAATAACGCACTGATGGTGCAAAAGAAATGTGAGTGAGGGAATGGCATCAGACTAGATTAGTAGTCACTGTGTTCTCCACTGTCACACACGGTAAAAACAAAACAAAAAATAAAAAGACAAATCTAGTATGTCTTTGACATATTTTATGTAGTGATCTGGGACGTTCACATAATGCACTTTTGCTTCAAAATAAAGTATAACATGGCAAACATATTTTCAAGGAAAGAGACGTGTGTGATTATTTGAGTTGTGAGCAGAGCTGGCCACAACAGTCATGAAATATTATTGAGTACTGGGATGAAGGAATGGGCTGTGGCTGCTTAGACTTTAGTGTTGGCAGATATTTTTCCAAAAATTCATGAAGAGAGCCTCTCACTTCAGGAAAAACACGTGGCTGTTGCCAGTAATAAAATTGAGGTTTTCAGAGAAGAAATGGACTTGTCAAATTTTATTCACCAACATACGTTTGACAGCTTCCCAATACTTACATATTTTTTCTGATAAAATTGGCGGTGCTATCAATAAATGTGATTTTTGTGTCAACATGTGGATGATCTCCCCAACCTATAAGCTATAAATAAGTTCCAAATTACCAAGGCATGATGTTAAAAAATCAGGCATGAGTGAAAAATCTCCTCAAAATGTAAGACAAATGAATTTCAATGTAACAGAGAATGGAAAATTCATTGATATGGTTTCAGAATACACATTGCAACTAACCTTAACTAAATTTCTGATAAGCAAAGAATAACCATAAATATCTAAAAGGACATATGGAAAAATGAGATGTCAAGGCAGACTACAAATATTGTTTTTGGAAAAGTCACGATGTATTTTTTTTCTGTTTTTCTGTGCAAAGAATACATCGTGACTTTTCCAGCAACCCAATTGTTCGTTAATTACTAAACCGGTGGTATTCTTAAAAGCATATTTACTCTTGGGAAATGTTTTTTGGATACTAAAATAGTTCAAATTACCGCTTAAGGCTGGTCCCATTGCTTAGTGGTTAAGGGAGCCAGACCCCCCATGGCTGAATGTGTGGATTGAATCCTATCACCAGCAGCCAGGTGTGTGCATGTGAGTGCCCCCAGTGTCAATGGGATGAAGAAAAAAGAGAAGGGATTGCAGCATGGCCACACCCCGTTGAGGGTGCTTTCTTCATCTCCCTCTGTCACTTTCTGGGAAAATTAAAATAAAGAGAAAAATTGCTGCTTAGTTTAGGAAATGTATCCTTGTGTGCAAATCGTCCATAAGAGTAGTAACTGCTTCACGGTTAACAATTTACAGGGTAAGGAGACATGAAAACGGGTTCTTAAACTTTGCAAAGGACCATTTTGATTAATGGCATATTTTTAGGACCTATTTTGCCTAAAGGCTTCAGTTTTTAATTTATGTGTGAACATTTCTACCATTGAGCCACTGAAATCCCCCAAGTATAACAGGCTGTTATGAAACACTTGAATATGTCCTTGAACCACTTTCCCTCCCAAGTGCCTCACAGATTAAAGCTTTGTTCTTGGCAATGAAAGAAATGTACTCTCCTTGAAAACTGACTGGGAAAGAATATGCTTACTTTGGCTGTTCCCTGTGACCCGTTAAGACACTCTCAACTAATACAAATGTTATTGTAATTTCAAAGAAAATAAATTATATTTTCAGATGCTTCCAAAGAGACCTCAGAACTGATCTATGCCACTGTAATTACGGAGTTTTTGAAGTGACCATTAGTCCTGAGGGTGCAACTAATGAAGGAAACCAAGACCTGGAAAATTATAGACATTGTTGCCTAAAAACTGACCTACAACATCTGTTGGAAACTTGATCTGCAAAACAAGAGACAACTGATGGGCAATGTGTCAGTTTCCGACTACCAGGGAGCGACGCTCCATGCTCGGGGTGACTTCAGCCCCTCTCAGCCCTTCTGAACCCATTTCTTCATCTTGTCTCCCAGTTTTTAACCAGTTGCCAAATCTCAAAACAAGGTACCTTATAGTTCTAGTCATAACTGGGTTCTTGGATGAACAGATTTCCACCAAAGATGCAATTCTGAGATACAAGAAACACACACGTCACATTGTCATCTTGAGGGCTAGACCCTGAAGACCATTTAATAGCTAGCTATATAATTTTCAGCAAATTCCTCTGAACTTTCTGGACTCCGAGTTCTCCTTAGTAAAGGAAAGGGGTAGAGCAGATTCATGTAGTTAACAAAATTCTGTAATTTTATAAAGACTGTCCTAAGCTTGGTTCTTGGTCTGTATAGAGAGGGTTAGGTAAATACTTGCACACACATCCACCTTCCTACCCTTCCTACCTCACCCTAAGTGCAAGTTATCTATTGCTTTTCTCACATTCAGGTTCCAAATCATCTTCAAGACTTTACACTTGATCTTAGCCAAAAGGCCGAGAAGCGATTCTCAGGTCAAGAGAGTTCATACATACTTCTGCCTATCTTAAACTGTTAGGTTGACAAGTATTCCCTACGCTGGCTGCTGAAGAAAGGAAAATCGAAATTAGCTACAAATAAGATGTATTTCTTTAATTTTGGAAAAGGCAAACAGGTAAGAATGTTTAAATACTATTATTTACAGTTATAAATTATGTTATAGTTATTATAACATGTACAAGATGGTTAGCTTAGTTTTTATATTAAATTTTATCCCAAATTAAGGCTGGTTTACTCATTTATTCATTCATATGTTTAAAAGAATGTATATTAATACCTTACTCTATGCAGGACGGAGAATCAGCAATTACACAACATCCTCCCTGGGCTCCCAATCCAGCCAGAAAATAATAAGCAATTACACAAATACCACATGAACTCTGCTACATGCTATCATTCATGGATTCTTCACATCGTACATTTATCACAAATATGTATGTATATTTTGTATCAACATCAGTCGCACACATCCACACATCATGGTGCACACAACAGAGAAAGATGAGAGGCTAGTGGCTAATCAAAGAGTCTGCCATGAATCTTTTGCTCCTGAGAAGCTCCATTCCTAAATCCTAAGCCACCGAGGCAGCCAGCTCTCCAGCTCATTGTCTGTGAAACTCCCAAAATGGCAGGTAGCTAACCTGCAGTAATGTCACTGAAACTGGCTAGAGAATGCGGTTGCCACTAATCTTTGTGATTTTTACACTTTCCCAGAGTAGCTAATGGCTAGCAAAATATAATTTGATCGTGAATGAGATATTAAAGGAAACAGTAAAAGTCCAAACTTGATTAAGTACTGTGGGTGTCCTCAGCGTTCTGTGCAACAAGTGAGACGATTATACAACTCCACCCTACCCCGCTGAAGCTCACCGGCTGCCCAGGCTAACGCTGACAGCAAGAGGTTGTGACACAAGCGATGACTGTTAAACTTTCTCGTACACCCTGGAAATTTCATCTGACCAAATGTAGAATGGTCAGGAGGTGATTATTTCAGCAACCTATTCAGCATTTAGATAGAGGCAGTCTATTAGTTTAGGGAGCAAAACAGCACAATTTTTAATACTGAGGATAAGATATTAGAAGAGTTTTGTCCATTTGTTTGTTTAAGAGACAGGGTTTCACTATATTTCCCAGGTTGGCCTTAAACTTAAAATCCTTCTGCCTCAGCTGCCTGAGTAGCCGGGATTACAGAATTGTGCCACCATGCCCAGTTAAATTTTTTTTAAATCTTGAACTGGTACTGTATATAGTTCAATGGCAGAGATCTTTATTCTTTTACATTTGAGAATTTTCTTCTCTCCTTGGAGAATAAAATTGAGGCTGTCTTGTTAAAACTGAGGAAAGCAAAACACAAAGAAGAGAGAACTAAGAAATTTTTCCACAGCCAAATGAAAAGGATAAAAAAAAGAAATTCTCAACAATCTGTAATTGTGAGTTGGAGTTTCTCCTAATTTAGTAGATAAAAGTAAGAAGAAAAGACATTGCCCATGATAAAATGATGCTTCACTCT
The DNA here is from genome assembly GCA_026018925.1 of Tupaia tana. Taxonomy (NCBI): domain Eukaryota; kingdom Metazoa; phylum Chordata; class Mammalia; order Scandentia; family Tupaiidae; genus Tupaia; species Tupaia tana. Next base: position 96,750,824 of record JAKSZU010000007.1, read on the forward strand.
AACTGCGCATATACTAAGGGCCCACACTTTCTTCGACACCTCCAATGCATAATCTCATTTCATCTGAGCAGTAGCTTTAAGTTGGTCCTATTTTTAACAGGTGGAAACTGAAGCACATCTCTAATTAATGACCTCATGGCCACGCACCCAGGAAGAGGTAAAACAAGATATCCTAACCCAGGAACTCCATTTTTATCATTGCATTATATTACATCCAGGATGTGAGAGACAGATGTGTGAGTCAAGACACCTCCATTGACCAAGACATAAACTCAAGGGCAGGCCAGCCAGTGGTCTGAGAGTTAAGGGGGATGGATCCCACACAGCCAACTCCATGGTTCAAGACCTGGATCCCACAGCTTGAGAAACATATGGTGTGCATGTATGTGCTTGCCCAGATTTCCAAAAGGAGGGAGAAAGGGGCATGACCATCATCATAGGAGGTACTTTCTCACTTTCTCTCCCTGTCTCCAAGGAGCTCAGGTGCTCTCTGGGCAAAATTTTAAAAATAAACAAAAACTAAAAACAAAACAAAAAACAAAAAATGTTCAAGGGCTGACAAAATATGTAAAAAATATCATGATAAAAGGCAATCATTGGGGACAGGATGTGGCGTGGAGAGTAAAGCAATTGGATCATACATGGCTGACTGTGTGGTTTTGTTAGGCCGACCGGCGCTATGCCGGGCCACCCAAAGTCCGGTCAGTTCACGACAGCCCCAAACAACCACAACAGTCGGTTCTTGATGCAAAGCACAAGAGGTTTTATTGCTGGCATGCCAGGGCCTCACTCACAGTCTTGTCGGACTTGCGAGCAGAAGCCCCCAGCAAGGGAGCCTTTGGCATTATAAAGCCTGGGAAGGGGGGGGTTTGGGGGTCTGGAATGAGGAAGTCAGATAAGGGACTTTTTACAGTTTGGGTTGCAGCGACCTCAAAGCTGCTAACCACTTACAAGAACATTTTGCAGACATTACAACAAAGTCAGCTCAGGGAGGAAGGGTATCCGGTAGGGGGTTTTGGGTTGTTTACCATAAGAATTGCTCAAGCTTTTGTACAGAAGCAGAAAAAGCAAAAAGTTAAGTTTTAACAGAGTATAAACGAGATGGCGGATTTTTTATTCTATCATTCCCCCATTTTCTGTTTTTGAAGGGATTTTAATCATAAAATCTAAGCATTAAAGCACGTTTCTTGTTGTTGTAGAGCCTGATATTGTAGTCGGAGCATGAGAACGTGAACAGCATTAACATGGTCTCGGATGAAGCAATTAAATTGTTTAAGATGCAGGGCCCAAAGGGCAGGATAAGGAGAAGTATTATTAAAGGGGCCAAGCAACGTAGAAACTAGGGTGGTTAACCAAGGGGAGCGGCTATACCAGTTTTTAAACCATCATTGTTGAGATTCTCGGTCTTTGCGTCTGGAGTCTAGCCGTTCCCTGAGCTTAGACATCGAGTCCAGTAGAACTCCAGAGTGGTCAGCATAGAAACAACATTGTTCATTTAAAGCAGCACATAAGCCTCCTTCTTTTAGAAATAAGAGATCTAGGCCCCGCCTATTTTGCAAAATTACCTCAGAAAGAGAGGTTAGAGATTTTTGGAGTTTAGTAATAGAGCCTTCTATGGCCCGTAAGTCATTATCTATGGCTCGTTGAAGGCTGTCTAAGTACTGGGGAGTTTGGATAAGGGCAGCCGTACCTGTACCAATCCCAGCAGAAACTCCGATACCCAATAAGATTGCCAAGGTTACAGAAATAGGTTCCCTTTTTTGTCTATAATGGGCATGGTCAAATAGAGTTTCAAAACTGTCTGAGTCATAGTAGAGGATTCGTGGGAGGATCTGCACTAGAACACAGTAGTCAGTTTCAGGAATAAACACCGAAGTATGTATGCAAGGGGTTAAACCAGTGTTACAAGCCCACCAACGCCCGAGAGGAGGGACTAAGTAAGCATTCGCAGGGTGTGCAGTGGAAGAAGTTACATTGCAAAGGGCCAGCAGGTCTGAAGGGATTTTGCCTAGACATGTGCCTTGTCCGGAGACCGAAGTCAAGGTAAGAGTAGTGTTCCAGCTACAGAGGTGGGAGGAAGGGAAAGTAGTATAAGGAAGACTTGAAGCTAAGAATTCAGAGCTGGAGGAAATCAGGGCTGAAAAGGTTCCTCGCACTAAGTTAAAGAGTCTCTGTCTGGTGCCTAAGGGGGCTGTCCAGGTAGTTATGTTAATAACATGGTTATTGCCCACCCGGGGAATTACCTAAGAGAGGTCCCGGGGCTGGTGGGGGTTAACAGTACTTATCAGAGGCAGCATCGCCAGCAGGAGGAACAGGATGTTCCCGGCGAATGTGGAGTTTGAGGGGGTTTTTCAGTTTTTCCAGCTTCCAGGTGGCATCCAATGGTGGTGCCAGCTTAACAAGAGAAGCATGGATCCAGGAGGCGACGCCATCAACTTTTATTGCTGTAGGGGTGGTCAGCAATACCAGGTAGGGTCCTTTCCATCGAGGCTCTAGGTTTGCCACACGATGTCGTCGGATGTACACCGAGTCTCTAACCTGGAATCGGTGAGTCACTTGAGTTTTTAGGCCTCAGCTAGTTGACTCCAGATCTCCTTTTGCACTGTTTCAAGGGCCGTTAGCCTGGTGTAGAGGGATCGAGAAAGGTGAGAACTAGAGAGAGGAAAATTCATAGCCGTAAGTGGGGGCGGGGCCCCGTACAGAAGTTCAAAAGGGGTTAAGTTATAGGGTCCGGGGGTGTTCCGTACACGGAACAGGGCGAAAGGAAGGAGGACTGTCCAGTCTTGTATGCCAGTCTCTAAGGTCAATTTAGTCATGGCCTCTTTTAGAGTTCTATTTATACGTTCTACCTGTCCTGAACTTTGGGGTCTATATGCATAATGTAATTTCCAGTTGGACCCCATGATCCTGGCCAATCCCTGACTAATCTGTGCGACGAAGGCAGGGCCTTTGTCAGAGCCGATAGCGAGGGGCATCCCAAATCTTGGGAAAATTTCTTTCAGAATTATTTTAGCAACAATTTGAGCAGTTTCCTTTTTTGTGGGGAAAGCTTCAACCCATCCTGAAAAGGTATCAATCAGTACTAGCAGATATTTAAGGCCATATTTGTCTGGTGTTATCTCAGTAAAGTCTATTTTTCAGTAGCTTCTTGGGTGATCCCTTCGGAGCCGTTTTTCTGGTGGCATTTTATTTGGGCAGGCATTAACCAATTGGCAAGGTTTACAGTCTGTTATTGTAAAAGTTCTGACTGGATTTTCTTTATCTAGGACTGTTGTTGATTGGACCTGCAATATGTTAAGTCCTTGGGTGGCTCGCTTAGCTGCCTGGTCAGCTCGCCGGTTCCCTTTTGCCACCTGGGTGCTCCCCTTTTGGTGTCCCAGACAGTGGATAATGGCCACTCGTTTGGGGAGATGTACAGCTTCTATCAGATTTAAAATCTGTTCTTTGTATTTTATGTCTTTGCCTGCCGAGGTTAATAAGCCCCTGTGGCTATAGATAGCCCCATGAATGTGTGCGGTAGCGAAAGCGTACCGACTGTCTGTGTAAATATTGATAGTTCTTCCCTCAGCTAGGCGTAGGGCTTGTGTTAAGGCTATAAGTTCAGCCTTTTGAGCAGAAGTTCCCTCAGGCAAACTGCTTACCCAGATGATTTGCTTGTCGTCTACTATTGCCGCCGCCCCTGCCACCCTTTTACCTTCGATGAGATAGCTGCTCCCATCCATGTACCAAGTCAATTGGGCATTCGACAGAGGCTGGTCCTGGAGGTCCCTTCGAATTCCAGTTGTCTCTGCTAGGATTTCTTGGCAGGTGTGGGTGACTGTTTCTGAAGCTGAAGTGTCGGGCAGCAGTGTGGCCGGGTTAAGAATGGCTGGCGGTCCGAATTGGACTCTGTCCTTGTTTAATAAAAGGCTCTGGTAGTGGGTCATGCGAGCATTAGAAAGCCATCGGTCAGGAGGTTGTCGAACCACGCTTTCTAGAGCATGAGGTGCAATGACTGACAATTTTTGTCTCATAGTTAACTTGTCAGAGTCTTTTACTAGAGTTGCCACTGCCGCAATAGATCTCAGACAAGCTGGCCATCCTTCAGCCACTGGATCTAACTTTTTGGAAAGATAAGCCACCGGTCTTTTCTTGGGTCCCAGGGGCTGTGTGAGCACTCCTCGAGCTATTCCCTTCCGTTCATCCACATATTGGAGAAGGGTTATTTCGGGGTGGCTGGCTCTAAAGTGGGCAAGGTCTTGGTGAAGAGCCTCGTCAAAGATAGTCGGCGAATGCCGGAAGCCCTGAGGGAGCCGCGTCCATGTCAACTGCCCCGTAATCCCAGAGTCAGGATCCCTCCATTCAAAAGCAAAGATGCTCTGGCTGGCAGGGTGTAGTCTCAAACAGAAGAAAGCATCTTTTAAGTCCAAAACGGTGTACCAATCACGGTTGGGAGGGAGGGAACTAAGCAAATTATATGGATTGGGCACGGTAGGATGAATATCCTGGACTTGCCGGTTGACTTCCCGTAAGTCCTGCACAGGGCGATAGTCATTGGTGCCAGGCTTTTTAACAGGTAATAAGGGCGTATTCCAGGGTGATTGGCACTTTTTAAGAATCCCCAAATCTAAAAGGCGTTGGATATGGGGTTTGATGCCCTCTCTGGCTTTTCTAGTCATAGGGTATTGGCGCACCGCTACCGGAACTGAAGTTGCTTTTAGTTCTATCACTACCGGGGGTCTGTTAATCGCCAAGCCCATTCTAGCTGTCTCAGCCCATGCTCCTGGATGTTTTTGCAACCAAATCTGGAGGGGGGCCACATTATTGTGTGGGTCCTTATAAAGCTGGTGTTCATCTAGGCACATGGTCAGGATTAAGGTTTGTGCATTATGTGAGACCTTTGGCCCTTCTGGAGCAAAGTTGATTTGGGCCCCCATTTTAGTGAGTAAGTCTCTTTCAAGTAAAGGAGTCGGACATTAAGGGATCACCAAGAAAGAGTGGGTCACTTGTCCTTTTCTTAAGTCTACAGTTCTTCTGGTAGTCCATTGATATTGCTGATGTCCTGTGGCCCCCATGACCCAGGATTTTTTTTTTTAGAGAGTGGCCCCGATGGTGCAAGTAATACAGAATGTTGTGCTCCCGTATCTACTAGGAAATTAATTGGTTTCTCCTCCACCTTTAGAGTTACCCTAGGCTCAGGGAGGGGCTCTGAGCCCCGTCTCCCCTAGTCCGAATCCTCATGTAAGGCCAGCACTTTAGCCTGTTGACCCGATTGAGTTTTTTGCTTCTTTTCCCGTTTAGGACAGTCTTTGGCCCAGTGCCCTCTCTCTTTATAATAGGCACATTGGTCCTTTTCCAATGGGATGCGACCAGGCTTTTGTCCTTTGGCGGGTTCTCGTCTTGGTTTCCTTTTCTTAACTACAGTGGCCAGGATCCGAACTAGGTTTCTTTCTTGTCTCTTTTCCCTTTTATTTTCCCTTTCCTCTCTTTCCTTTTCTTTTCTTTGTTCTTTTTCTTTTTCTGTCTCCCTTTTATGATATACTTTTTTCTGCTTCCTTAACTAAGTCTTGTAAAGAAAAATCTTGTAATCCCTCCAACCTTTGGAGCTTTTTTAATGTCCGGTGCTGACTGACCAATGAAGGCCATTGCCACTGAGGCCCTCTGTCCCTCTGAAACAGGGTCGAACGGGGTAAACCGTCTAAATGCCTCCATGAGGCGCTCAAGGAACACTGAAGGGGGCTCAGTGGCTCCCTGTATAATTTCTCTTACCTTTGCCAAATTGGTAGGACGCCTTGCGGCTCCCCAGAGGCCAGCCACTAGAGCCTGGCGATAGACTGTCAGTCGCTCCCTACCTTCTGCCGTATTGAAGTCCCAGTCAGGTCGGGAAAGAGGAAATGCGGCCTCTATGAGGTTAAGAAGCTGAGTGGGCCGCCCGTCAGGTCCAGGGATGTTCTTTCTGGCTTCTAACAGGATTCTCTCCCTTTCTTCTGTGGTAAAAAGAGTCTGCAGGAGCTGTTGGCAGTCGTCCCATGTGGGCTGATGAGAGAACATCAAGGACTCTACTAGGCCCGTTAAGCGCTGAGGGTCCTCGGAGAAAGGGGGGTGGTTAATTTTCCAATTATAAAGATCAGAGGAAGAGAAGGGCCAATATTGGAGCGGCTGCAAGGGGAGTAATTCTTCTTCTGTGGCCGGCGGTGGTGGCCCATATGCTCGCAGGGGCAGGGCAATGGTGGTGTCTGGGGAAGGAAGCCCTTGCCGGGGTGGTTGTCGGCGGTGACTCCTGGTTCCCTGAGCAGGGCCCAGAAGTGCGCCGCCCGGAGGTCCAGATGGGGCGGGGGCTGACTCGGGAAGGTTCCTGTGGGAATGGGGAGGGTATGGGGGAGGCAGGTCCATATCTAGGAGAAGGGGATCTTGTGTCTCTGGATAGACCCGTTTCGAGCGGTCTGGCAGGTCTTCCCCCTTTGAAGGGTCAGAATTGTAGGACCGTGCTACTAGGATCGGATAGGGGACAGGGTGGTCCGGAGGGTGTCTTGGGACCCATGGCCGGACCCAGGTGGGAGGGTTTTGTATCAAATTCTGCCAGATGACGATGTACGGCTGTTGGTCGGGATGGTTTCCTGGTCCTTTCTGAAAAACAACATCTTTAACGGCAAGAACAGTTTTGATATCAGATGTGCCTTCGGGTGGCCATCCTACACCAAAGGTAGGCCATTCTGACGTGCAAAATGTCCACCAGGGACCCTTCCTAATTTCTACAGATAGGTTGCGACCTCTTCCCTTGACTTCAGTCCAATGTTCAAGAGTCAAATTTAAAGGAGTCGTCATATTCTGTCCCATCGTCACCGGAAAAGTCAACAATACCAGTAAGACTATAAAACACAGAACAAGTAAAACAAAAAGCGACTTACCAACTGTGGTCTTCCACAACAGCAGAAACGAGTCAGATGGGCGTTGGCCGCGAAGGCCTCGGGGACATAAATGTACCCGGTCCGTGCCCTTACAGTAGGAGACTATCAGGCGTCCCTGATCCTCCTCCGCCCTTAGGGCGTCCCCCAGGGCTGCAGCCTGTGATCCTCCGGGCACGTCTGCCGACCACAGTCCGGCTATTTTACAATAGTCCGAACAGCTGCTATACCAGAATCAGGCCTTTACTGAGAGAGGAAGACAAGTAACAGAACAATAGACAGACAAAGGTTTACCTCCAAGGCCGATGCTGTAGGAGCGGGACTGCCGTAAATATCCCGGACGAGCCCCCAAAATGTTAGGCCGACCGGCGCTATGCCGGGCCACCCAAAGTCCGGTCAGTTCACGACAGCCCCAAACAACCACAACAGTCGGTTCTTGATGCAAAGCACAAGAGGTTTTATTGCTGGCATGCCAGGGCCTCACTCACAGTCTTGTCGGACTTGCGAGCAGAAGCCCCCAGCAAGGGAGCCTTTGGCATTATAAAGCCTGGGAAGGGGGGGGTTTGGGGGTCTGGAATGAGGAAGTCAGATAAGGGACTTTTTACAGTTTGGGTTGCAGCGACCTCAAAGCTGCTAACCACTTACAAGAACATTTTGCAGACATTACAACAAAGTCAGCTCAGGGAGGAAGGGTATCCGGTAGGGGGTTTTGGGTTGTTTACCATAAGAATTGCTCAAGCTTTTGTACAGAAGCAGAAAAAGCAAAAAGTTAAGTTTTAACAGAGTATAAACGAGATGGCGGATTTTTTATTCTATCAGTTTGAGTCCCAGACTAGGTGGCTTGATAAACAGACTGAGTACAGGTGCATGTGTTTCCAAAATCATAAAAAGAGGGAGAAATGAAGCAGCAAAGATTGTGAGCAACCATGCCCCTTCTGGAGTGTTTTCTTACTTTCTCTCTTTCACTCTGTCCTCTGAAAAATGCACTCACTCTCTGGAAAAATTAAAAAATAAAATTCAGTCTTCATTACTTCTCAATAGTCTTTGCAGTTTTCATGTACAGATCACTAATCTGGCTCTGTATCACAGAGAATGATTCTTTGGCCCAAGCAATAGAGAAGTTGACCTAATGCTTTTTTCAGTTTTGAAAAACAGTGCATTACCACTTAAAAAAAGAAAGAAAAGAAAAAGAAAAAACACCAAAGGCAAAATTTGAGTTCCTTGCCTTGCCAAGAATAACAGGAAGACACTTACACTGTCCATCAAAGCAAAAAAACACAGCAAACTGCAGTTCGCTTTCCTGCCTTTGATGCCAACTGTTTACCAGCCATATAGAGTCTCTCTGGTTGCTCTAACTCTTTGAACTATTTGGAAGGTAAGTTATTGTGAGGCATTTTGGACCAAAGCGGTCTTCAGTCATGTGCCTGCCTTGCCCATGTGTTCTTTAGGAATTGCATCAGCATACATAAAAGGAGTTCTAGTTGGCCAGACTTTCTGGCTCTATCCGATTAGTAGAAGCTATGGGTATAAACAAGAAGGGACAAAGTAACAAGGGCAAAGCTACAAGCGGTGAACAGGTGGCGGCATCCCTGTCTTCCAGTGCCTCGTACACGTGTGTCCCCTCACTCCCGGCCCAGAGCACACTCACTATATATTGTAGGAAGGCAGTCTGGGGAAATTTCTAGAATTAGCAGAAGTGTCTCTTATTTCCAGTTGCAGATTCATTGAAATTCAATGAATTGTAAGAAATCAACAGATTAGTGAAATAGCAAGTCACTGGACATTGGTAGGACATGGAAACTGGTTGGAACAGTCTGTCAGAACAAAGAAGAGTTGCTCACAGGTAGCAGGAGCTGGCCACGAGACCAAGAGATGAAAGATTCTGGAGACAAAGGTTGGGACCGCTGGTCGAGCGAGCGGTGGAGACCTGTGATGGTGCCTGGAGAAGCACTGGCAACTGAAATTTACCTGGGCTGGATCTTTGTTTCCTCACACTGATGGGAGAGAGGACCAAGGTTACAGCAAGCAAGTACACCCGGGTGAACTGAACTGAGCTGCCTGGACTGAATTGAACTTGATTAAATGAGTGGTATTAGGTTGCACAATTTTAATTTAAGAATAGATAGTTTTATATATAGATATACACACACAAAATGGTAAATTTAGAAACCACAATGCTTTTTAAAAATAATTATTTAATTAGTTTATTATTATTATTATTTTAATTCACCAGAGAAAGAGAGGGAGAGAAAGAGAGTGAGAAAGGAAGCAGCCAAGTCCAGGACTTGAACCACAGTCAGCCATGTGGAAGTCCAACACCTTAACCACCATGCCACCTGCTGGCCCTGATACTACAATGCTTTTACTAAGTTATTTTTAATTCTTTCACCTTGGAATGGACATAGGAAAGTTTTCAAGTCTGTCCTCTTGACCACTAGGACCATCTAAGTGATGTGTAATAACACCTCACCTTTCCTCAGTACATACATATATAGTTTTGGCCTTTTCAAATCATTTTTGTTCATTTTTAGTTGTTAAGAAAGAGAAAACCTGTGCTCTCATTTTTCTCTACTGTCTTGACACAGAAATCTCTGGATAGTGCTTCATGATCAAAAATAACTTTGTATAAACATGGACTAAGACAAGAGAATGAGACAAAAAGCTGTAGAACTGAGACAGGTTGAGAACTAAAAGAATAGCTCTGTGGATTTTGTAAATATATTAGAAAGACCAAGGAAAGGATAGACATTGATAAGCACTGAATTTATAGCCAAGGGGAGAAATTTAAATGATGGCAAGCAGGAGATCTGAGCAATTAGAGGAGATTATGGTTATGAAAGAGAACGATAATCTGGAATAAATGCATTTGGTATCCCTGAAGTAAAGAATTGCCATAGACAAAAACTGAAAGACTGGAAGGCAAAAGTTATTGAAAGCAATGTGGGTACCAGAAGCGGTGTGGGAGGAGGGCGGAAAATGGGGGTGAGAGGAGATCAAGGGGGAGAAAACATTCAACAGACAATAAAATAGAAAATTATCAGATGATGACAATGTGTATGGTAATTTCTTTGACTGGACTAACATATAGGGTATTCATGCTGGGAAAATTAGTTTGCAATGTAAAGATATACAGTGATGGAATGTATAAAATAAGAAAAAACTATTTAAGAAGAAATAGCATTGTAAAAGGTAAAAAATGCATAAAGAGAAAGTGACATGGATAAATACTTAAGATTTTTATTAAAATTCTCCTTGGAATCATACACAATTTGGGGAAGGAGATAATGATGTGGAATTTTATTTCATTAAACTTTGGCATATCTGAGGACCAGCAGGTGGCATGGTGATTAAGGCGCTGGACACTCCCACATGGCGGACCAAGTCTCACACCTGGCGGCTGGCTTTCTCACTTCCTCTCTCTCTCTCTCTCTCTCTTTCTCTCTCTCTGTGTTTCTCTCTGGTCAAATTAAAATAAATGAATAAATAAAATAAAATAAATAATTATAAAAATAAATAAATAAACTTTGGCCTATCTAGCATGTCAAAGGTTTAAAACTAAATATTATGAAACATAAAAAAGAAAAAATAATTGTCATTTAGGGGACCAGACGGTAGTACACCAATAGTATGTGACACACTGTAAGATAATCCCACATAAGGTCGCAGGTTCAAGACCAGAGACTTCCCTGAGAACACTGGGCATGTATTTGCCCATGATTCAAGGATGGCTTAGACTGGAGCGGAAGCTCAGCATCAAGACCCTTTCAGACCACCTGTCTGTCTTTTTCTCTGACTCTGTTTCCCTTGCTTATGGAAAATAGAATTAAATAAACCTAAAAGGAGAGAATGGCCCCCAGCTCAGCCACAGTGATGCAGCATGACGGACGCTGCTGCGTGGTGCTGGAGGCCCATGGGAAGGCCAGGGTCTGCCTGAGCACAGCAGTGCATCCAGCAGGCTGCACAGCCAAGGGGGGCTGAGTGTGACAACCCTTTCGGGAGCATTTCTCTCAGGAAATAAATAAACACACACAAACAGAATTGCCAAATTGTAAAGAAACACCACAACAGCAAACATTTTCCTGAAGTGAATTCGTTAATTTTTACAGCTTGAGAAGAAACTCCGTATGCTAGAGAATAATGACACAAAATTATTGCTATCTAGAAAAATTCTTTTTTTTTCTTGAGAGGTTTTGTTATAGAGCACGTGCGCTCGCCAGACAGAGAGAGACAGAGAGATAGAAAGCGAGAAATCACCCCCCAGGGGGGATGGCCACGCCACAATCCCTTCTCCTCCATTCTCCTCTCGGGATCTTGGGCACGCACGCACACACACCCGGCGTGAGTTTAAGCCACCGGGTCCGGGACTTGAACCGCAGTCAACTATGTGGGAGTCCAGAGACATAGCCATTACACTAACTGCTGGTCCCACTAGAAAACTTCTTTTGAAAGTATTGCTATATTAACAAATTTCAAAAGAAATTTTTTTAAAGAATTACTTTAGATAAGGAAATCAAACAACTCACCTCAAACAGAACCTAATAATCCAGTTATAAATTAAGAATCTACCTAAGCAGACAACTCTCAAAAGAAGACATGCACATGGCCGAAAAAATCATATGATATATATTTGACATCTATAATCATCAGGACTATGCAAATCAAAACCACAATGAGATATTACCTAATCCCACTTGGAATAGCTATAAAAAGACAAAGACTAACTAGTGCTGGTGAGGTTGTAGAGAAAATGAACCCTCCTCTACTGCCGGTGGGAAAGTAAATAAGGATAGCCACTGTGAAAAACAATGTGGAGGTTCCCCAAAACTCTAAAAATAGAACTATTGTATGGCCTAGCAATCCCCCTGTCGGGTATCTACCTAAAAGAAAGGAAATCTCCCAGCTGGAGAAATACCGGCACACTCACGGTTATGACAGCATTACTTACAATGGCTAAGTCATGGAATCAACCTCAATACCCAACAATCAACTAATGGATTGGGAAAATATGGCTCATGAACACAATGGAATACTACCTGGCCACGAAGAACAGAAAAATCCTACCATTTGACACAAAGTGAACCAACCTAGAAGATGCAATGCTACGTTAAATAAGCCAGACTAGGGAAGATGTGTATTGTATGTCTCTGTTTAACACGTACCGAACACTGGCGTCTACAGTGGAAACTGAGATTCAAGCGCATAGACATAAAGAAGGTAATGGTAGACAATGGGGCTGCTGGGAGGTAGGAGAGTTGTGAGAAAATGTTTGACACAAGAATGCACATAGAGGGGGATGAGGCTGCAGGACAGTGCATCACAGCAGAGTAAATACGGGTGTCAACCACACAAACTACAGAATCGGTAACAGATGTGCATAGCACCAGCGCTCAGCACTGAAGATGAACATAGATCATCCCTTGAGTTGACTATTATCTATGCGTGCCTTAAATAAATAAATAAAACCAATAAAGAACTTCTTCAGATAGGCAGAAAAAGTGAGTCTCTATATAGGAAAAAATAGGCCAGCAGACAATGGAGCAATCACTACCAAGTTGTACGAGAACCAATGTCACTTTAACCCAGCCACACGGTCATTCAGAAAAATGATGCAGCCTCAAAGATGAAAAAATGAGACTGTGGAGGCCATTGCAGACTTCTCAACTAAAACATTCCATAATGAAAACCAGCCAACCGGATCGCTTTTTAAAAAAGTTAAGAACCCCAGTTTGAAAAACAGTGATAAAATTAAACAAACAAGAAAACCTGGCAGACACTGAGTCCATTTCTAAAACGGAAGGAAGTGTACAATTGGAAGAATTTGGGCTGTAAAACAAAACTGTTACCCTCAAACAAGTGAAAATAATACAGAAAAAATATTAAAATTAGTAAGAAGGTGGAAGAATAAAGAAAGGGAGTAATACCAACTGCTTCAGTATGGGTGGTAGAGGGTCTCATATTACAATTGCAGTTTAAAAATGTACTTACCCAGTTTAATTGTCTTTATACATATATTATAATGCTAGAGTGATTTTTAAAAAGTAATATCTCTGGTACATAAGAAATTTCTATCTCAAGTTTAGCAATTCATTTCTATTTCTTTTTTTATTATTAAAATTACATCCAAGGTTTTTTATTTTATTTTATTTTTGGATTTGGCCATAAAGTACGTATGCTTTTCAGAGATAGATAGTGAGAGAGAAAGTGAGAAATCATGCCCTAGGTAGCCATATCACAATCCATTCTCCTCCTGGGACTTTGGGCATGACGCGCATGTGCCTGGTATGGTTGTCAAGTCACCCCATCTGGGGCTCAAACTGCACCTTCACCACTCACTACGCCACCTTGCTGGCTCTGACAGCCAAAGTATTTTATTTAACATGGCATAAAGAGTATGATCACATCCTTAAAAAAACTAATTCTAGGGGCCAGCAGTTAGCGGCCAGCAGTTAGCGTAATGACTATGTTGCTGGATTCCCATGTAGTTGACCACAGTTTGAGTCCCGGACCCGGTGGCTTAAACTTACACTGGGCACATGTGTGTGCATGCCCAAGATCTTGAGAGGAGAATGGAGGAGAAGGGATTGCGGCGTGGCCATCCCCCATTGGGGATGATTTCTTGCTTTCTGTATCTCTGTTTCTCTCTGTCTTTCTGGCAAGTGCATGCGCCCTATAGCAAAAATTTCTTGGAAAAAACAAACAAACAAACAAAAAAACTAAAATTAATTCTATCTACTTATTATTTCTGATACTCTAGAATTTTGTTGTATTCAAATTTCATTCATTTCTCTTCAAAGGTTTTTATTTTACTTGTATCACATGTAAGTATCACACTATAAGTGTCACGTTAGCTATACCTTAATAAATTACATAATTGTATTTTTTTTTATTTTAAGTTTAATTTCTCCATGAATGAGAGAGACAAAGAGACCACACCCCAACAGGGTCTTGAAGCGCTGATGCATGCCCAGCTTCAGCCAGCCCCAGTCATGGGCACATGTGGCCTGGCCTACTCGGGGAGACTTCCATGGAGGTCAGCCTCACAGCGTTGAGTTTTTACCACAGTACCTCAAACTAGCAGTTTCATCATTATTTCCTTGGAAATATACTTGTTTTCTTAGAATTTTTCCTTTAAGCCAAGAGTTATTTAAAAATGTTTTGTTTTTATTTGGTAGAGGGTGGATGTGCTCAGCAGAGAGACAGAAAAATGTGCGAAAGCGTTCCCTGTGGGCACGGCCACGCTGCAAGCCCTTCTCTCTCCTTCTGTGATCTGGGACATACACATGCACCTGGCATGTTTTTCTTTTTTCTTTCTTTTCTTTTCTTTTTTTTTTGAGAGAGATTTTTGCTATAGGGTGTGTATACTTGCCAGAGAGACAGACAGAAAGAGATAAGAGACAGTGAGAAATCATCCCCCAGAGGGGATGGCCATGCTGCAGTCCCTTCTCCTCCATTCTCCTCTGGGGATTTTGGGCACGCACGCACACACACCTGACACCTGACCTGTATTTCCAGCCACTGGGTCTGAGACTTGAACTGCGCCATTGGCTATAAGGGGTCCTGCCCCCTAAATCATCACAGTATGGGCTGGCCCTAGAAATGGTTTAGGTTTTAGTTTATACACCTGGAGTTCTTTAGTTATCTTTTTTAACTGATTGTTTCATTCAATTTAATGCTACTATGTGGTTAGTTTATCCATTTTATGTTCTTGAAAATAAGTTTCTTAATCATCTTAAGATTTTATTTTATACATTCAATTGCTGAACATCACCACTGCTTGTAAAATTAGTTTTCCCAGCATAAATACACTACACACCAATCCCGTTAAAGACATTATCATACATGTCATCATCAACAGACAATCCTCCATTTCTGTGTTCTGCAAATGTCTCTCTATTTTTCTCCTTGATGCCCTTCATCTTCTAACTGTGGGACAATCTCCATAGACACAAAGACAGAGACCAAGACGCTGGGCCAGCCCTGGTACCGTGTGCCTCGTGCTCTCTCCCCTGTCCAGCTCCCTCTGCAGTGACGGGACCAGGCTGAGCTCCGAACCCGACCTCTCAGGAACTGTGCCTCCAGGTACATGGACCTCATGGTGATTGCATCTTCCCGACTGACTGCTTCTTAAAATAGCACATCACGCTTTAGTCATGGTAACTCTTCTCTTCTAAGTTCTATCTGGTATTAACATAAATTAAACTTAATTTTCTTAGCGTTAACACAATAAATCTCTTTTTTATAGCGTTATTTTCAACCTGCATTTTTAATTTCATTTGTGAGTTTTATAAGTACCATGTAACTGGATCTTATTTTTTTATTTTATCCAAACTGCTCACCTCTCATTTGATGAGGACTTAATTGCATTTACATTCATTTGGTTATTAAAATGTGGATCTATTTCTTTTATCATTTTGTGTGATTTTCTGTTTACTACTAGTTCTTTGTTCTATTTTTCTTTTTCCTGTTCTCTGCTGGATGAATAGAGTTTAATATGTTTCCCATCCCTTTTTTTTCTGTTAGTTCAGAAAATAAATATTTCTATTCCTTTAGCGCTTACCCTAATCTTTTTGTTATTTTCTATTCATAATTAGTGCTAACTTGTTAATGAACTATAAAGTTTTTCAATGTTTGCCTCCTACTGTTGATTAATAAGATGTGAGCACTCTAACACTCATTGAAAGTCTTCCAAATTTTATTTTAGTGTGACCATTTTTAACCCACAAAGGTTATGCATCAGTTTCTCACTAGTCACATTAATACCTTTTCTCCCATGATTTGTTACTTTCCACACCTGCTATTTCTTGTGTTCCATGCTTTCCCAAGGATTCCTTTTTCTTCTGGGTTTCCTCTGATATTCACAGGGCCTGGAGCAGGTACCGAAATGGATGCCCATGTGGCACATGCTCAGATAGCTAACAATTGTACTTCAGCTGCAAATTGTTAAATGAGTGATGTTTATCCTCATTATGGACAAAGACACCTTCTGAGTAATCTGGAAAGCCTGGTTTGAAATTAGAATTCATGGATGTGAAGCCCTCCAAGGCGGAGTCACGGCTTGGGGACTGGCAGCTTGCCTCACCCTATGCTCATTCTGCCCCATCTACACAAAGGACCTCCGGTCAGGTTGTGATTCTCCCAGCCACGACCCCAACTCCACTCTGAGTCACCTCAGAGCCACTTCTTGGGCTTAGACGTCTGACCACTGGTGGCATGTCCCACTTTTAGGACATGAGAATGGGAAGAGATGCTTATAGGACCCTCTAGTGGCTCAGGGCTGCTTTGACAGGTACCTGGAGCCAGGGTCTGAATGGAAAGGCGGTTCAGAGTGGGTGCATCCTCTTCTATCGTGTGGGCAGAAGATGGCTGTGCAGTGAGTGGCAGGAGATCTGCCTGGCTCTCAAAGAATTTATATCACCAAGTACATCCTTATTTACTACTTTTTATTTTTGATTTTGTTAGATGGCATGTGTTCTTGCCAGAAAGAACAAAGGGCAAGACGAAAAGTGAGAAAGTACTCCCCATGGGGGATGGCCATGCCACAATCCCTTCTCCATTTCTCCTTTCGGGATTTGGGGCACACATGCACTTGCAACGTGTGTGTTTCTCAAAGTACCAGGTCCAGGCCTGGGACTCCAACTGCAGCTGGCCATGTAGGATTCATTGGCCTTAACCACCATGCTATCAGTTGACACTGCTATAATATTTGACCAAGAAACTGTGCATCGTAAACTATGTTCTCCCCTCGACTTTTAAAATACTTCAGCTCGGACCAGCTTTTTAGCCTGGTGGTTTAAGGCAACTGGATTCCCCATGGCCTGCCCATGATTTGAGATCCAGACAAATGGCTTGAAAAATACTCTCAGTGTGTGTGTGTGTGTGTGTGTGTGTGTGTGTGTGTGTATGTGCCCAAGATCCTGAAAGAAATGGAGGAAAAGAGATTGGAGCCTGACCAAGCCCCATGGGGGATGCTTTTCCTTATCTCTCTGGTGAGTGCACACACCCGCTGGCAGAGTGTAAAAAAATAATTAAAAAAAATATTTCTAGGGGCCAGCAGATGGCATAGTAGTTGTTACTGGACTCCCAAATGGCCGACCCTGGTTTGAGTCTCAGACTTGATGGCTTGAAAATCATGACAGGCGCATATGCAGCATGCCCAAGATTTCAGGAGGAGAAGGGATTGTGGTGTGGCCATCCCCCTGGGAGATCATTTCTCACTTTCCTTCTCACTACCTCTGTTTCTCTCCCTCTCCAGCAAGTTCGCACTCCCTAGCGCAAAAAACTCTTAATAAATAATGATAGTACTAAATAATAAAATAACAGTACTAAAATAATAGTAGTGAATGAAAATTGTAAAACCTAAAATTTTTTATTAGCAGAACTATTATATAAACTTAAACTTTTTTTTTTTTTTGCTTTTAATCTTATTGTCAGTTCTCTATAGGAAATTGGCATTTTGCTACATGTTTTGATTTAGTCGATAGTCATTAAATGCTAGCCCTTATTGTTCATGGGCAGTGGCTTCATAAGTCCATGTCTCTCAATACCAGGAAAAATTTGAGAAGTCATTCGTAGGAGAGAGAGATTTCTTTTCTCCTTTGTTCCTTTTCCATTCCCTGCTTCAGCCTTGACCCACTCAGAAGAAAAACTTTACCCACACTTTTGACCTTATATCCTTTGCACTTGGGTGACCAAGGAAGGTCACCTGTTCTTAATCCATGAGGCTGGGTATCTATCTGGGGTACACTAGGCAGCCTCCATCATGCTGGGCAGAGTGGGGTCGAAGGCCCAGTCCAACTCCTCAGCCTGTAATACTCCAACACATCTGTGCCCAGGAGCCCTCAACCAGGATGCTGGCCTGTTCCCAGGTGCTGTCTAGCCGTGCTCAAATATCTCCTTCCACAGAGAATTCTGAGGCAGGTGTAGGCCAGGATTTAGACACCAAACCTCCCACTGAAATCCTTAACAGCATTGAATCGCCTCCCAGTCTGATAGCATAGATGGTGTATTAAAGTCCTGGCAGGTGGAAGGATTCACGGAAGGTATCAAGTTAGTGAAGGTTCGCTCCATCTTCCAGCTCAGGAGTACTTCTGCAATCCTATGTCAAGACCTTGACTTCGTTTCTATTATCTCAAGCCACTTCCTTCACAGAACGGAATTCTCTATACCACATTCTCTTGAGAAAAACAGCATTGAAGTGGAAAGAGCAGAGGTTCTGGAATCAAGAACTGCTTCTATCCTTCATTAGCCCTGAGCCTCAAAATGTTGGCGTCTCTGAGCCTCAGTGTCTGCACCTGTAAAGCAGGGAGAAGCGCATGCTGCTCCAGGGCTCTTACGAGGTCAGTATGAAGGTCCTGGCACAGTGCTTGCACGGCAGACGCTAAATAAGGGGCATTATCACAAGGGGGCTTCAAAAAGGTTATGGAAAGATGCATTTAAAGTACAAGCTTCTTTTATGCAAAAGTTTTGAAATCTGTGCATAGTTTTTAAAATTTTTTAAAATTTATTATTACTATTTTTTTTTCTTTGCTGCAGGGCATCACTCTCACCAGAGAGAAACACACACACCACCCCGGGGGGAGGGGAGAGCTGAGGAGAAAGCAAGCTGCCAGGCCCAGGACTCAAAACATGCTTGATCACGTGCGAGTCCAGTGCCTAAACCACTGCACCACCTCAGGCTCTGGGCATAGATTTTTTTTTTTTTTTTTTGGAGAGGTTTTCACTATAGGGCGCGTGCGCTCGCCAGACAGACAGAGAGAGACATAGAGACAGAAAGCGAAAAATCACCCCCCAGGGGGGATGGTCATGCCGCAATCCCTTCTCCTCCATTCTCCTCTCGGGATCTTGGGCACGCAGGCACACGCGCCCGGTGTGAGTTTTAAGCCACCGGGTCCGGGACGCGAACTGCGGTCGACTACGTGGGAGTCCAGTGACATAGCCATTACGCTAACTGCTGGTTCCCGGCATAGAGTTTTAATATGCATTTTCTGTGAACGGGTTGAAGACCCTCCTCATATTTTGTTGTCACAATTGTCACTCACGTTTTATTTTAACAAATCGACTTCCACCCCACTCTGGCATCCCTTTTCTTTGAGGGAGCTCTGTGTTGTGTGTGTGTGCATGTGTGTGTGCGTGAGTTCCAGTTTCATGAATTTAAACCGGATGGTGTCTGGTAGTGAAGCCTCTCACTTGCTACTCAGAGTAGCACCTACTACACTGAGGACGAAGGCTGCCAAGTGGTGATTGCTGTTCTGAAGTGATTAATGAATAGCTGACAACTAGGTCCTCGCCACCCTGAGGCGAAGCTAGTGCATGTTGTTTGTTTGTAACTCATTCATTTGCTCCAGACCCAGCACGAGTCACAGCCACTGACTGCCAGACCAGGCACGCGGAGTCCAGCCCCTCCGACCACAGCGCTTCTGAGGCCCTCAACACCACGGGGGGTCCCGTGGGGGCTAAGATGCTGCTCACTGCATCATGGGGCCATCTCGCCTCCCTTGCCCAACTTCCCCCACCCCATTTCCCTTCATTGAGTCACCCTATTCTGCCTCTCACTAGACATTCCCTCAGGAATCCCTGACTGATTCCTGGACCGTTGGGGATGAAACTAAATTATGAAAGTTTAAGGATTTTTTTTCATACTTGTACTTAAATCATCAGAGCAATGAGCCCGGGGGGTGGTGGTTTTCCTTCATTCAAGCCTGCCAAGTCCACATAACCTGATAGGGGAGCATTTCAACTCCAGAGGGAAAATAATGCCTTTTTTCATGGTTCTTGGGAGACAAAAAGAATAGCTGTCTTTTGAATGGTGCTTATTAGATTCCAAAGCCTGAGACACACACACTGCAGGAAGCCCAGGTGAAGGATGTGCTCGTTCTAAGTAGAGCCAGGCAGTACAAAACTCCAGGAGCTTCAAGGGAGGGAGGAGAAAGTGTTCCCAAATGATAATAATGCAGTTCGAAATTTTATCTTGTCTTCCAAGACAAGACAGTGAATGTGAGTACTGACTTTATTTGCACTTTCTAAGTTTTACCTGACAAATACTAATTGTGCACATTAAATATTTATGGGTTCCACGTTACAGCTGTGAACTAAGGTAGACCTGAGGTCCTGATCCTACACTGCACCTTCTAGCTGATCCACCCGGCCCAAGTTTTCCCACATGTGAGCTTGGGCTCCTCGTCTGAATAGTGAGATATTTAATGCCTCACAGGCTCATTTGTATGTCTGTCTCGAGGATTAGAGGAGCTCGTGTGTGTGACACACTCCACGTAATGAGTGGGACGTACAAGAGCTGAGTAAGCAGTAGGTTCCCAGGTGTGGCCAGGACACAGACTGACTTCCAGTCATCAAACATTTATTAAACACCAACATTTGCCTCTAGGCACAGAGGCATGAGAGATGGTCTCTGCTCTGGTTCCAAAAGGAAGATGCTGCTGTCCCGCTCACCACGTCTTTGACCATTTGCTCCCACATCTGAGCACAGAGCATATCAAGCGAGAGCCCAGGGAGCAGGGACTTTGTGAACCTTACACTCATTTCTCCCCAAATCTCGAAGACTGAGTAAACTCACTGAGGTTCTTTTGGTACCAGTGACCGTTCTCTCTCGGACACATCAGCTTACAAAACAGTCAAGAGCCCCTGCCCGGAGGAGATTACATTCTGGAGGAGTATAATCATCCAAAATTTGCCACAAACCTTTTTTTTTTTTTTTTGGAGAGGTTTTCACTATAGGGCGCGTGCGCTCGCCAGACAGAGAGACATAGAGACAGAAAGCGAGAAATCACCCCCCAGGGGGGATGGTCACGCCGCAATCCCTTCTCCTCCATTCTCCTCTCGGGATCTTGGGCACGCAGGCACACGCGCCCGGTGTGAGTTTTAAGTCACCAGGTCTGGGAAGCGAACCACGGTCAACTATGTGGGAGTCCAGTGACATAGCCATTACGCTAACTGCTGGCTCCTGGCACAAACCAATTTTTGATTCATGGATAGAAAATGTCTTTGATGGCATCCGCAGGTGATATGGAGGTGAAGGAGCCTGAATCCCACATACATGACTGACCAGTGTGAGTCCCAGACCCAGTAGCTTGAAAAACACATTAGAAATGTGTGGGGACTCATAATCTGAGAGGAGAATGAAGGAGAAGGGACTGTGACATGGCCATGGCCATCCCCCCTTGGGGGGAGAGTGATTTCTTTCTCTCTCTGTCTCTGTCCTGGCATGCTCATGTGCTCTATAGCAAAAACCTATAAAAAAGGAAAGGAAGGAAGAAACTGTCCTCGAGGAACAGAGACAGTTCAGAGATAACACCCTCTTGGGAAGCTCAGTGCTGCCCACACACCTCCCCACCCAGACTGCGAGCTGCAAGGCCCCAGGCGCAGCCTTAGTGGGGCATGTGAGCAGGAGGTCCAGGGTACCGCTGGTTTCCAGGAGGTGGGTTCCTGCCTGACATGGCTTAGGAATTGGACCTCTTAGGGATCCACCCACGCCCTTCCTCCATCCTCCACCGAAGGCAGTGTGGGGGTGGGCTCGGCCTACAGGTGCGTGTTTGTGGCATTACTGCTCTGCCCTCCGCAGGCGCAATCCGAGAGCCGCTGTCAGGAAAGATGCCGGGTTCACGTGGACGTAAACAGCCAGCAGGTTCTGATTAATCCGAATTGGAACTATTCAAAGAGTCACAAAAAGAGATCTTTTCCCCTGAAGGAATTTACATGTGAAGGGAGACTAAGATGGGAAATAAACATTTCTATAATGATTAAAGTTAATTGGCTTGAAAGGATGCCTCTGAAAGAAATGCTTTCTGGTCTGTGTTCCAATCCAATCTATTTTGGGACAAGCCTGTTTTTCATAAGATTGGTAACTGCAAACAGATACCGGCCTTTCATTGGAAACAGATGGCAGAGGACATAATTAAAGAAGTATGCACTGGCATCTCAAATAACTGCTTTCAATTACAGCATTTCAAGAGTATTAAGGGGAAATATTTTAAACAAGACCACTGCAAAAATAGATTTTGTCATTAACTTTGAAATAATATTTGACTTAAGGCTGAAGTTTCCCTGTGCCAGGTCTGCATCTCACAGGCTCATGCTGATTGGTGCAGGAGAAATGGGATCATTGTGGTTCTATCATTGAGGAGGGGAAAAATCATTTTTTTAACGCAGAGAAGAGCCATATTTTTCTTCTGGTAAGACTTATTTTGCACTTGAATTGTGGTTACATTTCACATCCTGTGGGGCTCTCACAGGGAAACCATTTCAATGCTAAGTCCAGGGTTACCTGTCTGTCACTAACATGTGGGTTTGAGTGTGTGACCAGGAGGTACCAGCCTGCCCCCCCAACCATGAACATGCATGTGTGTCCTGGAGACCACGTTCATAAGTGCATGCTATATCACACTGAGTCAACATGGGAAACCCCAAAATAGGTCATTTGTGGAGTCAGCAGATTGCCTGGGCTTGTAAGCTGTGGATTAAGCAGTTTTCTCCCTAGATGATTTTTATAGCGATTATAATAATGGCCATTATATTGCATTGGCAGTGTGCACAATGCTTCATTTGCCCTATGTGGCATATTGCAATAAAGGTTTCCTCTCTCTGTAAGTAGGCATGGAGCCCCTCACACACACAGGTACTGCACCAGCCGATGAAATAATGAACAAGACGAATGTCTGCCTGCCCTCTCAAAGCTTGCGTGACGCACCGTGAGAAGAGACAGTGAACAACCACATACAACGGAGGCTAGGTGGTGCCGTGGTGAAAGGTCTCCGGGGAGCATAGAAACGAGGAGCAGGGGTACTTCATCCGAGAAGTGGCTTCTTCCTTACTGCCCTCAACAATCCTAGGAGGAGAAAGGTAAAGCAGAAGTGCAGTCTGTCCCCTCAGTGATCAAACACGTGCACTTTCTCAAGAACCGATGGCTCCTAGAATTGTGGCAGCAGTCAGGCATGAAGCCTAACTATTGATTGTTAATGGGCATTAATTGATTACAAGCACAACACAAATTTACTTTTTATTGTATGTGCACACACAAGGAGGTAAAATGATCTGATCCATCCATCACAGTAGCTCAGGCTGGGAGCTTGGACCGCCATGGCGCTAAGTCGAGAGAGCTCTTACTCACTGCCTTGGCACCAATGATTTGGGTAGCTTGAGGACAAAGATGGGGTTGTAGTGAGTCATCCACAGAGGATCAGAATACTGAACAGTTCGCACCTTGTTTTCCTTGTCATATAGGAAGTGAGTAAAATTCTACAATTGGAATTTTGGATTTATTTCTTCCATTGGAACAATTACACCCTAAGAAGCTGAGGAACTTCCCTTCAGGAGCATATTCAGTGTTCCAATTTTCCATGAAGACATTCAGATCAATCCTGCCCCATAACTAGCTTTTCCTCATTTCACTCCCTACAGTGTATGTGAGTATGTGTGGTGTGTCCAAGTGTGTGCATGTGCACGGGTGTATCCTATATTCTTTGTTACATGTTGGAGCACAACGCAGCACCACAAATGTTGATACCATTCATTCAATATGAGACTATAAACCTGGTTCCCAAAGAATTAAAAAAATATATGCACAAAAGTTATGTCTTGGTAAACAATGAGGGGAGAAAGTTTCCAGTTGGAGGTAGGAGATGGAAAGGGAATTCTGGATAAGGAAATGTATAGGGGAAACCTTGAATGTAATGCAAAGTAAGTAAAGACGTGAGTGTCTTTTCTACAGAAATGGTACAAACTCTTCAGGCGAGAACATCTTCTGGCTTAGGGGCACAGGTGATCCAGGGTGCCAGGCTGAACGATAGCCTGGTTCTTTCCTCCCTCGTGGGCCCAGGGCTTGCTGCAGCCTCAGCATGGGTGAGCGTACTTCTTTACTTCCCAGACTTTGAGTTGACCACATGACTTGGTCTGACCCGGAGGCAGGTGTGATCATGGCCCTCATGAGGCCTTGCATGCGTCCCCTTGCTGCCTTTGCCTCTTCTCCCTCCGTGAAGAAGAGCAAGTGGCCTGCCTGGCTCTCGGGTCCCAGGACCGTGACAGGCATGGGGAGCCGACCCACTACAGCTGAGCCCTCCCTCTCAGCTCACCAACCCAGAGAGGAGTGAAAATAAGTGCTTGCTCTTTTAAGCCACTGAGTGTGTGGGGGGATTCACTACTCAGAAATATTATGACAAAAGCTAATCAATACACTGAGAGAAATGGCTGTGCGTGGAGGTCGGGAGAGGGTGGGGCTGGTGGTGGCTTGTTCACTGCCTTTCCTGAGGGAGGGGAGTTAAGGTCCTCCTTGCCTGAGCAGAAACTGGGCTTTTCACAATTCACACCAAGTCCACATAGTTTGGAGAGTGGGGACTGTTATTTCTGGTTCACCAATATTTAAATCTGATAGTAACTAAGCTGAAAATGGTCTGGAAAAAGTAAATTAATTTAGGGAAGTCTATGCCTCTCATATTCCAAAAACTTAAGGAAGCCCTTTGACTGAAGTGTAATCTCTGTCATTCCTTTGCCTAGTCTGGTGTGAAGTAAACACCAGAGTTTAATACACGTGTCAACGGAAATAACCGCCTCTGCAAAAATAATAAATCATGAGGTTTATTTTTGAAGCGTGAGTTTGAGTGACCTAGGCCCAGAGATGAGGCACAAAATGCCCCTTTTGAGGTGAGCAGGTACAGGGTTCCTTTGATTTTGACAGTGAGAGACAGAGTTTGAAATTTAGTTAAGAGTTTTCCATTGGCCTTGCCCAAAAAGGCAGGACATGTGGAAGTGGAGGGCTTGTAGGTTACAGGTGGGTTTCATAGTTTTAGGCTGGTGATTGGAAAAGGAAGGGTGCTGAGATCAGAAACCTTTAACAGAGGTGAGGAGGGTTAATACACATCACAAAGATAATATGCCAGGGGCAGGCTGTAGGAAGAGTCCTGTTACCAACAGGTCAAAATGGTCTGCTAAGTTTGTGGGCATGACTCCCTCCAGGCCCTCTGGAAAGGATTTTGGAAAATAAGAAAAAGCAGTCAGACTCTGTCCTTGCGTGCCATTAGGGGCTGCATGTCAAAAGTCCCCATGTTGCAAGGCCTGTGCTCAGAATCAGGACCCTTGGTCCAATGTTCCATCTATTGCTCTCTTCTTTAAGTCACCTGTTGTCAGCTAATAGCTTCCTAATTCCTTTTTGCCCAGCACCCCTGCCCAGGCAGGCAGCAGTGAGGGCACTCGGATGGTGTTGATGGTAGTTCTCACCTTTCTCCTAGATCAGTGCTATCTGCCTTATCTGTCCTATCGCCTTGCTCTCAGACAAGCCTACTTTCACTGTGCAGAATGATCTACCCTGAGGTGCCACTGGGCTGTGCTGAAGGCTGCAATTGGAAAATAGTGACCATAAAAGAGCTAGAATAGCTTCTGAATAGTTAGGACAAACAGGCACTGGCTAAGTGCTTTCTTTAAACTCCACCACAGACTTATTAACCCAGAGAGGTTAAACCACTTGCAGGTAAGAGCTGAAGTAGGAACTGAACCCTTGTCCCTCAGCTAAAGGCAGTCTTAGTCTTACTTTCCTCAGAGTCTCTTGATAGAACTGCAAAATGCAACATCTGCCGAAAGGCCTCAGGGCGTGACCAGGCTTCTTCTCACTCATACGCTCACTGGAGCTCAGCAGTTAGCACACCGGGGCCTTCCAGCAGGACTGGGTTTATGCTAGAAATACAGAAAAACCTCACATGTTACCAAGCACTTCATAAGGGGACAGGTAAAAAATCTACCATGGCCTGACCCAAATGAGCCCCTCGCCTCTGCTGAGTTCCACCATCAATACTGCTTTTTAAAATAAATTTCACATGGAGGGCCAGCAGGTGACGGTGGTTAAAGGTGCTGGATTTCCAGATATTCAACCGCGATTTAAGTCCTGGACCTGGTGGCTTGCTTTCTCCCTTTCCCTTTCTCTATCTCTCTGTCTCTCTCTGGTCAAATTAAAAAATAATAAGAATAACAAATGGAATTAAATAATTCTTTTAAAAATAAATTTCACATGTCTAATTTTGAGATTTTCCTCTTCTTGAAAATAAGAACGCAGTTTCATGACACTATCTGGGACGAAGAAGAGTACATCACCGTCTTAGAGACACCAAGTGCTAGAGGCAGCGTCCTCCAGTGGTTTTCCTGTGACAAATTGTCTGGGTCTTACTGATGGGGCAAGTCATAAAGTTAAAAAAAGAAAAGAAAAGAAAAAAAAAACTTTTCTTGACTATGAGAAAAGCATTACTTTATGCTATTTAGAGAAGCTTGGGAGATTTTTTTTTTCCTTTGTAAACTCCACAAAGGAGACATTTCTCATGAAAACTGAACTGGGAGACAGCCATAACGTGGTGAGGGATGGCCTGTGGGAATAGTTACGAGGAGAGTTTGGAGCCAGGACAGCAATTATGAGACACCAAGGAAAAAAGCAAAGGTTACATAGACATAAAATGTTCCGAAAGCAATAATGGAAGTGGAGTGAGTGGAAGAGAGAGAATAAATGCTTTAAATAAAAGTAGTTCTCACCATTCACATCTGGTACAACAGAAAATTTACTAGATTTGGACCTATCCTTGAAAACATTGAGAACTTGGACATTCACTTAAAATATGCTAGACAGAAAATGCTGAATCTTGAAACTTCACTTACAACGTGAGTGACCTTGAGCAATGACTACAGCTTCAATTCATTACTGGCAAAATGGAGGTCATGAAACAATATATGTGAAAGTGCCTAGCATGAAAAGTGTTTAAAATACATTTTTTAAGTTCGTTTATTTATTTAGAGACACCCCCTTCCCCAATAGGTCTTAATGTGCCTCAATCCTTCCCCTGGCCTTCCAGCCCACCAAGATCATGAGTATACCCATGGAGAGTTCAGGTCAGCCCAGGGTCCGAACCCTGGGACTCCCCACATGGCTTCCAATGTCAGTGCTCTATCACCTGTACAATCAGGGCTGAGACTAAAATGTATCGTTTTAAGGGTTTTTTTCCAAGAAATATTTATTAAATTTTTTATTATTATTATTATTATTATTATTATTATTAATTCAGATCCCATTCAGATCCCTTCTATGCATCCATTATACCTTTGGTTTTGGACTCAGTCTCACATTCATTTCCCAGCACCATTGTGTCTGCCAAGTTACTTGGACAAAGTTAGTTGTCTCAAGTTGCCAGGTCTGGAACTCAAACCATGGTTGGCCTCATAGGAGTCTGGTGCCTCAACCACCATACCACCTTGCCCACAGAATGTATTTTTGAGCCTGGACCATATGGACCAGTTCTATGCTGGAGATAAGAATGCTTACTATAGCCAACAAAACTTGAAATACAATGTTCAGATCTCAGATTTCTCAAGAGTGATCACTTGAAATGCAGTAGAGAAAGATGATAGTTTTTGTCACAGAGCAGAAACTACATAATTTGCATTTACTGTTCCCCAACTGCAAACACAGCTCTTGGTAGGCTTGTGGTGCTAAGAGGGGGTGGGGGGCTGGGGGGTAGGGAAGGTTGTGGTGGGAGTAGAGAATAAACATGAACCACCTATTGGACACTACCTACTTCTCCTATCAAGTGCAGGCTTCAGATGTAAGTGGCTGAGTGATAGCATGGAAAGAACATGGCTTTGGAGTCAGACTTGCATGCAAACCTTGAGTTGGCTTGTGTGAATTGAATATGATATTTCTGTGTCTCAGATCCCCCATCTATAGAATGGGAACAAAGTATGTAGACGGCAATGCCATTTAAGGAATATGGCTGACTTACGAAAAATACCCACAGTCAGCAGACATCTGATACATGGCAGCTACTGTTACTTAGAAGGTCAAAGCTCCTTCAGAGCCAACGCCAAGTCCCAAATCTTTGCACTCTTCTTTGTGTGTAGCACATTCTCTGTTGTGTAAAGGTTTAATAAATCTTCTTTGAATGGATGAGTAACCAAAAAGCTTCTTTAATGCTCTTGCTTTTTGTTCTAATTGCCATCAGATGAAGCTACTGCCTGATTTGGAAGATTTTTTTGTTTTGTTTTTGTCCCCTAAAGAACCAAATGAATACCACCTTTGATTTTGGAGCAAATCTCCAAGCCAGAAGAACTATCAATACGATAGACAAAACTTGGCTGTCGGAGTGCTTGCCTATTCACTGCACATTCAGATCCCATCTATGCATCCATTATACCTTTGGTTTTGGACTTAGTCTCACATTCATTTCCCAGCACCATTGTGTCTGCCAAGTTACTTTGACAAAGTTAGTTGTCTCAAGTTAGTCATCTCTTCCCATTGTTCTCATTCATGATGACTTTCAGGGTTGATGTGATGATTAAATGAGAGCATATGTATAAGAGCCTGACGAACACTGAGCAGGATAGGCTTGGAAACAGTCCATGACACCAAAGCTCAAGCTTCTCATATTCCATTTGATTTGAAATGATTTTTGAGCTCATTGGAGAAAGGAGCCACATCTTATTCAGTCACTTTGCGTGTACCTCGGTGCTTCACACCATGCAGGGCAGAGTACACTGGTATTCCACACCTGCAGTGCTGAATTTCTTCCAACGCTCATCCATACTCTAAGTGAATAGAGAACACGTTTCCAGGAAAATGTGACTTTAAGCACTAAAAATTATAATTGAGTCACAAAAACAAGCCATACCAAGAAAAAGTTTTCCCTTCTTAATGTTAGCAGAGCAGTTGTTCAGACAAAACCATGGGCATAATACTCCCCACTTTGATAAGGCTTTTGACAAACTGGGCACTCACAATGGCTTTAGATGTAACAGAAAACCCAGCTCAAACTGGCTCCAGGAGTAAGTACATTTACTGGCCTACATACTTGGATGTGTGTATTGGGGTCAGTTGACCCAGAAGTTCAGTGATATTTGTCTTTCTATTCTGACAATAGGATTGGCTTCATTTTGAATGTAAGTTGTTCAGTAGTAGAAAATAGGCTAAGTTTCCTCATTCAAATATGAAAGAGAAAATGAAAAACATCATGTCACTCCCAAGCACCAAACATAATTTTCCCTTTCATAACATTTCTTTAACTCGTATTTGACATCAGTAGAACTCTGTGCACTGACATTGTAGGTAAGAGATTCTGGTGAGAAATAGCTATTACAACTGGAGTTGGGAGTTACATCTTCAACTTCATTGCTTCCATATAGGGGTGGAATGGGGTGGAGAAAGGGTAGTAGGTATTCAGTCACTATTTTCCCAGCAAAAATGTTGATTGAACCAGCCCCATAGTGTAGTGGTTGACACTGTGAGCAGGGAGCCAGATCGCACAGGGCTGGTTGAGTGTGAATCCTGTCCCCAGTGACTAGAAAAATATGTTAGGTACATGTGTGTGCATGCCCAGAGTTCTGATGAAATGGAGATATAAAGGAGAAAGGATTATGGTGTGACCATGACCAACTGAGGGGTGCTTTCTCACTTTCTTTTTCTCATATGTGCTCTCTGGCAATGAAGTAAAAGAGTATTTTGTTCATGAAGCAGATGTACAATCTTGGACTAGATGATATGGGTTGATTAATAGCTGAATATACAGCTCCGTGATTGACAAACTGTAGAGAGAAATGACATATCACATACTCAAGGAATCTTCCCTTCCTTTACACCACCAGTCTAGATGGGCACAGGCGCTCCCCTACCTTGTTTTATACAAAAATATGTATCATTTCACACACATACAGCATCTGAGTTATATATTGACATGACTATCTGCCAACCCAACTATGAGGCTGTTGAGAACTGGCTTTCAGTACACAGCACAGAACCTGCCAGATGATAAAGAGCTCACTGATCAAATGCGAGTTAATGAGTAATCAGTGGGTAGAACTTTCTGGAAAAGAGATTTTAAATCCTCTAATGTATGAGAAGAAAACTTACTAACAATAAATGTTTTACATAACTTACAAGGCATCTTTAATCACTCATCTATTAAAAGAGTGGATGTTGGGGCCAGCCGGTGATATAGCAGTTAAGGTGCTGAACTCTTATGTGACTGACTGTTGTTTGAGTTGCAGATCCGGTAGTAGCTTGAAACTCACACCAGGTGCATGCACATGTGTGCCCAAAATCTCAAAAGGAGAATGGAAGAGAGGAGATTATGGCATCTCCATCCTCCCTAGAAGGTGATTTCTTGCTTTCTGTCTCTGTCTCACTGGCAAACGCATATATCCTATAGCAAAAATCTCTGAAAAAAAGAGAAAGAAAGAGCAAAAGAAAAAAAAAGAAAAAGAAAAGATGTTGGGTAATATACAATGAGGATGCCTTTAGATCCTGAAATTCAATGATTTTTCTGAGTTGATCATAATATACTTTCCATAGTGATGACCCCGATGTCACCCACTTAGAAGTCAGGACATTCTGGGAGGTGGGGGGGGGAGGGGGCAGTGCTAAAGCCAACTATGTGGTTCATGAAAGCTCGCACCATCTTTCCAGGGCCATTCCCCATAAGGGAGTATCTTCCATCCTGCTTGCCAGCTGTGATGGTCAGGTCTTGCTGAATGTGAGCTGGCATGGGCTCTGTCTGCTCATAAGTCAAATGCCAAGGCTACAGAAAGCATAACTGAAGGAAGCTCATGAGCCAAAATAGTACGAGGGATAAGAGAAGAATTTCTTTCTTTTTTTTTTTTTGGAGAGGTTTTTGTTATAGGGCGTGCGCGTTCACCAGAAAGACAGACAGAGAGACAGAAAGCAAGAAATCACCCCCCAGGGGGGATGGCCACGCCGCAGTCCCTTCTCCTCCATTCTCCTCTCGGGATCTTGGGCACGCTTACACACACGCCTGGCGTGAGTTTAAGCCACTGGGTCTGGGACTCGAACCGCAGTCGACTACACGGGAGTCTAGCGACATAGCCATTACGCTAGCTGCTGGTCCCAAGAGAAGAATTTCTTAACCGCTTGAGAAATCTGCAGCTCCAGCAAGCTTTAAGAAAGA
Source organism: Tupaia tana (assembly GCA_026018925.1). Classification (NCBI taxonomy): domain Eukaryota; kingdom Metazoa; phylum Chordata; class Mammalia; order Scandentia; family Tupaiidae; genus Tupaia; species Tupaia tana. The sequence goes on from JAKSZU010000007.1 coordinate 96,781,641, forward strand.
GAAGTGCAGCAGACATCTGTGTTTACAGTGCTGAGTCCTGAGTAGGCCCTCTGGTTAGGGAATAATAAAATGTGGAGACAGGGCTTTGGCCTACTCTGAAATTTGGGTGTAGTTGGATATTTGCAGGATACACATTTGCACATACATTAATGTACACTCACGGTGTTTGAGCAATGTACGAAGAACATCGAGATAGCAGGGGTGACTAGACTGTATCACGTGGAGGAATGTACTACGTACTACACATCCTACCACTCACTCTCTGACCCCTCGTAACCTGTTCTCTGAGGGAATTTCATCCTCTCAATGTGCTTTCAACACTGACACTCTCTCCACCCTATCAGAACTGCCTCCCCAAACTTTTTGACTCCCTTAAATATTCCAAGTCTCTGGGAGTCATATTTCACCATCATTTTCATAAGTACAAGAGTTATATACCACTCTAATCCTACTACTCAAATATAGTCCCTGTTAGCACAGTGATGTATATTTCTCTCTCTTTTCCTGTATGTATATATTCTTTTCTTTAACATGCATTCAAGGTTTTCACATACTTTTCATAGAATACTAGCTGTATTTTTAAACGCATTTTGAAAAAAAGATCTGGAAGGATGTGTGCAAAGTTGTTACCTATGGTTTTCTCTGGGGAAGAGAAACTCTTATCCTTGAGGCATGGCAAGAAGTTAAAGTATTTGATCTTGATCTTAACCTTTTTTTTTTTCAAGAAGAAGTAAGGAAAGAAAAATGAGGAAAAAGAGCCTTGATTTCCTACAGAGTCCAAAGGTGTTAATGGTTCGAAAGGGATAAAGCCGACTCCACGCTGGGGAAATTTTTCTCAAAGGGCCTCTCAGAGAAAAAGGCATTTTGTGTAGAAAAAGCAGAACTGGCCAGATGTGAGAGGCCAGAGTTTTAGTTCTGTTTCTGCTAAATTCGGATCAGTGCATTTGCAAGTCACAGCCTCTCTCTTGACTTCAGTGTCCCAGCTTGTGAAACAGGTTAATTTTAGGCTATTTAAAAGTTGACAGTTATTGAGGGTTCTTAATTGTTTACCTTGACAACTAAGAACAATGAAAAATAAAAAGCCAACTAATAAGCAATAGAACAAAAACTGTCATAAAACTCTATCGTTTCACAAATGAAAGGACATAATTTCACAACTTAAAAAATAAAATGTAAGGGCCAGCCTGTGGCCTGGTGATTAAGGGAGCAGGATCCTATACGGTTGGTTGACCATAAGGTTTGAGTCCCAAAACGAAGTGGCTTAAAGAAAAACCACATTGGGCACAGGTACACGCCTGTCCCCAAACCTCACAGTGTGAAGAAATGGAGGAGAGGGTTGCTATGTGACCACACCCCTGTGGGACTGCTCTCTCCCTTTTCTTCCCTCTTTTTCTCTTCCTGTGCAAATTCTGGGAGCCTCAGCAGTCAGTCCTCTCACATTCTGTCCTGTGCCAGCAACCTGGCCCTGGACAGCACACTGGACATTGAGGGGCAAATTCAGGGGTGTAAAGGAGAAAGAAAAGCAGTACGAAGCAACACAGAGAGAATCCTCTGACTTCCTTGTAGAACTGCTCCTCTATGCTAGGTTCTCTTCTGTGTGACAGAATTCCACAGAAAACCAAACAGACACGAGACCTGCCTTCCTGGGGCTATGTTCCAGTTAGAGGAACAGATTGTTAATAGGTACACAAGAAATACATAGTAGGAGAACAACAGAGCAGGGTGGACATGGTGGACAGAGCCACATAGGCTCAGAAAAGTATCAGGGAATGTCTCTCTGAGCAGAGTCCAGAAAGAGTGGGGGAGTGAGCCATGCGGTTATCTCAGGAAAGAACATTCTTGGCACAGAAAATAGAACTATCAATGCCTTGAGGCAAGATTATGCTTGATATATAGTTGAGGAACAGCTATGCACAGAGCTAAGGAGAGAAGGCAGAGGGAGTTGGGGCGAGGCCAGGTAACATAGAGCCTTACAGGCCCCAGCAAGGACTGACTTTTCTGAGTGGATGGTGGTCCATTAGAGGACACTGAGCAAACACTGACCAAGTCTGTATTGTTGTTTCTTTGGGGAGAGGTTTTTGCTATAGGGTGTGTGCGCTCACCAGAAAGACAGAGAGAGACAGAGAGACAGAAAGTGAGAAATCACCCCCTGGGGAGATGACCACACTGCAATTGCAATCCTTTCTCCTCTAGTCTCCTCTCAGGATCTTGGGCACGCACGCATATGCTCCTGGCATGAGTTTAAGCCACCACGTCTGGGACTTGAACTATGGTCGACTACATGGGAGTTCGGTGACATAGCCTTTATGCCAACTGCTGGTCCCTGGCTTTCAAAATTTTTTGCACCAAAATATACTTGTACTATAATTCCACCTTTCCAAGAACTTTTCAAAGTGCTCTTTCACTACCTATAAAGCATTTCTCTATAATTTACTAAATAAACCCTCATCTTTTAATTCCCAAAACTATTGATTTTTAATTTTAGGTTAAGACTTTTCTTCTTATTTTTACTTGTATTAGCTAATTACTTTACACAGTCCTCTGGAACTATGTGTATTTGTCAGGATGGGCTAGGTTGTGCAGCAGTAACAAATAAACTTCACACAGTTGATGACTTAACACAATGCAACCATATATCCAACATGGATCAACAGGCCAACTCTGACCATCTTGCTTACTCAGAGAGCAGATTAAGAGGAGCTTCATCACAATGTTTGGATCTACAATTGCTGAGGCAGGGAAAAGGTACATGACAATTCTATATTGGCTTTGAAGTTTCTGCCCAGGAGTATACATACTGTTTTCCCTCACGTTCCATGCCTGTGTAAGTCACACAGGCATGCCTAACTTCAAACAAGGCAGGAAAGTGCAATCATACCATGTATCTGAGAAGAATTAGAAGTGGGATCATCCTCATAACTCATTCTAATTTTGTTTCTGACTGGATCCCAGAAATTCTTTGCTCTCATCATTCCAGTTTGAGCTTCCTCCTGCCAGTCTTCTCTACTCGTTCCCGTAGGAATCTTGTTGACCTGTGACACCGCAGTCACTCATGCCACTCACCTGACACTGCATGTTGCCCTAGCGTGTAGTCTGGGACATGCTCACGCCTGGCCTCTGTGCTCTGAATCCAGGCCTACCTTTTTCTTTAGATCCTAGTTGCCAGGATTTCAATTTAAAGAGGTCCTAGGAAAATATCTCCCTAAAAACCAAAAAATGTATGTCTCTGTTACATTTTTTCAGGTTTTTATAGTGTCTATTTTCTGTTTTTTAGAAAGACATCTTTTTTATTTTTTTTTTTTTTTTTGGTCAAAGGGCACATGCACACACTGGAGAGAAAGACAGAAAGACAGAAAACGGAAAATCACCCTCCAGGGAAGATGGCCATACCGCAATCCCTTCTCCTCCACTCTTCTCTAGGGATCTTGGGCACATATGCATGCACGCCCAGTGTGAGTTTAAGCTGCCGGGTCTGGGACTCTAATCGCAGTTGACTACAGGAGAGTCCAGCGATATAGCTGTTACACCATCTGCTGGTCCCCAAATGTCTGTTTCTTTTAGACTCTATATGTTCATTGATGATATTACTCTTATACCACCTGTTGTGCCTGCTTGGTTTGCAGTAACTGTGGCAAGGCCAGCAAGTAATTCCAGATTTTCACTCCTGCCTGAAGCCCAGCTCAAAGTTATCTTCCTTTGCTTACTAGCAACAGGCAAGCAGTAGCGCCGCGTGCTTCATCATTAGACTAGTGCATTAGACTTCATCATTAGACTAGGTGGCAAGGTGATAGAGTTCTGACTCGGAAAGTGCACAGGAGTGTACAGCTGCTAAAGCCCACAGACGGGCCCATCTGTGCTGCCTTGTGGCAGTAATATTACCTGAGTATCGAAAGTAGTGCCTCCTCTTAATTAAGTGACAGGTGTTAGAGATCGCTATTTTAGCTTTCATTCTTACGTAAAAGGAGAATGACTATATAGGTGTGAAGGATTAATAGTGTAAATGCCAAGACAGAGTATGTAATCTTTGGAAGGATTTGGGGAAAAGTCAGATTTTACAATTCAGACTTGTCCACGTGTTATGACTAGACATGACTGATCATTTGCTTTTCTAGTTAGGATACTTCCTGTAAACAGAGATTTTTTTCATTTTTCTTCCTTATTTTGCAACCTAACACTCCATTGCCTACAGGAGGCAAAAAATAAACAGTTGTCCCATAAACAAACACAAATTCTAACAGACTTTGCTGCTTCTATCCAACAGAGGGCAATGCTGTTTCACAAATGTTTCTTGATCAACAGCAGCTAAATGGCTACCATGGGTTTTGAGCTTGGATGTTTTCTTTGTTTTGTTTTGTTTTGTCTTAATTCCATTATTTTTCATAGAATAGGGCAGACATGAGAAGTAGAAATTTTATTTTCAGAAGCACTTTGTTTCTGAGAAGACATACGTGGCTGGTGAGTCATTTCAATTATAGGACATTAGTAAATGATAAGAAGCATCTAATTTTCCCCTTTTCCACAGGTTGAACTGAGAAAGAATTCTTTGTTTTCTCTTCATTTCTTCTGATGACTAATTGAACCATAATTCACACCGCTTGTATTTACAGATTAGTTCACTAAATCACTTGGACCATGAGACAGTGGCATTTATGGGCTCTGGCTTTCTTGCCAGAAAGGGAGGGACCTACAAAACGAGAAATTGAGACTCTTTCTTTAGTCTCCAAAATTTTCACCACCTAAGTGGTAAGATAGAACACATACGCATATTTCCCACTGGCAGTGATCCAGGCAGCGTGCTTTTTATTTGGGGTACTAAGAGTTACAGATACAAGCTGGCACTTGGTGAGAACTGTATGTTAGACCCTCCCCTAGGTACCTATTTGATTCGCTTGGTCATCCTTGGTGTGGGGGTTCTTATCTTCCTTTTATCACTGAGGGAAATTGAAGCTGCCAAGCCCCTACAGAGCTGGGGTTTGACTGCAGTGTGATCCCAGGTATATTAGCACCTGATGTGGAGAGCTTGTCACATGCCAAGTGACACATTATGTGATTTTCTCTCTCTCTCTCTCTCTCTCTCTCTCTCTCTCTCTCTCTCTCTTTTCCTTCTACAGTCAATCACTGTAATCAATACAGTACACAAAATGAGATTTTCCATCCAGAATACATTGAATATTGGTTCACTCAAGGATAGTACCATACATGTTATCATCAAAAAATAATGTTCTATTTCTTCTTTCTTATATATTTTGCATTCTTTTTTTCCCTCCTTGATTCCCTCACTCTCACCCTCAGTCAGTTCCCCCCATTCTCTCACACTGTCTCTGGTAAATACAGTTGTTCTCCTTTTTTTCCCCCACATATTATTGATTCACTAAAGATCTTAATTTAAAAACTTTCAGTAGCAAGCACAGCTGATATATACATATTTATGAACACATGTCTGACTTTAGGCGTAAACCTCAGTGAGTAAAGTAAACATCCTATAAAGTAGCACCTTGCTGGGGCTATATAGCTTACTGAAGTAATTAAATAGGTATTTTTAATGCACTTTTTAATTTCAAGAAAAACAGTTTTAGTTTTAGTAGATCAAAACCAAAAACACTAAGAGAAATTTGCTTAAAACTTAAAGCCATGAAAAAGGTTAGAATTCAGTTCAAATAGTAGGTACATGAACCTATCAACATTTTAAGAGAAGACAAAAATCCTTAAATATGGAAATCAAAACATTGAAGAAAATCAGTAATGTTTTAGTCTAAAGGCAAAAAAGTTCTATTTCACTAGTTTAGACTCAGGTAATTAATCTTTCTTCGATTGAATTTGCAGTGTTACTTTAGTCTGATCTTTTCATTTAAATTCTAGAAGTTAACATTCAACTTCATACTTGTCACTACACATTAGGCTGGCCATTCTCTCTCTCTATTTTTTTTTTCTCTTATTTCTGTGTGTCTCTGTGTATCTGACTTTAATTTTCCTGGTATAGCATTCCCTTCAGCACTTCTTGGAGAGCTGGTCTGGTGTTGCTAAATTCTTTCAGGTTTTGTTTATCTGAGAATGTTTTTGTCTTTTTCTCCCATATGACGGAAATCTTGCTGGGTATAGTATCGTTGTTTGAAATTGTTTTTCACTTAACACTTTGAATGTATTTTCCCATTCTTTCCTTGCTCGCATTGTTTCTGATGAAGGGGCCCATGTTAGCCTGATGGGATATCCTTTGTAGGTAACTTGACATTTCTCTCTTGCCAATTTTAGTATCTTGTCTCTGTGTGGTTTTGGCCAGTCTGGGTATGATGTGCCTTGGGGAAGATCTTCTTGGATTGATTTATTCAGGGTCCTTTGTATTTCTTGGGTCTGAATATTTGAATGCGTCTCTAGGTTTGGAAAGTTTTCTTCCAGGATTTCATGGAATAGATTGTTAATGTCCTTATTAGTTTCTTTACCTTCTGGGACACTGATGATCTGGATGTTTGGGCATTTAATGATATCTAGTAATTTTTAAAAACATTCTATTCAACTTTATTTATTTACTTTAACCAGAGAAGGACAGAGCAAGAGAGAGGGAGAGAGGGAGAGAATAAGAGAGAGAGAAAGAGAGAGAAAGTGAGAAAGCAAGCCACCAGGTCTGCGGTCGCCCATGTGGGTGCCCAGCACCCTCAACCACCGTGCCACCTGCCAGTCCCAATGTTATCTAGTATTACTCGTATGTTATTCTCATTTTTTTTAAATTATTTTCTCAGTCTTTTTGCTGATTTTTTTCTAGGTCAGAGGTTCTATCTTCTACATCTGAGATTCAATCTTCTGCAAGATCTAATCTGCTTTTGATATTTTTCAAGGGAAGTTTTGAGTTCCTGTATTACAGCCTTCATCTCTAACAATTCCACTTGATTGATTTTTATGATGTGTATCTCTTCTTTCAGATTGTGCAGGGTCTCCCTCACCTCTTGGAACTTGTCTCTTTTCTCCTGCACCTACAGGAGTTGGCCCTCTCTCTTTTGCATTTCTGTTAGCTTTGTCACTATGACTATTTTAAATTCTTTATCTGACATTTCCATGAGATCCCTTGTATTCTCTGTGGAAGAAAAGGAGTTATTCTTTTCCCTTAGGAGAGATATTTTCTTGGTTTCTCATATTTCTTGTGCCTCTGGGGTAGTTTCTAGTTATCTGATGGATTACACATTTTTTCCTAGTTTTTGGAGTTAAATCAGAGCACTCAGAGGAATGCAGGACGAGGGGACCTACAGTCTTGAAACAGTACCTTTTTCTCCCTTTGCAGTTGATTCAATGAAAATGGAGGATTAATCTGACCCTAAAGGTATTCAGATATTTGGCCACAGAACACCTAGACGTGTCTAGAAAATCAGTGTGTGGAGGCTGAGCAGAAAAACAAGAAAGGTAAAAAGAAAAGGAAAATGAATAGAAAGAAAAAAAGAAAAAAATTAAAAAGAAGAAAAGATTTTTTTGTCAAAACAATGAAAACAGCGTGGCATGCTATCATGCCATGCAACTAGGGCCTCTCAGACCTCCAATGTAGATGGCTGATGATTGGCTTGCCCTATGGGGGCAGGAGGAAAGGTAGGTATTAGTGAGACAAAAGAGCAGCAGGGAGCCAAGAAGTTTAAAAATTAAAAATTAAAATGAAAAATAGAGAGAGAGTGATGGAGAGAGACAGAAAGAATAACTAGGAGGCTCTAACCTGGCTCCTAGCTAGATCTAGGGGGCAGGAGGGTGGAATATGGGCGGAGGGTCTTTGGTGGTTGTAAGCCCTGAATGGGGCCACTCAGAACTCAGATATAGGTGGCTGCTGATTGACTTGTCCCGACTCTTGGCTAGATCTCAGGGGCAGGAGGGCGAAGTCTGGGCAGAGGGTCTTTGGTGGTCATAATCCTATGTGATTGATTTTCATGCTGACACTTGAAATTGCATATTAACCATTATCTTTATATTACTTTTATTTTCTATAGGAGCTTAATTGCCTTTCCTAATAAATTACAAATTCATTTATCTCTAAACTTCTTGAGAATAAGCTTAGAGATTTGTGTAGACATGGATTAAAAAAAAATTTTAAGGTATTTTTGCTATAAGACATACGCATTTTCCAGAGAGACAGAAAGCAAGAAATCATCCCTGGGAGAGATAGCCATGCCACAACTCCTTATCTTTCATTCTCCTATTAAAATTTTGGGCATGCAGGCACACACGCGCTGCATGAGTTTCAAGCCACAGGGTCCAGGACTCGAACTATGGTTAACAATGCGGGAGTCCAGTGCCTTAATCACTATGCCACTTGCTGGCCACTTTATCTTGAGACAACTAAGCTATAGAACTCTATTTTGTTAAATGCCATGAAAACGTGCCCCCTTTTTTTCCATAAGGTACATCAGTTACATTTCATCCAACATTTTAATAGAAGTTAAAAATATGTATTTGCAACTCTGTATTAGCTCCTCTTTAGAAAAACATATTTTCAGCCACAAGGAAAGTCAGGCTAAAAGACTAATTATGATTTCTGAAATTTTGTCCATTTTGATTAACCAATACATCACAAAATCTTTAATACAGAAAAACTTCCATATCTAAGATATGGAAATATGCACACACACAAACACAAACATCCTTCCTCAGCTCATTCAAAAATTGCTAATTTTGTTTAATCTTTAAGAAACAAACAATAGGGGCCAGCAGTTAGCCTAATGGCTATGTCTCTGGACTCCCATGTAGCCGACCATGGTTCGAGTCCCGGACCCAGTGGCTTAAACTCACGCTGGGCACATATGTGTGCGTGCCCAAGATCCCAAGAGGAGAATGGAGGAGAAGGGATTGCGGCATGGCCATCCTGCTTGGGGGGGGGGGGGGTGATTTCTTGCTTTCTGTCTCTCTGTCTCTCTGGCAAGTGCACACGCCCTATAGCCAAAAACCTCTCCAAAAAAAAAGAAAGAAAGAACGGAAGAAAGAAAAAGAAAAGAAACAAACAATACATAAACTCCAATAGTCTATAACATTCTCTCAGAACATATCTTTGACTCAAAGTAATCATACAAAGTTTTAGTGAAATAAAGTATGTGTGTGTGTGTGTGTGTGTGTATATAAGAGTGTATATATATATATATGTATATATATGTATATGTATGTGTGTGTGTGTGTGTATATATATATATATATATATATATATATATATATATATATATATGAGAGAGAGAGATTCCTAAGAAGGAGTTGATAAAACAGTGACAAATCAGAAAAAGAAATTTGAGCATATTTGATTTCTAATTATGGAAAAGGTTAGCAAGATAATGAAATACACTGATCTTATTCAGAAATTTGCCAACCCCTTTGACGGCTATATCATGAACATACAAGCATTTTCCTCCTTGTTGAGGAATGGGATATTCTGGTTAAGATTTGCCGTGAGTACTCATTAGCTCAACACAGCTGAGTGTCAAGATTCCTAATTAGGCATCTGGCCACTTTACATGGCAGCTGAAAAGATTTTTTTTTCCTTAAGGGAAGTGACTAAGTGTTGTAAATACACATTTTAAATTTCTGCTAAATATTGGAAGAAATATTACTGCTCTCCTTTATTGTGAATTAGACCTGTAATAAATTGCTAGAATTCTGTGGTTTATTTGTCTGGAATGAAACTAATGCTTAAATGTTTGTTCAGACCTCAAATCTGAGTTCAAATAATAAAAACTTTCTTGTGTTTCTTTGCCTATTTTCAAAGGATTGAGAGGTAATGCCTGCATAATTACTCCTTTTTTAAAAAAAATCCACACAATGCTAGACTCATACAGACAGGAAATCTTTGAATCCTCAGATTGCTTAAGATGTATTTTTCACATGTTTATGAAGTGTCTCCATCAGTTTGATTAAACATTTCTGATCAGAGGAGATAAAACATGTGAGTATGAAACGTGGAACTTGGCCTTGATAGCTGTCAACTTTGACTTTTCTCTGGAGAAAGCCTAAAATCAAATTAAATTTTACTTTGGGTCACTAGAGATAACTTCCAGAACTTTCTAGATGGTGTCTAAGACAAAGCCTAACAAGACAATGTGGGATGAGAAAGGGGAGACTATGAGTGTGCACTTCAAAAACAATTGGAAAGAAGGCCAATACTTCAAACCTGCAGCATTCCCACATCACGTCAGCGGGGCCAGGAACTGTTTATAAATTTTGTAAATGGTATTTGAGTAGTTTAGTGAATATGGTAATGTCCTTGATTTGATTATCACACACTGCATGCAAGCTTCAAAAACCCCTGTTTTACCCCACAAAAATGTACAAGAATTAAATGTAAATTGGAAATTCTATTTAAAAAACTAATGCATGTGCTTTGACCCTGCAATTCTATCTCAGAGTTTAAGGAAATAAGTGGACATTTTGATTTTGTTTTTGTATTTTTAATTTGTTATTGGATGCCTGTGCTTCTGAGACAGAGAGAGAAAGAGAAAATGAGAAGACACTCTCCCAGGAGGGATGGTCATGCTACAATTCTTTCTCCTCTTGGGATTTAGGGAACACAAGCACAAGCACTCAGCATGCTTCTCAAGCTGCTAGGCCTGGGACTTGGACGGCATAGTCGGCCATGTGGGATCCAGCAGCCTTAACCACCGGGCTACCAGCTGACCACCTGTACAGAGCTGTTTGAATAAGAACATTATCACATGCTGTTTATAGGAGTTAAAAATTTAAAATAACCTAGTGTCCACCCAAGGAGATTGACAACACATATATCTGTCCATACAACAAAACATAATCATTTAAAAGAAGATATTTACTAACCTGGAGAATGATCATGACATATCACTGAGTGAAAAAGGAGATAATCAGTGTTGGTGCCTTTGTACAAAGAAATATGAATTTAGGTACGTGTGCATTTCTGAATAGAAACAATTGAGAAGATTATTTAATAAAATTCTAACCAAGGTTTTACTTAATAGGGTTATAGGTTATTTTATTTTCTTCTCAATTATTTATTATACTTTCTAAATATATATAAGTATATTATTTATATGTATACTTAGAAAAATAAAATAAAGTTATTTTTATTTTACACACAGCACAAAACAAAACAAAACAAAGCAAAATGAGCTCCTTGAGTTTATAACCATGCCATGATTGCCTAGCTCTCCAGTTAGTAGGTTTAACTCTTAATTTAGTTCATATTTTTAGGCAACTGTTATGTACAAGACACTGTACTCCATGCTGCTTGGTGCCTTTACCTCTTCAACAGTCTCTCTCCTCTCACCTCCTCTCTCTTCCCATCTCATTTCCTCTTATCTCCTTTTTATGTCTTCCCAACACTCGTCCAATCCCTCCTTCTTTTGCTTGGTTTCTCTGACCTTGGCTTGCTTCCAGTATGGTGATCCCACCTCTCTACAACCAGAAGCATACGCAGTATTTTTCTGTGCACCACCAAACTCTGAAAGATAGTCTACTCAATTGGGTTCTTCTTTCTTTCTCTTTCTTGTTTTTTTTCTTTCCTTCTTTCTATTATTTATTTATTTGTTTGTTTGTTTGTTTATTTTTTAGTTAGCTATAGGGTGCATGTACTGACCAGAGAGAGACACATACAGGAGAGAGAGAGAGAAGGAAAGTGAGAAATCATCCCCTGTGAGTGTGGCCATGCTGCAATCCTCTCTTCTCCACTCTCCTCCTGGGCTTTTGGATGTGCACACACCCTGACATGTTTCTCAAGCTGCAGGTCCAGGGCTCAACCACACAGGTGGCCATGTGGGATCCATGTCACCTGCTGGCCCTCAATGGGGTTTTGCTCTTACCTCTCAAAGGAAATTTATCTTGGGAAACCATTAATGAGCTCCTAACTGAAAAATTCAATAGAATCATGCTTAATAAAAGAAAAAAGAAAAGAAATAAAGAGAAATTTAAAAAAATTTTCTGATCCTCTCCATATGCATATATAATTTCACATAGTTCTACATATAACAGAAATAATTTTGTTTTGTGTTTTCTTTCCTTGTTAATACATAAGTCACTCTCTGTACTTCACTCCATATCCGTCATCAGCATGTTCAGCCTGTGTGTGATGTTGAGTGGTTTCATATGTGGCTTAGAACCCAAGCTGTGGAGTTTTTGTGTTCAGCTTGTGTTCAAGTCTTATCTTTGCCAAATATTAGCTTTGTTAATCAAATAAGGTGTCCTGTATCTGTGTCATAGGCTGTTGTGACAATGAAGTGAGATCACACAGACTAAAACAAGCACCTATAAACATGCAGTAGAAGTTAGTAACTGTCAGGCCAGCCCCATAGTGCAGTGGTTAGGAGCTAGCTGTCCATTGGAAGCCAGATCTCACACAGTGGACCATAGTTCAGATCCTGGCTTGGAGTCTTGAAAAACATACAGGGCGTGTCTGTGAGTGCCATAAAATCCTGACAAGATGAAGAAATGAGGAAAAAGAAGTGCAATGTAACCACGTCCTATCGAGGAGAATGCTTTCTCTCTTTCTCTCTAGCAAGTGCATGTGCCCTGTGGCAGTAATAAAAGTTAATGACCTTCTATCCTGATGCACCTTACATAACTTACGTACTCTTGTTTTCTAGGTATTTAAGTTACACTAACATTGCATTACTATAAAGAAAGTTGCAGTGAACATTTGGTATAAATAAAAGCTTTCCATCTTTTAGATTATTTGGTATAATTTTATCAAGACAGTATTTTTGCTAGGGCACTTCTGCTCATTGGAAAGACAGAGAGATAGAAAGCGAGAAATCACCCCCCAGGCGGACGACTGTGCTGCAATCCCTTCTCCTTCCTACTCTCAGGAGTTTGGGCAGGCACATGCACACATGCACTTTGATCTAAGTTTCAAGCTTCTGAGTCTGAGACTCAAACCAAGTTCAACCATGTGAGAGTCCAGCAAAGAAAACTTTATGCCATCTGCTGGTCCCTATTTGGTTTAATTTTTAAATATAATTCCCTAATAATAAATTTCCAGAACTGGAAAGAGTTAAAGAGGCATGGAAAAGTCACAGCTCTGGACTATTGCTCTTCAAGGAAGGATTCTAAACTGAACTGGCACCTGCAGTTGGTATGCATGCAAGTTCTCCCAGCACAACTGACACTGGGATGCATCATGCCTTTCAGTGACTGATGACTTAGGAGTTGGGAAACTGTGCTGCATTGCTGTTGTGATGAACACCTCCTTGGTTTTTGTTGTCACTAGTTTTCCAAGTTATTAAATTTTATCTTGCATCAATGAACTCCTCCTTGATATCCAAAATGAAACTATTAATTTTCTCCACAAAACTCCAGCCATGCCCGACTGTGTACCCGATCTATCAAGACAAAAGCTTGGTTACTCTTCTCCCTCACACTTCACACTCTGACCAACAGCAACCCTCTAGCTTTCTGTTTTTGCTTCATTTTGACATAGGGTTTGTGTGTTCACTGGGAGAGACAGAGAGAGAAAGCAGGGGTGGCCACACACCAACTCCTTCTCCATTTCCCTCTCGCAATTCTGGACACACATGCACATGTGCTCAGTGTGATTTTTCAGGCATTGGGTCTGGGAATGAATCATGGTTGGCCATGTGGGAATCCTGCGCCACAACCACTAAACTACCTGATGGCCACTCTAGCTTTTCCTCAGTAGAATCTGCAAGACAATTTAAAGAAAATCCAAGCTCCAAAGGGGCATGATTAAAAGTGGTTGGTGTCACTGTTCTACATCTTCATTATGGTGGTGGCCACTTCACTGTATGTACTTGTCAAAGAATGTTAAAACATACTTAAAATGACTGAGTTTTCTACATGTAATTTATAATCAAATAAAGCCAATTAAAATTGTTTTTCTTACAAGAACATTTTGCATTCAATCTGTAGTGCTTTGGTTTTTGTGCGTTAAAAGAAATCTAGTTTCCATTATTTTTAAGTGTCAGTCCTTGATTTCCTATTTGGATTTAGATTATGCCTTTTCCAAAAGCCGATCATTTGTGAAGCTGTCTCCCTGTTTGGTCTTGTTTGAAAGAATGTGTTTCAAAAGGACTTGAGCCATGTGATCTTGCAGTCATTCCATTTTCCAAAAGTGCTATGGAATAGATGTCATTGCTCTTGGGGACCCAGCAGCATCCTTGAGCACCCGAGGTGCTCCCCATGAAGGCGTCACTGGGGTCTCCATGGCCATGCTCGGTGCTTGACACTCCTGCCCTCATCTGCTTTGATTCTGGCATTGAGTGAAGGCCCTATGATTGCCACGGGGACTGATATACTCTCAGCAATCTTCACTTCAATGTGAGTTAGCTAATAAGATGCTTATGTTCCCAACACCCCAAGGAAATGACTCTGAAATTAGAAGAAGGGAATAAATCCAGAGAAAGAAGAACTACCAAGAAGCTCTGGGATGAAGCATTCAGGGAAATTAGCACAAACACTGGGTACCCAGAAAATGAGGGCTGAGGGTGAATGAGAAGCAGGCCCTCAGGGGAGCAAGCCCAGGTAAGCCTGCATTATGACAGCCTCTGGCTTCCTGCCTGGGACTCTGCAGCAACCCAGAGCTGCAGCAAGAAACGGAGTTCCGTTCTTAATATTCCTTGCCCATTGAACTACCCTACATCCTTTGGGGGCTTGACACTTTGTAACAACTTATTTCAATTATTTTCTTTGTCCCTGGCTATTTACCAGCAAAACCAGTATTAAAATGTGAGATTTGAGATACCAAAGCCTTTCTCTTCACAACATCAGGCTACCTCACAGACTGCACAAAATATTTCTATAAATAAAAGTGTCCGATAATGGTCAATACAGCAGCATCGACCACTGCAACTACTATTAATAGCATTTATTGACCCCTAATTATGGGTCAGGCATTCAGGGACTGTATAGGCCAGAGACAGGAGTTGTTTTTCACACAAACACAACCTTTACATTATCCTTCCTCGGTATCTCTCAAACTCATTTCCTATCCAAGGCCTGATTCAGAGATGGCCCTTTGCCCACTCTGGCCCTCTCAGCATGCTTGTATTTTATCCGGAAACGTCCTCCCAAAACATACATTCTATTATGCTCTTCCCACATGAGAGATTCCTCAGTGACTGCCCACTTCTGTTAGGACAAAGGCGGGACTCCTTAAGGTGACTTGGAAGGTGCCTCCTCTTCTCAGGAACACCTCTATCCACCTTGATCTCTGGTTTGGTTCTCTTAGCTTTCCAGTAAGTGCATGTGCAAGATCCCTTCAGCTTCCAATCTTTGTCCACATTCTGTCCTGTCTGAAATGCACCCCCTAGCACCTGGCTTCTCCCTGCACCTATGTAATTCTTACTCAGTCTTCACAGCTAGCTCAGCATTGTCTCTTTGAGGACGCTACCCTGAGTCCCTGTTTTCTTGTTAACCACGTACTTGCCTAAAGTGTGCTCCTCTGCATCGCACTCGTTCTGGTGTGTAGTCGTACATTTGTTAGTTTGCTTCCTTGCTTCCCTTGTCTGCACCTAAAGCTACACAAGTACAGTAACTGTGTGTATGCTGTTCACTGTTCCATTCCCAGATCCCAGTGCATAATATTCATTTAATAAATAGTCCTGAGAGATAGATGCTGTTTTCACACAATGCAGTTGAAGACAGGTAATGCTGCAGTGCAGACTGTGCATTGTAGTGGCATTACGGAATGTGCTGTCTGGGTTGGTGACGTGGGCCGGCTGACAGTGACACAGATTCTTTTATCTTGTGCCCTGTCATTCAGAAGAGATTTGGGAGAGAAAGGGAAATGACAGATGAAGTACATGAAGTGAGAAAGGATCAAGCTCTGCTTGCTGGTAGAACCCCCAGGAAGTAAAATGCAGGGAAAACAAATGAGATCAATACTGATTCCTTCATGAGGTACCTGTAGAATGAAATTGTAAGACAGCAGACATCCAGAAATGCCATCCCAAAAGAAATGGAAATATATGTCTGCCAAAAAACTCATACGTACAAGTTGCTAGCTGCATTATTCATAATAGCTAGAAACTGAAAAGAGCCCACTTGTCAAGAGGATGGAAAACATCACTGTGGTCTATTCTGCAGTGGAGTACTAATCAATAATATAAAGGAATAAAGTACCGACACATACAATATTGTGAGCAGTTTCAACACTATGGTAAGCCAAAAAAGCCAGACAGAAAAAGAACAAACACTATATAATTTCACTTACATGATATGTTCCAAATAATGTAAGGTTTTTTTATTGTAAAGTTAAAAATAAAATAATCCATAATAATAATAATACAAATTAGAAGTGCTTGCCTATATGGGGTGAGGGGACTAGGACTGACTGAGAGGAGCATAAGAGAACTTTCTGGGGTAATGATAATATTTTGTGTCTTGAAAGGAAGCTGGGCTACAGATTTGGGTATACAAAAATATTTACACATATTTACTTAAGATTTATGTATTTTAGAGGCTAGCAAGTGGCATGGTAATTAAGGGTGCTGAACTCCCACATGGTCAACTGTGGTTCAAGTCCCGGACCTGGAGGCTTTCTTTCTCACTCCCCTCCTCCCTCACACACACCCACACATACACTCTGTCCTTATCTGGTCAAATTGAAATAAATATAGTTAAATAAAATAATTCTTTTTAAAAAATTTATGTATTTTATTATATGTAAATCTACCACAAATGAAAACAAAAAGATATTTTAAAAATGAAGGAATGGGGGAACCAGCAGTTAGCGTAATGGCTATGTCGCTGGACTCCCACGTAATCGACCGTGGTTCGCGTCTCGGACCCGGTGGCTTACAACTCACGCCGGGCGCGTGTGCGTGCGTGCCCAAGATCCCGAGAGGAGAATGGAGGAGAAGGGATTGCAGCGTGACCATCCCCCCTGGGGGGTGATTTCTCGCTTTCTGTCTCTATGTCTCTCTCTGTCTGTCTGGCGAGCACACGCGCCCTATAGCGAAAAACCTCTCAAAAAAAAAAAAAAAATGAAGGAATAGTATATACATTGGTGTATTGAGAGGAAGTATAATGGTAGATATAATTTACCTAGCTTTTCATTGAAAAGTAAGATGGATTTATGGAGGGATGAGCAGATCAATCGATATGTAATGAAACAAGTACCATTACATATTAATGGTAGAGCACTAATGATGGCTGTATGGATGGTCAAAACACTTCCAATTTTTCTGTGTATGTGAATATTTTCATAACAAAATATTGAAAAAAATCTAATTAAAGCAGTTGGCATGTAGTGTTCTTTCACTGATTAAATTTATTGCAATCTCAGGGCTGGCAGTTGGCATGATGGTTAAGGGCACTAGACTCCCACATGGCTGATTGTGGTTTAAGTCCCAGACCTGGGGCTTGCTTCCTCACTTTCCCTCTCTCTCTTTCTCTCATATGCTGTCCCTCTCTGGTCAAATTAAAATAAAATGAATAAAGCTAAATAAAATAATTCTTAAAAATATGATCTCTATAAAAACTTTATTGCGATCCTGGATCAATCTAGTTGCAGTAATAAAACGCAGCACTCTGTAAGGCAGGACTACATAGAAAGGCTCTCAGTTCCAATACAGAGATCTCCCTGGGAATGCCAGGCGCATGCTTACCCACATTCTGAGGCTTTCAGGAGGCTGGGGGCATCATGGCACCAAGATCCCTTTTAGGAATTCTGTCCCTCTCCATCTTGCTCATGGAAGAGAAACTGAAGTTAAAAATTTTTAATTGTAGTCTTTCCTGTTGCTTCAGTCTAACGAAAGTTCTCCTTAATGTCTCCTGTGAAAGCCTGTTGTTGCCTGTTTATGGGTAGGATTGATCCTTGTCATTCTGAACCAGCCTGCACTGCTGGTTATTATCACCGCACCCTTCCTAACATGCTGTTCCTTCTTGTTCTGTAACTTCCTTCTTTTCTTTCCTCCTTTCACCTCTGTGTTACTCCTCTACTCTTCCTCCTCCCTCTCCCTAAGTGTCGCTGTGTACTTTTCCTCTATGCTATCTCCCTTGACGATCCCATTCAGTCTCATATCTTCAACTACAACATCCACTCAACCACCAAAACTGTCGCAGCCCTACCCTCATTCCAGAACGTCAGTCATTGATCCCCAGCTGTTTTCTGAAAGCTTCTATGTCTAAAAATCCTTAATCATTCTGTGCCTCCGTCCACTCTTGCGGTCTTTCCAGAACTCTCTGACTCCTCCCCTGCCTTGTAGCCAGCCAATCGTCTGTCTAGGCCCAGCAATGCCTGTGTGACTCTATGGCTAAAATGTTTTTCATGGTTTCTTGTTGCTTAGAGAGTCAAGTTCAAGTTTCCTAGCCAGGTTTTCAAGGCCATCATGTAGCCTAAACTTGGAATTTTACCATATTTCCTAGAATTTCCCAAATGTACCAATTCTACACTTCAAGTGGATGACACCAGCCATTTCCCTGAGACTCACTCCACCATTGAAGATGTCCCTGAACTTCCTATTGGCAGGGCATTCTCTTTGGGGCTCCCTCAGGGAGCCGAGCGTCTTAGTCGTGGATATATCCTGCCTCTTACTTGGCTGCTGGCTGGCTCCATGAGGTGAGATTACCTTCATTTGACTCATCTTTGTATAGCTCGTGGTGCCTAGGAGAGAGACAGAGTTGAAACTAAATGAACATTTCTTTATTTAGCTAATGAAAGTGACATGGCAGAGAAGTGTAAGTTATACAGAAATGTGGCTGCTTAGACACAAGTCATTCTTTAGCACTTCTAGAATTAGTATATGGTTAATTTTTTCACATGTGAGTTATTGGTCACACACTTATTTCCCCTCTTCTGATATTTTCTTTATACTAGTCCATTTTAAAAACCACTGGTGAAGAATTCTTTTTATGTGGGTCACAGTGCACAGTGGGGTCTCTCCGTGTCACCAGTCTCTCAGCTAGCTGGGACTACAGGGATGTTCAGGCTGACCCAGAAACAGAGCCTGGGCCCTCCACGCAGCCACCAGCCTTACAAGCCATGGCGTTACCTGTGCACCACTGTGGTTGGACTATCACATCCTCTTCATCTTAAATTCATAAATAGCTTCATATCACAAAGAAAGCAACCCTCTAGCATAATTCATCTATTCAAAGGGTACAAAAATAACTTTTTGGCTACATAGGGCCAGACTTAAGGGAAAATTGGCCCTTTATTATGGTAAAAAAATATATATGGGAGAAACTTTGAGCTAAAAATAATCTTGAGTATTTTAAACCAACATTTTCATTAGGCTTGAAAACTTAAATCTGGAAGTGTAAGTCACTGGGTAGGAGAACTGGGCCAATTTAATGACATGGTGTAACCAGTCTCCTGAGGCCCCAGTGTGTATTTCAAGAGACAGGGGTAAAAACAAAGTTGCCTGAACATCTTTGTCTCATCTCTCATGGTTTAGTGCATGATGAAGATGACTGCAACTCCTACTGTCACTGTCTCTTGCCAGGCACTGAGATACAGACTGTAGAGACAGATCACTTTATCAGTCCTTCTACAATTGCCTTCTGAGATGGTGTGAATCCCATTTCACAGATGACGAGACTAGCTCGCAGTGCTGGGAGCCAACCATGAATTTCTGCCTCAGAGTTGACAATTTAGTGCAGGAGACAGACTGGAAAGTTAATTTCCAATCCCTCTGGCATGTGGGAGTTGTTAGGGGCTCCAGTGGGCCTGTTCACCAGTCACCATCTGACTTCTACACTGTCGTCATCATGGTCTAATGTGGGGAGGACAAAGAAAGAGATCTTTCTTACCAGCACCGTGTTTCTTCCTATTACTTTTGGCATATTTCCAGAGCCCCATATGTCCTCTTCATACTCACTGCCCCTGTGTTTAGAGACATGAAAACAGCAGTATCTGCAGCAGATACTTTCACTCCTCTTTTTACATACCTGCTCTATACTGTTCATCTATTTTATATGCCCCCCACCCCACCCCGTGACTTAGCAACCTTAGGAAAAGTGTTTGTCACTGGAACCAGGAATTAATGTAGGCAAAATGGCAGGTGACAACAACAATCGTATTAGGAGTTGGAGTCAAAAAGGATTGATATTCTGGGGTCCAGTATAAGACAGTCTCTAGGGCTTGAGGTTGATTTCACTCTCCCATGCTGAATTTGGTTTTCTGGGACCCTACTCAGGCATTCTCTCCATAATGCTGAGGTAAATGCATGATATTTCTTAAGTATCTCATCAGTTAGTATCTGAATTGGTTTATTGTGTTTGTCCCAGTGATTGGCAGTGTAGACCCAGTGGAAATCTCCATTCAATTCCATTCTGTGCAGAATTTTGCATCACGCATGACTCATGTAAGGAATTTAGAATCCATCCCATGGCTTTTTAGCCATTCAAAACAAGCTTGCTTTTCCAGCACCTCTACTTTAGCTTTGGTAACTGTCTTTCTTGTACTGTTTGTCTTTAGCCAGCAACCAAAGAGAAAGTGAATTTGGAGAAGCCATGATAGTGGAAAATATGGTACCTGCTTTCTTTCTTTCTTTTTCTTTCTTTTTTCTTTTTTAATTACCAGAGTGTATAAGCCCCCTACCCTTACCCCTACTCCTACCCTCAAGTATGGCATGGTCACACCATCATCCTTTGAACTCTGTTTCTCCATCCCATCAAGATTTGGGGCATGTATACACATGTACCTGGCATGTGGTTCAAGCACACAATGCTTGAAGGAACATGAAAACAGTGGTTGGCCACATGGGATCCTGCTCCCAATGCATAGGGCCTAACTACTGTGTTATGGGGTTACCATTGTGTCTGTATTTTTTATTTTATTTTAGAGAGTTTTTTTTTGCTTTTTTTGCTATAGGGCACATGTGCTCACCAGAGAGACAGAGAGAAACAGAAAGTGAGAAATCACCCTCCTGGTGGGATGACCATGCCACAATCCCTTCTCCTCCATTCTCCTCTTAGAATTTTGGGCACACATGCACACATGCCCAGCATAGTTTTAAGCCGCCATATCCAGGACTTGAACTATGGTTGACTACATGGGAGTCCAGCAACATAACCATTACACCATGTGCTGGTTCTACCTGTTCCTGTTCTTTTTTTTTTTTTTTTTTGATATGTTTTGCTACAGCACACGTGCACTCACCAGAGAAAGACAGAGACAGAAAGTGAGACATCACCCTATACCCCCCAGGGAGGATGCAATCACTTCTCCTCCATTCTCCTCTCAGGATTTTGGGCATGTATGCACACACACCTGGCATGAGTTTTAAGCTGCCAGGTCTGGAACTCGAACCACTTTTGACTATGTGGGAGTCCAGCGACATAACCTTTATGCCATCTGCTGGTCTTCTGCCCTGTGCCTGTTTTAATGACTTATTCATTGGCTGCCTAAGCTTGGCTTCCCTACTTGATTTCTCAAAATCTTCATTTCTTTTAGGTATAATAGCAATGCCCACTTTGTAGGTTTTTTGTGAATTCAGTTGGATAATCCAGTGATAATCTCGCCGAATATAGTAGTTTTGATTGAAATTGATTTTCGCTTAACGCTTTGAATAAATTTCCCCATTATTTTATTGCTTGCATAGTTTCTAATGAGAGATCTCCTATTAGCCTGATGGGATATCCTTTGTAGGTAACTTGACATTTCTCTCTTGCCAGTTTTAGTATCTTGTCTTTTTCTGTGGTTTTGGTCAGTTTGGCTACAATGTGTCTTAGAGAAGATCTTCTTGGGTTGATTCTATTTGGGGTCCTTTGTATTTTGGGGTCTGGATCTTTGAATGCCTCTCTAGGTTTGGAAAGTTTTCTTCCAGGGTTTCATGGGGTAGATGGTCAATGCCCTTATTGAGCTCTTCACCATCAGGGATATCAATTATCCAGATGTTTGGACTTTTATTGGTATCTAGTATTTCTCATGTATTATTCTCATTTTTTGGCTTATTTTCTTAATCTTCATGATGGATTTTTCTAGGCCAGTGATTCTGTCCTCTACATCTGAGGTTCGATCTTCTGTATGATCTAGTCTGCTTTTAATACTTTCAAGGGAGTTCTGACTTCCTGTATTACAGACTTCATCCCTAATAGTTCCATTTGATTCTTTTTTATGTTGTGTATTTCCATTTTCAGATCGTGGAAGAGCTTCCTCACCTCCTAGAACTTGTTTCTTCTCTCCTGCATCTTCTGGAGTTCATTGTCTCTCTTCTCTTGCATCTCTGTTAGTTTTGTCAGTATGACTATTCTAAATTCTTTACCAGACATTTCTGTGAGTTCCATTGTATTCTCTGTGGATGAAGAGGAGTTATTCTTTTGCCTTGGAAGAGATTTTCTTCTATGCTTTGTTTTCCAGCTTTAAGGATATTTGTCTTCTCTTGAGCTATCTATAGGTTCATGTACCTACTACTTGAACAGAATACTAACTTGTTTCCTGACTTTAAGTCTTAAGTAAAGTTCTCTTAACATTTTTCAATTTTGATGTATTAAAGCTAAAATTTATTTTCTTGAAATTAAAAAATGTATTTTAAAAATACCTATTTAATGACCACAGTAAGCTATATATAGCACCACAGGTGCTAGTTTATATTATATTCATTTAACTCAGAGTTTCATGTATATGTAAATAGAAAGCAATTGTACATACCAGAGTGTCGGCGTCACTTCTGCAGAGACGACACGACACCCAGTTCTTCCTCACGCAGTCTTTATTTACAGGTTTCCTTCTTCTTCTTCTTCTCCCTCTTCCCTACTTCCCTTTTCCCCGTATATATAGGATCCTCCCGGCGGCCCCACCCGCAAGTTCCTTCGCCTGTACGAGGCAAGTCCTGATTGGCTGTCTCTAAAACATGTCCATAGAAGGAGTTGTTTGGGGACCAGCAGTTAGTGTAATGGCTATGTCGCTGGACTCCCACGTAGTCGACCGCGGTTCGAGTCCTGGACCCGGCGGCTTAAACTCACGCCGGGCGCGTGTGCGTGCGTACCCAAGATCCCGAGAGGAGAATGGAGGAGAAGGGATTGCGGCGTGGCCATCCCCCCTGGGGGGTGATTTCCTGCTTTCTATCTCTCTGTCTCTCTCTGTCTGTCTGGCGAGCGCACGCGCCCTATAGCAAAAACCTCTCCAAAAAAAGAAAAAAAAAAAAAAAAAAAAAGAAGGAGTTGTTTGTAGTACTGGAGACACGCCTCCCTATGCAGCCAGCAGCGCCATCTTGGCTCGGTGGCCAACGGCGGTGGCCAACAGTTCCCCCCTTTTGTTTTTGTCAGGAGAAGGTAGAGGTCACGGGCCCCAGATGTGGTGGACTTGCTTACTGACCTGTGGAAGGGCCCAGGGGCATCCCCCAGGTCAGCCTGTCCGATGCCTTTCTATGGGGATGGGTGTGTTGTCGGCATCAACTCATATGCACCCGGACTTGCCTTCCTCCAGGTCCCATCAAGGGCCCCCGGAGTGCAGTGCTTTGCCTCGCACCCTGAGCTGATGGGGGTTTACTGCATCTGGGCCAGCCAAGCCGCGGGGGAGTATCCTTCTTCGATAGCGGCAAATGCTTGTACGAGGAGGGCGCGGTCGCAATTGCGTTGGGCCCTCAATCTGTAAGATACTGGGAAAGTCCATCGTTGTTCAGACTGAGCCCCCTGGGAGCATCAGTGTCCCCAGGAGGAGAAGGCATCCCCAGGCCATCATCAGGGCTCGGTATATCAGCAGGCAGGTTCTCTTGGGATGGAAGGCATCGTACCAACCTCTCTGGGACCCACACCGGGTCTGGTTCCTGTGGGAAAACACAAACAGATCCTCTCGACCAAACCAACACAGGGTCTGGTCCCCTCCAGCGCCCCGTGAGGACGTCCTTCCATTTTACTTTTCCCTGCTTGCTCAGCCCCGGTGCATGGTGCCTGTCGGCAGCCGAGCGCCCTTGGGAATCGAGCTGAAAAAAATTGAGTGTTAAAAGTGCTATTGTGATGCGGTCTTTCAGGGAGTGACCTTTGCTGACTCCCCCTTTTTGTTTTTGTAGGAGCTCCTTGAGGGTGCGATGAGCCCTCTCTACTACACCTTGACCTTGAGGGTTATATGGTGGGCCGGGACGTTAGGTCCATGACTGCAAAGGCTCCTGGAGTTCCTGTGGACCCCAACCCGCCTTTTCCCCTAATGATGTCTTTGGCGGGGAATCGGGCATGCTTGCTAGGCAATATTAAAATCTGGGCAATTTTGTCTCCTGGAGATATGGCTGTGATCCCTCTTGGTGAGGAGACCAGGATTTTAACTTTTCCCATAAAATTGGAGTCAATCACTCCGGGGTGTACCACCAGACCTCTGAGGGTTGCCGATGATCGACCAAGCAGTAGCCCCATGGTGTTATCGGGCAAAGGGCCACAGAAATCAGAGTCAATTGGCTGTACCCCCATTTGAGGGGTTAACACCAATCTGGCAGCAGAACAGATGTCCAGTCTGACTGAGCCGGGAGTGGCTCTCCTGACCTCTGAGGTGGGAGGAGACTCGGCCACTGCATGGTGGTGCTCTCGGCCATTGCCCCATACATTTGCGGGCCCTGGGAGCGGGGGCCTCGCTGCCCGTTTTTTGACTGGGCTCCTCTAGGGCGGCCTTGGAGAGGCGGAAAAGGTCGACCGTCAATATCCTTGATGGATCGGCACTCATTGGGCAGGTGGTTGCCCTTGCGGCATCGCGTACACAAGGTAGGTTGATTCGCGTATACCTGGCCCCGACGGAATGGACAATCCCATTTCATATGCCCCGGCCGTCCGCAGTGAAAGCAAGCCCCTGCGATATTGTTATGAGCTTTGCGCGACAGCTGCACTACTGCTGCCACGAGGCCAGTATTGCTAAGAGGCCCTCCCAAGTCCCTACAGAGTCTCATCCACACCTGTAGGCCCTTGTTTTTATGGGGGAGAATAGCGTTGCGACATTCTTTTGTACACTGTTCAAATATAAGCTGTTTGACCAAAGGCATGGCTGCATCCGCATCACCAAATATCCTGCCCGCCGTGTCCATTATTCTGGCCACGAAATCAGAGAAGGGTTCTGTGGGGCCCTGAGTGATTTTTGTAAGGTTAGCCTGTGGTTCCCCTTTGTTGGGAAGCATTTTCCAGGCCTTGATGGCTATTGTATTGATGTGATCATAAACTGCCTGAGGGTAGTCTGTTGATTGGTGAAGCTGCCCTGTCCCATATACATATCCACATCCCACACCGCCTGTCCGGCGGCCCTGTTCCGGGTGGCTTGGGCTTGCGCCCCTTCAAGGTAAACAATCTTCCAGTCAAGATACTGACCCGGGGACAGGCAAGTCCTCGCGAGCGTTCCCCAATCACTGGGTGCCATACAGTACCGCTGTAAAGTCTCAACAAGGCCGACAGTAAAAGCTGCACCATTCCCGTATGTCTTTGCGGCCTCTGCTAAAGCCTTGATGGTCTGATAATCTAGGGGCTCATGATATCTATTCCCAGCATTATCTGCAAAAACGGGAAATGCCCGAACAGGCCCAAGCTGTCTGGCCTCCCGCCAAGCCCCGGGGCAGAAAGAAGCTCCGCCCTCTGGGTTCTCCTTTTGTGGGGCGGATGGATTACAAGGGGGAGGAGCCGTGGGAAGAGGCCAGTCTTCCTCTTCCTCCTCGGCAACCTCCCAACCTTTAACTTCCTCAACTAATTGTCTTACTTCGTGATCGTCATCTTCCCCGCAGGCTTCCGCTATCTTGGCGGCCCCGTTCTCTTCCTGAGAGCACTGCTCCCGGAGGGACTCCAACGCCTCCTGGCCCTCCCTCACCGTCCGTACACATCTTTGATCCTCAAGGCACGCTCGGACAAGCCTCCAGAGCGGCCTAATTGACTTTAGGAGCTCTCTGAGCGCCTTAACGATCAGCTGAGATGGCCCAGCCCCCATCGTCGTTGTTCTCTTTTATTCCTTACTTTCAGCCAATGGCTTCAGTCTGCCTCTTATCCGAGGTCTTCTATCCGCCTCTTTACCGAGGTCTTCTATCCGCCTCTTTACTGAGGTCTTCTATCCGCCTCTTTGCCGAGGTCTTCTATCTGCCTCTTTGCCGAAGTCTTACATCTGCCTCTTTGCCGAGATCTTCTATCCGCCTCTTTGCCGAGGTCTTTTATCCACCTCTTTACCGAGGTCTTCCTTCCGGGACCCCCGCCCGGTACTTACCAGCTAGCTGCCCCTGTAGACTCGGAGGTTCTGAACCTTCTGTGCTCAATGGTGTGCTTCCCCGTACGGGCCACCACTTGTCGGCGTCACTTCTGCAGAGACGACACGACACCCGGTTCTTCCTCACGCAGTCTTTATTTACAGGTTTCCTTTTTCTTCTTCTTCTCCCTCTTCCCTACTTCCCTTTTCCCCGTATATATATAGGATCCTCCCAGTGGCCCCACCTGCAAGTTCCTTCGCCTGTACAAGGCAAGTCCTGATTGGCTGTCTCTAAAACATGTCCATAGAAGGAGTTGTTTGTAGTACTGGAGACACGCCTTCCTATGCAGCCAGCGGTGCCATCTTGGCTCGGTGGCCAACGGTGGCGGCCAACACCAGAGAAAGTGTGGGAGAAGGGTGGGAAATGACAGGGTGAAAAATAGGGAAAGAAATGTGTATATACATAAAATCACAAATTCCATTAAGTTTCAAGATACAAAATTAACATGTTAAAAAAAAGAAAGAAAGAAGGACCAGCAGACAGTGTATGGTTACACCACTGGACTCCCACGTAGTCGACCATGGTTCATGTCCCAAACTCAGTGGCATAAAACTCATGCCAGGCACGTGTACATGAGTGTCCAATATCCTGAGAGGAGGATTGAGGAGAAGGAATTGTAGCATGGCTATCCCCTCAGGGGGTGATTTCTCACTTTCTGTTTCTCTATCTCTCTCTGTCTCTCCAGTGAGCACATGCATCTACAGCTAAAAATCTCTCTAAAATAAGATAATTTTTTACACTGATAATGAATTAGCTGAAAATGAAAGCAAGAAAGAGGTTTTCTTTATAATAGATAAGAAGAAATTAAAATACATAGGAATAAAATTAGAGGTAAAAGAAATCTACAATGAAATTTATTCAACTCTGGTGAATGAAATTGAATAACACACACACACACACACAAAATGGAAAAAGCCCATGTTCATAAACTGGAGTATCAGTATGTTGATACTACATAAATTATCTATAGATTCAATGCAATATTTATCAAAATATCAATGGCATTCTTTACATAAATAGAAAAAATAATAAAATTCCTATGGAACTACAAGAATCTCTGAATAGCCATAGTATGCCTGACTTTAAAACAACTTTAAAATAATTATATAATTAAGCTTTTAAACTTAACTTACCAAAACAGCGTGGCACTGGATAAAACAAACAAACCAAGCAGATACATAGACCAATGGAACAGAGCAAAAAACCTAGAAACATATCCACGTAATTAGAGTCAAATGATTTTCTTCTTTTAATTTTTAAATTTTAATTATTATTTACATATATATATATATATATATATATATTCAACCACTAGACATCATTTATATTGTATAAATAATTTATCCAACATGAAATACATCTCAGATCAGTCCAGTTGAAAATACTACAGCATCATCATCAACAGGTAATAAAACATTTCTGTGTCCCACAAATGTCTTATCTATTTTTTCTCCCTAATTTTCTTCCCTTCACCCTTCCCCTCACCCATCCTCCTTCCACTCCATCTCGTGTCCATAACTATTTTCAATGCTTTTATGTCCTCCCAATCTTTCAATCTCTACCATAGAGCACTGACAGTTCGTGTATGTTAAGTGGAGATATACAATGTCTCCCTTTTATAGCCTGACTTGCATCTCTCAGCAATATATATTCCATATTTGGTCACTTTCTATCATATGCCAGGGTCTTATGGCTGAATAATATTCCACAGAGTATATGTACCACACTTTTTCAACCCATTCATCTGTTCATGGACATTTGGGTTCCATGTTTTAGCAATTGTGAATTATGCTGCAATAAACATAGATGTGCAAGCACTTCTCTGACTGAGCATTTTCCTGTCCTTTGGGTAGATGCCCAGAAGTGGAAATGCTGGATCATATGGTAGTTCTATTTCTAGATCTTAGAAGAATCTCCATATTGTTCACCAGTGGCTGGACCAATTTACATTCCCACCAGGAGTATAGGAGAGTTCTCCTTCCACCACATCCCTGCCAAAACTTATCACTCTTTGTTTTATTAATCATGCCCATTCTTACAGGGGTTAGGTGGTATCTCATTGTGGTTTTGGCCTGCATCTCCCTTATGATGAGGGACATTGAGCATTTTTTCATGTTTTTTGGCTGTCCATATGTCTTCCTTAGAGAGTTGTTATTCAGCTCCTTTTCCCATCTTTTAATTGGCTTAGTCATTTTTTTCTGGGTAATATGCTTGAGTTCCCTATATATTCTGGTTATCAGTCCCTTATCTGGGGCACAGTTTACAATAATATTCTCCCATTCTAAGGACTGTCTATTCACACTAATTGATGTGTCCTATGTTGTGCAGAAATTTCTTAGTCTGATGTAATCCCACTTGCTTACTTTCGAGAATTATTGCCTGTGCTTTGGGGGTCTTATTTAAGAAGTCTTTGCCTTCCCCCAAGTCTCTAAGAGTTTCCCCAGTGTTTTCTACCAGTAGTTTTATAGTTTGAAGTCTTATATTAGATCTTTGATCCACTTTGAGTTGATTGTTGTTAATGGTGACAGATAGGGGTTCAGATTCATCTTTCTGCAGGTGGATACCTACTTTGTCCAGCACCATTTGCTAAAGATTTTCTTTTCCCACTGGATAGACTGGTACTCTTTGTCAAAAATCAGTTGACTGTATATTTTGGAATTTATTTCTGGGGGTCACCATTCTGTTCCATGGTCCACTGTCTGTTTTTGTACCAATACTGTGCTGTTTTGATTATCACAGTTTTGTAATAAATTTTGGGGTCAGGGAGTGAAATGCCACTCACTCCACTCTTCCTGTGCAGCATTGCTTTGGCAATATGGGGTCTTTTATGATTCCAGACAAATTCTATGATTGCCTGTTCTAGTTCTGTGAAGAATATCTTTTGTAGTTTTATAGGGATTGCATTAAATATGTAGATTAATTTGAGGACAATTGCCATTTTGATTATATTAATTCTGCCAATCTTAGAACATGGGATGTACTTCCACTTTTTTGTGTACTTTTTAATTTTCTTTTTTAAGGTTTTCATAGTTTTTCTTACAGAGGTCTTTGACTTCCTTGGTTAGTTTTATTCCTAAGCATCTTATACTTCTTGTGGCTATAGTAAATGGAATTATTTTCTTCACATCTGTTTCTGTCTGCTTGTTCATTGTAGAAATGCTATAGATTTTTGCAAGTTGATTTTGTATCCTGCCATTTTACTGTATGCATTTATTACTTTTAGAAGTTTTTTGTGGATACTATTGGGTCTTCTACATATGCAAACACGTCATCTGTAAACAGATAATTTCAGCTCCTCTTTCCCTATTAGAATGCCTTTTATTTCCTTCTCTTGTCTGATAGCATTGGCCAGGACTTCCAGTACTATATTGAATAGGAGCGGAGAAATCCTTGTCTTGTTTGTTTTTAGTGGAAAAGCTTTCATCTTTTCTCCATTCAGTATAATGTTAGCTATAGGTTTTTCATTTATGGCTTTTATTATGCTAAGAAACTATCCTTCTATGCCAATTTTGCTGAGAGTCTTAATCATGAAAGGATGTTGTATTTTGTCAAGTGCTTTTTTTGTGTCAATTGAAACGATCATATGGTTTTTATCTTTCTTTCTGTTAATATGATGAATTACATTTATGGTTTTGTTTATGTTGAACCACCCTTGCATCCTTGAAATAAAGCCTACCTGATCGTGATGAATAACCTTTTTTTATATGCTGTTGAATATGGTTAGCAAGTATCTTACTGAGAATTTTGCATCTATATTCACTAGAGATATAGGTCTGTAGTTTTCCTTTTTTGTCATATTCTTATCCATTTTGGGAATGAGGGTAATGGAGGCTTCATAGAATCAACTTGAAAGGGTTCCTTTCTTTTGGATCTCTAGAAACAGAGTAAAATGGGGGTTACCTCTTCTTTAAAAGTTTTGTAAAATTCAGCATTGAAGCCATCTGGACCTAGACTTTTCCTTGTTGGGAGGTTATTTATTACTGATTCATTCTCATTGCTTGTTATAGGTCTATTCAGGCTTTCAATGGCCTCTTGAATAAATCTTGGTAGATTATATGGCTCCAGTAATTTGTCCATCTCACCCAGGTTTTCTTGTTTGTTGGTGTATAGTGGATTTTAGTATCCTCTAATAATGTTTTGTATTTCTGTTGTCTATTGTAATGTTGCCTGATATATTGTGAATTTGAATCATCTGGGTCTTTTCTCTCTTCTTAATTTGTCTAGCTAATGGTGTGTCAATCTTATTTATCTTTTCAAAGAACCAGCTTTTACTTTCATTTATTTTCTGTATAACTTGCTTATTTTCTATTTTATTTATTTCTGCTCAAATCTTTATTATTTCTTTTCTCCTGGCATTTTTTTTTATTTTTCGGGTGCTGTTTTTCCAATTTCCTGAGGCACAATGCTAGGTTGTCCTTTTGCCACCTTTCCATCTTTTTCCCATGTTCACTAATTGCTATGAATTTTTTTCTTAGGGTTGCTTTTGCTGTGTCCCGTAAATTATGGAAACTTGTGTACTCATTATCATTTGTTTCAATGAATCTTTTGATTTCAGTCTTAATCTCTTCAGTAGTCATAAAATCATTCAGAAGTAGGTTATTTAGTTTCCATGTATTTGTGTATTTTTGAGGTTTTTTTCTTGAGATTAATATCAAGTTTAATTCCATCATGGTCAGAGAAGATGCTGGATATAATTTCTATGCCTTTGAATCTTAAAGGCTTGTTTTGTGCCCTATCATTTGATCAGTCCTTGAGAAGGTACCATGTGGGGGTGAGAAAAATGTGTATTTTGTGATTTTTGGATGGAAAATTCTATAGGTGTCTGTCAAGTCAATCTGATTTATGGTATCATTTAGATCCTGAATCTCCTTGCTTATTTTTTGTCTCATTGACCTGTCTAAAAGAGATAATGGGGTGTTGAGATCCCCAACAATTAGTGTGCTGCAATCTATCTCTCCTTTTAGATCTAGCAGTCTTTTCTTCACATATTTGGGTGCTCCTGAATTGGGTGCATAGATATTTAAAAGTGTTATGTCTTCTCAATGAATCATTCATTATACTATTATAGAATGCCCTTCTTTATCTCTTATTATAGTTTTTGTCTTAAAGCCTATTGTGTCTGAAATGAGTATTGCAATCCCCTCTCTTTTATGGTTTCCATTTGCATGGAATACTTTTTACAGCCCTTTACTTTTGGTCTATGTATATCTTTATCCATGAGATGGGTTTCTTATAGGCAGCAGATGCAGGGTTTCTGTTTTTACATCCATTTAATCTGTCCATGTCTCTTCATTGGTGTATTTAAATCACTGACATTCAATGTTGTTATCAATATTTCCAGATCTGTCCCAACTGTTAAGTAGGCCCATATTCTTGGTTGTATTTCTGTCTGTATATCTTTATGTCTTTAGTTTTCTTGGTATAGCATTCCCTGCAGGATTTTTTATTTTTTTATTTTTGTAGAGAGGTTTTTGCTGTAGGGCATGTGTGCTCACCAGAATGACAGAGAGAAACAGGAATATAGGAAATGAGAAATCACTCCCCAGAGGGGATGTCATGCCACAATCCCTTCTCCTTTGTTCTCCTCTCAGGATTTTGGGCATACACGCACACACACCCGGCATGTGTTTTAAGCTGCCTGGTTCAAGACTCAAATCACGGTCAACTACTTGGGAGTTCGGTGATGTAACCATTATGCCATCTGCTGATCCCACCTTTAGGGCTTCTTGAAGAGCTGGTCTGGAGTTGGTAATTTATTTTAGGTTTTGTTTATCTGAGAATGTTTTTGTCTTTTCTTCCCATATGAAGGATAACCTTACTGAGTATAGTAATCTTGTTTGAAATTGTTTTTCCTTTAATACTTTGAATATATTTCCCCATTCTTTCCTTGTTTGCATTGTTTCTGATTAGAGGTCTGGTATTAGCCTAATGTGATAACCTTTATAGATAACTTGATGTTTTTCTCTCTTGCTAGTTTTAGTATCTTGTCTTTGTCTGTGGTTTTGGCCAATCTGGCTATGGTATGCTGTGGAGAAGATCTTCTTGGGTTGATTCTATTTGGGGTTCTTTGTATTTCTTGAGTCTGTACATTTGAGTGTTTCTCTAGACTAAGAAACTTTTCTTCCAGGATTTTGAGGACTTGATTATCAATGCCCTTATTAGTGTCTTCACCTTCTGGGATACCAATTATTGGGATGTTTGAGCATTTAATATCTAGTATTTCTCATACATTGTCCTCATTTTTCAGGGTGATTTTTTTTTTTTTCTTTTTGGTGATTTTTTTTTCTAGGTCAGAGATTTTCTTTTCTACCTCTAAGATTCAATCTTCTGCATGATCTAATCTGCTTTTAATATTTTTGAGGAAGGTTTTGATTCCCTGTATTATAGCTTTCATTTCTATCAGCTCCATTTGATTCCTTTTTTTTTTTTTTTTTTTTTTTTTGAGAGTTTTTTGCCAGAGGGCATGTGCGCTCACCAGAAAAACAGAGAGATTGAAAGTAAGAAATCACTCACCAGGGTGGATGGCCACGCAGCAGTCCCTTCTCTTGCATTCTCCTCTTGGGATCTTGGGCAGTCATGCATACGCGCCTGGAGTAAGTTTAAGCCACCAGATCTGGGACTCCAAGTGTGGTTGACTACATGGGAGTCCAGTGACATAGCCATTATGCCAACTGCTGGTCCCATTTGATTCTTTTTTTATGGTGTCTAATTCTTATTTCATATTGTGGAAGGAGTTCCTCATCGCCTGTATTTAAATGTCTCTTTTCTCTTGCATCTCAAAAAGTTTTGTCATCACAAATATTCTAAGTTCTTTTTCTGACATTTCAGTAATATCTTCTAATTTTCCACACATGGAGAAAAGGTACTGTGTTTCCTTATTGGAGACGTATTAATGAGTTCTCTTATCCTTGAGGTTCTTCAATTTTTAGTTTTTCTCTAAACTGAAAAATAATTCTGTGCTGGGATCAGCTCTTAGCATAATGGCTATGTCGCTGGACTCCCATGTAGTTGACCGTGGTTCGTGTCCCAGACCTGGTGGCTTAAAACTCACGCCGGGCTCGTGTGTGTGCATGCCCAAGATCCCAAGAGGAAAATGGAGGAGAAGGAATTGCAGCTTGGCCATGCCCCCTGTGGGGTGATTTCTCACTTTCTGTCTCTCTGTCTCTCTCTGTCTGTCTGGCGAGTGCACGTGCCCTATGGCAAAAACCTTCCCCCCAAAAAAAAAAATCTGTGCTAAATTCTTCCTTCTATTCTGTTTTCCAACATGGTAACAACAGGAGAAGTTTTAAGATCAGATTTATGAAAACGAGTTTCTCTCTTTTTGCAACAGGTTCAGTGGGGGAGAGGAGATTTCTCCGACCCTCACGGTTTACAGACATTCAGCTACTATGCTCCTAGAGCTGTTTAGGAAGTAGGTGAAGGCCAAGCAGGAAAGTAAGAATGTAAGATAAAAAAAAAATAGAATAGAAGACACTAAAAGGAAGAGAAAAATGAGCACACAAAAAAAGAAATAAAACAAAACCAACCAAAAAAAAAAAAAGGAGTAAACCACCCCCCAAATGAAAACCACATGCACGCCTGTGAGCCATGCAAAAAAGACAGCACAGGCCTGCAATGAAGATAGCTGAAAAAAAACCCTGTCTTCTGTGGGAGGAGGAGAGAAAAATTAGTAAGAGAAAGGCATAGGGAAAAAAGCTCTCTGTCTCTCTCTTTTTAAGAGTTAGAAAAGACAGAAAAAAAAGAAAAGAGAATTTTTCCCTACCTTTTCTAATTTCTGGGGTCTGGTAGGAGAAGGGGACTGGCCAGGGGCTTCACAGCAGTGATGCTAGGCCCAGAAAAGGACCACACACCCTGAGATGGAGATGGCTGATAGCCAAATGATTTTCGACAGAGATACCAAGAAAATTCACTGGGGCAAGGATAGCCTCTATAATAAACGATGTTGAGACCATTGTATATCCACCAGAAGAATGAAACTAGACGCCTATTCCTCACCATATACAAATCAACTCAAAATAGATTTAAGACTTAAGCATGAGCTGTGAAACTGTGAAAGTACTGGAAGAAATACTAAGGTCATTGGTCTGGGCAAAGAGATTTATATAAGACATTAAAAGCACAGACTACACGGCAAAAATAAATAAATAGGATTATGTCAAACTAAAAAGCTTTTGGGACTGGTTCCATGGCCTGGTGGTTAAGGCAGCCAGATCCCACATGGCTAACTATGCAGTTTGACTCCTGGCTCAGCAGCTGGAGAAAAACACGTGTGTGTGTGTGTGTGTGTGTGTGTGTGTGTATGCCCAAATTCCAAAAGGAAGGAGAAATGGAAGAGAAGGGATTGTGGAATGACAATGCCCCATGGGGGAGGGTATACTTTTTTCCTCTCTCTTTTTTCTCTCTCTCTTTCTCTCTCTCTCTTGTCAAGTACACACATCCTTCAAGGAAAAAAAAAAAACTAGCTAAAAAGCTTCTGCACAGCAAAGGAAACAATCAATAGATGGAAGAGAAAATGTATAGGGTGAGAGAAAATGTTTTCAAATTATATATCTGACAAGTATTAATACCCACACTTACAAAAAACTCAAGCAACTCAGCAGCAATAAAAAAAAAATCTGATTTTAAAATGGAAAAATGATCTGATCTCAAAAGAAGACATGTAAATGATCAACCAGTACATAAAAATTGCTTAACATCACTAACCCATAGGAAAATGCAAATCAAAACACAATCATTACAATTAGAATGGCTTTTATCAAAAAGACAAAAAAATAAATAACACTGATGAGGATGTGGAGAAAGGTAACTCTTATGCTTGTAGAGAGAATGTAAATTAGTACATTCATCATGGAAAATATCATGGCAGTTCCTCAAAAGACTAAAAGTAAAACTGCCATACAGTCCAGCAATCCCGCTGCTAGGCATCAGCCCAAGGAAAGGAATTCAGTAGGCCTTAGAGATATATACACCTTGAAGTTTATTGTAGCACTATTCACAATAGTAAAGACGTGAAATCAACTAAGTGTCCATCAACAGACAAATGGATAAAGAAACTATGGTATATGTATATATATATATCATATATATATAATGGAATATTATTTTGTCATTAAAAAGAATAAAATCTATGTTCAAGGTAACGTGGACCAGCCTAAAGGACATCATATTAAGTAAAATAACCCAAGCACTGAAAGGGAAAAATTGCCTGTTTACCTATAAATTTAGAAGTTTATTTCATAGAAGTAGAAAGTAGAGGGGTCAGCAGGTGGCATAGTAGATAAGGTGCTGGACTCTCACATGGCCAACTGCAGGTCAAGTCCTAGACCTGGTGGCTTGCTTTCTCACCTTCCCTCTCGCTCCCTCCCCTACCCACCGTGTGTGTGTGTGTGTGTGTGTGTGTGTGTGGTCAAATTTGAAATAATAATATTGAATTAAATTAAATAAATAATTCTTTTTTAAAAAAGAAAACAAAAAGAAGTAGAGAGTAGAATAGTGATTCACAAAGACAGGAAAGGGAAGGTAGGAGAGGAGTTGGGGCAATGTGGGTTAATGGATACAAATTACGGTTATGTAGTAGGAATAAGATCTAGTATTCTATAGCACAGAAGAGTAACCATAGTTAATAATTTACTGTGCATTTCAGAATAGCAAAAGAGGGCATTTTGAATGTTTCCAATATAAAATATTGACAAATGTTTGAGATGATAGATATGCTAATTACCCTGATTTGATCATTACACGATGTACTCATGTACTGAAAAAAAATCACACTATACTCCTTCAATATTTCTATATATACAGTTATTATGTTAATTATTAATTAGATGTTTTAAATAGAAGAAAGTTGCCCAAGATTGCCCAGCAATTTCATAGCAGAGGAAAGCTTTGAACTCATGTGTGCCCCATTTTAAAGACTGTCTTCCATACTACTTTGACATCCCTCTGTGACTTCATGGGTAAGTCCATGTGTTAGATCTGTGCCCATCTAATAGAATCTCCTCAACTTGCAGAGAAGGAAATAAGCTCAAAGGTGAGACATGCCAAAGCTCAAAAACACTGATACATATGAGATGAGGAACTTTGAAAAGTCCATGAAATAATGAAATTAATATATACATTTATTTGTGTGCAAAAATTTTTTTGAAATCCATGCATTGTTTTTTAATATAGGCTTTTTCATAAACTTTTTGAAGACACCTACTACAGGATTAGCTCTAGAACATCCTGTCTTCCTTGGGCCCCAATTTCCCTGAGAAGATAGCTGAACAGGAAGAAAAAAAGGGTATTCACCCCTTGCCCTGGGTCTGCACAATGACAACCAACATTCGCATGGCTTTTTATAGTTAACAAGTTATTTTTACATAATGTTATTTCTTTTAAGCCTTGAATAACTCCTGCGGCATGTAGCAACATTATTTCCATTTTTCAACTAAAAAGAGGAAAAAGATTAAGCAACTGTCCCTCACAAACTTAGTCGATCAAGAAGAAGGACCATGCCTTTGGTCTGTGGATGTAATTCTCTCTTTACTTCAGCATTCTTTGAGCTGTGGATCTAATTCTCTCTTTGCTTCAGTGTTCTTTGAGCACCTCCTACAAGCCAGTCATTGTGATAGAAATGGGAACACAGTGATGAATGAGGTGCTCACAATCCAATGGGCGATGTGGCCCAAAAGACCAGGTAACTACAGTAGAAGAACAGCCCTTACTTTGAGTTAACCCAGCCATGACATCCTGACAGGGAACTTGGGAATGAGGTCTTACTTGGCAGGACTATCTAATTGCTGCTGGTAGTACTCGACTCCTTATTACCTTCCAGCCTTTGCCAACAGCACTACTATTTTTTTTAATCAAGTGTAACTAGATTCCCACTGATGCCAAGAGGGAGTTGGTGACTAGATGGAGAAACAATTCTTTTCAGGGTTTTGACACTTTCCTATCATTTCTAAATGTCTTCCCACTCTCACTTTTCTACTCCTACAAGTTTATTACAGAAACAAATATTAGACTCAGAGAAGGAAGCGCATACCCTTGAAGAGGTTTGAAGAGAGAGATTTTAAATTTTGATATAATGGTAAAGATGGGAGGACACAGCTTTACATGGGTTCTAATTTAAAGAAAAAAAAATCTCTGGAGAGAAAAAAGTAAAATAGTATTTTCCTAAAAATCTCTTTTAGAAAGCAACCAGGAAGGCCAGGTCAACTCCAGCTTGGAGGTGAGCCTCCATGATGGCCAAGATCTGGGGAGGGAAAGCCACAGGGATGAAGCTCAGCTGGGCAAGAGGAAACCAAAAGCTTCATCAGCAAGGACTTCATCTTGATTTGTTTTGCAGTGGAAACAAAGGTGGGGAGATCCTTGGCTCTCCCTCGGGAATGTGTTGAATATTCAAAAATATTAATTTTGGAACAACAGTGCCCACAACTGGTTGGCAGAAAGCTCCTCTGAGCTTGCCCATTCCAATCCCCATCATGCTTCAGCAGAAAATCACCAGGACCTGCAAACTGACTAGAAATACTAGACTGTGACCCTGAATGCCTTAACAAGAACCATAATTCACCATTTATGGTGAGCCTAGAATTTTTAATATAACAAAAGGCACAAGAGCTGTATTTGGCCATAAATGCTTTGCTGCAAGTATAGGTATTGTGTTTTCGCCCTTCCGGCATACCGGGCCAGCTCCACCCAACAATGTCTCCAGGGCTTCTATGCATTTAATTTGCCCGTTTTCTCTATGCTGAAATGCTGAGTTGAATCTTGCTCAGTCCTACTCTGGATCACAATTATTTGCCTCAATCTTCCCTCTGTTCTTCAGCCCAAAGTTGGCCTGTACAACTGCCTTGTTACCTTCTGCTGAGTAACATCATGTAAGTGAATAAATGTGTAAACAGCAATAGAAGCTCAAGGTGTTCTTTCTCTTAAAAGTAGTCATTTTCAGGGGCTGTCAAGTGGCATGGTGGTTAAGGGTGCTGGATTCCCACATGGCCGACCACAGTTCGAGTCTTGGACTGGGTGGCTTGCTTTCTCACATTCCATCTTTCTTGCTCTCTCTCACTCTGTCTCTCTCTAGTCAAATTAAAATAAATAAAATAAAATAATTATTAAAAAAGTAGTCATTTTCATGTATTTAACTCAAGAATTAATATATTCACTTGAAAGAATGACTAACAAAATAGGGCAACTTTTGAGAGCCAGGGCAGATTAGAAAGGGTATCTGGAAGTGGGCATTTTCCTCATTCCCTTATGTTGCAACAGAAATAATTACCTGGCCTGTTTCTGGGTATTTTCAGCTCTATTTCCAGGAGTATATTTAAGAAAATATTTTTGTCACCCATGGTAGAATGCATAAATTCAAGAAATTCCATTATCAGAAGAAAAAAAAATCTCTCAATGCTTTGATATATTTCTTTCTATTCTTGGATTATAAGACTCAACATTATAAAAATGCTTTTTGTAAACATTGATTATAGTTTTTTTTAAGAGAGATCTTTGCATTAGGGTGCATGTCCTAGCCAAGAGACAGAGATAGAAAGCAAGAAATCATCCTCCAGAAGGGGTGGCTACAGTCCTTACTCCTCCATTTTCCTCTTGGGATTTTGGGCACACATGCACGTTCACCTGATGTGTTTTAAGCCTCCGGGTTTGGGACTCGAACTGCAGTCAGCCATGTGGAGTCCAGCAATGTAACTGCTATGTCATCTGCTGGCCCCTTAATTTGTAAATTGAACAGAAGGAGAAATAGATGGACAGGTACATGCTAATTTACAAAATAAAATGCTGTTGGCAGAATCAAAATGTTGGATATGAGTGTATTCACTGTAAATTTTTTTCTATTCTTTCATATATTTAAAATTTTTATAATAAAGTGTTAGGGAAAATACATTATTGTTGCAAACATAATTTTAAAAAATATTTGTCCCCAACATTTATTATTATCTTGGGATAAATTTTTCAAAGAATTATTTTATTTAATTATATTTATTATTATTTTTAATTTGACTAGAGAGAAAGAGAGTGGGAAAGTGAGAAAGGAAGCCACCATATCCAGGACTAGAACCATGGTAGACCATGTGGGAGTGTAGCACCTTAACCATCATGCCACCTGCTGACTTTTGGGATAAAGTTTTTCATTGGAATTACTGAGTCACAAGTATGAGTATTTCAAGGTCATGAGTACTTGTCATGAAAGCTCTTCCTCAAACATTCGTTCAAGCCATGCCTGACCAGGAGGACACCTGAGACTGCTGAGATGGCGCTGTTTGGTTTTGGTTTTCAGAGATTTAAGCTAGAGGGCGCCTATGCTCGCCAGAGAGACAGAGACAAGCAAAAATCATCCCCTAAGGGGGATAGCTGTGTCACAATCCCCTCTCCTCCATTCTCCTCCTGTGATTTTGGGCATGGGAGTTTCAAGCCACCAGGTCAGGACTTGGTCAGCCATGTGGGAGCTCAGTGCCTTAACCACTTTTCTACCTACCGGTCCCTGAGATGGCATTTATTAAAAATGCGAAATTTTATTGAGTTTCAATGGACAGACAGTGAGATGTACAGGGCTCAGATTTTGTACAAATGTGCACACCTGTGTAACCAACACGACCAAGCAGACACAGGACATTTCGGTCATCCTGGAGAAACTTCTCCTGTTCCTACCAAAGGCTCCCTCCCACCCCACCTCAGACAACCACTATGTGCTTTTCTTTCTGCAAAAATTAGACCTGTCTTTTCTAGAGTTCCTTGTAAACGAGGTGGGTGCACTCTTCCAAGTCTGTCTCCTTTTGCACCATGTGCTTTAAAGCTTAACCACATTGCTGTGTGCTGTCGTGGTAGTATCTCGTTGTGGAGATAAACTGCAGTCTGTTCATCGATTCTCTGATGAACGTGAGTCAGCATTTTAAGTTGTGAAAAGTGACAGTTCAATGTATCCTCATGCCATTCAGGTGAGGAAGTAAGTCGTGTGCACCGAAGAAGGCCTTTGAGATCAAGAGCTTGCACAAAGATGCGCGTGTTGGGGGTGGGGCTCCTGTCAAGTAGAGGGAAGATTCCTGTGTCCTGCCAAGACCCAGGCACTCCATATGGCCTGGGCGTGGGGCTGTTCCCACCCAGGAATAGCACCTCGAGTTGTATTTCTCTGCTTTTTAAAACTTGTACAAAGGAACTGGCAGGTGATAGAGCAGTTATGTAGCTGGACTCCCACATGGCCAACCACAGTTCAGTCCCAGACAGGTGGCCTAAAACTCATGCCAGGTGTGTGTGTGAGTGCCCAAGATCCCAGGACAAGAATGGAGGAGAAGGGATTGCAGCATGGCCATCTCTCA
This sequence comes from Tupaia tana, assembly GCA_026018925.1. NCBI lineage: Eukaryota > Metazoa > Chordata > Mammalia > Scandentia > Tupaiidae > Tupaia > Tupaia tana. Next base: position 96,822,022 of record JAKSZU010000007.1, read on the forward strand.
CTTTCCTTCTCACTGCCTCTGTCTCTTTCTCTCTCTGGCAAGTGCACATGCCCTAAGGGGGAGGGGGGAACTCTAAAAAGAAATGTAAATGATTGGGCCAGCAGGTGGTGGTGTAGTGGTGAAGCCACAGAACTCTTACAAGGCTGATGTGGTTTGAGTCCCAGACACAGCTGCTTGAAACTCACACCAAGGGCATGTGCGTGTGTGCCCAAAATCCCAAGAGGAGAATGGAAGAAAAGGGGGGGATGTTTTCTTACTTTCTGTCTCTCTGTCTCTCTTTCTCTCTCTGGCAAGTTCACATGCTCTATAGCAAAAACCTCTTTAAAAAATGTAAATGATTTGTGAAATTCATCATTTTATGGCCAATTTTTTTTTCTTTTTTTTTTTTTTCTTTTTTTTTTGGAGAGGTTTTTGCTATAGGGCGCGTGCGCTCGCCAGACAGACAGAGAGAGACAGAGAGATAGAAAGCAGGAAATCACCCCCCAGGGGGGATGGCCACGCCGCAATCCCTTCTCCTCCATTCTCCTCTCGGGATCTTGGGCACGCACGCACACGCGCCCGGCGTGAGTTTAAGCCGCCGGGTCCAGGACTCGAACCGCGGTCGACTACGTGGGAGTCCAGTGACATAGCCATTACGCTAACTGCTGGTCCCTTTATGGCCAATTTTTACTTTCCTTTTTGGCATGAGTTTGGAACACATGTAAGAAAACGTCTCATTAGTAAAAACTCACTTTATCTTGTCTGTAAACACTTTTTGCTATGACTTCATTAATAGATGATACTTTTTTTTTTTCTTTAAAGGTTTTGCTATAGCGTCATGTGCTTGCTAGGGAGAGAGAGACACAGAGAAAGAGAGAAGGAAGGTGAGAAGTCACCCCCTCGCGGGGGGATGGCCAAATCATAATCTCTTCTCTATCTTCTCTTGGGATTTTGGACACACACACTCATGCCCTGTGTGTTTTCCAAGCCGCTGGGTCAGGTACTGAAACCCCACAGCTGGCCATGGGGGATTCAGCAGACTTAAACACCATGCCACCTGGCTGGACCCTATTTTTAATTCTCATGAAATGAGGTTTATATATATGTGTGTATATATATATATATGTATATATATATATATATGAAAGGTATTCAGTTAAAAATAAAAATAAAAATGGAATCTTAGAATTTTGGGGCTGAAGGGAACCTTGAAATCATCTAGCCCAAATTTCTTGTTGTGCAGTTAAAGAAAGTAAAGCCTGAAGAGATGACATGATTTGTGACAGTCCCACAGCTGGTGTGTAAGCCCTGCAGCCAGCACTCTGCTCTCCACCACCTTGCCTTGCTGTGGGCTGAGGCCAGGCAGCTGCATTAAAACCAGGTCCCTAGAACCAGGGGGTGTTTTCTAGGGCATGAGTGGTCCTTCACAGCCCAGGTGCTCCCCTGACTCCTTCCCTGACTGAGCGGCCCACTCACCTCCCAGTCTCCAGGCTGCAGCATCACAGACTCCCTGTTCTTGGCTGTACGTGAGTGCCTCAAAACTGGCCTTTCTGGAAGTCAGCCTCAAACTTGAGCAGCACAGCAAGAAGGCAGCAAGCTCAATACGCCTTAAGTCAAGTATTTTATATCCTTATTCTTTAGAAACTGCAGCTTCAGTTACTCAGAATGTCCACACAGGGCAATAATTCATCAAAGGGAACAAAGAAAGTGGAGAGCGTTTAAGTCCTCACCTGGTAACTCGCGCCCCTAGTGCAAAATGAATTTACTAGCCCAAGACAACATGTACGTTGCATTGTTTTGTGCTTAACCTTACAGTGCTCAGTCAAATCCTGGTTTCCAAAGCTATTTATAAAGTTCATTTTTGCTTTCCCAACCCCAGTGTGGTTTGGTATTCACTAGTCCTTCAGTTAGGTCCATTTGTTTTTGTTTTTTCTATTTTTTTTATAAAGAATTATTTTATTTAACTTTATTTATTTATATTTTAATTTGACCACAGAGGGAAAGAGTGAGAAAGAGAGATGGAAAGTGAGAAAGCAAGCTACAGGTCCAGGACTCGAACCGTGGTCAGCCATTTGGGAGTCCAGCGCTCTTAGCCACCATGCCATCTGCTAGCTCCCTAGGTCCATTTGTTACTATTTATGCTATGTTTAGGGTTTCCCCACACCTCAATCTATTTAATAACTTATTAATTTGGGGACTGTGTGAAACATTGTCCTTGTTCTAAAATCAGAACCAAACAAAAGGACATACTCAGAGAAGTTTGAGTGATACAATAAATATTGTATTTTATTCATTTACATATTTATTTACCTTCTTCTCTAGGTATTATTACAGCACCAAACCTATGCTTCACGTTTGCCCTTCAGGTAGTTTTAGAAGAGAGCGCTAGATGAAGGTAGAGCTAAAGATGGTATACAAATATAAGTGCAAGGACTGGCATGCGCTCATACAAGAAGATTTCCAAAGAGTTTGCGAAAAATGGAACTACAGCACAAGTTTATTTTGGTGCAAAAATGTTTTGAAATACATGCGTGGTTTGTTCATAATACACATTGTGCATGAGCTTTTGCATGTTAATAGAAATCACTCCTTGCTCGAGTGTACTACTCCACAATCTACCCGCCAAACGAGTCCCGGTGCTCCTGACTGAGCTCTGTGCCTAGATGCTGCGTGCAGGCTGCTGAGGCGTGTGGAGAGACCTGCTCCCGTCCTTCCCAGCTATGAACCATGACCTGCGGAGTAAAGAGCATGGAACCACAGCAGCTGCCAGTGATTTTTTCCACCTTCATCTGAAAACCTGGGACATGTCCAATGCTGTCCCCTCTTCTCTGGCCTTTGCTAAACTTCACGTGCATGGGAGCTTCTCTTTTCTCCTCTGTCAATCATATTTCAAAGTCTCGTTCTCCATCAGAGTGTTTCATCCATATTGGCTGCCACAAGTTCTGAAGAAAATGTAAAACCTGAGATCAAAATTCAAAACTTGGGTCACCTTCATAAAGGCGATCCAAATTCTTTACATCCTCTCCAAAGTACTATTGAAATTTTTCCAAAGAATAACCAGTCAAAGCAGTTCAAAGCAAATTGTGTACTATTCAATGAGCAGCAAATCTCTCCCAAAATCTCCGGACCACAGACAGAGCTTGGTACCTGAGGAAAGGCAGTAGAAATCTTACAAGAGGAGCTGGGGCATGGGTGTAGGTTGGCAACGCCTCTGTCAGGAGCTGAATAGTGCCAGCCCCACCAGTCCATATCTCCTACAAATGCACAATGTTGACTTTTCATGTTGTGTGCCACACAGACTATGGTATCAAATTTACTATTTGGTGAATGTAATGGGAGATTAAAAAATCAAGGTTTGATAAGATCTATGAAGGTCAAGTGGAAGTGACCAAAGATGAGTACAATGTAGAAAGTATTGATGGTTGGGACCAGCAGTTGGCGTAATGGCTATGTCACTGGACTCCCATGTAGTCGACCATGGTTCGAGTCCCAGATCCAGTGGCTTAAAATCTTGCAGTGTGTGTGTGTGTGTGTGTGTGTGTGTGTGTGCATGTGCCCAGGATCCCAAGAAGAGAATGGAGGAGAAGGAATTGCAGTATGACCATCTCCCCTGGGGGGGTGATTTCTCGCTTTCTGTCTCTCTGTCTCTTTCTGGCTAACGCATGTGCCCTATAGCAACAAAACTTCTCCAAAAGAAGAAAAAAAAAAAGAAAAGAAAGCATCAGTGGTCAACCTGGTGCCTTCACCTGCTATTTGGATGCAGGCCTTGCCAGAACCACCCCTGGAAATAAAGTTTTTGGGGATCTGAAGGGAGCTGTGGATAGAGGCTTATCTATCCCTCACAGTACCAAACAATTCCCTGGTTATGATTCTGAAAGCAAGGAATTTAATGAAGTCCATCGGAAGCGCATCATGGGCCAGAACGTTGCAGACTACATGCGTTACCTAATGGAAGAAGATGAAGATGCTTACAAGAAACAGTTCTCTCAGTACATAAAGAATGTAACTCCAGCTCCACCTCTGTCTGTGATGGGCCTCTGGGTTCAGCTTCAGGGCTGTGAAGCCTCCTCCCCAGCCAGGGCTCCCCACTAGACCCCAGTGCTAGTCAGGACAGAAAGCCTCAAGGCTCCCCCACCTCTACCTGTGTTGGGCCTCTGGGTTCAGTTTCAAGTTGTGAAGTTCCTCGCAGACCCCAGTGCTAGTCAGGTACGCAAGCGTCTCCCTCTTGTTCTTCTCTGTCCCTTCTAACTTTATTTCTCTTTAAAAAAAAATACAGCTTTCTGCCCTGTTTGTGCCTTTCTCTTGTTAATTTGTCTCTTTTTCCCTCACCTAGGACAGAAAGTCTCTACCTCAAGCATGCCATAAGGTTTTTTATTTTTAACCCAATTTAATTTTCTGTGATGTGATTTCTAATTTTTTTCCTCTTTTTATTGTAGTCCTTTCTTTCTTTGCTTTTTCTTCCCCTATTTCCTACTTTCTTTTTCTTTTTCCTTACTCTCTTGTTTTACTGCCCAGCCCTTATCCACTGCCTAGAGACAGCTAGGTGCATAGTAGCTAAACATCTGAACATTGTTAGTTTTAGAGAATTCCTTGCATGTCACAGTAGTGGTTGCAAAAATAGTGAAATTCCCCTTCATAAATCCGATTGAAAAAGTCCTCCTGTTTTTCCCACATTGGAGAACACAGTAGAAAGAAGAAAACAGCACCAAATTATTTCACAGTTAGGCAGAAGTGAATACATTACCAAATGACTAAAATTTGGAGAAAGCCTCAAGGATGAGAAACTCAAGTAATACATCTCCAGCAAGGGAACACTGTAACTTGTCTCCAAGTAGAGAAACATTAGAGGATATTACCAAAATGTCACAAAAATAATTTAAAATAATTATGGTAACAAAAATCTATGAGCTGCAAGAGAAAAGAGACATTGAGCTCCAAGAGATGAGGAAGTCCTTCCATGATATGAAAGAAGAATTGGACACCATAAAAAAGAATCAAATGGAACTGTTAGATATGAAAGTTGTAATACAGGAAATCAAAACCTCCCTTGAAAGTATTAAAAGCAGGTTACACCATGCAGAAGATCAAATTTTAGAAGTAGAAAACAAAATTTCTGACCTAGAAAAATTATTCAAAAATACTGAGAAAACTGCCAAGAAAACTAAGGGTAATATAAAAGAAATACTAGATACCATAAAATGCAAAACTAAATAATCGGTATCTCAGAAGATGAAGAAACCAATAACGGCATTGAAAATCTATTCCATGAAATCACAGAAGAAAACTTTCCAAGTCTAGAGAGGCACTCAAACATCTAGTCCTAAGAAATACAAAGAACCCCAAATAGAATCAATTCAAGAAGATCCACTCCATGCATATTACAGCTAGATTGACCAAAACAACAGATAAAGACAAGATATTAAGATTGGAAAGAGAGAAATGTCAAAACACTTAACAAAGGCTATCCCATCAGACTAACACTGGACCTCTCAACAGATATAGTGCAAGCAAGGAAAGAATGGAAAAATATATTTAAAGTGTTAAATGAAAAACAATTTCAACCAAGAATACTTTACCTGGCAAGATTATCCTTCATATGGAAAAAGGAAATTAAAACATTCTCAAATAATCAAACCGTGATAGAATTTACCAACTCTAGACTAGTTCTTCAAGTAATTCTGAAAGTAGTACTATAACAAGAAAACTAAAGAGAGACAGACAGCAATAAGAGAACAAAAAACAACCAAGAATATGGCCAACTTAATGGTAGGGTCAAGTCGATAATAACGTTGAATGTTAATGGATTAAATTCTCTGATCAAGATACACATACTGGCAGAATGGATTAAAAGTCAGAAACCCTCCATCTGCTGCCTACAAGAAACCCATCCCATCGATAAAGATATAAATAGACTAAAAGTTAAGGGCTGGAAAAAGGCATTCCATGCAAATGCAAATCAGAAAAGAGTGGGAGTCTCTATACTGATTTTGGACAAAATAGGCTTTAAGATAAAAACCATTAGAGGAGACAAAGAAGGGCATTATATAGTAGTTAAAGAAGATATAACCACCAAGAAGATATAACCCTTATAAATATCTATGCACCGGACTCAGGAGCACCCAAATATGTAAAGGAAAGACTGTGAGATCCATAAGGAGAGATAGGCTGTAACACAATAATTGTTGGAGATCTCAACACCCCATTGTCTCCTTTAGACAGGTCAATGAGACAAAAAATAAGCAAAGAGATTCAGGACTTAAATGATACCATAAATCAGATGGACTTGGTAGACATCTATAGAACTTTCCACCCAAAAGCACTTCTCAGCCCCACATAGTACTTTCTCAAATATTGACCATATGATAGGGCACAAAACCATCCTTTATAGATTCAAAGGCATAGAAACTATATCCAGCATCTTCTCTGACCATGATGGAATTAAACTTGATATGAATCTCAGGAAAAACCCTCAAAAATACATAGAAACTAAATAACCTACTTCTGAATGGATTCATGACAACTGAAGAGATTAAGACTGAAATCATATGATTCATGGTGGGACCAGCAGTTGGTGTAATGGCTATGTTACTAGACTCCCATGTAGTCAACTGTGATTCGAGTCCCAGACCCAGTGCCTTGAACTCATGCCAGGCATATGTGCATGCATGCCCAAGATCCCGAGAAGAGAATGGAGAAGGGATTACAACATGGCCATCCCCCCTGGATCACCCCTATCTCTCTTTCTCTCTCTGTCTTTCTGATGAGCGCACACATCCTATAGCAAAAACCTCTCCAAGAAGAAAAAAAAAAATAATGGAAACAACTGATAATGAGTACACGAGTTTCCATAATTTATGGGACACTGCAAAATCAGTCCCAAGAGGGAAGTTCATAGCAATTAGTACACACAAGAAAAAGATGGAAAGGTAGCAAAAGGACAACCTAATATCATGCCTCAGGAAATTGGAAAAATAACACCCCCAAAATAAAAAAAAAATGCCAGGAGAAAAGAAATAATAAAGATTTAAGCAGAAATAAATGAAATAGAAAATAAGTGAATTATACAGAAAATAAAAGAAAGCAAAAGCTGGTTCTTTGAAAAGATATACAATATTGACACACCATTAGCTAGACTAATTAAAAAGAAGAGAGAAAGGAATCAGATAAATAAAATTCTATATGAATCAGGCAACATTACAGCATACATAACAGAAATACAAAACATCATTAGAGGATACTATGAGGGACTATAAGCCAGCAAACAAGAAAACCTGGATGAGATGGACAAATTCCTGGAGACGTACAATCTACCAATATTGACTCAAGAGGACATTGAAAGCCTCAATAGACCTATAACAAGCATTGGGATTGAATTAGTAATAAATAACCTCCAAACAAAGAGAAGCCCAGGTCCCAATGGCTTCACTGTCGAATTTTACAAAACTTTTAAAGAAGAGATAACCACTATCCTACTCACACTGTTTCTAGAGATTCAAAAGGAAGTAACCCTCCCAAATTCATTTTATGAAGCTTCCATTACCCTCATTCTCAAAATGGATAAGAATACAACAAAAAAGGAAAACTGCAGACCTATATCTCTGCTGAATATAGATGCATAAATTCTCAACAAGATTTAATTTCTTTCTCTTCCTCTTACCCAGGACAAGATCCATCCAGGCAAGTCCATCTCTGCTGTCCTGTACCTTCTGGGTCCAGCTTCACAGCAGTGAAGCTCTCCAAGCTAGGTCAGTACCCCCACCCACACACAGAACCCAGTGCTAGCCAGTTCAGAATTCATGCAGGAAGGTCCATCTCTGCTGTCCTATACCCTCTGGGTTCAACTTCACAGCGGTGAAGCTCTCCCAGCTAGGCCAGTTCCTTCCCCCAGAACCCAGTGCTAGCCAGGTCAGGATCCATCCAAGCAGGTCCATCTCTGCTTTCCTGTACCTTCTGGGTCCAGCTACACAGCGGTGAAGCTCCGCCATCTAGGCCAGTACCACTCCCCAACTGAACCCAGTGCTAGCCAGGTAAGAAAAGAACTGCATTTGCCTCTTGCTCTTTCTGTCCCTTCAACTTATTTTTTTCTCTTCTTTAAGAAAAAAAAAATTTTCTGTCCTCTTTCTTGTGCTTTTAACTTGTTAATTTCTTTCTCTTCCTCTCACCCAAGTCAGGCTCCATCAAGGCAGGTCTATCTCTATTGTCCTGTACCTTTGCGTGGCACTTGTGCTCCATGCAGTTTTCATTTTTTAACCCTTTTTATTTTCTGTGATGTATTTTTCTCCTTTTGTTCTAGTTCTTTCCTTCTTTTTCTTCATATTTCTTCACTTTTCATTCCCATTTCTGCTTTCTTTCTCTTCCTTTTTCTTGGCTTTTTCTTCCTTTTGCTGTTTTCTACCCTCTCTCTTTTTTTTTCCCCCCTTACTTTTCTATTTTATTACTGAACCCTTATCCACTGCCTGGAAAAGACTCAGTACATAGTAACTAAACATCTGAATATTGGGAACTTTAGACAATTCTTTGCACCTCACTGTACTGGTTGTAAAAAGAGGGAAATTCTCTTACATAAATTAAATTTCAATACTCCTCCTATGACCCCCACACTGGAGGACACAGTAGAAGGAAGAAAATAGCACTGAATTATTTCACAGTTAGGGAAACATATGAGCTCATACATATAGAATCCATCTCCAGCAAATTAGCCAAAAGTGAATACATTACCGATGACCAAAAACAGGAAAAGAGCCTCAAGTATGACAGAATCAAGTAATATATCACCTGCAAGAGACCACTCTAATTCATCTGCAAGTAGGGAAATATTAGAGGATATTACCAAAATGTCAGAAAAATAATTTAGAGCATTGATGGTAACAAAATTCTATGAGATGCAAGAGAAAAGAGACATTGAGTTCCAAGAGATCAGAAAGTGATTCCATGATATTAAAGAAGAATTGGACACCATAAAAAAAAAAAAAAACAGAACTGTTAGATTTGAAGGCTGTAATACAAGAAATCAAAACCTCCCTTGAAAGTATTATAAGCAGGTTAGACCATGCAGAAGATCAAATTTCGGAAGTAGAAAACAAAACCAATGACCTAGAAAAAAATTATAAAAAATACTGAGAAAACAGCCAAGAAAACTGAGGATATTATATGAGGAATACTAGATACCATAAAACACCTAAACATCCCCAAAATAGACAAGTGGGATTACATCAAACTAAGAAGTTTCTACATGGCAAAAGACACCATAATTAGTGTGAATCGACAGCTCTCAGAATGGGAAAATATTTTTGTAAACTATGCATCAGATAAGGGATTGATAACCAGAATATATAAGGAACTAAAGAAGCTGTTTGGAAAAAAGATGATGAACCCTATTAAAAGATGGGAGAAAGAGTTGAAAAGAACACTCACTAAAGATGACATACGAATAGCCAGAAGGCATATGAAAAAATGCTCAACATCCCTCATCGTAAGGGAAATGCAGATCAAAACAACAATGAGATATGACCTAACCCCAGTCAGAATGACTAAGATTAAAAAAAAAAAAAAAAAAAAAAAAAGATAAGTGTTGGCGGGGGTGTGGTGAAAGGGGAACTCTCTTACACTGCTGGTGGGAATGTAAATTAGTCCAACCACTGTGGAGAACCATTTGGAGATTCCTCAGAAATCTACAAATAGAACTGCCATATGATCCAGTAATCCCATTTCTCGGCATCTACAGAAGAATTTCTCATTGGAAAAGTGCTTGCACATCGATGTTTATTGTGGCACTTTTCACGACTGCTAAGACATGGAACCAACCCAAATGCCCCCGTACGGCTGAATGGATTGAAAAACTGTGGCACATATACTCTATGGAATACTATTCAGCCACTAAGAACAACAAAACCCTGCCTTTTGACAGAAAGTGAAAGAATATGGAAGATTTACTGCTGAGTTAAGCAAGCCAGGCTATGAAAGAGAGTCACTGTATGTCCCCACTTAATATATACCAAATGTCCGCACTCTATAACTGAAACGGACGGGCTAAAGGATGTACAAACACAAGAGGTGGATATGAACGCCAGATGTGGTGTGTGTGGAGGAATGGGGCCTGGGGAAAAACATTTGAAGGAGGGATACGAAGACAGCATTGTTGAGACAGGGAGGTAGTGTTGTTATATTTTGATCAACTCGACCGGGGAGAAATGTTCACATATTAAAATGATCACCTTGTAAGCTAAATAATGTGATTGAATGTATTAAAAAATGAAAAAAAAACCCAACACCCAAACATCCAAATAATTGGTATACAAGAAGGTAAAGAAGCTAATAAGAGCATTCACAATCTATTCTGTGAAATTCTAGAAGAAAACTTTCCAAGTCTAAAGAGGCATTCAAATAGCCAGATCCAAGAAATACAAAGAATCTCAGGTAGAATCAATCCACAAATATCCTCTCTGTGGCACATCATAGCTACATTGTCCAAAACAACAGACAAAGACAAGATAATAAGTTTGGCGAGAGAGAAATGACAAATCACTTACAAAGGCTATCCCATCATACTAACACTGGACCTTTCATCAGATACAATGCAAGCAAGAAAGGAATGGAGAAAATATATTCAAATTTTTAAATGAAAAATAATTACAACCAAGAACACTATGCCCGGCAAGATTATCCTTCATATGGGGAAAGAAGATAAAAACGTTTTTGGATAAACAAAGCATGAAAGAATTTACCATATCTAGACCAGCTCTTCAAGAAATTCTGAAAGTAGTACTATAACAAGAAAACTAAAGAGAGACAGACAGCAGTTAGAGAACAAAAACAACCAAGAATATGGCCAACTTAATGGTAGGGACAAGTCTGGAAATATCGATAATAATGTTGAATGTTAATGGATTAAATTTTCTGATCAAGAGACTCAGACTGGCAGAATGGATTAAAAATCAGAAACTCTTCCTCTGCTGCCTACAAGAAACCCATCTCATGGATAAAAACATAAATAGACTAAAAGTGAAGGGCTGGAAAAAAGGTATTCCATGCAAATGGAAACCGAAAAAGAAAAGGAGTCACTGGGACCAGCAGTTAGCCTAATGGCTAGGTCGCTGGACTCCCACATAGTTGACCGCGGTTCGCGTCCTGGACCCGGTGGCTTAAAACTCCGCCGGGTGCATGTGCGTGCGTGCCCAAGATCCCGAGAGGAGAAAGGAGGAGAAGGGATTGCGGCGTGGCCATCTCCCCTGGGGGGTGATTTCTCACTTTCTGTCTCTCTGTCTCTCTCTGCCTGTCTGGCGAGCGCACGCGCCCTATAGCAAAAACCTCTTAAAAAAAAAAAGAAAAGAGAAGAAAAGAAAAGGAGTCACTACATTGATTTCAGACAAAATGGGCTTTAAGACAAAAACAGTAGGAAGAGTAAAAGAAAGGGATTATATGGTATTAAGAGGACTAATTCACCAAGAAAATATAACCCTTATAAATATCTATGTACCAAACTCAGAAGGACCCAAATATGTAAAGCAAAGATAGCTAGATCTGAAAGGAGAGATAGACTGTCACACAATAATTGTTTGCGATCTCAACATCCCATTATCTCCTTTAGACAGGTCAATGAAACAAAAAATAAGCAAAGACATTCTAGACCTAAATGATACCATAAATTAGATGGACTGGTTAGACATCTATGGAAATTTCCACCCCAAAAACACAAAATACGTATTTTTCTCAGCCCCACATGGTTCTTTCTCAAAGACTGACCACTTGATAAGGCACATAACCAGCCTTTAGAGATTCAAAGGCATAGAAACTATATCCAGCATCTTCTAAAACCATGATGGAATTAAACAATATTAATCTCAAGAAAAACCCTCGACAATACACAAATATCTGGAAACTAAATAACCTAATTCTGAATTAGAGATCAATACTGAAATCAAAAGATTCATGGAAACAAATGATGAGTACACAAGTTTTCATAATTTATGGGACACTGCAAAAGTGGTCATAAGAGGGAAGTTCATAGCAATTAGTGCGCACAAGAAAAAGATGGAAAGGTGGCAAAAGGACAATCTAATATCATGCCTCAGGAAATTGGAAAAACAACAACAGATAAATCCAAAAATCACCAGGAGAAAAGAAATAATAAAGGTTCGAGCAGAAAGAAATAAAATAGAAAATGAGTGAACTATACAGAAAATAAAAGAAAGCAAAAGCTTATTCTTTGAAAAGATAAACAATATTGACACACAATTACCTAGACTAATTAAGAAGAAGAGAGTGGGACCAGCAGATGGCAAAATGGCTACGCCGCTGGACTCCCATGTAGTTGACCACGGTTCGAGTTCCAGACCCAGTGGCTTAAATTCATGCCAGGCACATATGCGTGCATGCCCAAAATCCTGAGAGGAGAATGGAGAAGAAGGGATTGTTCTGTGGCCATCCCTCTGGGAGGTGATTTCTCCCTTTCTGTCTCTTGGTCTCCCTCTGTCTTTCTGGTGAGCACACATGCCCTATAGCAAAAACCTCTATAAATAAATAAAAGAGAGAGAGAGAGAGGGAGAGAGAGAGAGAGAGGAACCAGATCATTCAAATACACAATGAATCAGGCAACATTACAACAGACGTAATAGAAATACAAAACATCATTAGAGGATACCATGAGCAACTATATGCCAACAAACAATAAAACCTGGGTGAGATGGACAAATTCTTGGACATATATAATCTACAAAGATTGACACAGGAGAACATAGAAAGCCTGAATAGATCTATAACAAGCAATGAGACTGAATCAGTAATAAATAACCTCCCTACAAAGAAAAGCCCAGGTCTTGATGGCTTCACTGCTGAATTTTACAAAACTTTTAATGAGTAACCCTCATTCTACTCACACTGTTTCTAAAGATCCAAAAGGAAGAAACCTTTCCAAATTCATTTAATGAAGCCTCCATTACTCTCATTCCCAAAATGGATAAGGATACAACAAAAAAAGAAAACTATGGACCTATATCTCTGATGAATATGCATAAAAAATATTCTCAACAAGATACTTGCTAACCATATTCAAATGCATATAAAAAAGGTTATTCATCATGACCAGGTAGGCATTATTCTAGGAATGCAAGGGTAGTTCAACATATGCAAAACCACCACTTTAACAAAAAAAAAAAAAAAAAAAAAAAAAAAAAAGATAAAAACTACATTATCACCTCAATTGATGTGGAAAAAGCATTTGACAGAATACAACATTCCTTTATAATTAAGACTGAGGAAAACTGGCATTGAAGGATCGTTTCTCAGCATAATAAAATCCATCTATGAAAAAGACAATAGCTAACATTATGCTGAATGGGGAAAAGCTGAAAGTTTTTCCACTAAAACCTAGTACAAGGCTGCCCACTTTCTCCACTCCTATTCAACATAGTACTTGAAGTCCTAGCCAATGTGATCAGACAAGAGAAGGAAATAAAAAGCATTCCAATAGGGAAAGAAGAGTTGAAATTATGTCTGTTTGCAGATGACATGATTCTGTACATAGAAGACCCAATAGTATCCATGAGAAAACTTCTTGAAGTAATAAATGCATACAGTAAAGTGGCAGGATACAAAATTAACTTACAAAAATCTATAGCATTTTTAAGCACAAACAACAAGCAGACAGAGACAGAACTGAAGAAAGTAATCCTGTTTACCATAGCCACAAGAAGTATAAGATACCTAGGAATAAAACTAACCAAGGATGTCAAAGACCTCTATAAGGAAAACTATGAAAACCTTAAAAAGGAAGTAAAAAAGAACCCCAAAAAGTGGAAGGACATACCATGTTCCTGGATTTGCAGAATTAATATAATCAAAGTGGCAATCCTACCCAAATTAATCTACGTATTTAATGCAATCCCTATAAAATTAGAAGAGACATTCTTCACAGATCTAGAAAAGACAATCTGGAATCATAAAAGACCCTGTATTGCCAAAGTCATTCTGTGCAAGAAGAGCAAAGTGGGTAGCATCTCACTCTGACCCAAAAACATATTACAAAGTGGCAATAGTCAAAACAGCATGGTATTGGCACAAAAACAGACATGAGGACCAATGGAACAGAGTAAAAAACCCAGAAATAAACCCCAAAACATATAGCCAACTGCTCTTTGACAAAGGGTGCCAGTTAATTCAGTGGGAAAAGGAAAACCTCTTTAGCAAATGGTGCTGGAGAAACTGGGTATCCACCTGCAGAAAGATGAATCTGAACCCCTATCTGTTACCATGAACAAAAATCAACTCAAAGTAGATCAATGATCTATACCTAAAACTGCAAACTAGAAAACTACTGGAGGAAAACTGTGAAGAAACTCTGGGAGGCATTAGGGTAGGCAAGGACTTCTTTTCTTTTTCTTTTTTTTTTAGGCAAGGACTTCTTAAGCAAGACCTCTAAAGTACAGGCAATAATCCCCAAAATAGATAGGTGGGATTATAGCAGATTAAGAAGTTTCTGCACAACAAAGGACACTGTAATTAGTGTGAATTGACAACCCTTGGAATGGGAGAGAATTTTTGTCAAATGTGCCTCAGATAAGGGACTGATAACCAGATTACCCAAAGAAATCAAGTGGTTTACACAGAAGAAAAGTGCTGGTGGGGATGTGGTGAAAGGGAAACACTCCTACACTGTTGGTGGGAATGTAAATTGGTCCAGCCACTGTAGAGAACAATATGGAGATTCCTTAAAGACCTTCAAATAGAACTACCATTTTATACAGCGATTCCACTCCTGGGTATCTACCCAAAGGACAGTAGAATGCTCAGTTGGAAAAGCGCTTGCACATCTATATTCATTGTAGCATTGTTCACGATTGCTAAGACATGGAACCAACCCATATATCCACAAACAGATAAATCAGTTGAAAAAGTGTGGCATATATACTCCATGGAATACTATTCACCCATAAAAACAACAGGCCCTGGAATCTGATAGAAAGTGGATGAATATGGAAGATTTGTTGCTGAATAAAGCAAGTCAGGCTATGAAAGAGAGACATTGTGTGTCTCCACTTAATATTTACCAAATGTCCACACTCTATGGTAGAGACTGAAAGACTGGAGGACATAGAAGTATTAAAAATTGTTACGGACACTAGAGACAAAGTGGAAGAAGAGTGTGTGGGGGGGAATAGTATAGGAATGGAAATTTGGGGAAAAATATAGAGGTAAGACATTCATGGGACACAGATATGGTTTATTATCTGTTGATGAGGATGTGTATAGTATTCTCAACTGGGCTAGACTGAGGTGTATATCATGCTAGGTAAAATCTCTTTACAGTCTAAATCATGTATAGTGATTAAATGTGCAAATAATAATAAAAAATGTTAAATTAAATTAGATATTCCTTTTTGTGTGTAAAACCCAAAATACAGATCCTAAGTCATTAAAAGTATAAATCTATTTATCATAGGTTATTACCAGAAGAGTTTATTCAACATTTTTTCTCAGGCAAACTGTTAATATTATAGACTTTATTTCAGTCTACCAGTGAGACATTAACCTATATTGTAATATGTTTGATTTAAATTATAAAATCTTTGGTAGTCTGAAATTTAACATGGGTTTTTCTTTAAATAACCTTTTACAGTGAGGAATTTAGTAGGACAATAACCATTTTGAACTATGTCCTATCTTAAACATATTGAAACTGGCGAAAGCATTTATCAACTTTATTCAAGTTGATGACAAATAAAAACTCATCAACAAATTCACATTGACCGTTATATATTGAAACTGTTGTCTGACTATCCAATACTGAATGCTGTTCCTGATGTTTAAAGCTTTCTGTATTATTAAGAGTAGAAGGAATTCCAAGGAGAATTCCAGCCTAATAGAGAAGGCTGACAATGGAGAAAAAGAAGAAATAGAACAAAGACACAAAGAGAAAATGAAATTAGGACATAGGGAAAAGACCCTGAAGACTAGACTATTCTTGCAACCCAGCTCCATTCCTGCGCTCACAGTTTTATAAGAGAACTGCACATTCTTATAATTTTCTTCTACACTTAGTTCCAGTCAGTGGCTATGGCTTGTGGGGTAATTCATTTTACACGTTGTAGTGATGTACAGTGATTGACTGTTTAAAATAGTAAAAAGAAAAAAAGAACAACTTCAGACACGATGGAGGGGATGTATAAGAAAGCTCATACTGCTATCTGAGAGAACCCAGTCCATGAAAAGAAGCCCAAGACAAACATTAAAAAGAAGAGAGTGGAATAGTCCCAAAATTGTCCCTTGCCCAGAAGAAATATCGGGTAGCCCAGAAGAAAGCAAGCTTCCTCAGAGCTCAGGAGTAGGTTGCTGAGAGCTAAACCAAACAATTTTCAATGACGTTATTCTAGATAAAGACAATAAACATAACAACAAAGCAGCAAAAATTAAATAAGTAAGTCAATAAAAAAATTACTTGTCATGAGCAAACTAAAAGTGTGTACAACTCAGAAAATGTCAGCATTTATTTTTATAATTATTATCTTTCCACTCAGTTTAAATTTAAGCTAGCCTATTTTCTAGTTTATTCTAGCAACAGTAGGTAAATTAGAAGAGTAAAAATGTATCTTCTTTATTCTTAACTTTCCTGTGTAGATCTTATAAGTTTCACTGGACTTTTTGTCAGGATAAGACATGCCTCTTCAGAATGTGCCCACAGTAACAAATCAAGCGATATTAGGGGAAGTGACCCCCAAATTGAATATCCAAAGTTCGAATGAGCTGGTCTTAGAAGTGACATTCCTTATATGGAGGATACCATTTCCCGCCTATGTTACTGCAGAGATGTGTTGGCTAATAAGCACAAAACAAAAAAAAAAAAAAAAAAAAAAAAAAACCAAGCAAACAAACAAAAAAAGCCATCTGGGTATAAGTCCCATGAACATAAAACATGAAGCACCGAGTTAAAAATTAAACAAATTAATTTGAAGAAAGAATATTAAATTAATAAAGCCAATGGAGCGTTAGTTCAAATACTATGTATACGTAAATCTATAAGGATATGTATAAATATTACTCTATTAGAAACTTATAAGGAACACATATGGAGTTAAACAAAACCCATGAAGCAGCTTTGGTGGGTTAATTCTGCATCAGCCAGTATATCTCTAAAATAACACACTTCAACTTCAGTACTTTAGCAAAAGCATGTATTGAAGGTGGTTGCCTGGAAATCTGAGGTGAATGACCTCCCAGTAATGCCACAGGTGGCCATGTTCACGCACCAACCCTGATAGGGAAGGCATGTCGCAGGATAAACAAAGCTGCGAGTGACTTTGCCACTCACTCTTGGTGAATGCACAGATGCCACTAGAATGGCCATTATTTTAGTCTATGTGTAATTTAGTCATGATCTGGGAAGGAAGGGTTTTACTTTCAGCCTCATTGCTGACAATTGTCTCTAACTCAATTGCATTAAAGTGTGAAGAGTAACATTGTCCGAAGTGTGGCTGGAGTTTAAGCTGTGGCCGGAGAATGCTGTGCTGGAATAGCTGCAGGGCGGAGCATTCCAGAGAATCAATCGCCTGCTTTGGATTTTGGAGCTTGCACCAGAAAGTGAGCCAATGCACTAGTTCCTTCATGGAGAAAATCTTAGGAACAAGTGCCAGCAAAACTACATAGCATGCTTAGTGTCACAGTAAAACTTGTGAAATACTTACACGAACATGTCAAACTCAAGATTCGTCCCTTTCTCATTCTGACACTATGGTATCAGATTACAAACAATTCTTAATTGTGTGCTAAGACAGAAACAATTCTTAATTGGTGCTAAGATACGACAGTTATCCAGGGGAAAAGTCCAATTGGGACTATTGAATTGTGAAAGGAACACTTTAAGAGTGTTTCTGCAAGATAAAAACTGATTTTTTAAATCATTTCCTCAAAGATGTGAACTGAAAGACCTGATTGCCATGTCTGACATCTATAGCATTTCTAATAATCTCAATACTTGCACACAAGAAAAGAATGTACTGCACTTTTTCAATGGCACATAAAATTGAAGGAAAAAAAAAAGAAGCTTGGAAGACCAGTTTCTACAGATTACTATTCATGGAAATAATTTCCCAACAATTCCTAATGAGCTAAATAATACTATTACTTATCTACAAAATGTTATGCACCTAGTAGCTTAGAATGTTACAGATTTTATTTTCCAACAAAAGAAGTCCCATGCTTAGGCAATTCACGCATCTGGAATCAATTTCTTCCCTTCAAAGATAATTTAATAGTAATCTTGGAATAAATTGTTAGAATTGGGTCCTGGTGGATTGAATGTTGAAAATTCAGTGACACTTGCTTCTTTGGCGATATCTGGAGCTTGCCAACATTGTTGCAATGTAGTCGCTTTGTCTGTCTACAGAGCTCTGTGGTCTGCTTTCTCCACTCTAAGTGTCATAAGAGTTTGTCCTTATAGACCAGAAGATTAAGGTAGGTATACATTATCTCATGAGAAAAATGGTATCATGAGTTCAACCCTGATTTAAATACATTAACAAGAAAAAAGCAAACCCATTGGTCACTTTAAAAACACTAAAGACCTACTAGAGTTCTTGCAGAGTAATTATGGCATTTAGTCAGTAGATGGAGTTTACTGCTTCCCATCCCCTCCCATAGGACATCTGTACGCCCCAGAGAGAGAGTGAGAGGGACAATGAGAAGTCACCCCCAGGCGGCACAGCCACACTGTAATCCCCCTCCTGCATTCTCCTCTCAGGACTTTGGCCAGGCACATGCTACCAACGTGAATCTCAATCCATAGGATCCAGGACTTGAACCACGGTCAGCATGTGGGAGTCCGGCACATCCACCACCACACCACCTGCTGGCCCCTAATCAGGAGGCAGGGTATATTAGCCTTAACTTATTACTTAACTCTAATTGCTAATGACTAAAATTTACAAGTGCCATCACCACTTTCTCTGATAATTACCTTTATACGCACATTCAGTGATAACTACCCGTAATCTTTATAATTATTATGCTTCTTTTATTTATTATTATTATGCTTCTTTTAACTTTATTATTATTATGCTTCTTTTAACTTTACTTATTGATAAGTAATATATGTCTGCCAAACCTAATAAGAAAAACACTTTACTGTCTGGGTTTTTCCATTGTATTTTACTAATATCTTATTTTAATTGTATTTTACTAAAATATTAGAGGTCTTTTTAGAATTATTTTTTATTTAACTTTATTTGTTTGTTTATTTACTTTAGTTTGACTAGAGAGGGACAGAATGAGAGAGAGAGAGAAAGTGAGAAAGCAAGCCACCAGGTCTGGGATTCAGACTTCAGTTGGCCATGTGGGAATCCAGCGCCCTTAACCACCACACCACCTGCCAGCCCAAAATATTAGTTTTTGATGGACTAGAAATCAACACAAAGACCACTGAGATTTTTTAAATGTATTTAAGTTTAAAAATCTGAAATCGGGAATATTTTTATAAAAGTAGCATTGGTCGAGTGTCTGGAGACACCCTCCTTTGCTTCAGCCCAGCAACAGCGAGCTGTATCGTGGGTGGGAGCGAACGCAGGTCATGTCAGACAAGCAGCTGCCAGGCAGCAGTCAGTCCCCTCCCTTAAGCATTAGGGACAAATCCCCAGTTTTATTCTAAAAGCATTATGCCCAGTTAAAGCTCTGTATTTTCTAGCCTCCTGAAAAACTGGTGGCCAATGATGTGCAAGCAGAAATTGGTGAGAATCCTGGGCCGTCCCCTGAGGAGCTCTGTAGGCGGCAGGCACCTGCCTCCCCGGGCCTTTCCCTCTCTCCCCCAATCCCTGCTTGGCATAAGGAAATGATGAGTGTTGCTGCAGTAAGTTCAGGAGTGCGTATGGAGGATAATAACTACCTGTTAAAAATTATGTGACAGAGAGAGTCTGGGCCAGCAGGTGGTGTGAAAGGTAAGGCAGCTGGATCCCACTTAGCCAAATACAGGGTTTGAATCATGGACCCAGATGCTTGAAAAACACACTGGGTGCATGCCCAGAATTTCAGGAGGAGAATGGAAAGGAAGGGATTGCAGTGTGGCCTCCCAGGGGGAAGGGAGAGTGGTGCTTTCTCACTTTTTCTCTCTCACTCTTTCTCCCTGGGAGCACGCGTGCCCTGTAGCAAACTAAAAACAAAATAAAACAAAACAAACAGAAGGTCTCTGTTGACAAGGGCAATCTGAGCTCTTAATTAAACCAGGACAGTTTTGAGAGTGAAAAGAGACCAGTAAAATAACTCATATACTTTTGGAATACTTATTTCTCAACTTACAAGTCGATTTCCTATAAAATGGTTCAAAAATATTTTCAAAGAGTGATTTTTTTTTCATCTGCTAGAGGACACATGTGCTTGTTAGTGAGAGAGAGAGAAAGACAGTAAGAAAGGACCCCCTTCACACCACGAGGAATAGTTACACCACAGTCCCTTCTCCATTTTCCTTTTGTGGTTTTGGGCACACACACATATGCACCCAGAGTATTTGTCAAGCTTCAGGGTCCTGGCCGTGTGGGAGCCTAGTGCGCCGACCGCCAGTCCACAGGTGGTGGCATCTGCCACTTCGGGTTAGGAAGGGAAGGACCCCAGCTCTCCACCCCATCCTCAGGGCATGCTGTGGGGCAGAGCTGGCAGTAGTGCTGTTTTGCCAGAACACCCCACAGCAGGGTGGGGCGCCATTTCCAGCCTGGCTACTGTTCTGGTTTGGCTTTCCTGTCCTCCCAGTGCCTCTGTGAACTCCCCAGTACCCTTTAATAGTCACAGGGGGGCCAGCAGGTATAGTGATTAAGACCAACTGTGGTTCGAGTCCCAGGCCCAGCGGTTTGAAAGTAATGCTGGGTACATGTGCATGTTAGCCCAAAATCCCAAGAGGAGACTGGAGGAGAAGAGATTGTGGCATGGCTGTCCCGCCAGGGATGATTTCTCACTTTCCTCTTTCTGTCTCTCTCTGTCTCTCTCTCTCTGGTAAGCACACATATCCTTATGGTAAAAACCTAAATAAATAAATAACAGCCACAGGAAATGATCTTGCCCACTCAGCCACATGTGGCTCATCGCTTCCTGCACTGCACAAAAATGCACTAATGTGAGGGGCCACACAGTGCTAGGAAGACAAAGGTGATCATTTTCCTGCCTTCATAGGTGCCTGGGTGGGCCTACACTGGGACTTTAGAGTCAGAAACCCCACTGGTCAGAACGTGGAAGAACAACTGTATGGGCAGAAGCCATGTGCCAAGGTTGGGGAGCAGGAAAGCAGAGGCCGCAGCTTCCCTGAAACCCCTGTGGGCGGCCACACTGCCCCGGAGCACTGTCCTCCCATCTTCTTGTTCAATGGAGAGCAAACTGAGAACCAAAACCCCTTTCCTCTAAGCAGTGGTTCTCACCAGGAACTATTTCCCTCAAGGGGACATTTGCAATGTCCTGAGACCATTTCAGTTGTCCTAAAGGGGGACTATGACTGGTGTTTAAAGGTCAGAGGCCAGAGACGCTGCTAAACACCCTGCAGTGCGCAGGAGGCACCCACAACAGAGAATCGTCTGGCTCTGGTGGCATGTGCTGAGGTTGAACCGGGCTCCGCAGCCACTCCCATAGGGTCCTCTGTAACAACTGAGGACCTATCTGACAAGGGCAGGCACTAATGTTCTCATATCGCACGTGGAAAATCGAATGCCTGGGATGTAACTTGCCTACATCATTGTGACACACAAGCAGCTGTCCCCTTATTTACTTCGCTTCTAGTGCAATATGCATTTGAGCTGGTACGCTGCCAGCCGGCTCAGGCCGCACGCCTAAGATTCCCTGCAGCTGAGGAGAGGCGCGGAATCAAGTGCTGGCTATTGGGACCTGACAGAGGGGACGATGACACCCTGGCCATGCCCTCACGTGGGAGGAACGTGCCTCCCCCTCCTGTTTCTCTCTCCTCTGTCTAGAATGCAGACATGATGGGACTATCCGGAGTAGCCTTTTGGCCCAAGTGTTGGCCAAACAGCAAATGGAGGGTGAGAAAGCTCTTTGAGAAAAAATTCGGGAACCAGCAGTTAGCGTAATGGCTATGTCACTGGACTCCCACGTAGTCGACCGCGGTTCGCGTCTCGGACCCGGTGGCTTACAACTCACGCCGGGCGCGTGTGCGTGCGTGCCCAAGATCCCGAGAGGAGAATGGAGGAGAAGGGATTGCGGCGTGACCATCCCCCCTGGGGGGTGATTTCTCGCTTTCTGTCTCTATGTCTCTCTCTGTCTGTCTGGCGAGCGCACGCGCCCTATAGCGAAAAACCTCTCAAAAAAAAAAAAAAATTCTGGGTCCCCAATACTAACAGAGCCACTATAACAGCTCTGGACCACCTACCTGGAACAGCTAGCCCAAACCACATCACTCAGAATTTTACACAGTACACACATTACTTTGTAACTTGTTTAAAACACTAACTTTCAGTTCCCTCTGGAAGCCCAGCCTCACATGACCTTTCAGACCTCGTCTGAAATGTCATGACATGTTACCCTATGCAAAAATGTGTCACAACTTTTCCGACAGCCCAATAGCTACCCAAGTGTGTGTGCCTGCACCGTTAACAACTTACCCTACAGAGAATCATCGCATCCCGTTCCTCTTCCTCCTCATGTGGCTGCCCTGGTTCTCCAACTGCAGCCCCTGTTGATGGTGAGCGAGGCAGGCCCGCAAATCAGTCGCCTCTCGCCTCCCCTCTTCACTCCAGTTTGCACAGAGCGAACTTCGACTACTCCTACAGGAGCAGAATTGGTGCTTCTTCCTCTGACATAATCAGCCATTGCTCCAGGGACCACTGACCCAGGTCCCTGTGAAGTGAAGACGTTAAATTGAGTGATACCCAGGTATACTTAGGAGCAGACCTTAGACATTCTCACCTCATTGCCACAGGCAGAGGAGATGCGCACACACACACACAATCATACAAACACATGTCATTCCCCAGCCAAGGAAAACCTTCAGGCCGTATGTCAAGCTATGCACACTTCCCCAGAGGAGAGGGCATACTTCACTTTAAATACATAATTTAGGACTTACACCTGAAAACATGAGCGATGGCTTCCCTTCCACAGGCCAGCGCTGTGTGCACAAACGGCAGGTTTCCGTTCCCAGAGGAAGATGGGAACCGGCTGCAGGTGTGAGTTAGGGTTCCGAGGGAAGCGGGTGTGGGGGGCCTTTTTCAGAACAGGTTTTTATTTTAAAGTGATGCGGGTGTTTTAGACAGACAGTGACCCAAAGACTCATCCTCCAAGGCCTTCATACCTGCAAAGCAAAGGCGTAGGGAGGGGCTGTTAGCACTATCCGTGCCTAAGGGCCAGGAGGTAGAAAGCTAAATTCTCAGGATGAAGAAGGTCACACTCAGTGCACTAGCCGTGTGGTGGGGGTTCCCTGGAAGCTAGAGCCAGCCGTATGACATCTAGGGCTAGCCAGAAATGGGGTGCACTTGATAGTGTGCACTGGACACGATGTAAGAGCACTGTGTTATTTGTTAGCCCAAACTCAAGGAAGAGAACCACGAAGCAGTTCACTTTCTTTACTCAAGGGCCAGTGGACAGCTTGTTTCGATAAGTCCCTTGATTCTTTTCAGGGCTGGTGTCCCGTTTAGAAAGCTTTTGTTTACAGAAAGCAGAAACGCCATTGTAAGTGACAGAAATACCAGGTAACATGTAGCTTCTCCGATGACAAGAAATGCAAAGGTAAGGGAGTTGGCCAGTTCACACTCAGGGCTGTCCCTGCCACCCTCACATGGTGACCTCTGTGGACCAGCACGGTCCCAGCAGGGGCAGGGATAAGATGTGATGACAGCACAGAGGCAGAGACAGAGACGACACAGAGGTGGAGACAGTGACAACACAGAGGTGGAGACAGCGACGACACAGAGGCAGAGACAGCGATGACACAGGCGGAGACAGAGACGACACAGAGGTGGAGACAGAGACGACACAGAGGCAGAGACAGAGACAACACACAGAGGCAGAGACAGAGACGACACACAGAGTCGGAGACTGCGACGGCACAGAGGCGGAGACAGAGACGGCACAGAGGCGGAGACAGACGACACACATAGAGGTGGAAACAGCGATGACACAGAGGTGGAGACAGAGACGACACAGAGGCGGAGACAGAGATGTCACAGAGGTGGAGACAGAGATGACACAGAGGTGGAGACAGCGATGACACAGAGGTGGAGACGACAGCACAGCCCCTCTTGTGCCCTCTAGAAACGAGATGACCAGAAAGTAGACACACCTTCAGATAATACTGGCCAAATTAGTTTATAGGGCCATCCTGAATGAGCTCTTAGAAAGGGGAGTGGGGGGCCAGCAGGTTAGGTATAGTGGTTAAGGTGCTGGACTCCCACATGACTGACCGCAGTTCAAGTTCCCGACCTAATGGCTTGAAGCTCATTCATGCCCAAAATTCGAAGAGGAAAATAGAGGAGAAGGGATTGTGGCAAGGCCATCCTCTCGGGGGTTGACGGTGAGCTCTCATTCTCTCTCTCTCCACATCTCCGGTGAGCACATGTGTCCTATGGCAAAGGGGGGGGGGGGGATAGGATGACTACTTTGTTCAGTTTGCTGTAGGGTGTGTGCACTTGCCTGATCGCTACTTTTTTCAGTTTTGCTGTAGGGTGTGTGCACTTGCCTGATCGCTACTTTTTTTAGTTTTGCTGTTAGGGTGTGTGCACTTGCCTGATCACTACTTTTACTCAGGCTCAGAAAGATCCTCTCTTTGGGCTGGAGATCCTCAGCCTCCTCCCAAACGCAGGGCCAACAAACGCCGAAAGCAGAGACACAGTTTCAGTAAAGACAAGAGGACAGCTGGCTGGTGCGTAGGCAACCCGTGTGGGGCCGTTGTACGCTGAGGACAGGAACAGCAGCAGACATGACAGTGCGAGCTTCGGAGAAGATAAGGGAGAACTGTGGGACTGTAAAATGAGGCCCGTCCCTTAGTTACTTAGTCCATAAAATAAACAGTGCCCTTCCCTCTTGGGCGTTTCTAAAGGTGGATGAGACACTGCACTCTTCCGTTCAGGGGCGACCGGGTAAGAGGTTACTGTGCATCTCCTCCCAAAGAGCTGCAGCCCAGAGGGAAGCTGGCAAGGACAGCAGGGCCTCCACACCAGGGCCAGCACTGGGAGCAGCGGGAAGGTGAGGAGAGGCTCAGGGAACCCAGAGAAACCGGCATCTGACTGAGAAAAAACACAAGGAAGGGATATGGGCGAGGGAAGCAAGCAGTGCGAGTGGAGAATGCGCGGGGAGGGAGGGAGAAGGGCCTGTGACAAGTCCGTCCCAGCTGCATCTGATAGCAGTCTGGGGGGTCCTGGGAGGTGAGACCAGAGGAGTTCGTATAGGTCAGAGAGTGACGAGTGGTTTCAGCCACCCTTTACCCACAGTCCTCCTTACCTGTCCTATGGAGTTGGCTGCTCCAGGGTTCAAGCAACAACCACAGATCATTCGTCCCCTGTAGACAGGTGGCCGACTCCCTGGAGACTGCTGGTTGTTGCACAGCCTCTGATGTCTCCCTTGAAGGTAGAAACAGCAGCTTTTAGGTAAGCCCATGACTGTCTGTACCAGGCTCATGGCTCAGTGTGGCCACAGGACTTGCAGTGTCCGGCAGCAGTAGGCAGGAGCATGCCTGACGGCCCGGAGGTGGGACTGGGTCGTGTCCTTCCAGTCCTGCTGGTTGAAACAAGCTTGCAATTGCCATTGCTCAGTCAAGGTTTCAGCCATGTAGAAGAATTCACCTGCTAGAGACGGCAAAGTCAGACAGAAGGGCCTGGGTCCTCGCCAAGGAACTCCAGTTGTAACCCTGGATCCATCTAACTGCGAACTTTTTAGTGAAAGAGAAATTTCTATCTCAGTTACTTTGATGTTTATTTCCTGCATTTCAGACTCCCTGGTACAGGGAGCAGTGTGCAGAATGGATTGGGAGGCAGTATGAGCGGACATCCCAGTAAACCTGGTGCCAGTAAAACAACGTCAGTAAGACTCAGCTCCTGGAGCCAGGAGAGCGGCCATGAGAAGGCAGAGAGGGAGACGCAGGGAAGAGCTGTTTTGGGGTCAGCCTCTGCAGAGGCTAGGATTCAGAGGGTGTGGGGGATAAGAAGGAAGGGGGTGGCTTCCTGACATTTGGGTGGAATTAGTCGGGGGGGTCCTGTGTACTGCCCAGTGGTCAGCAGCTTCCCCGGCCTCTGCCACTGACGCTTCAGAACCCACTCCAGCCGTAGAGAACAGAAGGGGTTCTCACCGTGGAGACGTCCCCCAGGGGACAAAGGCACCCCTGGGCAGGAAACCCCGACACACAGCAATGCCGGGGCTTCTGTGTGAGGCGCTCACCGGGCGCCCCTGGCTCTAGGGATGCATCAGGAATGGCAGGTGACATAACTCACACCCAGGGAATGCCGGCAGGAGTCTTCTGGGTGTGTCTGGGCTCCTGTGTTTCCAAAAGGCCACAAGGAGGGACAGCTTCCCACCTGGCTTCACTGCACCCCATCCTGAGGCCTTGGCCACGGAGAGTGCCTGGCCCCCACGATTCATGCAGGAGGCAGAGCTGGGGCCACAGACTCGATGTCCTGGACCCAGGTCTCAGGGATGTGGCCTCAAATCTCCTCTGTGATTTAACCCATCCTGAGCCGGGCTTTCTGTTACCTGGAGCAGGAAACTTCTAACCTGTCCAGAGCGAGGTGTGGGCCAGGCCAGTTCCGGAGGAGTGCTTGGGAGGAGGCCAGAGTGCATGGCCTGAAGACTGAAGACGGGACAGTGAGTGAGGAAGCTTCCAGAGAGTCTAGTAGTGAAAGGAGACATGGCGCCGGAGAAGATGGGGCGGGGTTAGACAGAGGCCTAGGCTTACTGTCCGGGAAGACTGCAGGTTCCAAGGCTGGTGGAAGATGCCGGAGAAAGATTAGTTACCCACAGAGCAAGGAGGGAGCTTCTGCAGAGCAAAGCTGCTGCTGAAAGGAAGGAGGAAAGGCGAGATCCCGGTGAGGGGGTACAGAGAAGCCCTGCTCCCACTCAGCGTCGGCAGGACTAGAAGAGGGGCGGTGCCCGTGCTGTGCAGGCAGGGAAGCTCCTGTGTTGCCCTTTCCTACTTTTTGTAAATCAGGAGGGGGGGGTCGAGGGCGTGGACCAACCGCGGGACCCTCAGAAACTCCCGGAGCTGACCTGCGCAGAGGCGTCTGGTCCGCAGACGCAGTCACACCTCCGGGGCAGGATGGACCCTTCCCACCCACCTTCGTGGGGACTGTCCAGAGAGGGCCCGGAGAGCAGCCTGAGAGGGCAGCGGCCAGATGTGGAAGGCAGCTCCCTGCACCCAGGGCTGCTGCTCCCTGGTGAGCTGTGTTGATGGTCCCAGGCCCTCCCGAGACAGGGTACAGAGCGGGGCAGTCCTTGCCGGCCAAGGTCCATTTCACGCAGCTGTCCTCCTGAACCCCCCTGAACTTTAACAGTGGAGTGTCTGGACGGGGATGAGTAGCTCCCGTGACGTGTGTAGTGCCGCAGACCCTTCCTCGCGCTGACATGGGATTTATGTCTCACTAACACGATGGCTCCGGGGAGATTTACGGTGCTGTGGATCAGAACGCGGCTTACCCGTGGGCAGAGGTAGGAGGAGCGAGCTGAGAGCCTGCGTCTGTCTGGGCCGCTCTGCACGTGGCAGGAGGGAGACGGCCGTGTTCCTCTCAGACAGTTCCGGGATACTTTTTTCATTTGAAAAAGTTAGAAGTCTGAACTAGCTCCCTTTTCCTCCACACTGTTCCAGTCACTGGATCTCTTAGTTATTTCTGCAAATTCCCACCTGTCCCAGACAGTGCAGGGACAAACAGTCGTGGGAACTCAACCCAGGCAAGACCGTCAGTTTTCCCGCCGCTGACCCGGGCTCACGGGGCTGTGCAGGGCCAAGGTTTGCCCGTCTGTGCGTAGAGTGTCTTGGCGCCATGGTCACCAGATGCCTTCTTCACATCTGAGATCCCACAGTGGATCAGCAGGGGCTGGTCCTGAGGATGCCAGGTGGGTCACAGCCAAAACTGGCTGGCAGAGGAATCCGGTGTCCCGACCACGGCTCTGGGTCACATGCCTGAGTCTGCATGCCAGCATCTGCCATCCAGTTCCACGGCCGGGGCCACACTGATTGTATGTGTCTCAGTTACACATCTGTATGTTGGAACAGTAATACCTCAGTGATTGCTCTGAGAAAATATGATGCTAAAATGCCAATAGTGGAATAATTAAATAAGAGGAAAAAGGTGAAACAAGGAATAAATGACCACCTTGAATAGCAAAAGGAGAACTGTACTTCTAGTTAGAAGTCTTGGGCTCAAGTTGCGGCTCTGTTCCTCACCAGCTGTGGAAGTAACAGGTTGCCATCGGCCGTGAGGACAGTCCGTAAGAGATGACTGCGTAGAGCACTAACTGGCAGACACTGAGCGTATGTGCACGGTCGTACTGCTTCCCAGGCCAGCACTAGAGTGGGCAGCCCCTCCTGGCTAGGTCATGAGGACAGGTCAGTTTTGCAGGGCAAAGCTGTTCTCGCAGGAATTTGTGTGGTGGCCATAGCTTATCCCAGCATCCTCTCACTCTTCCCCTAGCATCTCTTCCTCCAGCAGGCAAAGACGCTCGAATGTGAAACACGACTCCAAGGGGAAAAACAAGGCCCTTTCCAAGATGTGATCTACCCAGAGTGCCTGAGGGCTCTACGTTTGCCAGGTCCTTCCTCTTTTGCCCAAGCTAGCCCTCCTCAATTGCTCCTCTCCTGTGGCCCCAGCCCTCGCCCCTTTCTACCAGATTCTGTCCTCCTGATGCACCTCACTGAGCCGTCTGGGAGCTCGCCCTCTGGCCAACATGGTGAGTCTGTATGGTTCCCTTCAGTCACACACTCACGACCATAAAACAAATGCCCCGGCTAGTCATTTCCTCACAATACAAAGCATCAAGATTTTTGGTGCTTTCTATTTCTATTTTCAGTATAGGAGAAATCTGCACGAGTTATTGAACTGAAATTGCATTTGAGTATTTGTTCTCTAAGCAACAAGGAAACAGGAAGTGAAAACACATGGTTTTCAAAGAATGCCTCCAAGTTGCCCGATCATTTTCTTTTAACATATTTCATTTCCTTTGGATTTAAGGGAGAGTAAATAAAATAGTAATTGATTTACTTTCAGCCAAATTCTTGAAGATGAGAAAAAATGGAGTGGTGTAGAATTGCGATGTTCCTTCAATTCAGTTCTGCAGATGCTACTCACTGTATGCTCAGGACGAGGCTGGTGCTGCCTAGCACAGGGCCGAGACCTGACCCCTCTGCACATGTGTGTTTTATCAGCTTGTGTTCCAGTGACCTCATCTCTATGGTACAAACACAGCGACGCCATCTTGAAGCTAATCCACCATCTTGGTCAACATGGAATCCCAGCTCCTTGGTTTCACTCCTAATCTGGAAGGTGTGCTGTTGTGGCAAACCTGCCTATTTTTCTCTCCCATGGCGTGGCCTGCCCTGACCATGTTAGGACGGATATTGACACCCAAATCTTCTGTACATTCCTCAGACACCTCCCGAAAGTGCTTCCCTTTACAAGCCTGCCGGCACTAGATGCTTTAACTCATGCCCCTGTGGTGAGTGCAGAGATGTGCTTGTCTTGTGGTCACCTAAGGCCTCACTTACCTTCCCAGGTTCCCTTAATAAGCTCTAAATTGACAAGCTGGACATGTCTGCCTCATTCTTGGGTCATAGCTTCTTCCAACTTCGGAGATGGTTTTACTTACACAACCTCACTTCAGAACAATGAACCCCGCCAAGGAAGGAAGACCACCTAGTATCTTTGTGATTCAAGTATCTTCTCTCCTCTGTCGACAATTTAAATCAACTTTGGTGAAGATTTCAATGTGACTTAATTTTCCCCAGAAGAATAGAAAGTTTAGCAACAACGGCATTATTGAACAGTACAGACATTCTTAAAATTTTCCTAAAAGGGACTGAGTTGGGGTTTAAATTAAAAGCCGCAAGCAAACCTCTCAAAGTTTTCCACCAGATAAGGGTTTTTCCACTTCTTGTCTTCCCAGTCAGTGCAGTTTTCAGGTCTGAGCAGGACTGTGAGCCTAGAGGAGGGCTGAGTGGGTCTGAAATCCAGCCCTTCACCCTGCCCAAGCTGAAAACCAAGAGTGATTGGTAGTCCCCAAAACAACAAGCTTCTCTTTCCTTGCTCGTGGATAATGTCCGCCTTGGACATCCCCTACCCCAGCAGCTACTTCTTACCTGATCAGGAACTTATCTTCTGCTTCCTATGAAAGTTCCTGATCCCTTGACTTTTCCTTTTCATGGTCTCCCTTTTGTTAACCTCAGGTCACCTAGAGTGCCACCCTGGAGCAAGGGCACAGCTAGGGTTACTAATAGAAGAATTTTTATTATAATGGATTCTGTAGATCCCTAAGCACTTGGCACAGAATAGACTCTCAGTTCACGTATGATGAACTAGATCCCATAGAGGACAGAAGTTTTATAAGTCAGACACAAGTACAGAACATAACCAGACCAAGTCCAGAAAACCATTACTGATGACACATGCAAAGTTGTCTTAAAATAAAACATGGGGTGACTTCGAAGAGGTCTGATGTTATGTCAGTAGAAAATTATTTGTCTTGGCAATAATTGCTGCAGTATCAACATGATTCTTACTAAAGTCCAGTATTATCCTGTGAACAATTTATCTTTTTTCATAGAAAAAGATGTAAAAATATGTCATATTTTTTTTCTTTAGATTTTTGCTATAGGGCATGTGTGCTAGCCTGAAAGAGAGAGACAGAGAGACAGAAAGCAAGATATCATCCCTGTGGGGGGAGATGGCCATACCACAATTCCTTCTCCATTCTCCTCTCAAGATTTTGGGAGCACCTGTACACGTGCCTGGTGTGAGTTTCAAGTCACCAGGTCCGGGACTTGAACCACAGTCGACCGTGTGGGAGTCCGATGCCTTAACCACTATGCCATCTGCTGGCCTGTATACATCTCTTTTTAACTGCCAGTAAAAGCTGGGGTAATAGGAAAATGGAGAAAGTTCGCCAGTAGTGAAAAGTTTGAATTATAAAATATCTTTGAAGAAATAAACATTTTTTTATTTCCATTTACTCAGTAACTTTTAATTAGGACAGCACAGTTTTGCCAAATGGAAGAACTTTAGCAATCTTTTGTAGTAAATAAAATAAAGAAAAATTTAATTAAAATGTGAATCGCTGTGTTACAAATGGCTGTCCAAAGTCTGGAAATTTCTCTCATGAGTAAATTAGACATCTCTCTCTAATATTTGTATTGCGAGTTACAATCATTTAGTAAATTACTTGTAAACAATTTAAGAGTAAATTTTCTATCATGCCTGTCAAAATGAGCATCTTCCTAAATACTGAGTTCTCAAACAGCCAGGGCTCCTCCTGTACCGTGTCCCGCTCAGCTGTGCATATGAGCTGACCACCCTCCAGCAGTTGCCCTCAGTCCTCCAAATCCACACACACACACACAGACACTATTTTCCCTTCTAAAAATCCTTGAGGAAGAGAGTACAGAGTACCACTGTCAGATGTGGTCAGGACTCATAAATAAAAGAGTTGAATTTCAGTTACCTGGAAAAATCCCCATCCTGCTAAGGCTGCAATCATTCTCTCACTTATAAATTCTTGTTAAATTAAATGAAATCCCAGTCTTTCTTGGTTCCAACTCTTCCCTTTTGGCAAAGCTTGCATTCTTGGTTCAAAGAAAAGAAAGGCTTTCTTTTTTTTTAAGGGGCTCAAGGCTTCTTGGACAGGGAATGACTTTTACAAAGTACCATCTCCTTGAGCAAAAGAATAAGAAACAGCTGTTTTACATTTCCTTTGAAATGCATGCTTAGTTAAAAATTAAAGACAAAAAAAGAAAAAGAAAGCACTACAGAAAAACACTTTTTGGTTTTGCCAAGACCCAAACTATATAAGAGAAAGAGGAGAAGAGAGAAGAGGAAAGAGAATAGTCTGGAATGTTTTGCCAAACCAGTTCCTCCTTCTGTGGCATTGAAGTTCACTAAGCCCAAAATAAAGTGGAGTAAGACACGGAATTAGTTTGAACTGGTTCTGGAAACAGTAATGGGTTGGTTAAGCATGAAGAGACTCAGTAAATAGTCCTCCTCTCTGTTCTCTTCTACACCAAGAATTGTTGCTGTCATTTTTTTTTTCTTACCAGTTTCTGAATTTTGGCAAACTCTCCCTGATAGAAGGTTCTTCAACAGGGAGATTGAATTTAAGTAGGAAACTGCATTCTAGCTGCTTAAGTTCCTGGACACATGTCTGTACTACAAATAGTAAGTAAATAATAAGGTGATTCTCGAGGATGAAGACCTGCTAGTTCCTGCCAATTTACTCTCATCGCAAAACAGAAAAACAAAAAGCAATCCTGCCCTACAATTCTAGGTCATGCAGGCCCACGTGTGGTGACATTGACTTAAACTCAGTTTAACAAACATTGTTAAATGTTATTCAGCACTTATGTTCAGATCATAGAACACGGTGCTATGAAAGGATTTTTTAAACGAGCAAGAAAAATGTTCCAGTTTTGCCAAGACCCAAAAATGAATAGACGGAAGAAAAAGGAAAAACTGAAATACAACGTTGAGAATAGGACCAGAGGGAACAGCAGTTAGTGTAACGGCTATGTCGCTGGATTCCCACATAGTCGACCGTGGTTCACGTTCCAGACATGGTGGCTTAAAACTCATGCCGGGTGCGTGTGCGTGCGTGCCCAAGATCCCGAGAGGAGAATGGAGGAGAAGGGATTGTGGCATGGCCATGGGTGATTTCTCACTTTCTGCTGTCTCTCTGTCTCTCTCTGTCTCTGGTGAGCGCACACGCCCTATAGCAAAAACCTCTCAAAAAAAAAAAAAAAAAAAAAAAAAGAATAGGACCAGAAACAAACAAATTTCCCAATGTAGAAATTGGTTATTCTGGGTCAACTGGTGGTGTGCAGTTGAGGTGGCTGGACCCCACATGGCCAAATCCCAGAACTGGTGGCTTGAGAAACATGCCAGTTTTATGTACGTAGTACCCAAAATCCTGACAGGAGGGAGAGATGGAGGCAAAGTGATTGCAACATGGCCAACTCCCATGGGGAATGCTTTCTCACTTTTCTGTGGTCTCTCTCTGTCTCCTGTCCCTCTCTGGCAAGAACCTTTGGCAAATGTTTAAAAAGAAAAGAAATCAATTTAGGAGTTCTCAGATATAAAAGTTCACAAAATTGTCTTTTATCTAAAGTGCATTTTATGATTTGGAGTACAGAAATGTAAATCAAAACCTTGCATAAAATATATCGTAATTATTATTATCATTATTATTTCAGAAATACTTTTTTTTTTGAGAGGTTTTCACTATAGGGCATGTGCGCTCGCCAGACAGACAGAGAGAGACAGAGAGATAGAAAGTGAGAAATCACGCCCCGGGGGGGATGGTCACGCAGCAATCCCTTCTCCTCCATTCTCCTCTTGGGATCTTGGGCACGCACACACACGCGCCCGGCGTGAGTTTAAGCCACTGGGTCCAGGACTTGAACCGTGGTCTACTACATGGAAGTCCAGAGAGATAGCCATTACTCCAACTGCTGGTCCTTTCTTCTTTTTTCTTTTCTTTTTTTTTTAGAAATACTTTTAAAAAACATTTCAGTATGACTGAACTTGTAGTGATTAATGATTTGAAGATTTCCCTTTAGAATTTCCAGAACACTAAGCTAACTGAGAAGAAAAATATTCATACAGCCTCCTCCATTTGCTAGGTGGACATGTAATTGCCTCACGCCAGCAGTGACAGGGCTGAGGCTCCTTGGTCTGTGCGCAGTCTTCTGTCTCTCAGATGTCTGCCCTCCCAGCACGGAGGCAGTGGACCCGCATTTCTTACTCCACTCCCAAGCTGCCCCTATTTTCCCTGCCTATATTTTTTACATTAACGCCAATGTGGCACTTTTTTATGTCTTCCTGAAAGTTCTTGAACTTCTTCTTAGGTTTTTGCCATAGGGTGTGTGAGCTCACCAGAGGAGAGACAGAAAGAGGGAAGGAAAGTGAGAAATCACCCCCCAGAGGGAATTCCTTCTCCATTCTCCTCTTGGGATTGCGGGCACACACGTACAAGTGTCCGGGTGAGTCTTAAGCTACGTGACAGGGACCAGAGCTGCAGTTGCCTGTGTGGGAATCCAGCCACTTAGCCGTCATGCCACTGGCTGGCCCTTCTTGTACTTTTTTTCTTTTTTGAGAGTTTTTTTACTATAGGATGCGTTTGCTGGACAGAGAGACAGAGCTATAGAGACCGAAAGCGAGAAATCACCCTCCCCCCCAGGGGGAATGGTCACAGGGCAATCCCTTCTCCTCTCAGGGTTTTGGGCATGCACACTCGCTGCTGGGTCTAGGACTCCAACCAGGGTCGACTGTTGTCACTCCTGTGACGTAGCCATTAGGCCATTTGCTGGTCTCACTTGTAGTACTTTTTAGGACAACACCTGAGAGGAACCCAGGAGGACTGCTTGGGGTCAGGCAGTGAGGGAGTGACGGGCAGGGCCAGGGCCAGGGTCAGGCGGCGGTGAGCAAGGGTCCACCCCGCACAGCAGGGTCCAGGCGCACAGCAGGGTCCAGGCGCACAGCAGGGTCCAGGCGCACAGCAGGGTCCACGCGCACGCTTCTACACGCACAGCAGGTCTCCGACGCTGCAGCAGGAGATGGAAGCCAGGCTGTGGTCCTCCGCGACTCAAGCTGGACGTCCGCGCCCGCCACGTGGCAGCGGCCAGGCCCAGCAGAAGAGCAGGACCCAGGGCAGAATTCACGCTACAGCGTTCTGAGCCTGGCCCCCCAGGCCTGCAGGGTAGTGAGGGCTCGGCCTGCGGGCGGGTCGGGGAGGAGCCCCATTGCCAGGGGATGGCCAGGGCAGGAGCTGTAGAACTCACCTAGGAAATGAGTTTCCGGCAGAAAATAGAAGCTGCTATGTGCCCTGGGACCGCGAGAGGTTTCCAGAGGGCCTGACTTGACCTCGGTTCAAAACCAGAAGCAGCTCCCAGAGCCACGGCGTTCAAAGGAAGGCGCTGCGGGAAGGAACCAGGAAGCCCGGGAGAAGTGGGAATCCGGGCCTCCCCGGGTCCACGCAGTCGCTAGATGAAGGGAGAAGAGCCAAAGCTGGACAGGACAGCCGGCCGGCAGCCCCGGACTCTGACAGCTGGCGTATCAGGATGCGGAGGGCTCTCTGCCGCTAAGGGGCACCCTGCCATTCCTCCAGGGACTGGCTGACTTCAAAGTCTCACAGCCTGCGCTCCCCACAGGGTGGACTGATCAGCTCAGCTTCAACCTTGGAAGTGTAATGGAGTGAGATTCTGTTTTCTCAGACCAGGGCGCTGCAAATACTTAACATAAGCAATCCCTAAAACATGCCAGGAAGATGAAAATTTCATTTTTGCAAAATCTCATGAAACTTTTTTTTTTGGAAAGGTTTTTGCTATAGGGCGCAGGCACTCGCCAGACAGAGAGACACACAGAGAGACAGAAAGCGAGAAATCATCCCCCCGGGGGATGGCCACGCCGCAATCCCTTCTCCTCCATTCTCCTCTCGGGATCTTGGGCACACGTGCACACGCGCCCGGTGTGAATTTAAGCCACCGGGTCTGGGACTCGAACCGCGGTCAACTCTGTGAGAGTCCAGCGACATAGCGCTGGTCCCATGAAACTTGATAAGAGCTAGGAAACAGAAATTCCTGGGTACACGTAGGACAGACAGACGTTGAAGTTAGGGCCCCTGTTTCTCCTCTGGTTAGCACCCTTATGAAACCCAGAGGGGCCAGCAGGTGGCTAGTAGTTAAGACATTGAACTCCCACATGACTAACCCTGGACCCAGTCTCAGACTCTGCGGCTTGGAAATCAAATGTGTGCGTACCCAAAATCCGGGAGGAGAATGGAGGAGAAGGGATTGCAACATGGCCATTCCCCCGGGGGATGATTTCGCGCTTTCTCTTCTCTCTCTCTCTGTCTCTGTCTCTCCAGCAAGCACGTGTGCCCTATAGCAAAAAAAATTCTCAAAAACAAAACAACAGCAACAAAAAAGAGCTGGGACTGGCCCCTTTAGGGCTGGACTGGCCAGGGTGTACCCAGATACGAAGACACTGCAGACACGGGTGTCCTCTTAGGTCGGCTCCCGCTCTGGCTTTGCCTTACTGTGCCGGCGCCGCTCTGCCCACCCTCACAGCTCACGGTCTGCCCCTCCTGCCCCAGTTCTGCCCTTCCTTGCCACTCGGGCCTCCTAGTAATGACCTGCCTCCTGCCTCTCACCCCAACTGGGTGACACCCCAGACACCACCCTGACCCCCTCCCAGAGTTCCCTAGACCCAGCCTCTCCCTCTGGTTTTTGACAATATCCAGACTCACACTTATAAAGATACTTAAACCCTTAATAAATCGAGTTTACTTCTGGTTGGATCCTCTCTTTTACTAATAGTGAATGAAAGTAGAATTTTACAAATTGTCCTGTGGTTGATACATTGAAAAGAACTCTAAAATAGACCTGGGATCAGCAGATCTGGTGTGACGATCTCTGTGTCCTGGAGGAAAGTCAGCCTCAAGTGGGGGGTGAAGGCCCGGCATCCGGTGAGCGGCAGTGAATTAGGGAGGATGGAGAAGGTGACCAAAGACGCTTTTCCAACTTTATTAAACCATAGCACACCTGAATATCACCTGAAAAATGGACCTGGTGAGACAGCCTGTTTGTGGGCCTAGATAAATGGGATAGCACCATATTTGACTGTTTTATAAAAGACATTGGGACTTGTAAGGAACTCCTCTGAGCACGCCCAGCAGCACTGGGCCTGGCCAGTACCCCCAAAGCCTCTCTCTGCAGAATGTCCCCAGCCTCCTGGAGAGCTCACTGTTGTCCTGCCTCTGGTTAACCAAGTTCCCTATTTGCCTCCCCCTGGCTCCCTCTTTTCTTCTTGCCATGAATACCCCAACAGGGACACTTTGCTTTAAGCACCCAATAAAGCTACTTGTGCTCCAAAAGAACAGACTTACCCACAGATACAGTGATATTCAGGCCAAAGGAGCCTCCTCTCCAAGTTTGAAGTAAATGCTCCTATTTTCAAAGGACCTGGGAGCCAGCGTTCTTCCAGGACTGGTTTCCTCAGAGTCCCTGTGTTTTGATAGATCCTTGTCTCCAGTGGGGAGACATGGGCTGTCTCTCCCTCGTACCTTAACTACCCAAATGTGACAAGTTGTAAGAATCAGACTTTTTCAGGCGTAGTTTTACCAATGACCTCAAGAAAATGGCTCCCACTTCTGCCTCATGCCAAGGCGAGATTACCCCTGACGACAGGCTGGCACCCGGCACCCAATACAAGCATAGAACGCTTGAAGTTAAAGTGCCCAGGGTACGAAAATCAGA
Source organism: Tupaia tana (assembly GCA_026018925.1). NCBI lineage: Eukaryota > Metazoa > Chordata > Mammalia > Scandentia > Tupaiidae > Tupaia > Tupaia tana. The sequence continues at coordinate 96,859,412 of JAKSZU010000007.1, forward strand.
CTTCTGGGGACCAGCAGTTGGAGTAATGGCTATGTCACTGGGCTTCCATGTGGCCAGTCCTGCTGCAGCTGCCCAGGAAAGTCAGAGCATAGCCCTAGCGCCCAACCTGGGTAGAGCTGACCACCACTGCCATGGGATCTGGGGGCCGTAAGGCCCTTAATCATTTTAGGGTGATGTACTGCCCTGAGAATTTAATGAAAGCCTCAAGTCTTCTCCTTGACACCCCCAACCCAATTTTTTTTTTTTTTTTAGGTTTTTACCTGAGAGAGAAAAAGAGACAAACACAGTGAGAGGAAAAGGGAGAAATCACCCCCAGGGGGTGTGGCCACCTTAGCAATCCCTTCTCCTCCATTCTCCTCCCGGGATCTTGAGCATGCACACCCACCCCCACAGTGTGCATTTTAAGCCACCAGGTCCAGACCTCAAATCGGTCTGCTATGTGGGAGTCCAGTGACGTAACTTATGCCATCTGCTGGTCCTTTGCCCCACATTTTAATTAGAGCTCAGGGTGTCTGCAGAGGTCTGGAGATGGCCTATGGTCCACTGTGCTGTCCCAGGCCAAGCCTTTCACAGGATAGAAACCTGACAGCAGCAGCCCACCCCACACAGGTCACACCAAGGAGCAGCAGGTCTGCTGCTGCTGAGCTACATAGTTCAGGCTTCCCGACCCACTGGTCCTATCCTATTCTCCTGATCCTGTGGCTCAGTTGAGGCCCTTTCCTCCTAAATTTTTTTTTTTGAGAGAAATTTTTGCTATAGGACATGTACACTTGCCAAGAGAGACAGAGACAGAAAGACAGAAAATGAGAAATCACCCTCCGCCCACCAGGGAGGGATGATCACACCATAAACTCTTCTCCTCCATTCTCCTCTTGGGATTTTGGGCACGCACATACATGCACCCAACATGAGCTTTAAGTCACAGGTTCTGAGACTCAAACCATAGTCACCCATGTGGGAGTCTAGTGCCTTAACCACTATACCACCTTCTGGCCCTGACCTGGAATCTTAATTTCTTACATTGGTATCATGGTAGAATTTGATCTACTACATTGTTCCCTTCTTTTTTTTTTTTTTTTTTCTTTTTTTTTTGGTTTTGTTTTGTTTTTTGAGAGAGAATTTTTTGCTATAGGGCACATGCGCTCACCAGAAAGACAGAGAGAGACAGACAGACAGTGAGAAATCACCCGCCCCAGGGGAATGGCCATACCGCAATCCCTTCTCTTCCATTCTCCTCTTGGGATCTTTAGCATGCACGCACACACGCACACACACCCAGCATGAGCTTAAGTCACCAGGTCCAGGACTCGAACTGTGGTCGACTACGTGGGAGTCCAGCGACACAGCCATTACGCTAACTATTGGTCCCCATTGTTCCCTTCTTGACCACAATACTTTCTGTTGTGACTCAGGGGCCTAAGACTCCTACTTCCTGCAACCCCCAGGTATCCTGGTCTGGAGAACATCTTTGAACACTCTGCCTTTCCCCTAGCTTAGGGCTCATCCATGTTGAGATAAAAAAAGTGCCTGCAGAGAAGTAACACTTAAGCTCTTGTCTTTCCTTTGCATTTCCATGTTAGTAATTGCAGATCTTCACTTCAGAGATTTGGTCTGAGAATTAAATAGAATGGCAAGAAGAAACTCCACTAAGAAGAAAGGAAACCCCAGGAGGTAGAGGTTAAGTTACTGATGTTTCCTAGTCCCCTTTTTTCTCTGGACCACACTGAGCTAAGTGTCTAAAACCTAGTGCAGAAAAGCTTTCCTGACAGAAAACACTGTGGATATTGCTCTGGGAGGGTGCGGCATGCTGCCTGCCTCTGGCACTGACCCCACTGACTAGGAGGTGTGCGTCTATGGTGCGGGTGTGCGCCTGGTGAGCAGGACTGAGTGCCCGCACTGCCCCCAGGGCGGCCGCTCCGGAACAGCTGGACAGGGCTGCAGTTCAGGGGTCAGTATAGACGTCGTCCTCGGCCAAGCAAGCCAGACGGCCTGAAATTTTCTCCCCCAACAGAAATGTGAATTTATACAACGTTCTCCCCTCTCATCATATAGGGATTTATGCCTGCAAGTCGGCAATCATTACAGCGTTCCATGAATACATTCCCCTTTCCACTGTAGGGGTTACAAATCCCTGGCGACAGTAAATCGTTCTCTTCTGTGCCGTACAAGACAATTACTCTGCGGAATTTTCTCGACTGTTTTGTAAGGCACCACAGCACTAATGAAGTGTTATTTATGTTTCACATTGAGTTTCTGTTTTGTTTTTCTTGAAGTTTCTCCTTGTCCCATCTTCCTTGATTTATCCTACATTTAGCAGACCTCAGTATGAAAGCTATTTTTCTGTCACTCTTCAAACTTTAAATGAACAGGACTTTTTATGAAGTGTAATTTTCAATAACAATGAAATATTAGAAACCCCTCTTGGAGTTCCTTGTTCTGTTTCTTTTTTTTCTTCATTTCTGTTTTTTTCACCAGTGCTGCCTGTGATTGCCAATATATGGAAGCAAGGATCCAGCGAGGAATCCACAAGTTCCTCTCCCTCGATTACACAATTCCAGGAAGTAAAAGCAGAAGTGAACACAGCGCTGTGTGCACAGCTCACAGGAGAACAAGCTTATTTTACAGGTTGAAAGGATGGCAGGTACGAAGAGGCATGGAAAAAGTTTTCCAGAAAATGGCAGTTTTCCTTTGCTTCTAGTCTATTATCCTATGTCTAAGGGGAATAGCTTCTGTTCTTCTCTTGTAGGAGCTAAAGAGCCTATGTTGGGTGGTGGGAAATGTCATGACATATTTTTTCATGTTTTTCTATGCAAAATGCATCATGACTTTTTAAACAACCCAAAACTTTCTCACCAACCAACTAAATTAAAATCATAGAAGTTATCAAGCTGTGTGATTTGAGGGTCTTTTTTTCTTTTTTCTTTTTTTTTTTTTTTTGGAGAGGTTTCGCTATAGGGCACGTGCATTTGCCAGACAGACAGAGAGAGACATAGAAACAGAAAGCAAGAAATCACCCCCGGGGGGATGGTCACGCTGCAATGCCTTCTTCTCCATTCTCCTCTTCGGATCTTGGGCACACACGCACATGTGCCTGGTGTGAGTTTTAAGCCACCGGGTCTGGGATGCGAACCGCGGTCGACTACGTGGGAGTCCAGCGACATAGCCATTACGCTAACTGCTGGTTCCCTGATTTGAGGGTCTTGATAGAACTTCTAGAAAATGGCTACATTAAAAGTAAATATTGAGGCCAGCAGGTGGTGTGGTAGTTAAGGCCCTGGACTCTCACATGGCTGAACTCAGCTCTAGTCCTGGACCCAGTCACTTGAAAACCAGGCCAAGTGCATGAGCGTGTGTGCCCAAAATCCCAAAAGGAGAACAGAGAAGGGATTGAAGCATTGCCATCCCTCCAGTGGATGACTTCTTGCTTTGCTTCTCTCTGTCTCCCTGTGTCTGTCTCCAGCCACCACACCTGCCCTATGGAAAATAAACCTTGGGAAAAAAATAATAAATGGCATTTTTGGTCATTTTATTCCATCCTCCCTACTTCACTGTGATCCTAACCTAGGGGAAAAAAAGAAGAAGAAGAAGAAGAAGGTAAGTACTATATGAAGAGTGCAGTAAGTAAAGGGGCCAGCATAATCCACTCAGGCTCTGTCCATTTCCCCTGCCCTGCTCCCGTCTCGTCTTCCTCCTCCCTTCTCCTAACCTCCACTTTTGTCAGTCACATTAGGACAAAATTAGCTCCTAGACCAAGTTGATTGGAGTACCTGGGAGACAAATTTCCTTGCCTTCCCAGCCATCACCATGTCCCTCCCTGCCTGCGAAGGGGAGTTGACCCTGTTCATAGCCCCACGCCATGAGTCGTGGTCTAAGCAGTCATAGTAATTCCATTGTCCTGGAAGGTAAGTGGATTTGGGCACAGGCATGTGGCTTAATGCCAACAAATGACATGTGAGAAACCTCCTGGGGACTCTAGAGAAAAGATGTTCTCACTAACAAAACTAAGAGCTATAGTTTCCCCCTCCTCTTCCTTTTTTTTTTCCACTTGTCAGAGCCTGTGTGTGCGAGAGAGAGAGAGAGAGAGAGAGAGAGAGCGAGCGCGAGCAAGCTGAGGCACCATCAATGGCTGTGGGATCCACAACTCCTTCTCCTTCATTTCTCCAACTTGTTGGGAGTTAGGGCACATGCCAGGCATGTCTTCCAGGTCGCTGGGGCCAGGATCCAAACAGCAGTCAGCGATGTGAGATTCAGCTCCCTTAGCCATTTGTCCACAGGGCTGCCCTCCCCGTGTTCCTATCTGCTCAGAGAAACATGGTCACGGCTTCACGGGGTGCCTGTGGTGACCGCCGCTGTGTTCCAGACCGAGAGACATCACCAACACTAGTGAAAGGTGGAGACCCCAGTCCTCGATGGCACCCGTGCTTCTTGCCATGTTGGACAGCATGCTTCAGGACTTCATGTAAGTGACGTTGGGTTCGTATTCTGTTAGCTGAAGCAGAAGCCAGCTAGCCACCAAAATGTCCCACGGGCCAGTTTCCAGGCCCAGCTTTGCGTGAGTGTGTCTTGGGCAAGTTGTTAAGGCCACGGCCTTGGTTTCTCATTTGTATAAAGGAGATAGTCATTTTACTTGCTTTTTAGATTGCTGTGAGGATTCAGTAAATGTACATAGAATGACGATTTGTATGAGGTTCCCCGGTCCCTCAGCAAATGATATATGATTTTAAACAGTTCCCCAGTTCACATGCAGAAAATCCTAATCATACCACCAAATAGACCCAGCTCCCTGTCTGTGGTTTGGATAAAATTTCTCTGCGTGCTTTCTCTCTCTCTCTCTCTCTCTCTCTCTCTTTTTTTTCCCCTGAGAAACTTTTACTACAGGGTGCATGTACTCGCTGGAGAGAGAGTGGCAGAAAGTGAGAAAATCACCCCTCAGGGAGGATGGCCATACCACAGTTCCTTCTCCTCCATTCTTCTCTCGGGGTTTTGGACACTCTCATACACATACACACACACACACACACACACACACACGCACACACACACACACACGCCTGGTGTGAGTTTCAAGCCACTGGATCCAGGACGCCAACCACAGTCGACTACGGCGTAGTCCAGCAATGTAACCATCATACCATCTGCTGGGCCCAAACTTCCCCGGTCTCTACGATTGCCTTCTGCTCTCTGCCCAGCTCAGGGCTGTTCCCTTCCTTCTCCATCCTCTGTGTGGGACCCTAAAGCCACGGCCCAGCATGGGAATGGTTACCATTATCCAGCTCACGTATCGAAGGAAATACGGAAGGGCGTTGTGCTCACGAGACCCAGTCAGGAGTGTGTGGTTCTGCTGGGAAACCTGAGGCCCAGCCTTTTGAGGTACCTTCTTAGGGCCAGGATGTGGAGACGCACTTCTGATGTCCTTTGGGGACATTAATCCCTGAAAGGATCCCAGAGTCTCTTTCTCTGGCCCCCAAACCCTGTCTGGGACCAGCCCAGTTTTTTCCATTACCTTCGAGACACGCTCTCCCACATTATGAGGTACTGATTTCCTTCTGCTTCTTCTTCTTCTCCAAGATTTTGTGTAAAACTAGCCTTGTTTTCTCGCCCTCAGTCAGGACCCTCGTGGAGATGCTGTAATTGTGCTTGTTTCCTTTTCTTCCTCACTTTGCCAACACTGGGCCTTCTTGAGTCTTTGGTAGTAACTCCTCCTCCTCTCATCGTGTGATAGCTACTTCCCATAAGTTCACTCAGAAGTAGCTAAATCCTGCAACCTCAGTCTTTCCTTTCTGCGTTAAGGTGGTGAGCTGGCTCAGAATCAAGGCATGGCCAGGAAGAACAATAGAGCCAGATTCCTATTTTCTCGCTTTACAAAGTGTATTTACTGCTGTGGATCATAAGGAATGTTAATAAAGTTTACAAAAATAAAAAAATTAAAAAACCTCCAAGGGTGATCAGAAGATGCCTGTTTTTGTCCTGAGGTCCACAGCAGCACCTCCTCTCTAGGTTGGGGAATCTGGCACCGCAGGATTAAGTGACCAAGCCCCCAAAATCAGACAGCTGGTCTCCCTGCTCCCTCACCTATAAATGAACAGCTGTGCCCATGGCATTGCCCCCGAGAAGCAGGGGCTGCTTACAATCTGCTTTGTGGCTGTGATGGCAGAATTTGGAGTCCTGGATGGGGACGGTGGTAGCTACTGACAGGCTGAGTTGCAGGACCCTTGCCTGCCCTCTCTGACCTCACTCTCTGGCTGGTCTCTCCATCTGAGAGCCACCAAGTCCCTGTCCAATCACTTCTCTTTGGTTCAAGTTAACAAAGTTCTCTTTCTGTTGCTTGCAACAGACAACCCTGAGTGACAATTTACTTCTCCTATTTCACTATGTCATGGAAATGGCAGGGTGTTTACAATGAAAGGGACATAGGGTTAAATCCACCCCTTTCTTTGCTGGAGACCTTAGACAATGAACTTAACACCTCTGAGCTTTAGCCTGCACCTCCGAAACAAGGAGAAACATGCCAGACTCAGTGTTATCAAAGGAATCAAATGAAATTTTATGTATAAACTCTTGGATTTTAAAATTGCTATTAAAACTTGAGTCTGTCTTCCAGGTATTTGCAATTTACTAGAGAAACAGTTGCACACACACTTACTAGTGGTAGGTAATATTTCTATTGATGCTTAATCTCTCATACACCACTCTAAATAAATGTGCTATTATGTTTATTGGTTCACATAACCTTTGCAGAAATCTTTTGGCATAGGTATTATTTCATATATATATATATATATATATATATATATATATACACATACACACACACACATACATATATATTATATATACATATAAATATACATATATATACATATGTGTGTGTGTGTGTGTGTGTGTGTGTGTATATATATATATATATATATATATATATATGTACATTTTTTAACTATTTTTAAAGTGTTTTTGTTTTTGTCATAGAGCATGTGCACTCACCAGAGAAAGATGGTGAGAGGATCCAGGGTGGATGGTCACGCCACAGTCCCTTTTCCTTCATTCTCCTAGGATTTTTGGCATGCACACACACACACACCCAGCATTAATTTCAAGCCATCGGATCCGAGACTTGAACACCATCAACTATGTGGGTGTCCAATGCCTTACTCACCACACCACCTGCTGGTCCCTCTCATATTTTATGGATGAAGAAACTGTAACTTCCAGAGAGGCCGATAAACAGTGAAAGATCACAGAGTTGGAATTCACACCAGAGGGCTCTTACCCCAGTGCCTGTGGTTCTGTCCTGCTCACCCCTGTGAAAAGACAGTCTACACTTTGAGGGTGGCACTGATGTGACACAAGGAAGATGCAGGCAAGACTCCAGCTGAACCCACAGGGTAGAACGTGTTTCCGTGAAGGAAGGGAAGGCTTTTCAGGAGAACAAGGCACATTTCTCAACTGTCAGGTTTGTGGATGGCCAAATACCAGACTATTGGACATAATGTTGTCGCAGGTTTTCTCTTCTGTTGCTTCCTCCCTGCCCTTATCCGTCCTGGAAACTCGGCCGAGCATCTTCCCTCCAGAAAGGCTTCTCTGACCTCCGCTGGTCACTCAGGCGCCTCTTCTCTCTGCTCCTGTAGCTCGGTCTCCTGTCCACCAGGCCTGTGAACCTCAGCTCGTCTGTCCACATAGGCCATCCCGTGTGGGTCCTGTGAATTCTAGGGCAATGCCGTCTGACCTTCTGCTCTCTTCACACAGTAGGTGCTCAGCTAGTGTTTCTTACATGACATGAGATGAGCGCCCCCCGCAGAGAATGCCATGGAGCTGGCTGAAAATACTGGTTGGAGTAAAACAATTCACAACTCTGCCAATGTCGAAATATCCTGGCCCCTTGCATAATCTGATTGAAAAAGAAAATAAGTGATCAAAGATTATCAAGATAATTAAATTATAAGAGAGGCCAGAGAAAACTTGTTAGGGGTTGTTAAAAGAGTTATGAAAGTGAACTACCTTAGCATGATCACAAATAGTCATTCGAATGGAGAGTGGTCATTATAAGCTCAGTGCAGGGTGCGTGTGTGTGTGTGTGTGTGTGTGTGTATGTGTGTGTGTGTCTGCATGGACGAGTGTGCACACGTGTGCATGTCTGGTTATGTGTATGCACATTTTTCAATAAAATATTGTGATTAATCTTTTTTTAGACAACCAGAATTCCGTGTGCACTGATATTTTGTCCTGAGCTCTCCTGAAAGTCTTTCATTCAAAGAAATAATATTGGCTCTTTTTTTGACAGAACATTTTGATTACTCTGGCTCCAGCAAGTCTGGAGTTTGTTCTCTATCTGCATACTTTGTGAGGAGAAAGCTTTTTCGTCATGACAGACCAACATATGCACCTGAAACATTTTTTAAAGTAATCTAAGTGTTAGAATATGTGCCAAAAAGGAGGCTGCAGAGGAAGAGTTGCAGGAGTCAAGCCATGACAGGGCAAGGGGGCTGGAAATATTAGTGAAGTCCCCAAGAGCAGGAAGACGGGGACCAGGGGTGCCTTTAGGGGTGACACGTGAGACAGCAGTGCGCTGGGTGTTGGAGCAGGGAGGGAGCAGGTGAGGGTCACTGCTGAAAAGGATGACAGAATGGCTGTGATGTAAGGACAGAGGCAGGCTCTGACACCGAGAGCCTGGCCCCAGGAATGTCAGAGACAGTGATTCTAAGATTATTTTATTAATATACGATAAAATTGGCTGCTTTTTATGCCCAGGTCTATGAATTAACTCATGCATAGATTCGTGTAACCACTCTCCAGATCACAACTCACAGTTGTTCCCTCATCCAAACAACTCCCTGTGGTAGCCCCCATGCCCTTCCACACCCCTCAGCCCCTGACCTGCTCCTCACCACACCCCATCTTTCCAAGAGTGTCAAGTGGTTAGTGACAGTTCTCATAACACAGTACGCCAAGTATTGAGACTGACCTCTTCCCATCAGCATAATGCCTTCAGGGTTTACCAACTAACGGGAATGGTTCACCCTTTCATTGCTGGGTAGTACCATGGCATGGATGAGCCCCAGTTGTTTATCCATTTGCTGTTTAAGGAAGATGGAATTCTCAGCTTTTTGGATATTATGAACAGAGCTGCTGCATACATTCAAATACAGGTTTTGTGTGCTTTCATTTCCTGAAAGCCAATACCTGGAGTGGTGCTCTGGGTCAGATAGCGAGTGTGTGTAAAATGTAAAGCAACTGCCGAACTGCTCTTCAGAGAGCTGCTTTCCCAGCGGGCGAGAGTGACAGGTACTCTCCACCCTCGTCAGCGGCACAGAGGCTCCTCATCCTAGTTGCGACTTCTGTAGATCATTCAATTAATGGTGAAGGCTATTGAACATTTTGTCATGTGTTTTTCTGCCATCAATATAGCCTCTTTGATGTAGTGTCCATTCAAATCTTTTGCACAATTTAAAATTAGGTTGTGTTCTGGCTGTTGAGTTTTGAGAGTTCTTTACATATTCTGAAGTCAACTCTTGTCAAATGAGTGATTTGCATATATTTTTTTCTATAGTTTGTCTTCATTTTCTTAATGAGTCTTCTGCAGAACATATTTTAAGCTTTCATGAAGTCCAGTTTATCAATTATTGTCTTTAATGAATACTATGTTTGGGGAAATATCAAAGAATTCTTTGCCTAATCCCAGGTCATGAAGAGTTTCTTTTGAAAACTTTATAGCTTTACCTTCTATGTTTAGACAGATGGTCCAAATTTGGGTTCACTGTCATAAAAGGCGTGAGGTGGAAAGTTACAGTTCATTGTATTTATATACGGATGTCCAGTTGTGGTATTTGTTGAAAACATTATTCTCTCCTTCATTGGCTTGCCATTGTACTTTTGTCAAAAATCAAATGTGGATGGGTCACTTTCTGTACATTCTATTCTGTCTGAACAATCCATGACTCTGTCACTCTGCAATTATCACTGAGGTGATATATTGTTTTAAACTGGGGCAGGAGTAGTGTGATCCTTCCAATTTTATTGGTCTTTTAAAAATTTATTTTGGCTATTATAAACCTCTTTCATTTCTGTACAAATCTTAGAATGAGTCTGTTGATTTCTCCCCACCCCCCAAAAAAATCTGCTTAGAATTTGATTGAAATTGCACTAAAACTCTTAATAAGAATAGGGAAAATTCAATGTTGTTTGTTGGTGTCAACTGTACCTTCTAACAGAGCATACATATCCAAGTATTGTTGTTGGTATAGAATGTTGTCCCTTTCCTGCCTTAGGGATAGATTGGGCCACACTACTGTTATGACTGTTTCTTGAAAAGCAAAAATCCAAGCAATATGACACTCACAGAAAATCATAAACACAGACCTAAAAAGTTGTGGGAGAAACAGATCAATTACATCTCTTTACCTGATACTGCTAGAGGTGTCTGTGAGAGGTCCTAGACTGGGTTTGGACTCTTCCGTTGCGAGACTAGTTCTCTATGGAAGACTGAGTAAGCGAGTTTTGAAAGACAACGTGAGATAAGCCTATTGTGATGTGTGGGAGACTGACCAGATCACATTCTATGTTAAGAGTTGGATTTTCATATATGGGAGTGATACGCTTCTCACCAAGCAATGTGGGAAGACGGTTTCCTTGGACAGTAAACGTGGGTGAGTGGCTGTTCTTAGACAAGGAGGAAGGGACAAATTCTATCTATTTAGAAGAATAATTTAAAACTTGAAAAGTGTCCTTTTAATTTGGTGTGTCATTTTACAGGTTCCTCAAGATTTTATAATTACCTGGCAATGTGTTTTGACTGTGAATTCAAGGTTACAGCCTCAATGAAATTACATGCTCATTAATAGATTTTTTATTTAGTATTGATAGATATGCAGATAATTTTGTCTCATTGAAAAGGTACCCCCAGGGACCAGCAGATGGCATTACATCACTGGACTCCCATGTTGTCAACCATGGTTCAAGTCCCAGACCCAGCAGCATAAAGCTCACACCAGGCACCTGTGTGTACGTGCCCAAAGTCCCAAGAGGAGACTGGAAGATGTGGCCATCCCTCCTGAGGGGTGATATCTCGCTTTCCATCTCTCTGTCTTTGTTTCTTCAGTAACCGCATGTGCCCTATAGCAAAAAAAACTCCATAAAAAAATAAAATAAAAGATACTCCCTAAGTTGTAGTTTATTTTCCTGAAGGACATGATCACCTTTAACCAAGACATCTTATTCTAGTATCCCTTCATCAACTACCTTTAAATTCCCAGCTTCTCAAATGCTTTTTGAAATATATGTGTATATATTAGCTTGCTAAGGTTACCATGGCAGCATACCACAGACTGTGTGGCTTAGACGACAGAAACTTAGTCGTCACAGTTGGGGAAGCCAGAGGTCAAGGTAGGGGTGTTGGCTGGTTCCCCCCAAGGCCTCTTTCTTTGGCTTGCAGACAGGGTCCGTGCACTGTCTGTCCTCTGCGTGTGCACCGTAGCATATCTGTGTGTCCAATCTCTTCTTCTCAGAAGGTCCCCAGAGAGTCCGAGGATGGCCTCCCCCGAGACTTCATTTAACTTAATGATTTCTTTAAAAGCCTCGTCTTCAAGTACAGCTACATTCTGAGGTTCTGGGAACTAGGGCTCCACCAGGAATTTGGGAGAAGGGGACACCTATGTCATTATTCTATCCCCTCATAATTAATGAACCGAATGAAATTCAACTCTTAGACACATTCATTTGTATTAGTGATTTATTTCGATTTTAAAAAACTATATTTTAACACTCTTTACTGAAAGTCTGGCATGACTCTGGCCTTCATTCTGAGACAAGGGTGCCCTGATCCTTTCTGGTGAGAGTAAGGAGTGGGAATAAACAAGGATGGCACTTCCCCAGGGACTTTTTAAATACATTATTCTATAGCCCAGCTCTGCAGAGCCCTGATTCTCTTGGGCAGTATGAATAGTACACTGACTTTTTTTTAGTTTTCTATAGGGTGTTCGCTGGAGAGAGAGGGAAAGTGAGAGCCTCCCCACCCCAAGAGGTGACCACACCACAAGCCCTTTTCCTCTAGGCATTTTGGGCACACATGCACATACACTTGGTGTGTTTTTCAAGCTGCCAGATTCAGAACGTGCACTGCACGGTCAGCCCAGGGGCTCCAATTGCCTTACCCGCCACACCACCACTTTGCCTTTTGTTCCTGCCTAATTTTACAGGGCCTCAGGCTCGCTTTAAACGCCTCTCAGGGGTCTTCTCTAGTCCACGGAAAATGTCACCAGGTCTGGGACTCGAACTATGTGTGAGACCCTGGCCACCTGCCGGCCGCTGTCACTAGCGTTCCTAACGACTCCTCTGGCCGGTGTGTGGAGAATGCATTCTAGATGGGCAAAGAGAAGGTAATTCCTTAGTCAGAGCCTCTGGTAATCGGGACGTTGACAGTTTGTGAGATAAACGCTGCCATTAGCACTTACCCAGCTCCAGAGAGTCAAGGAGAGGGATGTGGACCTGGAGAGAGACACCAGAAGGCCCGGGTGACATCGAGAGCCATGTGGCCTGGAAGGGCGGGTGCCGTTGGCTTGCAGTGACTTCTGTTGGGGATGTACGAAGACATGCCGTGATGCAGTACGTACTCCTACGAGTCTGTGGCTGATGCAAGACTGCAACTAGTAAAAACTAGGACAAATGAAAAAGGTTGTCTATAAATAATTCTAGTAAATGTGATGGTAAAAGCAGAAGAATGAAAAAGCATGAAAGGACAAGAGAAGAAAGTCAGATCACCTGAAAAAACACTTAATAAGTAATGCTCATTTCCATTCTCTAGTAGGTGAGAATGCAGCTGGAGAAGGCGGGGTGCCAGGCTGAACTTGAACGTGTGACCCACCAGGTCTTGTCACCCCTTTACCACAGTCTAAGGGACAACAGGATCACCTCGCTGCCCCGTTTACATCAAGGATACCTGTGTCTGGACCCTGGCCCAAACTCACGCGATGTTCTTTAGTTTGCATTTCACTCAAGTTATACGCTCTGAATAGCTTAGCCAAACCTGGCGTGTATGTTACACTCGGCCTGTTTTCCTGCTTCCCCGAAGCACTCGTCACTCTTTGCCTGGCTAGCTCTTACTCCAGCAAACGGAGGCTGGTTTTGTTTTTTTTTTTCTTCCATGTTTAAGACAACATCTTGCCTACATTGGCATCCTCCTGCCTCGGCCTCCTGAGTGTGGGGTCACGGGCACGCAGCCATCGCACCCTCCAGGCTGGACCAGAACTCGCACCAAGGCCTCTCCTGTGGCTCCATCTTGGCCACCTGCACCACCACAGTGGGGCCTTAACCTGGGCGTTTTGTTTTTTTAAAAAAACAAACAAACAAATAAACAAACAAAAACACAAAACAACAACATTTATTTATTTATCCTGTGAGTGAGAGAGAAAGAGACAGAGAGATGGCATCTTCACAGGGTCCAGACCCCGCACTCCACCCTGGCTTTAGTGAGCTGGAGGTCATGGGGACATGCATGCTCAGAGTACTTGGGAAAGGTCCAGGAGGCAGGTCCTGAAATGTTCTCCCTTGGGTCAGTGTCACAGAGAGTCCAGTTTTACGGCTGTGCTGCCATCTGGCCTCTGGCTATCTCTCATCCAACTGGCAAGGCCAAAGCTGTTTGATAAGGGGACATTACGAGGAACCGTGGACACCACATGAAAGGACTAGAGGTCTGTCCTCCCAGAGAACCCAAGAGAAGGTGAGAAAATGATGACACCAGGCCAGGCATGCTGGTAACCCTACACTCTTTCCAAAAAGACTCAGAGGAGGGAAAGAGCCAAATATGCTGCAAACACAAGGTCACATGCAAAATCTAAGGCTGCCAAGGCGGGCTGAGGACCTTTTGTGGCTACCACTAATAAATCCAAGAAATCGTCCACTGCTACTTAGGAATGACAAGCAGATCTGAAAGTGAGGCACTAGCAAGAAACTCCGCCATCCCCATGAAATTCAGAGGTACAGGTACCGAATACAGGGCCAACCCCACAGTCAATGGTTAACAGAGCCACACCCCACATTGGCTAGCGCGGTTCAAAGCCTGGCCTGGTGGCTTTAAAAACATGCTGAGCACACGTGTGTGAGTCCCCAGGTCCCAACAGGATGGAGAGATGGAGGAGAAGGGACTGAAGTGTGACCATACTTGATGGAGGAGTTTTCTTCCCCGCCCCTCTGGTGAGTGCATGCATCCTCTGACAGTTAAAAAGAAACTAATGAGGGACCAGCAGTTAGTGTAATGGCTATGTCGCTGGACTCCCACGTAGTTGACCGCGGTTCGAGTCCCGGACCCAGTGGCTTAAACTCATGCCGGGCGCGTGTGCATGCATACCCAAGATCCCGAGAGGAGAATGGAGGAGAAGGGATTGCGGCATGGCCATCCCCTCTGGGGGGGGTGATTTCTCGCTTTCTGTCTCTCTGTCTCTCTCTGTCTGTCTGGCGAGCGTACGCACCCTATAGCAAAAACCTCTAAAAAAAAAAAAAAAAAAAAAACTAATGAAATAACATAAAATAAAAGGTGCTGTACAAATATTGCCCCAAAGCGCAACCAACCAAAAGTCTTAGGCTTCTGAGAAGCTATCCTTGCCTTGTCATCTCCTGCATTTGCCCACACTTGTCCCTGATTCGAGGTCCCTCTGGGACCTTCCCACAGGGAGGCAGAGAAGAGCCTGTGTCCGCTGTGTCTCTGTGGCTGTGGCCACCTCAGAGAGGCTGTAGTTCAGGCCCTTCACTTCCTCCCGAGCTTGGGAACGGCCAGGGCACATGCACACAGCAGCCAGGGGTCAGGGTCACATACCTGCCCACTGTGCTACCTCACAGAGCACACCTCGGCCTACTGTGTTCCCCTCAGCTGGCCGTCGGCTCCGACTTCCCCATTTCTCCACCTCACAAGCAGTTTGATGCCCAAGTAAAACAAACAACACTGTCAGAAAGTTCATCCTAATTATTAGCTAGAGCTTACAGCTCTGAAAGCACGAACGCCTTCTCCTTCATAGCCCTGGGAACTTACAGCGCTTGCACTTTGATACCCACCTCCGTCCTCAGTCACAGTTTAACCCCGCAGTACAGCCTTCCCCAGTTTCCTCAGGCCAACTCACAATCCTTAAAACGGCTCCTGTTTCTCTGAGCATTCCCCACCAGTCACCAGCATCTCTGTTACATTAAGGGCCATGTCTAGACCTCTCCATGTAGCCCCACCCTGGAAGGCCCCCATTGCTCCTGAAAGCTCAGCCGCGGCCTTATCCAAACATCAATCCTCCATCTAATGCGATCCGTGGGTGGTTTCTATAACCCAGATGTCTTGCTGAAATCAGGATTAAAGGAACGTCTGCTACCCTGTGTTGCTTTAGAGAAAAGCTCTGGATACTCCCATCTTCCTTCTTTTAAATTCTGCTGTGCTCATGTCTTCAGAGCTCCCCATCTCATATCTGTGTCTGCAGCTTTGAACTATTCCTGCACTCTTCCCTGGGCAATGCAGGCTATGCGCTACAGTTAGGCCCCTCAACCTGCTTTTAGGCCTTGTCTGTAGACACAGCTGGGTTGACCTTCTTCAACTAAGCCATAGCGACTGGGACAGATGCCTGGCAGAACTGACGAGTTCACCAGTGTTCCTGGGATCTACTGCTCTGACTTTCCCACTTGAGACTCGTTCCTTGCTGGTTAGAGGTCTGGGGGGACTGGTGACACTCCCTACTGTGACACTGCCTCTTAGTCCTGCTTTGCTTCGCTGAAGTCCTCCCTCTGCTTGACACTGTGTAATAACTAATTTCATAATTACAGTCAGAGATGACATACAGGATTTGAACTCTGTAGCTGAGACTGTAGTTAATAGCTTAAACCTTCAGTAAATATTCTTACCCAAACCTAAAAACAAAAAAATTCTCTTGTGGTCTTCTATGCTTATCGACAGATAACTTTGAAAAGTGTAAGTTAAATAATAGCTACCAAGATGACCGTGGAAAGCGATCTAAACTCTTCAAGAGCAATGAAAGCT
Organism: Tupaia tana; assembly: GCA_026018925.1. Classification (NCBI taxonomy): domain Eukaryota; kingdom Metazoa; phylum Chordata; class Mammalia; order Scandentia; family Tupaiidae; genus Tupaia; species Tupaia tana. The sequence goes on from JAKSZU010000007.1 coordinate 96,875,409, forward strand.
GCATACAACCAGCTTGTTATGTGAGACAGAGCCCAGGCTGTGCCAAGTGAGGGACTCTTACTAAGCCTTTCCACATCCCTGACATCAGAACAGTCACTCAGGAAGAGGGTCGCCAGCCCAGGGCTTTCTCTAAACATTGCCCCCGCATCCTTCAGTGAAGTTTAAATTTCACATCTTCAGGCTAAAATGAAATTCCTTAAGTCTTTCCTTGCATGACTTGTTTTGAAACAGAATAGGCTTTCTCCTGATTGACCAAAATAATTTTCCCTGTGTGCAGTTTCCAAGATTTAAATTGGGAATAAATCTTAGCAGGATAAAAATTCCAGTGCCTTTCTTTCTGGGTATGAGTAGTGGGGGTGGAAACTGTGTTCTCAGAAGAGGTTGAAGAGAAGGGTCCAGCAGATGGCATAATGGTTACCTTACTGGACTCCCATGTAGTTGACTGTGGCTCGAGTCCTGGGCCTAGTGGCTTAAAACTCACACTGGGCACATGTGTGTGTACCCAAAATCTCAAGAGGAGAGTGGAGGAGAAGGGACTGTGGTGTAGCCATCCTCCCAGGGAGTGATTTCTCGCTTTCTTTCTCTCACTCTCTCTCTCTGGCAAGCATACATACCCTATAACAAAAATCTCTCTCAAAAAGAAAAAAAGAAGTTGAAGAGAACTCGGGGCTGTGGATGTGAAGGCAGTGCTGCTGCCTGGACACCTCACTCCCACCAGTGCAGACCTCAAAGGCTTGGGAGCGCCTGAGGGTTTCTATCCCCACCTCGTGGCCTTCTTACTTTACAAGGCAGTTCCCATTCCCTTTACCGTCTATATTTTCTTCCAGTTTATTTTTAGTTATCATTACAATTTTTTTAGAAAAATTAGCTTTAAGGGCAGACTCCATGGCCTGCAGCTGGATCCCACATGGTCTGAGTCCCAGACTCAGTGGCTTGAGAAACATCAGGTGTGGGTGCCCAAAATCCTGAAAGGAGGGAGACGGAGACACGAGAAGGGCCGTGGGCGGCCGCGCCCCATGGGAGTGCTTTCCCTCCCACTCTCGCTGACTCTCTTCTCTCCACATGCTCTCTAGCAAAAATAATAGCTTTTAAACGTATTGCGAATTTGTTTTGCTGTTCGATGTGAGAATCTAATTTACTTTTATTTTCCTAAATTGTCCATTTTCACATCATTCTACCTATAATTTAATGGCATTGTGCTTTGTAGGTATCAAGGTTTAAAAAAATCAGTAATCAGAGGTCATGTGACCTACTAACCCATGTCGACCAAAGCCTAGGAAAAACTGTAGTTCCATTTTAAGAATGGGGTAAACACTTGTCATACCCACTTGTTTCCCAGTTTTCACAACAAAAAATATTTACAAAATGGTCCTCTCCAATGGCGATTTAGCCTATGGAAACTCCGTCAACCTCACACATTCCTAATTAGTCTTTTATTTTAATGTGATAGAGGGCATGTATGCTCGCTGGGGACATAGAGAGGGGGGAGAGAAAGAGAGAGAAAGAACCTCTCAGGGGAAATGACCATGCCGCAATCCCTTCTCCACTTTTCTCCCTGGATTTTGGGCACGCGTGCACACGTACCCAGTGTGTTTCTCCGTCCACCGGGTCTGGGACCTGAACCACGAAGTCAGCCATGTGGAATCCAGCCACTTTAACTACCACGCCACCAGTTGGCTATACTATTACTCTTTGAACTCTTGCTTTTTTAATATTAAAAAAGCCTTACAGTAATCTTGTTATTTTCCCGAACCAAGACCCAGAAATGATAATTTTGCCAAATCATCCTAATTCCATTAGTAAAGAATTATAGCAGAAATGAAAATATGGGCATGAAGGTGCTCATTATTATCAGAAAGAAATTCTATCCTTCTTTAAAGGATAGAAATAGGAAATATTTTTTAAATTTAGTTGTCATAAAAGTCATGACATATTTTTTTTATTTTAAGAGATGTGTGGGTTTTTCTTTTTTTTTTTTTTTGCCTTAGGGTGTGTGCACTTGCTGGAGAGAGATATAGAGACAGAGACAGTGAGAAAGAAAGTGAGAAATCACCCGCCAAGGGAGTGGTCCTGCCACAATCCCTTCTTCATTCTCCTCCTGAGATCTTAGGCATACTTGTGCACGCACCTGGCACGATTTTGAAGCCATCAGGCCAAGGACTGGAACCACAGTTGGCCATGTGGGAATCCAGCTATGCAACCATTACACCACCTTCTGGTCCCTGTGACATATTTCTCTCAGAGAGAGAGAGAGATTTTTTGCTATAGGACACATGCACTTGCTAGAAAGACAGGAGGTGAGAAATCACCCCTCAGGGGGATGACCACACTGCAATCCCTTCTCCTTTATTCTCCTCTTGGGATTTTGGGTATGTACACATACCTGCTTGGCATGAGTTTCAAACTGCTGGGTCCGGGACTTGAATTGCTGTCAGTCATATGGCAGTCCAGCGCCTTAACCACGATGCCACTTGCTGGACCCTCTATGATTTTATGCAAAAATGCATCATGACTTTTCCAACAATCAAGTAATTATGAGTTCTACACTTCCCTTTTTGGTCAAGGTGTACTAACAGGGATCAGATTTACCCTGTTGTTTGAAGCAATCAAAAAACACATTGAACACTCCACATGGTAGAATTATTGAGACCCTGGACATGAAGCAACAAAAGTCACAAGCAAGGTGAGCCCTCTGATTTCCAAGTTTATTCCCTTTCCAGGTCCCTGTCAGGGAGTGGACGCCCCAGTGGAGTTCCATGCAGGAGCTGAAAGCCAGAAACTAAGGCAGCGGAGTGTTCAGATTCCTGGAGGGGGCTGCACAGGAGGGGAGCCCTGTGAAGGGAATTTGTTCAAGTGAATAGCTGAGAGTGCCTAAGGTGTCTGACTGACTACCTGAGGCTAGGAAAGATCCCACCAACAGGGAGAGGTCACATTCCCTGTGATGAGGACTGGAACCAGTGCACTCCACCCAGCAGACGGGGGCCGGAACCCTGGGCACTGGGAAGGCACTCAGAACCCAAGTTAGCCCCGGCTGAGCACTTCTCCAGGCCACCTAGTGCATCCAGAACATGCAGAATCTCACCCGCATGTCACTGAGCTGCATCTCAGAATACACTTCAAGACTACGTAACAGAATGCAAAAATGTCCAGCACTCCACAAGTTAAAATTCACAAGGTCTGGGGAACCAGCAGTTAGCGTAATGGCTATGTCGCTGGACTCCCACGTAGTCGACCGCGGTTCGCGTCTCGGACCCGGTGGCTTACAACTCACGCCGGGCGCGTGTGCGTGCGTGCCCAAGATCCCGAGAGGAGAACGGAGGAGAAGGGATTGCGGCGTGACCATCCCCCCTGGGGGGTGATTTCTCGCTTTCTGTCTCTATGTCTCTCTCTGTCTGTCTGGCGAGCGCACGCGCCCTATAGCGAAAAAAAACCTCTCAAAAAAAAAAAAAAAAAATTCACAAGGTCTGGAACCTATTTTAGACAAACTAACTTCCAGACATGCATAAAGACAAGAAAATCTGACTTCTAATGAGAGAATCAAGGGGAAAAAAGAAGCAAAACATTTAACGAACACAAAAATGGAAAATTCTTGATGACAATATGTATGACTATTTACTTTGACTAATATACAGTGTGTTCACGCTGGGAAATTTTGTTTTATATGCTGTAAAGATGTACAGTGACTGAATGTAAAAAAAAAAAAAAAAAAAAAAAAAAGAAGATAAAAGAAAGGAAAAAACAACAAATAAAAAACTCTAGCACAAGAGTCATGATGAAAATCATATCATAATCCAATTGCTCAAAACCAGTGATGAAGAGGAAAGTGTAAGAGTATCCAAACAGACTTAATAGCAACAAAGGGGGGGGGGGGGGGGGGGGCAAGAGACTTCTTACCAGAAACTGCTGGTGAGGAAGCAGCAGAGCAACATCCTTAAGGTAGTAAAAGAAAATAAAGTCACTCTAGAATTCTATACCTAATGACATTGTCCTTAAGAAATAGAGAACTTTCTTCAAAAAAAAGGTCCTCAGATGTACAAAGCTGGCCGACTCCATCACCAGAAGACCCACGCTGTGAGAAATGCGGAGGAGCGCCCTCTGGGGGAGAGAAACGGCGGATGGAAGATGTGCACAAAGGACTGGAGAGCACCAGGAGAGGGAGCTGTGTGGGCGAATCTGAAAGAATCTTGTGAAGGGGCCAGCAGGGGGCGTGGTAGTTAGGGCGCTGGACTGCCACATGGCCAACTGCCATCCGAGTCCAGGCCCTGGAAGCTTGTTTTTTCACTTTCCTCTCTCTGTCTTTCTCTGGAGAGTGTACATTCCCTATAGCAAATTAAAAATGATAATAACCATAAATAATTCTTAAAAAGAATATCTTTAAAAAGTTTTATTGGGAACCAGCAGTTAGCGTAATGGCTATGTCGCTGGACTCCCATGTAGTCGACCGCGGTTCGCGTCTCGGACCCGGTGGCTTACAACTCACGCCGGGCGCGTGTGCGTGCGTGCCCAAGATCCCGAGAGGAGAATGGAGGAGAAGGGATTGCGGCGTGACCATCCCCCCTGGGGGGTGATTTCTCGCTTTCTGTCTCTCTGTCTCTCTCTGTCTGTCTGGCGAGTGCACGCGCCCTATAGTGAAAAACCTCTCAAAAAAAAAAAAAAAAATGTTAAAAAAAAAAGTATTATTTAGATGACTTTAAAGATAATTTTAGACAAATTTGTAAATAAAACCAATAACAAAGTAGCGTAGCGTTTATAACATCTGCAAAAGATGTTTAAGGTGCATTAAAACCAAGCCAGGAGGGAGAGGTGTTACAGCGTATGCAAAGTGCTGTAATGATGTCACTCAAAGGAGGAGTGTGTTATGTTAGAGATGTAGACTATAAACCCTAATGCAACTACCAAAGTCAAAAGGCTAAGTCACAGCTAATAAGCCTATAAAGGCGATGAAATAAAGCCATTACTAATCACCCTAATTTAATCATTACATATTATACTAAAAAATCATTGTACCCCACAAATATGTACAATTATTACATGTTAATTAAAAATTAGGATAATTTAAAAAATTAAATAAGTGTGAGAGAGGATAAGTAGGCAGGGAAATAAATGAAATTAATTTGGCTATGAGTTGATCACTGCTAAAGTTGTGTACGAATAATTATGATTAGTAAACTAGTGTTTCTAATTTTCTATGTTTTTAAATGTTTCCATAATGAAAGGTAAAGATAAAAAGAAACCACTCCAGATACTTAATCAGGTCTTCAAGCCCCCTGGGATTATCAAATGCGGAATGGTCTGGAAAATCTATTTATTCTGTAATAACAGTGTGAAAGCTGGAGTCTTTATACTTAAAGGGAAACCAAATTGTGATCATTTATTTAGAATTAAAAGAATGTGGAGGAGTGGGGCCTGGGGAAGGACATTTGGAGGAGCGATATAAAGACAGAACATGGATGGGATGGGGAGGTGTGGTGTTATCTGTTGAAGATACTTTGATCAACTGGAGTGGGGAGAAATGTTCACATATTGAAATGTTCACTTTGTAAGCTAAATAATATGATTGAATGTATAAATAAATAAATAAATAAATAAATAAATATTTTTTTAAAAAAGAAGAATAGAGTCTATCCAACGTAAGTACCTGAAATTCAGATGAAATCATTCACTTCGATTATATATGAATTATACTTATTAAAATGCATACTCAACACACTATTAAAAAAAAATGTATCTGGGAGCACGTGGTGTGGTGGGTGGGGTGTGGACTCCCACATGGCTGACAGTGGTTGGAGTCTCAGACCTGGTAGCTTGCTGTCTCACTTTCTCTCTTTCTTTCTTTCTCCCACTCCCTCGCTCTGTCTCTCTCTGTTGAATGCACATGCTCTGTAGCAAATTAAATAATAATACATTTAAAAATGTAGATAAATAATTATTTTTAAAAGTTCATTCTTTTAAGAAAATTTAATCCAAAAGAAGACAGAAACAGAGGGAAAGAAGAAAAAAAATAATAGAGAAGAGAACAAGATGATTCAGCAAAACCTTTTCGCTTTACGCTTGTCTGCTTTCCTGGCACCACCCAGACTCCAAATAAATCTTCAGCTCCTTAAATGGCTCCCTTTCTTCCAGAACCTGTTCCTACACACTTTCCAAGTCCTTTCTTTTATTCCCGAGTACCCGGTGCTTCGACTACAGGCCTTCTGATCTGTACTTCGCACTCGAGGCACCCCTCTCCTGGGCGGACCTCACCCAGTGCCGACTGACCCACTGAGGTCTTCTCTCTGGGGCCGTCTGTCACTGATTGCCCGGGTCCGCCGCGAGCTCTGGATCCTGTTCTTCCAATCTTGGATGTTCGTTTCTCCACTCACCACATCTTCCCTGTTGGGTTATTGCATGACAGACATGGGCCATGGGTGATTCATTTTCTCTGCTTTTCGATTTCCATCCTTCTTAGTAGAATGTGTGCATAGGTTTGATTCTGGGCAGCCACCAGTACCTACAGGAATCCTTCCGGACGCCCTCTTCCCCTCACGTTTACTCTGCAGGAGCACTGCGGTGGGTCCGGCCTGCTGTGATCCCCCCACGATCAAGTCCTCCGCTCGTGTGCACATGTGTAAATTAGACGCGTGGCCTATCGCCCACTGCTCGGGACACTCTCTGCCCTTGCAGTCTGGCGCCACACTCTCCGGGCTTTTCTTGTCTTCTTGCCTGCTTCTTGGTCTAGGTAAGCTCTCTGTAAATATGCCCTCTTCCTTTCATTGGCTTCACTTTTCTTCTTCACATTGTTGATTTTCAAAATGCTTTCCCAAGCCAGCATGTCCGTCCAAATCTCAATACCTAACTGCCTACTGAACATTTCTATTTTCTGTTTCAGAAACACTTCAAACTCATCATGTTCCAAACTAAATTAATTAGTATCTAAGCCTCCACCCCTCCTGACCCTCCTTCTCCCTCTGAAGCGTTGACATCCCTGACTTATCACCAGCTATGCCATTACCCAGGCCTGAACCCCGGTGAGTGTCCCTGCTTCTTTTCCCTCTCCTCCCCGCGTCCTGAGGGTCCTGCGGCCTTGATTTCCGGACGCTGTGCATTCGCGGCCATCCCGGGATCACTGCCCGAGTTCAAGTCTTCGTCACCACCCATCTGGATTGTTTCACAGCTGTCTTCCTGCCTACAACAATTTTCTCCATCTGATCGACTACTCACACTGCAGTCAGAGTAAATTTTGTAAACGTTAGCTAAATCATGTCGCTCAACTTCTGAAAATGTTAGTGACTGGGCATGCCTTCAGGGTAAGGTGGAAACCCTAGGGCGCGCTCACGCAGGCAGCGGTCTGGCGCTCGGCTGACCCGTGGCCTCCGCACTGCTCTCCCAGCCCTCTCCGGCAGGTCCTGAGTCTGCGCAGCGTTTACAGGCAGCCCTGACACTTGCTCAGGCTGCTCTTCCCCTCCGCACAGCTCGCTCTGATACCCTTTAGGCCTCATCTTAGGTGTTCTTTCTTTGAAGCCCCTCCTGACCTTCTCCTGCCTCAAGAATGGGTTACAACAATCCCAGTTAATTCCATTTTACCTGCTACTTAGTCCTCTGAAAGGTCTTTTCATTGAAATGTCTTGATTGGGACCAGCAGTTGGCGTAACAGCTATGTCGCTGGACATCCATGTAGTCGACTGCGGTTCAAGTCCCAGATCCGGTGACTTAAACTCATGCCGGCACGTGTGTGTTCATGCCCAAGATCCTGAGAGGAGAATGGAGGAGAAGGGATTGTGGTGTGGCCATCTCCCATGGGGGGGGGGGGGGGGTGGGGGGGTGGGGGGGGTGAGTTCTCACTTTCTGTCTCTCTGTCTCGCTCTGTCTTTCTGGCGAGTGCACACATACCCTATAGCAAAAACCTCTCAAAAAAAAAAAAAAAAATTGAGGGAACTGCAGTTCCAAAAAGCGTAATGGCTATGTTGCTGGACTGCCACATAATCGACCGCGATTCACGTCCCGGACCCGGTGGCTTAAAACTCACACCGGGCGCGTGTGCGTGCGTGCCCAAGATCCCGAGAGGAGAATGGAGGAGAGGGGATTGCGGCGTGACCATCCCCCCTGGGGGTGATTTCTTGCTTTCTGTCTCTAATGTCTCTCTCTGTTTGTCTGGCGAGCACACGCGCCCTATAGAGAAAAATCTCTCCAAAAAAAAAAAAATTGAAAAAAAAGAAAAAAGAAATTTCTTGATTACAGAACTGTGCCTTCTATAGATGATAAGCTATTTGAGAGAGGAGGTATCTTCACTGTCTTCTCACTAGCACCTACCATGGAATCTGGAACATAACACGCTCTCATTGTGTAGCTGCTGGAATAAATACTCGCATACATACAGAATAAATAGCTTTCCCTTGGATGTTTCTTCCCAGTTGTTAAAATTATCTGCTGATAATTCCTTTTATAAAAGTTGAAAGTAGAGTGGGTACGATTCTAAACCTTGTAAAATTCGGAACGTCAACAAGGGGGCCGGCAGATGGCGTAGTGATTACGTTGCTGGATTCCCACATGGCAGACTGTGGCTCAAGTCCCAGACTTGGTGGCTTCAAAGTCATGCCAGGCACGTGCACATGCATACCCAAGACCCCAGGAGGAGACTGGAGAAGGGATTGTGGCATGGCCGTTCCCCTGGGGGTGATTTCTCATTTTCCCTCTCACTGTCTCTCACTGTCTCTCTCTGTCTCTCTCTCTCTCTCTCTCTGTCTCTCTCTCTCTCTCTCTCCGGTGAGACCACACTCCCTAAGGCAAAAACCTCTTTAAAAAAAAAAGTTGAAAGCAATCTTTATTGTTACCTCTGCTATCTTAGAGGTTTCAAATTTGTTGGAGTAACAAGTGTGTGTGTTCTTTGAAAATGAAGTACAGCTTCTCCAGGGTCACCCTGCACGTATACATGGTTACAGTAGGTTGTACCTGCTGGGTGTCCACTGCGTGTCAGTCACAGGCCTGAGAGCTTCACATATGGTAATTTATCCAAGCTCCAACCCTCACCCAATGAGATCGCTACTACCTCATTTTAAAGATGATAAACTGGTGCATAATTATGTTTGTTCACTCCTGAAGTAAATAAACACAGAGCTAGTAAGCAGGGCTGGGATTTGAACCCAGAAAGACTAGCAGCAGAATGCTCTTAACCACTAGGCTCCCTGCCTCCGGGTCGTCCTGGTTCCAGAGTCTGCATGTGAATGCTCTTGCTACCCTTTCATTTATTTCCCAGTCTTTATTATGTTCCCATATCTATTCCATTCAGATTCCACAAAACCAACTCTGAAATAACTTGGTCCTTTGAAATCAAAAGTACAAATGCTAATAACCTGTTCTTTCTTATCAATATTTTAAAGCAAATTAATTTCTCCTGTGTGTGCATTTTTCTCCATAAAGAGCCTAGTGCAAAATAAAAATTCAGGGCCTTTGCTCAAAAACTATTGAGAGTCTCGAGGTTCGACAGCAGAGCATTACACCACGCCCAGGCCTCCTGGTGCAGGGCAAGTGTGCCCACGTGTGTCCCAACGCATGAAGGAGATGACCCCTGCTGAGGCTCCTCCCCAGGAGGCACGGGGCAGCCAGTAGCTGTCTGCACTTGACGCTCTCTTGACAGCAGTAGTGCCTGGCTTTTCTGCTTGTGAGCCTAAGAATCATGTCCCCACCTTGGAACTAACACCTGTAACTCCTTTAAGACTGCAGTCCTCGCCAGCATTATCACACGTGGGACGTTTTTAACCAAAGAGGGAATCTAGCACGTAGGAAGCATCTGTGTTTTACCCACCCGTAAAGCCTACTTCACAACTCCATGCAGTAGAAGTGTGTTCTGGTTTCACACGTGGCTACAGACTGGAAGGCAGTGAGTAACTTCCGTCATTGACTCCCCTAGTAATAGAGGGGCTACGATTACGCCCAGAGCCTCTTGTCCCCAGAGACTGTGGTTTGTCCACTTTACCAGGCAGCTGGTTTGGCAGCACTGGAAACAGGAACAGCCGCAGGCTAACCAGTTGAATTGGGGACATTTAGCTTTCCTGAGCAAAGGAAAACTCACTCTTGTTTTCTGCCTGTCTCCCCTGCTGGTCCCAGATTCTTTACTCACAGGCATGATCATGGTCCTGCACAAGGCAGCACAGATGCATGGTTCCCAAAGAATGAGGCTGTCTTCTGAGACTTGCTGAGCCTCTTCCTGGGAATGCTGTCACAGTCACCAGGGGCAGATGCAGTCTACTAGGAATTATAAGGCCAGCTGTTGTTTGCAACCAACTGGGAAAAATCAACTTCTGCCAAGAGGCAAGTCTCCAGGCTCTGCAAATCTCCATTCCATTGGGCTGAAGTTGTGCGGGTTATTGCTTTTTGTTTCTCATGGCTGCAGAAGTGCTCCTCTGTGCAGTGACTGCAGCTCAACCTGAAGTGTGTCCCATTTTCTGTCAAGATTGAAGTAGACGTGCATTTACTCATGCCTTTCACCCGGGGCTGGGGCGTAAGCTTGTCTGGGTCTTTATGCTAAGGACAGTGTATGATTTGCAGAACCAATCATCTTGCTTTGTTCAAGGCAAAAGGAATTATGGCTTGTCATTCTCTCTTGTGGAGAATTACATTGTCCAGTCAAGGTTATCAGCCACCCAGCAATTCACAAGCAACTCTTCTCTTCCCGGCAAATTTGATTTTGAGTTTGGAACCAGCAGTTAGCATAATGGCTATGTCGCTGGACTTCCATGTAGTCGACCGCGGTTCGCGTCCCGGGCCCGGTGGCTTAAAACTCACGCCAGGCATGTGTGCGTGCGTGCCCAAGATCCCGAGAGGAGAATGAAGGAGAAGGGATTGCGGCATGACCATCCCCCTGGGGGGTTGATTTCTCACTTTCTGTCTCTATGTCTCTCTGTGTCTGGCAAGTGCATGCGCTCTATAGCGACAACCTCTCAAAAAAAAAATTTTGATTTTTGAGTTCGACAATAACTCTGATGATCTCATAGCATTAGGAATCAGGAAGTATTAGCATTGGAAGGGACTTGAGGGGTCACATACTCCGAATGCCCCATTTTACAGCAGACACTGGTGCTCAGAGGTGTTTCAAGGTGGCCGATGTCAGAAAACCCACATGTGAGGGGGTCCTGGGATCCGGAGCCCCTGGTCCCGGGCGAGCCCTCTTCCCACTCACACAGCTGCCTGCACAGTCCGGCCGTCTTGTCAGGCTCCATTTGCTCCACTTGCGCTCGCTCTGCAGGTGGTTTCCAGGTCAGCAGGGGAACTCTGAAATAGGAACGCTTAAATGAATCGAGTTTTACCAAGCACAAACTTACTGCACTTTTCTTTTTCAATATTCAACATTGCATTCAGCGTGGTGCCTTGTACATAAGGAGCTTTGATCATTTCTTCCATTCTTTTATTCAAAACATCATTTAAATGTCTGAGAAGCTTAACATAATCCATGATAGCTGCTTTGAGGAGGGAACTCATTGTTCGTTTCTACTAAGACGAATAAAACGTGATCTAGCGCGTGGTCTAGTGGGAGAGATGAACAGCTAGCACTTTTAATAATTGCTGAGTTAATAACGCATATGCCTAAATTTCATATTTATTTCATAAAGGCACAAAGAGAGCACTGTAGGCAGGAAGATGAGCTTCCCTGCAGGCTTGGTGGAATGTGTGTCACATGGAATCAAATGACGTCCCCATAGAATCTTCACTGAGTCCTCTGAGCGGAACAGCACCACAGGCTGAGCGAAGAGCAGGAACGGAGCACAGAGGACGAAGACTGTACACGAGGGCCTGGAGGGGTGGGTGGAGTGCACGTGAGCAGGGTATGGAGAATGGAAGGGCAAAAGTAGCGTCAGACCTGGAGGCTAGCGATCACCAGGCAAAGGAATATGGTGCCCTCGCGTGAACAGTGGGAGTGTCAGGTAAGGATCAGGCTGCATGTCTGGGACAGTGCAAAGCTGTACTAGAAAAGCCAGAGAACAAGTGTATCTCCACCCAGTGTAAAGCAGAGTGTCCCCCAACCGTGCCAGGCCGTGTCACCTTCTCTTTTAGGACCTTAAATAGCTCCTTACTGTAGACTCGTAAGGTCTAAAGCCCTCAGCCCTTCACCATCTGACCTCAGCTCCTGACTGACTGCTGCTCTCCGCACACTGCTCTCCGACGGGCCCCATCGCTCTGGCAGCCACGCCGTCCTTCCATGCACTCAGGCCAAAACCTCTGCATCACTCTTGACCCCTCTCTCCTTCTCACGTGCCCCACCAATCCTTCGGGAATTCCCTTTGTCTCTCTCTCCCTGTGGCTTAGACAAGATGGCAGCAGGAGACCCGCTGGGGAGTGGTTGACTTCCAGAGTGATCTTGAAGATTTAGAGGAAGGCAGCGGTGGCCCGGACAGTGCAGCAGAGGCCAGGGCTCCTGTGAGCACCCCGTGGTGCACGGGGCAGCCCCAGAGCAGAGTTCCCTGGTGAAAATGCCAGATGTTGAGGCCGAGAAATGGCCTCCCTTCCTCACAGTGGCTGGAGTCTCCTGCTTCAGAAGCAAAGTTAGTTCTGGGCCCTGTCCTGTCGAAACGCTTTAGAAGTTGTCAGTTCCACTCAGGAAAACCAAAGTTCCCGCCATGTCCTGGGTGGCTTTCCAAAGCCACCCCATCCCACGCTCACGACGCCCCTCGGATGTGCCAGCCACGCTGCCACCCGTGGCCTCTGCCAGGAGGCTCCTCCCTCGGTTCCTCACTGTCTCTCAGTTCTCCCACTCTTTCTGGTTGGCACCATAGTCAGCGCCCTCCTCTAACCTTGCTGACTCTTCTTCCTCTGCTTTCCATTTGCTAGGTTACCCGGCAACCATTACCTTCCAACGCGCGTAAACTGCCCGGCCATTTACGTCACCTACTGCCTGGGCCCGTTTGTTCACCAGATCTGGAGGCTGGTGCTGAGGCACCTACCAGTGTGTTTGTGCGAAGGAAACACTCAGTAAATACTTATTTTTAAAGTTTATTTCTTCATGACAGAGAGCAAGAGAGAAAGACAGGCACCTTCAACAGGGTCTGTGTGCCAAGACCCGCGTCCAGTGGCAGTCAGCACGGGTCATGGGCACACGTGCACACCGCGTGTGCAGGGGGGTGGCGGCGGGTGCACACCTAGGACCTTCCTGCGTGCCTTCAGCCTCACAGAGCAGGGTGCTACCACACACCACAGCACCTGGTGCAGCAGCATCCACAAATATTAAAAGACACCTGAATGAAGATGGCTGCTTAAAGACAAGAAGCCCAACAGGAGAAAACTGGCTACGATGGCCTAACGGGGTGGATTAGGCCATTCTCAAAGCAAACAGGAAAGGCTTTGGGGCCAGCAGATGGCATATCAGTTACATCGCTGGACTCCCACATGGCCGACCGTGGTTCAAGTCCTGGACTGGTGGCTTGATAATCATGCTAGGCACATGTGCCTAGGTGCCCAAGATCCTAAGAGAAGACTGGAAGAGAAGGGATTGTGGTGTGGCCATTCCCCTGAGGGGTGATTTCTCACTTTCCCTCTCTCTGTATATCTTTCTCTCTTCAGTGAGCAAACACACCCAAAATACTCAAGAAAAAAAAAAAAGAAAAAAGAAAAGAAAAAGAAAAACAGAGGAAGGCATTATTCTGTTTTTTTTTTTTGTTTGTTTCAAACAGGATCTCACTATGGCATGATCCTTTTGCCTCAGCTCTCGGGCAGCTGGAATTGCAAGTGTGAGCCCTGTGCCCAGGCTAAGAGGAGGGTGCTCTGAACCCTGTGCTCCGGGGGACAAGCAGTTTAAGGGCCTCGCCCAAAGTCATGCAGCCAGATTCACCCAAGGGTACCTGGGCCGCACCCGCTCCTTAAACCATGCAAACCTCCACCTCAGTGTCGGCAGATTGCCACGGGGTGGGAGGAGGGGCACATACGACCTTTTCCACTCAAGAAGCTGAGAAAAATAAAGATGGGGCAGAGGAGAGAACAGATACATAAACAGGGCTGGCAGAATTATTGCTAAAAGAATAAAGGCAATGAGAGTGAAAGAAAGAGCCAGAGGAGGGCAATGTGGCGCAGTCAGAGGAGCTGGAGCTGGCCAGAGCTCAGCGGTCATGGGTTCAGCCATTGATGAGCCTGGGCCCAGGGGCAGGCTAGCAGGATTTTTTTAAAAGGTTTTTATATTTTTTAATTCATTTTTTCTTTATTTTTTATATATATTTTTTCATTTCATTTTCTTCCATACATTCAATCACATTATTATTTGTCTTACGAAATGGATATTTCAACAGGTGAACATTTCTCCCTAGTACTGTTGATAAAACCATGAAATATCTTCAACAGATAATACCACACCATTTTGTGCCATTAATGCTTTGCCTCCATGTCCCTCCCCCAAATGTCCTTCCTCAGACCCTCCTCTTTCACACACACTATATCTGGTATTTACATCTATATACTGTGCTTCCACACCCTTTAGACAATTAGTTTCAGTCATAGAGTGCAGCCACTCGGTATATACTAAGTGGGGACATACAACGCCTCTCCTTCATAGCATGGTTTGTTTCACTCTGCAGTAAGTCTTCTATATTCATCCACTTCCTGTCAAAAGCCAGGGTTTTGTTGTTTTTATGGATGAATAGTATTCCATTGAGTATATGTGCCACAGTTTTTCTAACCATTCATCAGTTCGTGGGCATTTGGGTTATTTCCATGACTTAGCAATCGTGAAAAGTGCCACAATAAACATCGATATGCAAGCACTTTTCCGATTAAGTATTCTTCTGTCCTTTGGGTAGATACCAAGGAGTGGGATTGCTGGATCATATGGTAGTTCTACTTGTAGATTTTTGAGGAATCTCCAAATTGTTCTCCACAGTGGTTGGACCAATTTATATTCCCACCAGCAGTGTAAGAGAATTCCCTTTTCACCACATCCTCGCCAGCACTTATCATTTTTTGTTTTTTTAATCTTAGACATTCTGACTGGGTTAGGAGATATCTCATTGTTGTTTTGATCTGCATTTCTCTTACCATGAGGGATGTTGAGCATTTTTTTATGCCTTTTAGCTATTTGTAGGTCATCTTTAGAGAGTAGTTTTTTCAACTCATTCTCCCATCTTTTAATAGGATTGATTGTCTTTTTCCAGAACAGCTGCTTGAGTTCCTTGTGAATTCTGGTTATCAGTACCTTATCTGATGCATAGTTTACAAAATATTTTCTCATTCTGAGGGCTGTCTATTCACACTAAGCACTGTGTCTTTTGCCATACAGAAATTTCTTAGTCTGATGTAATCCCACTTGTCTATTTTGGGGATTATTGACTGTGTGTTGGGAGTCTTATTTAAGAAGTCTTTCCCTACCCCAATGTCTCCCAGAGTTTTCCTGGTGTTTTCCAGGAGCAGTTTTATAGTTTGAGGTCTTAGATTTAGATCTTTGATCCACCTTGACTTTATTTTTGTCAGAGGTGAGAGGTAGGGGTTCAGGTTCATCTTTCTGCAAGTGGAGATCCAGTTTTACCAGCACCATTTGCTGAAGAGGTTTTCCTTTTCCCACTGGATTGACTGGTACCCCTTGTCAAAAAATCAGTTGGCTGTATGTTTGAGCATTCATTTCTGGGGACTCTATTCTGTTCCATTGGTCCACCTGTCTGTTTCTGTGCCAGTACCATGCTGTTTTGATTACCACAGCTTTGTAGTATATTTTTGGGTCAGGGAGTGAGATGCCGCCCACTCCACTCTTCTTGTGCAGAACTACTTTGGCAATACGGGGTCTCTTATGATTCCAGTCAAACTTTATGATTGTTTTTCCTAGATCTGTGAAGAATATGTCTGGTACTTTGATTGGCATTGCATTAAATAGGTAGATTAATTTGGGTAGAATTGCCAGTTTGATCATATTAATTCTTCCAATCCAGGAACATGGGATGTCCTTCCACCTTTTTGTGTCATTTTCAATTTCTTTTTTTATCTTCTCATAGTTTTCCTTGTGGAGGTCTTTAACTTCTTTGGTTAGATTTATCCCTAAGTACCTTATACTTTTTGTGGCTATGTTAAATGGAACAACTTTTTTCAGTTCTATCTCAGTCTGCCTGTTGTTCGTATACATAAATGCTATAGATTTCTGGATATTAATTTTGTATCCTGCAACTTTACTGTATTCATGTATTACTTCCAGACATTTTTTTATGGAAACCTTTGGGTCTTCTATGTATGCAATCATGTCATCTGCAAATAGAGAGAGTTTCACCTCTTCTTTTCCTGTTTGAAAAACTCTTTTCTAATTGCAATGACCAGGACTTCCAGTACTATATTGAAGAGGAGTGGGGAAAGTAGACATCCTTGTCTTGTACCCATTTTTAGTGGAAAAGCTTTCAGCTTTTCTCCATTGAGAATGATGTTCACTATGGGTTTTTCATAGATGGCTTTTATTGTGTTGAGAAATGACCCAAAATGCCGATTTTGCTGAAAGTCTTGATCATGAAGGGATGTTGTATCTTATCAAATGCTTTTTCTGCATCAATTGATATGACCATATGGTTTTTATCTTTCTTCCTATTAATATGGTATATTACATTTATGGTTTTCTATATGTTGAACTAACCTTGCATTCCTGGCATAAAGCCTACCTGCTCATCATGTATAATCTTTTTTATAAGTTGTTGTATACAATTTGCTAGTATCTTGTTGAGAATCTTCGCGTCTATATTCATCAGGGATATTGGTCTATAGTTTTCCTTCCTTGTCCTGTCCTTATCTGTTTTAAGGATAAGGGTGATAGAGGCTTCATAGAATGAATTAGGGAGAGATTCACCCTTTTGGATCTTTAGAAATAACTTGAGCAGAATTCAGAGGTGAATCCATCAGGACCAGGGCTTTTCTTTGTTGGGAGGTTATTTATAACCGATTTGATCTCCTGGCTTGTTATGGACCTATTCAGACTTTCTATATCCTCCTGGCTCAATCTAGGTAGATTATACATGTCCAGGAATTTGTCCATCTCATCCAGATTGTCTTGTTTCTTGGCATATAGTTGTTCATAATATCCTCTAATTATGTTCTGTATTTCTGCTTTGTCTGTTGTTATATTTCCTGCTTCATTGCAGATTTGATTCACCTGGTTCTTTTCTCTCTTCTTCTTAATAAGTCTCGCTGGTGGTGTATCAATTTTGTTTATCTTTTCAAAGAACCAGCTTTTACTTTCATTTATCTTCTGTATAGTTCGTCTATTTTCTATTTCATTTATTTTGGCTCGTTTCTTTATTATTTCCTTTCTCCTAGAGTTTTTTGGATCTTTCTGCTGTTGCTTTTCCAATTCTCTGAGGCATGATGTTAGGTGATCCATTTGCCTTCTTTCTATCTTCCTCTTATGTGCACTAATTGCTATGAACTTCCCTCTTATGACTGCTTTAGCAGTGTCCCAAAGATTATGGAAACTCATGTCCTCATTGTCATTGGCTTCCATGAATCTTCTGATTTTGGTCTTTATTTCTTTTCTTTTTTTTTTTTTTTTTGGAGAGGTTTTTACTGCAGGGCGCATGCGCTCGCCAGACAGACAGAGAGAAACAGAGAGAGAGAAAGCGAGAAATCACCCCCCAGGGGGGATGGCCACGCCGCAATTCCCTCTCCTCCATTCTCCTGTCGGGATCTTGGGCACGCATGCACAAGCGCCCATCGTGAGTTTTAAGCCACTGGGTCCGGGACGCGAACCGTGGTCGACTACATGGGAATCCAGCGACATAGCCATTATGCTAACTGCTGGTCCCAGTCTTTATTTCTTCAGTAGTTGTGGAGTCATTCAGGAGTAGGTTATTAAGTTGCCATGTATTTGAGTATTTTTGAGGATTTCTCTTGAAATTAAACTCAAGTTTAATTCCATCATGGTCAGAGAAGATGCTGGGTATAGTTTCTATGCTTTTGAATCTGTAGAGGCTTGCTTTGTGCCCTATGATGTGATCAATCTTCGAGAATGTTCCATGTGGCGATGAAAAAAAAGTGTCTCCAAGTTTTGGGATGGAAAGTTCTATAGATTGCTGTTAAGTCCATTTGATTTATGATATTTAGATCCTTTATCTCTTTACCTATTTTTTATCTAGATGATCTATCCAGGGGGGATAGTACAGTGTTGAGGTCTCCAACAATTAGTGTGTTGCAGTCTATCTACCTTTTTAGATCTAACAGTCTTTCCTTCACATATTTGAGTGCCCCTGTGTTAGGCGCATAGATATTGATATGCGTTATATCTTCTTGATCGATTGACCCTTTTACTACAATATAGTGCCCTTTGTCTCTTCGAACAGTTTTTGTTTTAAAGCTTATTTTGTCAGAGATTAATATTGCAACTCCAGCTCTTTTTTGGTTCCCATTGTTTGAACAAAGCCGCAGGTCCTCTGAGGACACGAGTCCATCTCCCCCTCCTGCCTCTGCTAAGGGTTTGCAGAAACCTTGAAATGGCTTGTGGCCTTTGATGGCTTGGGGTGAGGCGGAGGGTAGGACGAGGCTGCACTGCTTGCACAGTTCTCCCAGTCACGAAGGTCCCTAACGTGGTCTCACTAAGCCTCAGGAAGCCTCATCTGCAACCTCTATCTCCTGTTTTACTCAAACCTTGGTCGGCAGAGCTTAGCAGGAAACAGAAGCCTCACTACCCACCTGAGAACGGGGAAACAGCGTCACGCTGTGAGGGCTGCCAGTGCAGAGACGTGCGATTACGAAGTGAGGGGTAGAGTCAGTCAGTGGCAGCCAACACCCCTGTAGGACTGGAGCTCGGGGGGAGGGGAGACTCTTCCAGAACAGGGTCTGGGTGTTCAGCAGCACCCCTGATCTCTACCCGCGAGTTGCCAGCAGCCATCACCCAACTGAGACAATAAAAATGTCTCCTGACATTGGTAATTATTTCCTGGGGGCAAAATCACCGCCATCTAAGATTGTCCTGGAGGAAGTTGAAAGAGAAGTGAATTATCCTTGGTAAAAGCTAAGGCCATACATGCACACAATTGTCTTCATTGCTGCTGTAGAAATGCATGTGTAAGAAGTGAGCACAAATGCCAAGGGCGTGTCTTCTCTGAGCAGCGCAGCTTGTGGCCCCTCTCCACAATCTTCCCAGCTGCACCACGTGTGTCCCACGGGGCTATTTGCCTGCAGTCGTCCACTGACCGCAGTCGCCTCTTAGATTCTGCTTCAAGATCTACTCTGTGTACCTTTCATCAATTCCAAGATAGTGACCAATGCCTACCACAGTCCTCCCCACCCTAGACCCCTCCTCCTAGGCTTTCCAGAAGAAGTCATCCTGCATAGGTCTTCCTTCAACAGCAGAGAGTGGGTGCTTCCAGCAGGAAGCATTTCTAACTAATCCTGTGCCCCCGATAATAGTAATCCGATGTGGGGCCAGTAGATGACGTGGTGGTTAAGGCGCTGGATTCCCATATGGCCAACCACAATTTGATTCCCAAACCTCGTGCATTAAAAATCATACCAGACACGTGTGTATAGGTGCCCACAATCCCGAGAGGATAATGGAGCAGAAGGGATTTGCAGTATGGCCATCCCTCCTGAGGGTTGATTTCTCACTTTCCCTTTCTCTTTCTCTGGCAAATGTGTGTGCCCTATGACGAAAAAAAAAAAAAAAAAAACTTTTTATTTTTTAAAATGTTTGCCACACCAATTGAGCCATCCAGATGTCCCAGTTCTCATCAGAGAAAGAGGTAGACACAATAAGCAAGCACCCCCCCCCCCTCCACAGGGGATAGCCACACCTTAACTCCTTCTCCGTCTCTCCCTCCTTTCAAGATTTTGGGCATCTCACGCCAGGCGCGTGTGCATGCATGCCCAAGATCCCGAGAGGAGAATGGAGGAGAAGGGATTGCAGCGTGGCCATCCCCCCTGGGGGGGTGATTTCTCGCTTTCTGTCTCTCTGCCTCTCTCTGTCTGTCTGGCGAGTGCACACACCCTATACCAAAAAAAAAACCTCTCCAAAAAAAAAAAGATTTGGGGCACGTGTGCACACATACTTGGTGTGTTTCTCAAGCCTCTGGGTCAGGGACTCAAACTGTACAGTCAGCCATGTGGGATCCAGTCACCTTAACCACTATGCCACCAGCTTGTCCAGAGCAATAATTCTTAGCACAAGTACACGTCACAATGTTCAAAGAACTTTCAGAGTCTTCAGATCTTCAAAGAATCTGCATTGCTTTATTCTCACAATTTTGTGATGTTAGAAATTGAGTGCATTTAGAAATTGAGGTCCAAAGAGATTCTCTTGATACTGTGAAATTAATCATATGGCTCCATAGCTAAAACATAGAACTTTCTGCTCTTTCCAAGGCTAAAAACTATAATAATAATATTCTTAAAGTCCATGAACTTTGATCATTACAAAGTTATCAGAGATCTTAAGTGTATATTTAGTTGCTATAGCATTATGGGTAGTAAACCAGCTTTGATCGTGCATAGCATGTCTTCATAGTGAAGAAATGGAAGGAGGAAGCTTACACTTGAGAATTTTGATAGTAAAATGAAGAAAGATTAAAGACTAGGTAGATGAAGTTGCAGGTCAAGGAAATATTTTGTAAAGCCATGAGCTTACTGACATACGTCATAGCTGAAATTAAAGAGACAGCCAATACCAGGAGTACCTTCCCAAAGAGGAGGCAGGGGAAGAGATTAAAAGAAAGAACCAAAGGTATATGAAAGAGAGAATTTTATTTTAATGCTGCCTTTTAAGTTGCATTTTTAAAATTTTGCCAGAGGGCATGTGAACTCGCCAGAAAGAGACAGAGACAGAGAGTGAAAAACATCCCTCAATGGGGCATAGTCACACCACAATCCCTTCTCCTCCATTTCTCCATACTGTTGGGATTTGGGACACAGACACACACACACCTGTTACATGTTCCGAGTCGCAGGGGCTAGAATTTGAACTACACAGTCAACCATGTGGGATCCGCTCCCTTACTCACCAGGCCTCAGGGCCAGCCCTTTCATTTTTGAAAATGTATTGCTTTCACAGATTTCAAAATGAAAAATACAAGCAGGCTCTTGCATTGCACCTTACATTTATGCAACAGCAGGTAGTAAGTATCTGCTATATTCTAGGCACTATTCACCTGTGAATTTACCTTCTGTTTAAGGAATCCTTGAAGTAGTTATTTTGACCTCCACTTTTCAGATTAAGAAACTAAGGCTTTCCAACGATCGCACTCTTCGCCCTGGGGGAGTGGCAGTGGAGAACCAGACCCCTAGCTCGGCTGCCTTTGGGGGGGGGGGGGGGGGGGGGAAGCTCTGTCCCCAAGGAACGTCCCACCTCCCGCAAGGAGAGGAGGCTGGGCGACTCCTACCAATGTAGTGCTCTCAGGTGCCTAATCGCCCAGGGACCAGTAGAGGAATCCTCGTAAATGTGACTTAAAGTCCTTCTTTCAAGTTAATAAACTATTAGTAATATTCAGCAAATTTTCTATTTGTAGCTTTTTTTTGTTTGTTTTGTTTTGTTTTTGTGACATGCGCACCATAGCGTGGAGAAAGGTAATGCGGGAGAGCAGGCTGCAGCCATCTCCAATCGGCGCGGTTCTTGCTGGCGCCACCGCGTGGAACTGCTGTGCTACTACAACCGTCTGAGCAGCCTGGCCCCGCCCTGGACTCGTTCCATCTGACAAGTATCTCAGTCTTAATAGGTCAATTCCATAGTAGGCAGCTTATACTTTCCCCCTTATATGGGGCTTCTTAAAGTGTCTGTGTTCTCAAATTTTTCCAGAAACTGAAGGGAATGGCTGGACAATTGTATATGTTCAGAAAAAAACACTGGGCACTTTGCCCGGTCATTGCTTGGAGGAAGACAAACCATTCTGTGCTCATGGATTGCCACTTTAAAAAAATATATATATATATTATTATTATTATTTTATACATTCAATCACTATACATAATTTAGCTTGTAGAGAGAGTTTGCCCAACATGAAATATACTTCAAACCAGTCCAGTTGCGAATACCATACACGTTATCATCAATAGGTAATAAAATATTTCACTGTCCCACAAATGTCTTCTCTCTCTATTTTTCTCCCTAATGTCCTTCCCTGCACTCTTCCCCTCTCCCACCCTCCTGTCCATAACTATTTTCACTGCTTTCATGTCCTCCAATCTTTCAGTCTCTCCCATAGAGTACGAACAGTTTGTGTATGTTAATTGGAGACATACAATGTCTCACCTTCATAGCTTGACTTGCTTCACTCAGCAATAAATCTTCCACGTTTGTCACTTTCTATCAAATGCCAGGGTCTTCTCTTTTTTATGGCTGAGTAGTATTTCATAGTACAGAGTATTTGTGCCACACTTTTCCAATCCAGTCATCTGTTCATGGACATTTGGGTTGGTTCCATGTCTTAGCAATTGTGAATAACATTACAATAAATGTAGATGTACAAGAACTTTTCTGACTGAGTGTTCTCTTGTCGTCTGGGTGCTTTTATCACAGCCTTCGTGGGACCGCAACGCTTGGCCCACAGCCTGAGCAGGGGCTGCATCCTGGACCCAGCAGCCAAGCTGGCTCTCTGATCTCTCAACTCACCCATCTCAGGGGACACATGAGCACATGAGAAGTCAGGTCTCAGTTTCCAAGTCCCTCGTGGAACCGGTGCTGGCCTGGGCAGGGCAGTAGAAGGTGCCTGAGCTTGTGAAATTCTTGGAGTCTCCTTCAAAACCTCCAGGAAGCTCCAGGCCTCGAATTCTCCATCTGTGCTTAAATGATTATCTTAGCTGCCTCCCCTCACAGTCATCGTCGTTAGTATTTAGGGAGCTTTGTGTTGATTTTGCACTATTGGCTGTCTCACCTGGACACCCTAAAGAACAATTCCTTGGACTCCATCTAGATTGTATCAAGAGAACACCTGACGCCAACTATAAAGCCGCACTTACGGAAAGCAACAACCCCCTTGACGTTTCTGTGTTCCTCGGGAGTCCTCAGGGTCCTTCCTCAGGCCTGGTCTCACTCTTCCTCACGGCAGCTCTGTGAGGCAGGTACTGACCACTGCAAAGCAGGAAGCCAGGCTTTGGAGAGACTAAGCGACGCTCCTCCATTCCCCAGCTAACAGAGGCGGGGTCCCTCCTCTGAACTCTGTAGGCAGAATTCCTGTAAAATAGCCTGGTGAATGGCTGAGAAATTGAGTCCATGGCCCCAAATGCCTCTCAACAGTTCACGTTTGTCGTGAGGCCTTCCTCTGGAAATGTGCTCCACATGCGGGAGTGTCTCCTAGATGCCGGCCCATCGTGACAACGCACGCCGGCGGACTGACTCGCCTCTGGCACCAGCGCTGTCGGCCTTCATGCAGCGGTGCAACATGGAGAAGGCTGCCTCCCACTGACAGCTTGCTGGCATTTGGGTTTGTGTGGTCACTGTTGAAACCACTGTGCTGGGGCTCAAGGACTGACCGCAAAGGCCATTTCTGTGCAGTGCTGGTCACTGTGACAAAAGCCGGCGTACCCAGTCAGTCTTCTGGGGATCTAGCCACGAGGCAGCAAGCCTCCGGGTGACGAGCGTGCTGTGGAGGTGCTTGCCTCTACGACTAGCGACACAGACGCTCCAAGAGAAGTGGACTTACCTGGCAAGGCACGCCTGGGTCCCAGAGGACAGCCCATTCATTCACTTTCTCGGTCCCTATGTAGAAAGATGGCGTGCTAAGGGTCATTCATCCTCTTGGGCCAAGAGCCCGAATGTGCACAAGGCTCTGAGTCCGGGCGAAGAGAGTGAGTGATGTGCGAGGCGATAAGGTTATGGCTGAGACAAACGTGAAGTGCCAAGGCAGAGCAAGGCAGAGGTGAACCATCTCTGCCCTAGAGTGTTTGCAAAGCTTCAGAGACGAGGTGGCATCTGAGCCAGCCTCAGGATGTTCCGACAGAGCAGACACGGTGTTCTCCCTGAGGAAGAAAGTCAGGCCCAGCCGCCGGAGCACGTGCTGGACACTGTGTGGCGGGCTGGGATCACGTAGGAGCCTCGGCTGTTCCCAGCCCAAAACCCAGGCTTGGTGTACACCTCCTGCAGTCCTGGCTACTTGGCAGCACAGCAACGCAGCAAGGTCCTGTCTGAAACCCACACACACGCTCAGAGAGAGTGACACGTGCAGAGTCAGAGACGCTAAAAACTCAGAAGCAGTGTTCAGGGAGTGGGAGAAGCTGGAAGGGACCAGAACACAGGGTACATTGGTGGTACCCATCACAGGCCATGTGTTGGGGCCTGGCGCCAACCCTCCTCAGCCCCAGGCTGGTCACCCAGAGCCACCTCCTCCTCTGCAGACCAGTCTGGCTTCAGGAGCCAGTTCTCTGCCCACGTGGCCTCTACCCCACGTAAGGGCCTGGGAGGCCTTCTCCCAACGTCTGTCCTCCCAAGGCTGACCATGCCTCCAGTGTGAGTGCCCGAGACCACAGTGGGCGGCTGTTGTGGGAGGCACGCTGTGTCAGCGCAGTCCACAGTGTCATGGGGCCCTCACACCACGGGCTACAGCCCAGGGCCGGGGGCCCACGGTCCCCACCCGCCACGCTCGAGAGCACAGCTATCAGGACTGAGAGCGCCAAATTGGAACTGAGACTTCCAGGCTGTTTTTGTTTGTATTTAGATTTTGGCCAAAGGGCGAATGCTCTCACTAGAGATAAAGAGATGTAAAGTGAGAATAACCTTCCACGAGGGATGGCCACGCTGCAGTCCCTTCTCCATTCTCCTCTTGGGACTTTTGGCATGCATGCACACACACCTGGCATGTTTTTCAAGCCACTGGGTCCCGGACTCCACCTGCACAATTGGCCATGTGGAATCCAGCACCTTACCCACCATGCCACCTGCTGGCCCATTCCAGGTTGTTTTAAGGTGAGATCATCAACATGGGATAGTATGATGTGTTTCATTTCACAATTTTCAACTTGCTTAATAGTTTTTAAAGTCCTAAACATATGGTCTGTGAGCCTTCATTAATAGTCTTGACCTGGGTTTTGTGAATGTTAGGGACAGCTCTAGATTTGGGAAGACTGGTCAGAGGTGAAGCTGGGAGGGGGTTGGGACTGGACTCTGAAGGGTTATGTGACACATTTATGAAAACAGATGTGTGCGGTGTTGCACGGCTCAATCCTTCCTTTCCACATCTCCCCAGCTACTCCTGCCCTCACAGATGTCTTTCTTGTCTAAACTACTGTTACAATTTTTATCTACAACATCTAATTTAGCTTTTAACTACAGATTTACTTAATGAATATCAGCCTCACCCCCTAACTTGACTATAAGCTCTAATATGAGGTAATGAGTATGTAATAATCCCTTTTTATCTTCCATGAATGCCTCGCATAGTTTGAGAGTGGCAGTTTTTCTAATAACTACTTAATAATTCATCATAAAGAAGCTATTGATTAAAAAAACTTCAGTGTCATGACCCAGCCATGCTCTGCTGCCAGTCCTTTTTTACACCTTTACCCCTTTGGGGCTTAGCTATATAATTTGAAAACTATAGTGTGGGGCCCCTTGTTCAAAATTATGAAGAATTTTGGGAACGTGACAGCAGAGTGCTAGCCATGTGTGGCCCTTCTGGGTGGGGCCCATGTGGCTGCCGGGCTCTGCTCCCCTCTCCTTCCCAAGAGTCTTTCCCTTCGCCTTTGCCAGGACACCCGGTGAACGTGAGCTCTGTGCAGTGTGGTCCGGCGGTAGTGAGGGCTCAGGCGGTACACAGATGCACGTTTGTTTGGTGCCGTAGTGATGCACCGTGTGCTACGATACGTGTAATAGCTATGTACATGTGCTTCAGGGAAATATAATGAGCACATCGATAAATAATTTCATGTTTATTATTGTTTAGGACAAGGCTAAGTTAAAAATGGGCTCAATTAAAGAAAATGTCAAGTAAGTGAGAGTACAGGTGGTATACAGATGTTGCAGAAAGTATAAAATGGCACCTAAATGACCGAAATGGAATATTCTAGAATGGAATGATGGGGCCCATTAGTGGAAAAACTGGAAGGTTAAGAGTCCTAACGACTTAAGGATTCGGTAGCATTCTTGGGCCACACCGCACCTTGGATTTCCTGTTGTGGCTGATTCCTTTTTTGTGTTTTCCCTGTTAGGCTGGTAAGAGATCTTCCGTACTAAACAAAGAAAGGCCACTGAACGTGGAACTGACGGTCTCCACAGTCTCAAAGCCCATTCTCCATACAGGGTCCCAGTTTGTAGTTAAGGAAGACTCTTACTAGAGGAAACATTCTTGAAACTAGCTACAAAGCTATTTCTACCAATGTCCTTTGAGCTCTTCATGCTCTGTATTTATCATTGTAGATATCTTATAAATGATTGCTTAATAAATAATACTAATTATTTGGTATTAACTCCTTTTTATCTCCCAAATTTATCCATGGGTAAACAAGACTCAGCAAAGATTATCTGAGATAACTGCCTGAATTTACACCCCTTATTTATCTAGAGTGAATAAAATGGTATAATTCCTGGCCTTGTTTGATCTAATCTGCAGTCCAGGAAGTCTCCGTATTTCCACACTGTCTATGAGTCTCAGGAGGCCAGGCAGCTTGCCCAAGGCCACCTGGAGGTCAAGACTCTGGAGAAGGGCTCATTTCAGCCTTTCCAAGTCGTAAGTTTAAGACGCTTTTACCATCTTTGCTTGCCTTACACAGTCTATTCCATTCTAGAATAACGTTTCTTTCTAAATTCACCTGGGACGAGTGCTCCAAATTCCAAAAGGTGTTAAATGTTCAGGATTTAGGGAAAAGAAGTCAGAATTTTTGGAAATTACCAGGAATTCCAAAAGTTGTAAGTTATTCTTAAAGTACTTACTTCTAGCATTCTTTATTCATTATTTATTCATTCTTTACTCATCTTAACAAAATGTGTTTAATAAGTAGTATTTATTATTAGCAGATACTAAGTATTAAGTTCTGTAGTACTAAAAAGCACTGTAGCCTTAGCTAATATTAAAACCCTGGAAAATACTAAAAAGAAAAGTATTGGTTAGTATTTAAATAACGTAACAAATCATCTAACAAGGTTTAGGGGTACGTAGAGTCACAGGTGAATGTCAATTAAGGGACTTACTTGCTTCCAAAACTCATTATTTCTTAAAACACTACTCACAGGCTTTGTATAGGCAGAGAGACTGAGAGCTCGCGCAGTCCCCACAGGGCTGACTGTTAGATGCCAGACCTTGCGGACACTCCTGTCAGGGGCCTTTGCACTGCGCGTGTCACCATTCTGAGACCCCTTGGGCTTTGTAACTTCTCTACATTTTTGTATTGACTTTAGTTCTCTCAGAAGCTAAGTTTTTTTTTTTTTCACGTTTCCCCTACTTGCTGGCCAATGTTGCTTAGAATTCAGGATTTCGGAAAGCCTGTGCACGTAAAGGAAATGCTAGAGCACGAAGAACCAGCGAGACACTTCCCACCCAGGCAGCAGTGCAGAGGCATGGGTGTTTGGGGGAGCTGTCGGGTCAAGTTATTCATATTTGTGGTCCAAGGAAGAGAAGGGCAACAGCTAAGGAAGGTTTAACAGCAAGTTCTCCTTTTTAAAATAAAGAGCCTCATAAACCCAGTATTAAGTGAGGATTGTTCAACACGGCATTAAATCTACTGCCGTCCCGGGAAGAACTGTTATTTAGGAGTTAATTGCTAGTTGCTTGTTTAGTCTTCCTGTGGCTCTCAGATTATTGCTGAGTGAGGCCTCCAAGACAAGAGCTTCCTCGCATGTCCTCGCCAGACCAAACCAACATGTGTTTCCCATTTAAGCACTTCAGTGCCCCAGTCGAAAACAAATCAGCTGTGTCTTTGGGATCTTGAGGGGAGAAGGTTGGGATTTATTCCTGGACAAGCCTGAGGAAAACATTACCCTAATGGATGAAATATGTCTGTCCTGAAGACTTCATAAAAGTGTTGAATTGGTCTTCCCCAACTTGATCTCCTCCTCCTTGAAAATAAAAAATGTGAAAAATCCGTCGGTATTAGCCTAGCTTTGACCTTAAATGAAGAGGAGTGGTTAAACCTGGCTAGGCCCCTCAGGAGCAGTCCCGGTCTCTGAGGTGACTCACACACCTTCAGGAAAGTGGTCTAGAAGCCCATTCTATCTTGGCCATCCAGCAATAAAAACCCACTTCCTATTTTCTCAAGCCAGACTCCTCCAGTTCAGTGTTTCCCAAGAAGGCGCTCACTGATTTCTCAATGCTCAATGTGGTCAGCAAGAAAATTGGTTCTGGAAGAACTATTCGACTTTCTGCAGAGAATAATGGCCTCCTTAAGATTGCAAGCCCACTGTGGAGGAATTTTGGCTTATTCTATGTTTTGTATCCTGATGGAACACAGGAAATAGGAAAATAGATTATTTTCCTTGGCAAACTGGGGTATGTTTGGTTTAGTAATTGCTCAGGGTTTAAAGTTCATGCTGGGCAACACAACATGAAGCCACTCTCAAATCCACTGTCAGGTTCTCAAGCACACTTAGGAAAACTCATCATCACTAACAGCTTTATTCTGAAATCTATGCGCTAGAGTTGCCCAGCAAGCAGGGCATGTGGAGTTTTTCCTTTTTTTGTGTTTGATTTCCCCATAAATAGCTTAGAAACTGAAAGAAACTTGAGATTGCAAGGCCCAGACCAGAGGCACTCACATAACAGCACTGTGCTGACCAGGGCTGGCCTCGCACTCAGGGTCTCACCAGGTGGCCCAGGCAGTGAACATGTATAGGAGTAGTGGAAACGGGGCATTGAAAGTCACCTGCATACGGATAGCTGACTCAAATTTAGAATCAAATGTAAGTCGCTTTTCGGGAACCAGCAGTTAGCGTAATGGCTATGTGGCTGGACTCCCACGTAGTCGACCGCGGTTCACGTCCCGGACCCGGTGGCTTAAAACCCATGCCGGGCGCGTGTGCGTGCGTACCCAAGATCCCGAGAGGAGAATGGAGGAGAAGGGATTGCAGCGTGACCATCCCCCCTGGGGGGTGATTTCTCGCTTTCTGTCTTTATGTCTCTCTCTGTCTGTCTGGCGAGCATACGCGCCCTATAGCGAAAAACCTCTCAAAAACAAAACAAAAAAAAAAAAAGTAAGTCGCTTTTCCAAACTTGTGAGGTAATTCTTATCTTATTGTAGGCTTCCCTGAAACCAAATAGACTTGTGTCTTTTAGCAGAGAAAATTTTAGCAGAATAGGGATTAGTCTGTGATTTTGTATAGATTATCTTCTGGCTTTTGTAATTTTCTTTTTTTTTAAGGACTCTAGCTTTTCCTTAGAATTGTCATTCTGTGATGTAGAATGAGACCTTACTTGACAGGATGGTTTATATTTCTATGAAATGTAAGCATATTCTTGGTATTAGAAAATCATATTTGGTTTGCATTTGATCTAAACATATTGCCCTCTAATAAGAGACTGTGCTTAAATTTCTGTGTGAACATGTAGATATATTATTCACCAAGATGAGCATAAATATCATCAAATATAATAATTAATGTAATAGTAATATTATTCCTTGTTTTCAGACCCTAGTCATTGTTCTGTAGGCACTGAGGAAAACGAATATGTGGCATTCACTGAAGTCAGAGTGGGGATTTTGGTGTGGGTGTGGGTGAGTTAACCAACACATATCAACAGTCTGCTGATTACTTTGCAGTTTAAGCGATTGATCAACCACTTCTGATCCGATACCCCACTTCCTACAGTTCAGGGGGGCATCCATGGCACTCCCATTTCTTCCACTACCTGTTTCACTCATACCACAGGTTGAAGAAATGCTTGGGACCAGAAGTGTTTCAGATTTCATTTTTTTTTTTTCAGATTTTAGAACACTTGCATATACATAATGAAAGATCAGGGAGATAGGTCCAAAGTCTAAACAGAAAATTGATTTACGTTATATAGAATTTATACATGCAGTCAACAGGTCATTTTATGAAACATTTTTTTACTGCAACATTTTGACTGCATCTCCTCATATGAGATCAGGTGGCATTTTCCACTTGTCAGCACTCAAAAAGTTTTTTTTTTTTTTTTTTTTTGACTATTTTTTTTTTATTATCATCATATTCTTCTTTATATTACATTGAATTACATATAACTTTACATTTTATTACATTACTTTTTCAAAAGGGAATGCCATGCATGTCAGTCAGTACAGAGACATTAATCTCCCCGCTTCAACATTCAATATCTTTTCTATGTTTTCCCCAATCATTATTATTATTCTAATTATTTTTTAAGACAGTCCATCGCTATTTCTCATGTTGCTTGTACAAATACTTTGCCCATCATGAAATACTTCTCAGACAAATCCAGTTGAGAATACTATACATGTCAACATCAACAGTTAATAAGCCATATCTGTTTCTCACTAATGTCCTACCTCCCTATTGTTCATTTGTTATCTTTCTCTATCCTCTTCTCTTCACTTCCCCCATTCCACACTGTCCTATTCTCATTAAGTATCTTCACTGCTTTTATGTCCTCCAATTTTTTTTTCACTATCATAGAATGCTGATAGTCGGTATATATTGAGTGGATACATACAATATCTTTCTTTCATATCCTGGCTTACTTCACTCAGCAATATATCCTCCGTATCTGACCACTTTCTATCAAATTCCAGGGCCTTGTTATTTTTTATGGCTGAGTAGTATTCCATAGAGTATATATACCACACTTTTCCAATCCATTCATCAGTTTGTGGACATTTAGGTTGGTTCCATGTCTTGGCAATTGTGAATAATGCTGCAATAAACATTGATGTGCAAGCACTTTTCTGACTGAGCGTTCTCCTGTCTTTTGGGTAAATACCCAGAAGTGGGATTACTGGATCGAATGGTAGTTCTATTTGTAGATCTTTGAGGAACCTCCATATTGTTCTCCACAGTGGTTGAACTAGTTTACATTCCCACCAACAGTGTAGGAGGGTTCCCTTTTCACCACATCCCCGCCAACACTTATCACTTTTTATATTCTTAATCTTTGCCATTCTGACAGGGGTTAGGTGGTATCTCATTGTAGTTTTTATCTGCATCTCCCTTATGATGAGGGATGTTGAGCATTTCCTCATATGCTTTTTGGCTATTTGTATGTCTTCCTTAGAGAGACTTTTGTTCAGCTCATTTTCCCACCTTTTAATTGGGTTAATCATTTTTTTTCGCATAAGGCACTTGAGTTCCCTATGTATTCTGGTTATCAGTCCCTTGTCTGAGGCATATTTAACAAAAATATTTTCCCATTCTGAGGGTTGTCGGTTCACACTTGTTACTGTGTCCTTTGCTGTGCAGAAACTTCTTAGTCTAATATAGTCCCACTTGTCTATTTTAGGGATTATTGCCTGTGCCTTGGGAGTCTTATTTAAGAAGTCTTTGCCTACTCCAATGTCCCCCAGAGTTTCCCCAGCATTTTCCACCAGTAGTTTTATTGTTGGAGGTTTTAGGTTAAGATCTTTGATCCATTTTGAGTTGACTGTTGTTAGTGGTGAAAGATGGGGGTTCAGTTTCATCTTTCTGCAGGTGGATACCCAGTTTTTCCAGCACCATTTACTAAAGATGTTTTCCTTTTCCCAATGGATTGACTGATATCCTTTGTCAAAGATCAGTTGGCTGTAAGCTTTGGGGGTTATTTCTGGGGTCTCTATTCTCTTCCATTGGTCCACATGTCTGTTTTTATGCCAATACCATGCTGTTTTGATGACCACAGCTTTATAGTATATCTTGGGATCAGGGAGTGATATGCCTCCTACTCCACTCTTCTTGCGCAGGATTGCTTTTGCAATACGAGGTCTTTTATGGTTCCAGACAAATTCTATGATTGCCCTTTCTAGATCTCTGAAGAATATCTCTGGTATTTCGATTGGAATTGCATTAAACATGTAGATTAATTTGGGTAGAATTGCCATTTTGATTATGTTAATTCTTCCAATCCAGGAGCATGGGATATC
Organism: Tupaia tana; assembly: GCA_026018925.1. Classification (NCBI taxonomy): domain Eukaryota; kingdom Metazoa; phylum Chordata; class Mammalia; order Scandentia; family Tupaiidae; genus Tupaia; species Tupaia tana. Next base: position 96,907,287 of record JAKSZU010000007.1, read on the forward strand.
CTTCCACTTTTTTATGTCACTTTCAATGTCTCTTTTAAGATTTTCGTAGTTTTCTTTATAAAGATCTTTGACTTTCTTAGTTAGGTTTATCCCTAGGTATCTTATACACCTTGTGGCTACGGTGAAAGGGATTCCTTTCTTCAGCTCTGCTTCGTTCAACTTGTTGTTCATAAATAGAAATGCTATAGATTTTTGGATATTGATTTTGTATCCTGCCACTTTACTGTATTCACTTATTACTTCAAGCAGTTTTTTCATGGATACCTTTGGGTCTTCTAAGTATACCATCATGTCATCTGCAAATAAAGATATTTTCAATTCTTCTTTGCCTATTCGAATGCCTTTAATATTGTTCTCTTCTCTGATTGCAATAGCTAAGACTTCCAGTACTATATTAAAGAGCAGTGGAGAAAGTGGGCAGCCCTGCCTAGTACCTGTTTTCAGAGGAAAAGCTTTCAGCTTTTCCCCATTCAGTATAATGTTAGCTGTAGGTTTTTCATAGATGGCTTTTATTGTGTAGCACTCAAAAAGTTTTGAATTCTGGAACACTTTGTAATTTCAATGTTCAGATTAGAAATGTTCAACTTGGGGGCTGGCAGGTGGCATGGTGGTTAAGGGTGCTGGACTCCCACTGGCTAACTACGGTTCAAATCCTGGACCTGGCAGCTTGCTTTCTCACTTTCCCTTTCTCTCTCACTCTGTTCCTCTCTGGTCAAATATAAATAGATAAATAAATAGAGGGTTTTTTTTTTTTAAAGAAATGTTCAATTTGCACATTAATAAGACATAATTTACACAAATAAAATGTACGTGTTTTAAGAGTGCAGTTTGGTGAGCTTTGGCAAATGTATCCAGCCATGTAAGCAGCATCTCCGTACAGACAGGGCGATTCCTGCCCACACGCTCCTCGCTAACCCCAGCCCAGCCCCAGCCAGCCACTGAACTTCGTTTCTCTAGGTTAGCTTTTTGTTTTCTGGCGTCTGTTAGGATGGAATCAACCATATGGACTCTCGTCTCGATCTTCCTGCCCTCGGCTTGATGCTTGTGAGGGCCACCCACGCACACACCGCAGAGCAGGGCCCGCTGTGCCTGCCGTGAGCATGGCCGCGGCTTCCAGCTGGAGCTATAGCAGGACGAGTTCATGGGCAGGTCAGGAGAGTCCCTAATCTAGTAAGGAGTAAACTGTGTGAGTGTTTGCACTTCAGTCTTTATATAGTCAAATTATTTCATTTCTCTTGGATAATACTTAGAAATGGAATTTCTTGGTCCCATCACAACTGTATTTTCAACTAGATTAAAAAATGAAAAACTGGGACCAGTAGGTGACATGGTGGTTAAGGTACTGGACTGTCACATGACTGATTGTGGTTCCAGTCCCAGACCTGGTGGCTTGCTTTTTCAATTTCCCTCTCTCTGTGTTTCTGAGAGAGAGCAGGCATGCCTAGTAGCAAACTGAAAAATAATAATAACAAAAGGGAAATTAAATAAATAATTCTTTTAAAAAACAAGAAAGCCCGCCCTACACATGGTTCTGCAGTTCTTTCACACTCACCAGTGGAGTGTGTGCTCCCCAGGTACCCACATCCTGACCAGTAGCTGATATTGCCAATCCCTTTCATTTGCGCTATCACAGTGGGTATGTGGTGTGAGTTAGTCTAGGGAACGTTTCATTTCTACTGTAATTATTATCCCACTAACCCATTATCCAGTATCTATTTATTTATTTTTATTTATTTATTTTGGAGAGGTTTTTACTATAGGGTATGTGTGCTCACCAGAAAGAGAGAGACAAAGAGACAGAAAGCAAGAAATCATCCTCCAGGGGGGGATGGTCATGCTGCAATCCCTTCTCCTCCATTCTCCTCTCGGGTTCTTGGGCACACGCTCACACGCGCTCAGTGTGAGTTTAAGCCACCGGGTCTGGGACTCGAACCGTGGTCGACTACAAGGGAGTCCAGCGACATGGCCATTATGCCAACTGCTGGCCCCCTCTAGTATCTATTTAAAATGAAGACCTGGGATTGAAGTACATTAGCTAGTCTGTCAAGGCTTGGATCGCTTAAAATTTTGACAAGCACAGAATTTGTTGACTTTATATAAGTAATTGATTAAAATATTGACTAAAAGCAGGTCTACAACAAAGTCCTGAGGTATGCTAATGATTTGATATGGTTATTCAGCCAACCGAAACTTCTATCCAATTATACTATACTATCATCTATCTAACATTTTGCTATTTTGTTGTTATTGTTGAGAAATGATAACTTACTCAGATATATTCCTGGACATTGTCTTTCTTTTCTTAGAGGTTTTTTCCACAGGGCATGTGTACTTGCCTGAGACGGACAGAGACAGAGAGAAAATGAGAAATCATCCCCCAGGGGGTATGCCCATGCTGGAATCCCTTCTCCTCCATTTTCCTCCTGGAATCTTGGGCACACATGCACATGCATCCAGCATGACCTTCAAGCCACTAGGTATGAGACTCAAACTGCAGTCAGCCATGTGGGAGTCCAGTAACATAACCACTATGCCATCTGCTGGCCCCTTCCTGGACATTTTCAACTTTGTAGCTACCAGCCTGAGGATGAAACTATCAGGCAGAAATGTGCAAAAGACCCACAGTAATGCATTTCCAAAGTGTTTAAAGGCTCCAAAAATGAACATGAACAAATTCTTTAGAATCTCCTAATCTGGAATTTACTAATCCTACAAATTTGAAGGAGCATAATAAATACATCTTGTCCTCTATTTCTCACTCTCTTTCTCAAACAGCAGTCACCTATTAGTCTTCTGGAAAGCAAGAATCAAACACGACTTAACAAACTTCAATAGGGGCTTGGATTGACCAAAAGACCAAACACAGACATTGCTTGGGTAAATCAAGTGGGACCCATTTTCTAAAGGAAGCTTACATTGGTACTGTCAAAATACATAGCACATTTTCCCAGTCAGGTAGACAGGCAAGTTCCACATCCTACCATCCTGCACAGTTATAGACTATAATGTCTAACCAAAGGAGGGTCACAGCAGCCTTCAGGAGACCTAGCTGCCATCCCCAGCAGGCTGTCTTGAAGAGGGCCAGAGCAGGCTTGCGCATAACGCTAGTCTGAATATATGGGGGGTAGGCGAGGTGGGGGAGGCTTCAAAAATGGAATTAAAGTACAAATTTGCTTTGGTGCAAAAGAATTCAAAATCCACACATAGTTTTTTTCATAATACCCACTTTCAATGAACTATTTGAAGATCCCTCACATGCTTGAGATGATTAGACTATTATAGCACGCATTATGTGATTACAATTACAGTTCAATATAGACATTCAGGCATCGCCCTCAGAGGCCACAGGTCCACACGGGTCCAGCCTAGGTACATCCCTCAGTTCCGTTCAGTGAGATCAGGACAAGGACCAACTGCTCTGAAGGCTCCAGAACCCAGGGAACAAGGCCTTTGACTGAATGGAGGCCACCCACTGCGCTGCCCACTCCCCTGTATGCATGTAGGTAGGATGACTGTTTCCCTCTTTCTAAAACATCGTGATACCTTCCCGACTCCCCTTTTGGTAGTCTCTCCTGCTGTCTCTGACTTTTCAAACATGACCTACGCTGTTTCCTCCATCATGTTTCTTTTCTTAATAACATTATATTTAATTAACTCACAATACAAAAGGTGATCTCTGAATTATTTGATATTTTTAAATTATCATATATTGCTAATAGGAAGATCAGGCTTCTTAATGATCTTATTCAACTCTTTTATAAGTTTATTTTTAGTATTCTTTTTCTGTTAAGGGATTATTTATTCTATTTTATCTTTTATTATTATCTAGTTATTTATTTTAATTTGACCAGAGAGAGAGAAAGGGAAAGTGAGAAAGCAAGCCACCAGGTCCAGAACTTGAACCATAGTTGGTCATGTCCAGCCATGTCCAGAGCCTTAACCAGCATGCCACCTGTTGGCCCCTATTTTTAATATTCTTTGTCATTTACTGACTTAGGTATGTTACATTTTTCTACTGTGATTGTGGATTTGTACTTTACTTCCATCAGTTTATGCTTTGTAAATCATAAGACTGTTACTAAGCATTGTTGAGTGTTACTGAAAATTCCCAGAGCTTGGGCCAGCAGGTGGCTTGGAAGTTAAGGCACAAGATCCCCCATGGCCAAATGTGTAGTTTGAGTCCCAGACCCAGCAGCTTGAAAATCAACCCAGGTAAGTGCATGTGCATGTGCAGAATCTTCAGAGAAGACTGGAGGAAAAGGGATTGCAATGTGGCCAGGGCCCCCACTAGGGATTCCCTCACTTTCCCTCTCTCTCTCTGGCATAAACATGCACCCTATTACAAAAACTGAAGTCACAAACAAACAACAACAACAAAATGCCAGAGAGTCACATTGAGTACTCCCTTTCCCTTTACATAGTCATCCTCCTCAACTCCTTTTTTTTTTTGTTCTGAGAGGGATTTTTGCTATAGAGCACATGTGCTCACCAGAGAGACAGAGAGAGACAGAAAGTGAGAAATCACCCCCCCTCCGGGGGGGATGGCCGTGCCACAATCCCTTCTTTTCTGTTCTTGTCTAGGGATCTTGGGCACACATGGCCGCCGAGTCCTAGACTTGAACAGTGGTCTACTACATCAGAGTCCAGCAACGTAACCACCATGCCATCTGCTTCCTTATCTCTAATCGAGGCCCCTGCCTTACAAGTCCATGCGATTGCTGCCAATATGGACAGACCACACTTTCTCGTCTGGTGTCCGTTGGTTACCTATCTTCTCATACTTTTATTGCCAGAATTTGTCCTTGTGCTTTATGTATCTCTGTCAACAGTATACTGCAGGGCACATACACTACCAGAGAGACATAGAGACAGAGGGAGGGAAGAAGAAAGCACCCCTAATGGGGTGTGGTCATACTGCAATCCCTTCTCCTCTATCTTGTTAGGATTTGGGGCACACAAATACGTGTGCCCCAGTGTTTTTCAAGGCACCAAGGCCAGAACTTGAACCGTGCAGACTTTGTGAGAGCCTGCTCCCTTAACCATTAGGCATACCTTGTAACATATTTTTTTAGTGTTTTTTTTTTCCATTGGGCATGAGTGTTCCCTGGAGAGAGACAGGAGAGAGATACCCCCCAAGGGGGTTGGCCACCCTGCAATTCTTTCTCCTTCATTCTCCTCCTGAAATTTTGGGCACACAGGAACACACATCCAGCATGTTTCAAGCCACCAGATCTGGAACTCAAACCATGGTTGACCGTGTAGAGTCCAGCACCTTAACCATCAGGCAACCTACTGCACCTTCTACTGTCCCCGCCCCCCGCCATTTTTTATAGAGGTTGTTGCTACAGGGTACAAGTGCTCACCAGAGAGACAGAGACAGAAATCACTCCCCAGGGTGGATGGCCACACAATAATCCCTTCCCCTACAGTCTTCTCTCAAGACACTGAGCACACTCTCATGCATGCACAGAATGAGTTTCAAGCTGCTGGGTCTCAGGATCGAACCAGGCTCTGCCATGTGAGAGTTCAGCAATGTAACCATTATGCCATTTGCCGTCTCCACAAACACCCATGTTTAAAATCCTATCTGATCTCAGACGTTATTTGGCATTGGGCCAAATGGGAAGAGTGTGTCCCTTCCCTGAAGGGCAGGGATGAGGGAGGTATAGGGCATTCCTACTGAGGTGAGGGTTACGGCAGCCAGATTCCTGTTTTCAGCTTAGCGATTATGTGGTCATCCTCCTTGATATGAGCCTCATGCCTCCAAACAGACGTCAGCAAGAATTTGGAGTCAACCAGGGCCTGGGTGTGGTGCACAGATGGGGTGCCTCACTGCTCTCAGGGATGCGGTGCTCTCCATCACTGTTACTCTCCATCCCTGCTCTCAGGGATGGGGTGCTCTCCATCACTGTTACTCCGCAAACCTGCTCTCTGGGATGGGGCGCTCTCCATCACTGTTACTCCCCAATCCTGCTCTCTGGGATGGGGTGCTCTCCATCACTGTTACACTCCATCACTGCTCTCAGGGATGGGGTGCTCTCCATCACTGTTACTCTCCATCACTGCTCTCAGGGATGGGGTGCTCTCCATCACTGTTACTCTCCATCAATGCTCTCAGGGATGGGGTGCTCTCCCTCACTGTTACTCTCCATCCCTGCTCTCAGGGATGGGGTGCTCTCCATCACTGTTACTCCGCAAACCTGCTCTCTGGGATGGGGCGCTCTCCATCACTGTTACTCCCCAATCCTGCTCTCTGGGATGGGGTGCTCTCCATCACTGTTACACTCCATCACTGCTCTCAGGGATGGGGTGCTCTCCATCACTGTTACTCTCCATCACTGCTCTCAGAGATGGGGTGCTCTCCCTCACTGTTACTCTCCATCCCTGCTCTCAGGGATGCCGTGCTCTCCATCACTGTTACTCTCCATCACTGCTCTCAGGGATGGGGTGCTCTCCATCACTGTTATTGCGCAAACCTGCTCTCTGGGATGGGGCGCTCTCCATCACGGTTACTCTCCATCACTGCTCTCAGGGATGGGGTGCTCTCCATCACTGTTACTCTCCATCACTGCTCTCAGGGATGGGGTGCTCTCCATCACTGTTACTCTCCATCACTGCTCTCAGGGATACGGTACTCTCCATCACTGTTACTCTCCATCACTGATCTCAGGGATGGGGTGCTCTCCATCACTGTTACTCTCCATCACTACTCTCAGGGATGGGGTGATCTCCATCACTGTTACTCGCCATCCCTGCTCTCTGGGATGGGGCGCTCTCCCTCACTGTTACTCTCCATCCCTGCTCTCAGGGATGCAGTGCTCTCCATCACTGTTACACTCATCCCTGCTCTCTGGGATGGCGTGCTCTCCATCACTGTTACTCACCATCCCTGCTCTCTGGGATGGGGTGCTCTCCCTCATTGTTACTCTCCATCCCTGCGCTCTGGGATGCGATGCTCTCCATCACTGTTACTCTCCATCCCAGCTCCCTGGGATAGGGAGGTCTCCATCACTGTTACACCCCATCCCTGCTCTCTGGGATGGCGTGCTCTCCGTCACTGTTACTCTCCATCCTTGCTCTCTGGGATGCGGTGCTCTCCCTCACTGTTACTCTCATGCCTGCTCTCAGGGATGGCGTGCTCTCCATCACTGTTACTCTCCATCCCAGCTCTCTGGGATGGGGTGCTCTCCCTCACTGTTACTCTCCATCACTGCTCTCTGGGATGCGGTGCTCTCCATCACTGTTACTCTCATCCCTGCTCTCTGGGATGGCGTGCTCTCCATCACTGTTAATCTCCATCACTGCTCTCAGGTATGCGGTGCTCTCCATCACAGTTACTCTCCATCACTGCTCTCAGGGATGGGGTGCTCTCCATCAGTGTTACGCTCCATCCCTGCTCTCTGGGATGGGGCGCTCTCCCTCACTGTTACTCTCCATCCCTGCTCTCTGGGATGGCGTGCTCTCCATCACTGGTGCTCTCCATCACTGTTACTCACCATCCCTGCTCTCTGGGATGGGGTGCTCTCCCTCATTGTTACTCTCCATCCCTGCGCTCTGGGATGCGATGCTCTCCATCACTGTTACTCTCCATCCCAGCTCCCTGGGATAGGGAGGTCTCCATCACTGTTACACCCCATCCCTGCTCTCTGGGATGGCGTGCTCTCCGTCACTGTTACTCTCCATCCTTGCTCTCTGGGATGGGGTGCTCTCCCTCACTGTTACTCTCATCCCTGCTCTCTGGGATAGGGCGCTCTCCATTACTGTTACTCTCCATCACTGCTCTCAGGGATGGGGTGCTCTCCATCACTGTTAATCTCCATCACTGCTCTCAGGGATGGGGTGCTCTCCATCACTGTTACTCCGCATACCTGCTCTCTGGGATGGGGCGCTCTCCATCATTGTTACTCTCCATCCCTGCTCTCTGGGATGTGGTGCTCTCCATCACGGTTACTCTCCATCACTGCTCTCAGGGATGGGGTGCTCTGCATCACTGTTACTCTCCATCACTACTCTCAGGGATGGGGTGCTCTCCATCACTGTTACTCTCCACCACTGCTCTCAGGGATGGGGTGCTCTCCATCACTGTTACTCTCCATCACTGCTCTCAGGGATGGGGTGCTCTCCATCACAGTTACTCCCCATCCCTGCTCTCTGGGACGGAGCGTTCTCCCTCACTGTTACTCTCCATCCCTGCTCTCAGGATGGGGTGATCTCCATCACTGTTACTCTCATCACTGCTCTCAGGGATGGGGTGCTCTCCATCACTGTTGCTCTCCATCACTGCTCTCAGGGATGGGGTGCTCTCCATCGCTGTTACTCCGCATACCTGCTCTCTGTGATGGGGCGCTCTCCATCACTGTTACTCCCCATCCCTGCTCTCTGGGATGGGGTGCTCTCCATCACCGTTACTCTCCATCACTGCTCTCATGGATGGGGTGCTCTCCCTCACTGTTACTCTCCATCCCTGCTCTCAGGATGGGGTGCTCTCCATCACTGTTACTCTCCATCACTGCTCTCTGGGATGCGGTGCTCTCCATCACTGTTACTCTCCATCTCTTCTCTCAGGATGGGGCACTCTCCATCACTGTTACTCCCCATCCCTGCCCTCTGGGATGGGGCGCTCTCCCTCAGTTACTCTCTATCCCTGCTCTCTGGGATGGGGTGCTCTCCATCACTGTTACTCTCCATACCGGCTCTCAGGATGGGGCACTCTCCATCACTGTTACTCTCCATCCCTGCTCTCTGGGATGGGGCATTCTCCCTCAGTTACTCTCCATCCCTGCTCTCTGGGATGGGGTGCCCGCCATCACTGTTACTCACCATCACTGCTCTCAGGGATGGGGTGCTCTCCATCACTGTTACTCTCCATCACTGCTCTCAAGGATGGGGTGCTCTCCATCACTGTTACTCTCCATCCCTGCTCTCAGGTATGCGGTACTCTCCCTCACTGTTACACTCCATCACTGCTCTCAGGGATGAGGTGCTCTCCATCACTGTTTCTCTCCATCACTGCTCTCAGGCATGGGGTACTCTCCCTCACTGTTACTCTCCATCCCTGCTCTCTGGGATAGGGTGCTCTCCATCACTCTTACTCCCCTTCCCTGCTCTCTGGGATGGCGTGCTCTCCGTCAATGTTACTCTCCATCCTTGCTCTCTGGGATGGGGTGCTCTCCCTCACTCTTAATCTCATCCCTGCTCTATGGGATGGGCCACTCTCCATCACTGTTACTCTCCATCACTGCTCTCAGGGATGGGGTGCTCTCCATCACTGTTACTCTCCATCACTGCTCTCTGGGATAGAGTGCTCTCCATCACTGTTACTCTCCTTCACTGCTCTCAGGGATGGGGTGCTCTCCATCACTGTTACTCTCCATCACTGCTTTCAGGGATGGGGTGCTCTCCATCACTCTTACTCCCCATCCCTGCTCTCTGGGACAGAGCGCTCTCCCTCAGTTTTACTCTCCATCCCTGCTCTCAGGGATGGGGTGCTCTCCATCACTGTTACTCTCCATCACTCCTCTCAGGGATGGGGAGCTCTCCATCACTGTTACTCCGCATACCTGCTCGATGGGATGGGGCACCCTCCATCACTGTTACTCCCCATCCCTGCTCTCTGGGATCCGGTGCTCTCCATCACTGTTACTCTCCATCCCTGCTCTCTGGGATGGGGCGCTCTTCCTCACTGTTACTCTCCATCCCTGCTCTCTGGGATGGGGCGCTCTCCATCACTGTTACTCCCCATCCCTGCTATCTGGTATGGGTGCTCTCCATCACTGTTACTCTCCATCCCTGCTCTCTGGGATGGGACGCTGTCCATCACTGTTACTCTTCATCCCGGCTCTCTGGGATGGGCCCTCTCCATCACTGTTACTCCCTATCCCGGCTCTCAGGATGGGGCGATCTCCATCACTGTTACTCTCCATCCCTGCTCTCTGGGATGGGGCGTTCTCCCACAGTTACTCTCCATCCCTGCTCTCTGGGATGGGGTGCTCTCCATCACTGTTACTCTCCATCCCTTCTCTCACGATGGGGCACTCTCCATCACTGTTACTCCCCATCCCTGCCCTCTGGGAATGGGCGCTCTCCCTCAGTTACTCTCTATCCCTGCTCTCTGGGATGGGGTGCTCTCCATCACTGTTACTCTCCATACCGGCTCTCAGGATGGGGCATTCTCCATCACTGTTACTCCCCATCACTGTTCTCTGGGATGGGGCACTCTCCCTCAGTTACTCTCCATCCCTGCTCTCTGGGATGAGGAGCTCTCTGTCACTGTTACTCTCCATCCTTGCTCTCTGGGATGGGGTGCTCTCCCTCACTGTTACTCTCATCCCTGCTCTCAGGGATTGGGCGCTCTCCATCACTGTTACTCCTTATCCCTGCTCTCCGGATGGGGCGATCTCCATCACTGTTACTCTGCATCCCTGCTCTCTGGGATGCGGTGCTTTCCATCATTGTTACTCTCCATCCCTGCTCTCTGGGATGCGGTGCTCTCCATCACTGTTACTCTCCATCACTGCTCTCAGGGATGGGGTGCTCTTCATCACTGTTACTCCCCATCCCTGCTCTCTGGGATGGGGCGCTCTCCCTTACTGTTACTCTCCATCCCTGCTCTCAGGGTTGGGTGCTCTCCATCACTGTTACTCTCCATCACTGCTCTCTGGGATGCGGTGCTCTCCATCACTGTTACTCTCATCCCTGCTCTCTGGGATGGCGTGCTCTCCATCACTGTTACTCTCCATCCCTGCTCTCTGGGATGGCGTGCTTTACATCACTGTTACTCTCAATCCCTGCTCTCTGGGATGAGGTGCTCTCCCTCACTGTTACTCTCCATCCCTGCTCTCTGGGATGCGGTGCTCTCCATCACTGTTACTCTCTATTCCTGCTCTCTGGGATAGGGCGCTCTCCATCACTGTTACTCCCCATCCCTGCTCTTTGGGATGGCGTGCTCTCCGTCACTGTTACTCTCCATCCTTGCTCTCTGGGATTGGGTGCTCTCCCTCACTGTTACTCTCATCCCTGCTCTCTGGTATGGGGTGATCTCCATCACTGTTACTCTCCATCACTGCTCTCAGGGATGGGGTGCTCTCCATCACTGTTACTCTCCATCACTGCTCTCAGGGATGGGGTGCTCTCCATCACTGTTACTCTGTATCACTGCTCAGAGGGATGGGGTGCTCTCCATCACTGTTACTCCGCATACTTGCTCTCTGGGATGGGGCGCTCTCCGTCACTGTTACTCCCCATCCCTGCTCTCTGGGATGGGGTATTCTCCATCACTGTTACACTCCATCACTGCTCTCAGGGATGGGGTGCTCTCCATCACTGTTACTCTCCATCACTGCTCTCAGGGATTGGGTGCTCTCCATCACAGTTACTCTCCATCACTGCTCTCAGGGATGGGGTGCTCTCCATCACTCTTACTCCCCATCCCTGCTCTCTGGGACGGAGCGCTCTCCCTCAGTGTTACTCTCCATCCCTGCTCTCAGGATGGGGTGCTCTCCATCACTGTTACTCTCATCCTTGCTCTCTGGGATGGTGTGCTCTCCATCACTGTTACTCTCCATCCCTGCTCTCTGGGATGGGGTGCTCTCCCTCACTGTTACTCTGCATCCCTTCTCTCTGGGATGGGGCGCTCTCCATCACTGTTACTCCCCATTCGGCTCTCTGGGATGGGGCACTCTCTATCACTGTTACTCTCCATCCCTGCTCTCTTGGATGGGGTGCTCTCCATCACTGTTACTCCCCACCCCTGCTCTCTGGGATGGGGCGCTCTACATCACTGTTACTCCATATCCCTGCTCTCAGTATGGGGCGATCTCCATCACTTTTACTCTCCATCCCTGCTCTCTGGGATGGGGTGCTCTCCATCACTGTTACTCTCCATCCCTGCTCTCTGGGATGGGGTGCTCTCCATCACTGTTACTCTCCATCACTGCTCTCAGGGATGCGGTGCTCTCCATCACTGTTACTCTCCATCACTGCTCTCAGGGATGGGGTGCTCTCCATCACTGTTACTCCCCATCCCTGCTCTCTGGGATGAGGCGCTCTTCCTCACTGTTACTCTCCATCCGTGCTCACAGGATGGGGTGCTCTCCATCACTGTTACTCTCCATCACTACTCTCTGGGATGCGGTGCTCTCCATCACTGTTACTCTCATCTCTGCTCTCTGTGATGGCGTGCTCTCCATCACTGTTACTCTCCATCCCTGCTTTCTGAGATGGCGTGCTCTCCATCACTGTTACTCTCCATCCCTGCTCTCTGGGATACGGTGCTCTCCATCACTGTTACTCTCCATCACTGCTCTCAGGCATGGGGTGCTCTCCATCCTTGTTACTCCCCATCCCTGCTCTCTGGGATGGGACGCTCTCCTTCAGTTACTCTCTATCCCTGCTCTCTGGGATGGCGAGCTCTCCGTCTCTGTTACTCTCAATCCCTGCTCTCAGGAATGGGTGCTCTCCTTCACTGTTACTGTCATCCCTGCTGTCTTGGATGGGGCACTCTCCATCACTGTTACTCCCTATCCCTGCTCTCAGCATGAGGCGATCTCCATCACTGTTACTCTCATCCCTGCTCTCTGGGATGTGGTGCTCTTCATCACTGTTACTCCCCATCCCTGCTCTCTGGGATAGGTTGCTCTCCATCACTGTTACTCTCCATCCCTGCTCTCTGGGATGGGGTGCTCTCCATCACTGTTACTCTCCATCCCTGCTCTCAGGATGGGGCACTCTCCATCACTGTTACTCCCCATCCCTGCTCTCTGGGATGGGGTGCTCTCCATCAGTGTTACTCTCCATCCCTGCTCTCTGGGATGGGGCACTCTCCATCACTGTTACTCTCCATCCCTTCTCTCAGGATGGGGCACTCTCCATCACTGTTACTCCCCATCCCTGCTCTCTGGGATTGGGCACTCTCCTTCAGTTACTCTCCATCCCTGCTCTTTGGGATGGGGCGCTCTCCATCACTGTTACTCCCCATCCCCGCTCTTTGGGATGGAGCACTCTCCATCATTGTTACTCTCCATCCCTGCTCTCTGGGATGGGGCATTCTCCATCACTGTTACTCCCCATCCCTGCTCTCTGGGATGGGATGCTGTCCCTCACTGTTACTCTCCATCCCTGCTCTCAGGATGGGGTGCTCTCCATCACTGTTACTCTCCATCACTACTCTCTGGGATGGGTTGCTTGCTCTCCATCACTGTTACTCCCCATCCCTGCTCTCTGGAATGGGGCGCTCTCCATCACTGTTACTCCCCATCCCTGCTCTCTGGGATCCAGTCCTCTCCATCACTGTTACTCTCCATCCCTGCTCTCTGGGATGGGACGCTCTCCATCACTGTTACTCCCCATCCCTGCTATCTGGAATGGGGCGCTCTCCATCACTGTTACTCTCCATCCCTGCTCTCTGGGATGGGGCGCTCTTCCTCACTGTTACTCTCCATCCCTGCTGTCTGGGATGTGGCGCTCTCCATCACTGTTACTCCCCATCCCTGCTATCAGGAATGGGTGCTCTCCATCACTGTTACTCTCCATCCCTGCTCTCTGGGATGGGGCGCTCTCCATCACTGTTACTCTTCATCCCTGCTCTCTGGGATGGGCCCTCTCCATCACTGTTACTCCCTATCCCGGCTCTCAGGATGGGGCGATCTCCATCACTGTTACTCTCCATCCCTGCTTTCTGGGATGGGGCCTTCTCCCTCAGTTACTCTTCATCCCTGCTCTCTGGGATGGGGTGCTCTCCATCACTGTTACTCTCCATCCCTTCTCTCAGGATGGGGCACTCTCCATCACTGTTACTCCCCATCCCTGCCCTCTGGGATGGGGCGCTCTCCCTCAGTTACTCTCTATCCCTGCTCTCTGGGATGGGGTGCTCTCCATCACTGTTACTCTCCATACCGGCTCTCAGGATTGGGCACTCTCCGTCACTGTTACTCCCCATCCCTGTTCTCTGGGATGGGGCACTCTCCCTCAGTTACTCTCCATCCCTGCTCTCTGGGATGAGGAGCTCTCTGTCACTGTTACTCTCCATCCTTGCTCTCTGGGATGGGGTGCTCTCCCTCACTGTTACTCTCATCCCTGCTCTCAGGGATTGGGCGCTCTCCATCACTGTTACTCCTTATCCCTGCTCTCCGGATGGGGTGATCTCCATCACTGTTACTCTGCATCCCTGCTCTCAGGGATGCGGTGCTTTCCATCACTGTTACTCTCCATCCCTGCTCTCTGGGATGCGGTGCTCTCCATCACTGTTACTCTCCATCACTGCTCTCAGGGATGGGGTGCTCTTCATCACTGTTACTCCCCATCCCTGCTCTCTGGGATGGGGTGCTCTCCCTTACTGTTACTCTCCATCCCTGCTCTCAGGGTTGGGTGCTCTCCATCACTGTTACTCTCCATCACTGCTCTCTGGGATGCGGTGCTCTCCATCACTGTTACTCTCATCCCTGCTCTCTGGGATGGCGTGCTCTCCATCACTGTTACTCTCCATCCCTGCTCTCTGGGATGGCGTGCTCTCCATCACTGTTCCTCTCAATCCCTCCTCTCTGGGATGAGGTGCTCTCCCTCACTGTTACTCTCCATCCCTGCTCTCTGGGATGCGGTGCTCTCCATCACTGTTACTCTCTATTCCTGCTCTCTGGGATAGGGCGCTCTCCATCACTGTTACTCCCCATCCCTGCTCTTTGGGATGGCGTGCTCTCCGTCACTGTTACTCTCCATCCTTGCTCTCTGGGATTGGGTGCTCTCCCTCACTGTTACTCTCATTCCTCCTCTCTGGGATGGGGTGCTCTCCATCACTGTTACTCTCCATCACTGCTCTCAGGGATGGGGTGCTCTCCATCACTGTTACTCTCCATCACTGCTCTCAGGGATGGGGTGCTCTCCATCACTGTTACTCTCTATCACTGCTCTCAGGGATGGGGTTCTCTCCATCACTGTTTCTCTGCATACTTGCTCTCTGGGATGGGGCGCTCTCTGTCACTGTTACTCCTCATCCCTGCTCTCTGGGATGGGGTACTCTCCATCACTGTTACACTCCATCACTGCTCTCAGGGATGGGGTGCTCTCCATCATTGTTACTCTCCATCACTGCTCTCAGGGATGGGGTGCTCTCCATCACAGTTACTCTCCATCACTGCTCTCAGGGATGGGGTGCTCTCCATCACTGTTACTCTCCATCACTGCTCTCTGGGATAGAGTGCTCTCCATTACTGTTACTCTCCATCACTGCTCTCAGGGATGGGGTGCTCTCCATCACTGTTACTCTCCATCACTGCTCTCAGGGATGGGGTGCTCTCCATCACTCTTACTCCCCATCCCTGCTCTCTGGGACGGAGCGCTCTCCCTCAGTGTTACTCTCCATCCCTGCTCTCAGGATGGGGTGCTCTCCATCACTGTTTCTCTCATCCCTGCTCTCTGGGATGGTGTGCTCTCCATCACTGTTACTCTCCATCCCTGCTCTCTGGGATGGGGTGCTCTCCCTCACTGTTACTCTGCATCCCTTCTCTCTGGGATGGGGCGCTCTCCATCACTGTTACTCCCCATTCTGCTCTCTGGGATGGGGCACTCTCTATCACTGTTACTCTCCATCCCTGCTCTCTGGGATGGGGCACTCTCCATCACTGTTACTCCCTATCCCTGCTCTCAGTATGGGGCGATCTCCATCACTTTTACTCTCCATCCCTGCTCTCTGGGATGGGGTGCTCTCCATCACTGTTACTCTCCATCCCTGCTCTCTGGGATGGTGTGCTCTCCATCACTGTTACTCTCCATCCCTGCTCTCTCGGATGGGGTGCTCTCCATCACTGTTACTCTCCATCACTGCTCTCAGGGATGCAGTGCTCTCCATCACTGTTACTCTCATCTCTGCTCTCTGTGATGGCGTGCTCTCCATCACTGTTACTCTCCATCCCTGCTTTCTGAGATAGCGTGCTCTCCATCACTGTTACTCTCCATCCCTGCTCTCTGGGATACGGTGCTCTCCATCACTGTTACTCTCCATCACTGCTCTCAGGCATGGGGTGCTCTCCATCCTTGTTACTCCTCATCCCTGCTCTCTGGGTGGGGCGCTCTCCTTCAGTTACTCTCCTTCCCTGCTCTCTGGGATGGCGAGCTCTCTGTCTCTGTTACTCTCCATCCCTGCTCTCTGGGATGGGTGCTCTCCTTCACTGTTACTGTCATCCCTGCTGTCTTGGATGGGGCGCTCTCCATCACTGTTACTCCCTATCCCTGCTCTCAGGATGAGGCGATCTCCATCACTGTTACTCTCATCCCTGCTCTCTGGGATGTGGTGCTCTCCATCACTGTTACTCCCCATCCCTGCTGTCTGGGATAGGCTGCTCTCCATCACTGTTACTCTCCATTCCTGCTCTCTGGGATGGGGTGCTCTCCATCACTGTTACTCTCCACCCCTGCTCTCAGGATGGGGCACTCTCCATCACTGTTACTCCCCATCCCTGCTCTCTGGGATGGGGTGCTCTCCATCACTGTTACTCCCCATCCCTGCTCTCTGGGATGGGGTGCTCTCCATCACTGTTACTCTCCATCCCTGCTGTTTGGGATGGGGCGCTCTCCATCACTGTTACTCCCCATCCCCGCTCTTTGGGATGGGGCACTCTCCATCATTGTTACTCTCCATCCCTGCTCTCTGGGATGGGGCATTCTCCATCACTGTTACTCCCCATCCCTGCTCTCTGGGATGGGGTGCTCTCCATCACTGTTACTCTCCCTCCCTGCTCTCTGGGATGGGGTGCTCTCCATCACTGTTACTCTCCATCCCTGCTCTCAGGATGGGGTGCTCTCCATCACTGTTACTCCCCATCCCTGCTCTCTGGGATGGGGCGCTCTCCTTCAGTTACTCTCCATCCCTGCTCTCTGGGATGGGGCGCTCTCCATCACTGTTACTCCCCACCCCTGCTCTCTGGGATGGGGCACTCTCCATCATTGTTACTCTCCATCCCTGCTCTCTGGGATGGAGCATTCTCCATCACTGTTACTCTCCATCATTGCTCTCTGGAATGGGGAGCTCTCCATCACTTTTACTCTCCATCATTGCTCTCTGGGATGGGGAGCTCTCCATCACTGTTACTCTCCATCATTGCTCTCTGGGATGGGGCACTCTCCATCACTGTTACAATCCATTACTGCTCTCCAGGATGGAGTTGTCTCCATCACTTACAGTCTGGCCATGTAGAGAACAGGGAGACAGGACTGAAACCTGGCACTGTAGTGTCTGTCATGGCTCAGAAGCTAACTCTCAGTTCCCTAGGTTTTGTTATTTCCTTACTAAAGACAAGATATTCTCCAGAAATTTTCTTGGTTACCCTTTGCAGGCTTTCCCAGGGCTGGGACTGTGGGTGTCCGCCCCCAGGTTTGCCACTACTATGGAAGAAGCAGAAAAAATGAGACAAAAAGATAGAGTAGAAATGGACACAGGCCGCCTGAGCTTAGGTAGCCCAAGCAACTTGTGCCGCCCAGATGAACTGGACGTCTTTATTTATAGAACAAGGAGACATTACACATGTATGTTTCATGACACTTCATAGATTGGTTGCCAGGTTACAGACAATAAGAAGCAGTTAACAAATCTATGAGGGCTTAGTCACACCAGGCCAGGTGTATCCCTTGGTGATAATCCCATCAGGAGAAAGTCTCATCTTCTTTTCTAATGCAGAGAACTAGCTGTTAGGTGTGGGGAAGGAGCTAAAGAACTTCTCCATAGGGAGTGCACCACCACACCCAGAGAATGCTAAAGAACCTTTCAGATGCAGAGCAGGGACTGGACTTCACTAATTGGGGTCAAGATGTTTCTTGAAGTCCATCAGATGTGTCTGTTGGAATGCCCCTAGTAATTTCCACCCTTGCTCTGTCTGCAGCCAAGGTCAGGGAAAGACAAGTTACAAGGTTCTGCCAAGCCCCAAAAGAGCAGGTGGTGTTTGCTCAGAGCATGTCCCCACACCTCAGATTCTCTCTCTTAAACATGTCCCCACATGGGACGATGCACAGCAAGCATCTGTCCCAGTTTTGTACCCAATTTACCCACCCCATTTCTGCTCTCCATTTTAAGAGTACCTGAGCAATTGGGCCATGACCCAGCACTCTGGTTAGAGCAGGCCAGCTCTTGTCGCTGGGCTTCCCTTCTTCAGGCACCACCTCTCCCCCACTGTGTGCTCCCTAGTCACGGGCTTTCTCAGCTGCTGCTGCCACTTCTTGCTTGCCAGGACCTTCTGACCTCTGTTGTCTCTGTGAGTCTGCAGGGTAATGCACATGTGTGTGCCTCCTGGGTCCCAGGCATTGAACCCACCATGCACACGTGGTCATTTCATAGAAAAAGGAAGAACATTTCAGGCCAACACCCCATCTTCCCGTCCCATTCTCCCACCCTCCCACCCCCCACACCTGAGAGCACATTGAAAGTGAGTGGCTCTACAGGGACTTCAAAACCTGTGAGTTTCCCCAGGTGGCGCCCCCACTCCATCGCCCTCCTTGAGCTCCTGATGTGTATGTCCTACGTGAAAGTGGGGAGCGGTACACTTCCCTTAAAGACCCAGGGTGCCTCACCACTAGGCCTTGTGCCTCAACACTTGTCTTTGGTCTGCAGCTGCCAGGCAGCCCAGGCCTCTCTTGCCACAGCAGAGAAAAGGCAGGAGTCCTGGACGCAGACAGGGGGCAGAAATAAGTCCTGCTGGCAGAAATGTGGTGCTGTAGGGAATGGAGAGCATTTCTAGTAGAAATGTTTGAGGGATGCCAACTCTGCTGTGCCTAAAAGCTTGGTGGTGTTGAGCTAGCAGGCTAACTTTATCAGGTTAGGGTCCATTATGATTCAAAGGGCCCAGGTGCCAAACAGCAGTGGGTTAGTCCTCTCCAGAGGGGTTACAATGTCCCTCCCCTGCCCCTCCCCGGTTGGGGCAGAGCAAAGCTTCGGACCACACAGAGACCTGCCCCATCCTGGCCTCTCCCCTGCCGGGACTGTAAGGTGGAGAAACCCATTCTTTTTTCCTCATTTAACACATTTTGAAATGTAACAAGCACAGG
This sequence comes from Tupaia tana, assembly GCA_026018925.1. Taxonomy (NCBI): domain Eukaryota; kingdom Metazoa; phylum Chordata; class Mammalia; order Scandentia; family Tupaiidae; genus Tupaia; species Tupaia tana. The sequence continues at coordinate 96,926,313 of JAKSZU010000007.1, forward strand.
AAAGTGCAGAGATTAATATCCTGCAAAGTCATATTCACCACCCAGCTTTTGTCAAAACTGATATTGAAAGGCCGCCAGCCGCCTGGCTCGGCGCGCTTTCTGTCCAGAGGATATGCGACCCCCAATCAACCACAAGAGTCGGTTCTTGATGTAAAATGCAAGACGTTTTATTTTTCCAGCCGGCTGGGGTCCAAGCAAACACCTGACTCAGCAGGCCCGAGCGAGGACCCCGTTTTTAGGGTTATAGGTCTTTTTATAAGCAGGAAGAGGTATGGGGAAGTTTAACGGGTAGTTTATTTCTAGGGGGAAGAGTGGCAGTCTTGTGACACACGTGCATGGGTTGTCTTTCTAGTTCCTTGTCCACATTCCATTTGCTCCGTTTCTGGAGGTTTGCATAATTAAGTCTGTGGAAACTCGGGGGCAGTTTATCACAAGGGCGGCGCCGGCAATCGTACAAAAGCGAAAAGGCGAAGGTTGGATTTGATCTTTACAGAGCAGAAAAGCACAGCTTAAATTTATTCTTGCAGTATTTTCTTGTATTTTCTTCTCGTATTCTTAAGAAAACAAACAAACAATTCCAACTGTATCTGAAGCACCTCACATATCTGTTCCCACATCATCACTTGCCTTATTGCTCAAGTTGCTTTTGCTGAAATTGTTTCTGAAACAATTAGAAGTTTTCTAAATTTTTCTCTCTCCTGTGCACATTTGTATTTTTGCTACACACATAGGTGTTAGCAAACACTGTGTGTCCAGAGGGCGCATTTTTAACTGTGTATAAGGCATCGGGAATCGCTACAGCAGCCTTCGCCGCCCAGAGTCGCGTCCCCGACAGGTGTCTGCGTGGGTCTGTGTCACTGCGGAGGGTTCGTTTCGTATTTTGGGGTAGTATCCCATCGACTCTTTCCTTATTTTCTTACTGATGGATGGTCCATTTCTTTCCAGTATTTCGTTATCGTGAAGTATGCTGTGCTGCCATGAACACCTGCTATGCACATCTTCCTGTGTGTGTGTGTGTGTGTGTGTGTGTGTCTGTGTGGGTGTGGGGGGTGAGTCTGTGTGTGTGGGGGGGCTGAGTCTGTGTGTGTGTGTGTGTGTGTATGTGTGAGTTTGTGTGTGTGTGTGTGTGTGTGTGTGAGGGTGAGTCTGTGTGTGTGTGGTGAGTCTCTGTGGGTGTGGGGGGATGAGTCTTTGTGTGTGTGTGTGAGAGAGAGTTTGTGTGCGTGTGTGGGGGGGTGGGTGAGTCTGTGTGTGTGGTGGGAGGGTGAGTCTGTGTATGTGTGTATGAGACTGCGTGTGTGGGAGGGTGAGTCTGTGTATGTGTGTGTGAGACTGCATGTGTGGGAGGGTGAGTCTGTGTATGTGTGTGTAAGTCTGTGTGTGTGGGAGGGTGAGTCTGTGTGTGTATGTGAGGCTTTGTGTGTGTGTGTGTGTGTGTGTGTGTGTGTGTATGTGGGGGTGGGTGGGTGAGGCTTTGTGTGTGTGTGTGTGTGTGTATGTGGGGGTGGGTGGGTGAGTCTGTGTATGTGTGAGTCTCTGTGTATGAGGGGGTGAGTCTGTGTGTGTGTATGTCTGTGTGTGTGAGTCTGTGTATGTGTGCATGTCTGTGTGTGTGGGGCTGAGTCTGTGTGTGTGTGAGTCTGTGTGTGTGCATGTCTGTGTGTGTGTGCACGTCTGTGTGTGTGGGTGAGTCTGTGTGTGTGTGTGTCTTTCTGTGTGTGTATGTGTACAGGTAAGTCTCTGTGTGGGGGGTAAGTCTGTGTGTGTGTGTGTGTGTGTGTGTGTGTCTTTCTGTGTGTGTATGTGTACAGGTAAGTCTCTGTGTGTGGGGGTAAGTCTTTGTGTGTGCGTGTGTGTGTGTGTGTGGTAGGGGGTGAATCTCTGTATGTGTTTGTGTGTGGGTAAGTCTCTGTGTGTGGGGGGTAAGTCTGTGTGTGTGTGTGTGTGTGTGTAAGTCTGTGTGTGTGTGTGTAAGTCTGTGTGTGGTGGGGGTAAGTGTGTGTGTTTGTGTGTGTGTAAGTCTGTGTGTGGCGGGGGTAAGTGTGTGTGTTTGTGTGTGGGTAAGTCTCTGCGTGTGGGGAGGTAAGTCTCTGCGTGTGGGGAGGTAAGTTTCTGTGTGTGTGGGGGTAAGTCTGTGTGTGTGTGTGTGTGTGTGTGTGTGTAAGTCTGTGTGTGGCAGGGGGTGAGTCTCTGTGTGTGTTTGTGTGTGGGTGAGCCTCTCTGGCTGCCCAGCACTGTCGCCTTATTTTACCTCTGCTTAGCTGAGCGACACTCAGCAAATCAATATGTGACTCTGAGAAAACGTTTACAGATGCCTTAAATTTGTGGGTGACCTGGCTGTCTTCCTCTTAGGAATGCTGTCTTTCTATAACTAGAATAACATTTTGCAATATTTTCCAGGAACTGCAGAGTGTCGAGCATTAATTTACTGAAAGCATTATTTAGCATGCAGTTATATAATTACGTTACAGTAACTTTCAGCCACTTTATTACATTATAATCCAGAAGGCACAAGATGCCGCATTGTGTATATAGCATAGTTTGCATGTTATGTATTCAAACGTCCAATGCAGGAGAACAGCCTTTTCTGGTGGCTGAGAGGTGTAAGTTTGTGAGTAAAGTAGGGCCTTGGAATTCTTGTGGTGTGGAAGAAAGGAGGGTAGAACAAAAGGAAGCAATGGGGGAAGAGGAAAGAAGGAAAAAGAAAGGGAAAGAGAGAGAGAAAGAAAAAGGAGAGGAAGGGAAGAAAGAAGGAAGATAGAAAAAGAGGAAGGAGGGGGAAGAGACAGGCGGAGAGAGGGGTGGAAGGACAGGAAGGATGAGGACAGGAAAGGAAGGGCTGGGAAGCCGCCCTGGTGCCAGGCGGCTCTGGCTCCTCTGTGCACTCCACCTCTGCCCCTGGCAACGGGCTCAGGGCGTGCGTGAGCCAAGCCAGGACAGCGGGACCTCTGTCAGGAAAGAGGGAAGACCAACAATGAAAGGAAAAGGAAGAAGAGGAAAAGAAGAGAAAGAAGGAAGAGAAGGAAGGCGGGGTCAGGGCAAAGGAGGCGGGAAGAGGAGAGGAGAGGGGCCGGAGGGAGGGAAAGAGTGAGGAAGGGAAGAGGGTGCAGCTCTGCTGGGCTGAGCCCAGTAACAAACAGGCCTTGTCATGTGTATTTCCCTGTCACAGGACACTCTAGGGAGGGTCCAGGCCAGCCTGAGTGGCAGCTTCTCTTCCTGAGTCACTTTTCGGGCTCTGAGCTGACAGCTTGTCCACCTTTAATTAGGCAGGAGCTAACTGCAGGAGAAGCTGGGAACTGAAATCCGCCGCCGTTTGAGCAGAAAGAAGAGTAAAGGGCTTTGGTGAAAAGCTAGTTTTCTCTTCCACAGAAAAGAGGAAACAAATATTTGCCTATATAGGTAAGAAGAAATAAGTCCCACTGAGCTGGGAACAATTTCCAATAAAAACCTTCCCTGCCCTCCTTCCTCTGATGGGACCATGCTGCTCTGCTCGTCAGACTTCCCATCTCCTCCTCCTTGTTGGGGTAACAACAGGTGCCCAGAATCCAGTCCCTGCAGTGCGGCTGAGGGCGCTCCCATTCAAAGAGGACAGGGCCCTGCCTTAGCCTTGAGGTCATGGCTGGCCTGCAGAGATCCGTGGTTGGGAAATGAGCCCACGGAGAAGGAGCATGAGGCTGAGCTAACATGCAGGTGGAAAGGATGCATCGGGGCCACCAGATGCTGTCCAGGTTAAGACGGCTGGATTGCACAAGGCCAACACCACAGTTCGAGTCCCGGAACCGGCAGCTTGAAAATCACACGTGTGTGTGTGTGTGTGTGTGTGTCCAAAATCCCAAGAGGAGAATAGAGGAGCAGGGATTGCAGTGTGGTCATTCCCCCTAGAGTGCTTTTTCTTTTTTTTTTTTCGGAGAGGTTTTTGCTATAGGGTGCGTGCGCTCACCAGAAAGACGGAGAGAGACAGAGAGACAGAAAGCGAGAAATCACCCCCCAGGGGGGATGGTCACGCCACAATCCCTTCTCCTCCATTCTCCTCTCGGGATCTTGGGCACGCACGCACATGTGCCTGGCGTGAGTTTAAGCCACCGGGTCCGGGACTCGAACCGTGGTCGACGACGTGGGAGTCCAGCGACATAGCCATTACGCTAACTGCTGGTCCCCCCCTGGAGTGCTTTTTTACTGTTCCTCTATCTCTCTCCAAGGAGCACACACCCTATAGCCAAAAAAAGAAAAAAGGCCCCAGCAGGCAGTCGCCACCCCCTGTGGCAAGTACGTGTCCCAGCAGGAAAGCGGGGAGCGTGTACCTACCAGCTCAGCTGAGGCCTGTCCCCAGGGGAGTGAGGATGTGCTGCAGTGGCCCCTGGGCTGCAGGTGGGGACTGGAGAAGCTGCCTTGGCGCCAGGCGGCTCTGGCACTGCCTTGGCTTCCCCCTCTGCTCATGGCAACGGGCTCCTATGGCACACTAGCCGACAGGAGTGAGGCCCCGGCTCCGGGCTTCCACAGCAGCGCTTTGTCTCTAACACCGTCCTTCCGGAGCTGGCTGGGTTAGTACTACATCTTCCGGCAGCCACTTTCTCCTCCCAAGAATGACACTCACGTCAGCTCCAGGCCCTGAGCCTTGGGCACTGCTCTGATCCCTGTGGCTCTTCCTTCTTCTTTTCTCCTTTGCTTCTTCTTCTCCTTCTTCTTTCTCTTTTTTAAGAGATTTTTGCCTTAGGGTGCATGCACTCACCAGAGAAAGAGACAGTGAGAGGGAAAGTGAGAAGTCACCCCCCCCCCCAGGGGATGCCCAGGATCTTGGGCATGCACACACACGCGCCTGGCCTGAGTTTCAAGCCACCAGGTGTGGGACTCGAACTGCAGTTGGCCACATGGGCGTCCAGCAACATAACTGCTATGCCATCTGCTGGCCCCTGTAGCTCTTCCTTCTACTCTAAAATCTCCTTGGTTAAATCTCCTTAACCTAATCGTGTGGGTTTCTGCCACCTGGTCTGAAATGCGGACGCTAAGGGATAAAGTGGAACATGGCTAATTGCAGGCCTTGGGATCAAAGCCCTGGGGTCTCACCCCACCTCCAACTCTCCAAGACCTTGAGGGTCAGAATCTGCTGAATCACAAAAGCATTTTCCTCTTCTCAAGCAAAGCAAGGTGTTTAAAGCACAGAGGGAAGTGCTGTGGCTTAAAAGGGACAGGAGGAAAGACTGGGAGGTCTTTCCAGGCTCTTCTCTGACCTCTCTGCTGTGGCCAGCTGCCCACAGGCCTGGTACATTGGCAACTCCAGCCCACCTGCTATGAATCAGCCTCTGCTGGGATTGCCGCCTGGGCTGGGCACATTAGCCGGTGTGTTCTGCTACATGAAGCTTTGAGTGAGGTCGGAGGGCTGAGCAGGTCTGAGTCCTGTGGAGAAACTTGGGGGCAGGATGGATGCAGATTCAAGAATTGTGGCTCCACCGGGCGTGTGTGTGTGTGTGCTCAAAATCCCAAGAGGAGAACAGAGAAGAAGGGACTGTGGCATCACCTCTGCCCTGGGGGACTACTTCTCACTTCTGTCTCTCCTGTCTCTCTCTGTCCCTCTGGTGAGGCATGGGCCCTATAGAAAAAAATCTCTAAAAAAAGAAAGAAAGAACTGTGACTCAAGAAGATTCCTGGGTCTAGATAAGGAGTCCCTGGAATGTGAATCAAAAGGCAGTCCAGCCGGGTCGTCGGGAAGTGTGTATCACTCGCCCACAGGGACATTAGAGCAGTGTTGTTCTCGGGGAGCCTTCGCCAAGGCCTAGCCCTGGTCTAAGAGCAAAGGCTGAAGTAACAGAAGTGGGGACAGAGGATAGACTGGCCAGGAACTGACTTTGTGGTCAAGGAAGCGAGTCCTCAGTGTCCTGGCATTTTCATACTCAGACAGTGGACTTGGAAAGGCCTCAGTATGCCAGGTTCACCAGGAGGGCGTGCAATTTTCCCTCCACTTTCCTGAAGGGCAATTTTCTTGGTGTTAGTCTCTCTTCTCCATACCCATTACGGGTGATGAAGATAGGACTTGAGCTATGATTGCAGAATCATAAGAACCCACCTATAGAACTGACTGGAAGCTCCTTATACCTCCAAGTCCCTGTAGGGAGTTGCATTAGGCCACAGCTCCATGAGCGGGGAGCTGGGGGTGCACGTGCTGGAAGCTGGGCGTGGAGTCCGGCCCATCTAGCCATTGTGTTTACTCTTGTTGGGGCTGTACTAACCTCTCGGCCACCTCCATGGTGGTCTCAGTGTCCCACGGGAAGTGTCTGCCAAGCAGGTCAGCACAGTGACTAGTCAGTGCAATGACTGAGAAAGGCCACAGGTTCCGACCCAGTCAGACATCTTCTGGGTCATTCTGCTTAGAACTAGCATGGAAGAGCCTGCACCCTGTAAGAATATGAAGCTAAAGCTGCCACTTGTAATGTTTTCTGTCTGCTCAAAGACTGGTTGGTTGGAAAAATTGAAGATAAGAGAGAAGTAAAAGGTGAAAACAGAAATAAAAAGGGAACCCTGGAGTCCTGAGGCCTTTCCAAGTCCCACTGCCTGCATGTTTAGGTCCGGATCTTGTAAGTCAAGCTAACGAGCTGGGAGACACATTACGGGCTACTCCTGATTTAACTTATGCACCTCTGTAATGACCTGGAAAGCCAGGTTTGCTGCCAGAATTCTCAGGCCACTTGGAATATCTCTTGAGAAGAGGGCAGTGCAAAGAGGGTGGGACCCTAGGTCAGCCTGTGACCTGCCCACTGCTCTTCTTTCCAAGGCTCCATCTTGCACCAAAAGTGACCGTGTGTGTATGTGTGTGTGTGTGTGTAGTGGGTGTGTGTGTGTGGCAACTGTGGCACACATATCCCAGAGTCCTTTGCTCATCTCTACCCCTATCAGTGGTGACCTCTTGGCCATCCCTCAGTGATGTGAACCAGGAGAAGATGCCTGTGCAGGCCCTAAAAGGAGGCAGGGAGTTCCAAGTCTCAAGGGCCTAAAGTGGGCTCTAGATCTAGAAGCGCGGGTGCCGTGTGGCACATCAGATGGCCCTGAGACTCCGCTCAGGGGAGGGGCACTGTCAAAGGAGGGTGGGTGGGCTCAGGGCAGGCTTTACCCAGTCTAAGGTAGGGCTTCATGTCTGTGTACCCCTGAAAGTTGCATGTGGAAACCCCAACACCCAATGGGATAGTATTAGGACGTGGGGCATCTAGGAGTCAGGTTTAGATGAGGTTGTGAAGGTGGAGTCCCCATGGTGGGGTTGGGGTCTTCATAAGAGGAAGAGACCAGAGCTCACTCTGCCATGGGAGGCTACTTTGTGAGGATGACCTTCGCAGAAAGAGGCCTCAGTAAACACTGACTATGCCTGTTTGCTGAGCTTGTGAGTCCAGCTTCCAGAACTGTGAGAAGTAAACCGTTGTGTAAGCCACCCTGTGGTTGGCATCCTGTTACTGCAGCCGAGCTGAGACAACGTGGGCTTCAGTCCAGGGTTAGGCTCCTAGAGCTGACTGGCTTGCATCTCCTGGGCTGGGAGAGCTATCTGCCAATGAGTCTTTTTGTAATTTTACCAGTTTGATAGGTCTCTGCTATGTGCAACCGAAAAAACCCTTATTAAGAAGCTTATAATGCCAAGAAAATGGTTGATAGCTACTGTTCTATTTTTTAAAAGCATTTGTTCTTTCCATAACTTGTTACTGTCAACCTTCTTGCTCCAGCATTCAACTAAACTGTACTTCTGAGAGTCACCATCCAATGACCTTTCCTCCAGCCCCTATTAGCTGGTCTACCCTTACAGTATTAGACAATATCAAATGCTCCCTTCTTTTTGAAAGCCCTCCTCAACTATGAGATAATAAATAAGCTTGATTCTTCTTCCATCTCGCAAATGGCTCCTTTTCGGTTGACTTCAGTAGCTCTCTCCCTCATTGTAAATGTTCTTTAAAGTCCAATCTTCCTGGCTGAAATGACTTCCAAAAGTTATTTATTGGAAATAATTGCTTGAGTCACAAAGACACTCACATCTTGAAGAACCCGTGCGTTCTTGTACCTTGAAATGCTGCATCTTAAAAAGCAATCTCAGGCTTTCCCCTCCATCCTTGGCCTTGCTTCCATGCCCTGAATCCATGTCTTTATTGCTGTGTGCCTACATTTGGGTTGTCAGGCTCAATGATACAACCAAAATGGCAGTTATCTTCTCCTGTAACTGGGTCAGTTTTGTGACTCATTCTCCCAGTCCCAGGTATTGTCTTCGACTACATCTTCCATTTTCTTCCATCAAGGCCTGTTGAGTATCTCCTGGGTGGGCACTTCCTGTTCATCATTTGCTTGGGTCCCCCTCTACCTGAACTGCTTTCAGCTCCTGGTCTGCTCCATTCATGTACTAGAACAACCCTGCTCAAGTAGCATTTTGCTTTCATGGAATTGTTTTTCTGCTTAAAAATCTTCAATGAACCTCTGTAGTCTGAGGAAAAGCTTAGACTCCTTTGTCCGACACATAATACCCTGCAACAGTCAGGCCCAATTTTAATCGCTACTGTTCTCTTCCACTGTATTTTCAGATGAACTGTCTCATCCAGGCCCATCTCGTCATGGCTCCTTAAACACGGACTTCTCACTCCTGCACCCTGAACGTCATCCCTTCTTCTCTACTCCTTCACTGAAAGACTGTCAACTCCTGGGCACCTGCCCAAATCCTTGCTGAGGGGAATCCAGTCCCAGTTCCTCCATAAATCCTCTCGCACTCCATCCAGTTCAATGCTTCCTTCCCTCCTCCTCTGGACTCCTCTGGCTGCTCCATTTGTCTGACATTCATCCCTTCATTCTCTTGAACTGTTGCATATATTTTTTCATGTCTGAGTTCCCTTTTAAACCAGATTTTAACTGGCATGAAAACAGAACTCATGTCTTACAATTTGTTTTTTCTATTTTCCCCATTACCACAACCCAAGCTATGCACACTGAGTGCTCAATGAGTTTTATTTTGCTACTTCCCTATCCCAGAATAAAACAGCTGTGCTTTATATGAAGTCTTTTGTCGTTATTGTGGTATTCATAAATAATCGCTAGTTCTCAAAAGAGTCCCACCCTACCCTTGGCCATTGTACTAAGAAATGTCCACTCTTGCAACAGTCATTGTCTTTAAGGAGCAATAGATTATTTTCTTTTTTGTAGAAAATATCCCACCTTGATACAATTTCCCTTGTTTATAAGCCTTTTTTAACCTTTACTCTCCCGAATATAATCTCAGATCCTAGCAGAACTGAGGTTTTGAAGTTCAACGAGAAAAGAATCATCATGCGCAAATGTATATAACAAGACCTTACCATATCCTTTTTTCTTTTTATTGAAAAGGAATCATTTCTATTCTAGTGCAAACAATGTATATTTTACATCACAAAGCCAGATATAATTTACATATTACATTTCTTATGAGCTCTTTATAACCTAAATGTCATTCCCTTTTAGATCAGGTCACCTCTGCTGGTTTAATTTAACCTGCCAAGTACCCTACAAATCAGTATCTTGTTTGGGGAGGAGTTGGGGACACAGAGTTCCTCTGTATTCATCTGTGTCTGGGCATAATGATAGCAAGGAACAGGATCTGCCTTGCAGTTTGTGGCTCCGAGGCTCCTCCAAATCATACATCAAACTTGTATTTTTTAAAAATCAGTATTAAATGGCTGAAGCTGAGTACTTGTACTTACTATGTGCATATTTCTTGATCGAGTGCTTAGATAACAGATGGTTGCAATATCTGTTCACTAGCCATGAATCTTCCTGTGACCAACAGGAACTGGTTACTCTATGATGTTCCCAGACATTGCTTGCCCAAGGCATGACATAAAAGCACCCCATTTCACCCGCCATTTGGGTTTATGGGTTCTGTTTGCCACTGAAAATAGGTCTCCAGATGAAAGTTTTCAGATGACTTTCACATGTCTTTCTATCTCTCTGCTCCCTCTTCTAAAATTCTCCTCCTCTTAGCAAAAGCTTTTCAGGTGTGATTTCTGTCCCTTGCCTATAACCCAAATCCTCTTTCAACCCTCCTCAAACCCCAAACTTGCAAAGTTCACTAATCTATTTGATGACACACACTGAAGAAGGGCTCAGTCTATTAGCCTATACATTCCTCTGGAACTCGATAATCCCCAGCAACCAGTGGGACAAGAGAGTGAGCAGAGATCTTGTGTCATGATGTGCGTTGTCCAGGCAGCTGACAGGAGCCATTCAGTACAAAACGCTCTAGTAGCGAGTTAAAGGAAGAGGGAATCCACTGGTCAAAGCAAAATGCATGAGACAAGCTTCCTTCTTATTATTGAAAGAAGTACATTTCGACATTTGAAATGTATTTCAGATTGGTGATTGCTAGTTTGAAAAAATGTCAGAATTAGCTCAAACTGAGATGCCAAGGGAAATATAAATGTATACTAGCAATGCTTCCTAAACCCAAAATTCTTTGTGTGTCACTCACAGTACAAAGTTGGTATAGTTGTTTAAAATCAGTTTTTCTTAACTATTGATAACCAAAATTACTGAGACCAAGCTGATTGAGATAAGAATATAAGTTAAAAATATGTCTGTTTTGCATGACTTAAATTGTTCTTTGGTCAATGTTGTGATTTTTGAGAGATCCAAAAATATAAACCTATTTCTCATTTGCCAATGCAAGGTTATAAATATGTACAGCAAGATAGCCTTTCCTTGCTAGAAAACAAGATTTCAGGTACCGCATCATTCCATTAACATGGTATACTTTGATAGTCCCTTTCTTCCCATGTCCAGAGTGCCAGACCCACAGAGAACACAGGGAAGAATGGAGGAGAAAATGAATAGAGCCTCACAACACCCCTGTGAGGTAGGTAAATATCATACCCATTTACAAACAGGTACACTAAGGCACTGATGGTAATGTTGTTTGGTTGAGTCCACCTGGCAAGTTACAAAAGCATGCCTGTAATCAAAGAGGAAGAAATAAGGAAAGATCAGTCCTGGCTCCCAGCCATGGACACTAGACTTCTTTTCAAAATACAAAAAGATAAAAATAAAAATAGCCTACGATTGCCTTTTAAATTTTTGAAATTTAGACAATCCTTCCAGTATTCCACTTGCAGGTTCCTGCTGAGTGGAGAAGGGGAAGGCGACTGACTGGCTTTCGCTCCTCTCTCAGAATTAATGCCCATGACAGATCAGGAGGTATCAGCATTCCACACTCAAGGACATTTGGACAGCCTCAAACAGTTTCTAATTCATTTAAGACCCTAATGTGGAATGAGACCTGTTCTCAAACAGCTGCCCTAGCAATTGTTCTGCAGCCTTGATGAGAATCTTGTGTAAAATAAAAAGAAAGGAAAAAAGCAAGATCCCTAATTAATGTCTCGTCACTGTGGCGATAAGGACAGTGATGAGGACGTGAACTTTACTTTCTGTAGTGTTTGAGGAACTGCAAACTCCAGCTTGCAATATTTTATATATATATATATAAAATATATCAATATATACAGTATATATATAAGTGTGCATGAGACAACCCTTAAGGCACCGAAGAGATGTAGGCCAGACCTGTCACAATTAAGTCTTTGTTTTTCTAGAGAAATGTCTCTTCCTCTCACAAGTGAAAAATATTTCTTCTATCAAAAAGCCTATGACAGTGAATAATGCAAAGACAACAAATATCTTTCACTTGGATGGCTGGTGGTTTGGACGGGGGTGAGGGGTGATACTCACGGGGGCACAGCCTCTATAGCTCAGTGCTCAGCTCTCCAGCTTGGAGCTTAGCCGTAGCTGGACACAGACAAGTCCATCGAGCCAGACAGGCTAGTGGTCAGATATCGTACACAACTGTTTGTCTCTCCCCAGGAGCTGATGGAAAAACCTTATCACGAGCAACACAGATGAAGACAATAAGGAAGATAATCACATCTGGACAGACTGCAGGAAGATGTGGGCTTTTCAAAAGCTCCTGGGCTTGCTCCCGGAGGAGTGGGAAAAGGGCAGGGCAGCACGGGCTCAGGTAGGTTGGTGAGGCGAGGCGAGGCCATCACTCTGAGCACTTGGATGGTTTCCTTGGCTGCTGGGATGTTTTAAAAGCCTCAACAGTCATGGGAGCGGGTGGACTGGGCCTAACTGAAGAAGCTCGGAATATATGAAGCAAAGCGTGAGTAGAAGGGAAAACGAAATAAACACACACAGAAACAAGTGGAGGTGCTGTCCCAGAGGAGGAGGAACGCGTAACTAATTTTCATCCTGCTCCTCTCCTGCTTCGCTCTGCCATGGTCCCAACATTTAGTGCTGGTTTTTTGTGTGTTTATTTGTTTGTTTATTTGTTTTTACTTTTTTTTCAGCAGATGAAGGAACGGCAGAGCGGGATGGGTGTCTTAAGGTTTGGTTTCTTCTCAGGCCTGTTAGTCATGTTTTCCTCAGTTGACTGTTGGCACCTGGCTCCTCTGTAAACTATACTCCTTGGCCTTCAGTCTCAAGTTTGCAATGCTGTTGGCCATGCTGATGCCCTGGGCAGGGCCAGTGTCGGCACATGTGGCAGAGTAAGTGGCCATGGCGCTGCGGGGACAAAGGAGAGAGTGGGGAGAACACAGGCGTTAGTTCACAGAGCTGCAGGCTCATGCCCCACGGATGCACACGACCGGGCAGGTGGGTGAGTGGGACCAGCCCCCTCCAGGGCCCGACAGCCCAGCTGTCCACTCGTCTTAAGGCATTGGAACGGGCAGTGTGTGTGGAAGGGCAGGACACAGTGAGGACAGTGGAGGGAGGTTTGGCTTTACGATGGACACAGTGAGTCACGGTTTATTTCCAAGATGACAGAAGAGAGGCTGAGGCTGAACAGCAGCTGTCCCCTCGGCTGACTAATGAGAGCAGCGTTCACTCTCTTTCGCCTCCACTGCCAGCCTGTGGGGGCAGTGAGCACTGGAGAATGAACGAACGAGGATTTTGCTTCATCGCTCCAGGTGGCTGACTGCAAGTCTCAACACACTTTAGATCATCAATAAACACCATAATCAGTAAGAGATTATGATTGGAGAACCAGTTAATCGACCCGAGGTGACTTCCCTGCCATTCCTGACTCAGCATCGGGGTTCTTCCTGGTGCTGTTGATGGTACAGTCTCTCCTCAAACTGCGGAGTAGCACAGGCTGCCTTCTGGGTCAGTTATCTCAGAAATGTTTAAGTCCCCCAGATAAGCTCTGCAGGGCTCCAGTTTCAGCATTCCTGGCTGCAGAGGTGACCATTTCTCACTGTCCTTATTGCTGAGAAACCCTGAGGTTGTTTTTCATTGTCAGAGATTGTAATTAAGGTTGGACAGACTATAGGTCACTGGACAGAAATCTGTTGTCATTGGCTTCTATTAAGGGTGTTCCCAAATTTCTTTTAAAGGGAAAGAAATGGTTTCTTAGACTTAGATGCAAATTGTCCTTTATATTAAGCAGTTAAAGGAGACTCGTTTTAATTAAGTAAAAATGTGTGTAGTTGCTTCTAAAACTAGCAAACTTCCTTTCCGCCGAGACCTGGAAGGAGATAGACCCATCAATGGAAGGACATGTGCTTTTCCGTTGCATTGCAGTGGAGCTTTGTCAGCCACACAGGAGTCTGTGCTTCTGGGGATCAAATGACAATATCAGAAAGGAAGCTGAAGCTGCACTGCAAATACAGAGGACGAATCATTGGCACTTATTTGGGACACCACATTGTCAAGACTTGCAATGGCCCATTTTAGTTCAGTTACAAAATGAGCCCAGAAAAACTAAGTTTAAGTAATATGATCCTTTGGTCTTTCTAGAAATACACATCTTCAACTCAAGACCCTTAGGGCAGTACTTTGTGTGTGTGCGTGCATGAGAGAGAGAGAAAGGGAGAGAGAGTGCGTGTGTGTGTGCGTGTGTTACGGCAGAGGAAGAAGACCTAGAAGGGTTACAAAATAATCCTACTTTCTTCTATTTCATTTTTGCCTGCTTCATTCTTCTTAGGATCCTCAACTAGATCTCCACAGATCAGACACCACATCCACCTTGTTCATGGCTCAGGTGGAGCCAGCACCATACCCAGCACGTGCTCGGTGTTCAATAAAGTGTTTCACGAAAGACAAATAAGGAGTAGCTGGGTATCGAATGATCAGACTGATTCCTGCCCAGTGTCATCCATCGCTATCATCTTGCTATGTGACTGATCGTTGCTTTGAAAAAGCTTACCAGCATGTTTTTATTGTTAGGAGCTTTCATTTACAGTTAATTTTACTATTTTAATAGGAAGAATAAGATCAGGAAGACATGACAAAAGCAAGTCCTGTTGTTTTATATTCTTGGATTCATCTTTTCACAGTTAAAAGTGAACAAATATCAGTATGGCTTAGGTGAACAGAATAAGCTGTCACTTCTGTCACCACTGTCTGCCAAAGGTCAGAGGCCAGAAGAGTACTTGGTTAAGGTAGGTTTGAACTAAGAGTAAGATAAGTGACCAGAACTACCCGCTAAAATGGGACAAGGGTTTTTTTATTATTATTATTTTTTTTTATGATGTAGAAATAAATGTCATTTAGTTTCAAAAAACATATAAAGATCATTTCATTCCTAGATGAATTACATGATTCCATTTAAGACCTTGTCAGAAATGTATGCAAACCTTTAAAACCTATACTCAAGAAATTTCCAGGGTGTACCAAGAATGCAAACGTCTAAGAAACATCCCCAAGTTATGGAATCAACCACTCAGCCTTTCTCAGCCAGGCTTCTGTGAGAAAATTAAACCTTAAAAAGGGTACGTGTGGAGTATACCATTTTCAACACACAGGGGACGAGAATTGTGAGTTATCTGCATAACTGGCTGAGTTCTAAAAGGAAAATCGAAGGGCTACTGAAAACAGAAGAATGACACTTCATGAGACAGAATTTTTCTTTTTCTGATGGTTAATTGTAAATTGCCATGGAGTAATGTGCTTTTCAGTGCTCGTCGTAATTTTCTAAAGGATGTTTTCCATCATCTAAAACTCAAGACAAGCGAACTCCTGTTTAATAGAAATTCACCCTTTATTTGATAATTAAAGATGTGCACCAGGTCCTTAACAGACAAAGGGAACTGGAACCTCAGAGAATTATTTTAGTTTACGGCAGAGCCAGTTAATGTTTCCCAGAAATGTCTCCCATAGCAGTGGCTGCAGTTCTGTTACCTAACCTCCTTTGCTGTAGTCACCTCGGGGTCTACTAACTTTATCATCCATGGCCTAGTCGGGGATTTAGCATAGTAACCTGTCTCCTGGCGATAATGAGTCTTCCCCTCTGATGCAGGGCAGGCAGAAGGTTGGTTGATGTGAGATGAGGGCTGATCCATTTACTTTCTAACTCAAGAACAAGTGCGTGTGTGTCCCAGGGCCATCTTCCCCTCTGCTGTGGAGAAGAGCACCCTCGTCAGAGTAGATGGCGCTGTTGTAACAGCAGGCCGTGCCTCTGCGACAGGGCCTCACAGGGAGCCCCTCCAGTTAGTGGGGCTGGCGGGGCGGGTGACACTAATGAAGTAATTTCGTAATCCCCTAGGTGCTTGTACAGTGATAACATTCTCACTTCATATATGTTTAGGAGAGTCTAGGAGTTTCAAAAATGAACCTCACTTATTCCAGCATTTCATAGCCATAAGAAGTCAGATAAAAAACAAACAAACAAACAAAAAACAAAAACAGATGCTTTCTTCACTCACAGCCTCTTCAAACATGATTAGCATATATGATCCTACAAATGGGGATTCCAGTACTATTTTGCGTACATGCTAAAGAACCAGGTCTGTCTTCCCTCCAGCTGTTTCTGACACAGGTCTCGTCTCTAGCATGAGCTGAGTGCCGAGTTGGTGAGCTCAGCAGTCTTCTGACACACTGGTGACAAGCAAGACTCGTCACAGCTCAGAACAGACATCCTTATGAGTACTGCAAGAGGACCTTGGTCATGCTTTAAAAATGGCATCGTGAGACCAGCAGTTGGCATAATCGCTATGTCGCTGGACTCCCACGTAGTTGACCGCGGTTCGCATCCTGGACCTGGTGGCTTAAACTCACGCTGGGTGCTTGTGCGTGTGTGCCCAAGATCCCGAGAGGAGAATGGAGGAGAAGGGATTGCGGCTTGGCCATACCCCCTGGGGGGTGATTTCTAGTTTCTGTCTCTCTGTCTCTCTCTGTCTGTCTGGTGAGCGCACGCGCCCTATAGCAAAAACCTCTCCAAAAAAAAAAAAAAGAAAGAAAGAAAGAAAGAAAGAAAAATGGCATCAGAAGTGAGAAGAGGGGACCAGTTTCCTAAGGGACAGCAAGTGCAGGGAGCCGGCATGGCTACCCACCGGCCAATAGACCTTGACCGCCCACCATCTGTTCTCCATGTCAGGTCAACTTCTGGAGCTCTGCTAACGAAAAAGAAAGGCACTCTGCAATGTTTTCTCACACGACAAAAATCGGTGTGGTAACAGGGAGCCTTTCCGATTATGTGAAATGACCATCCCTCCCTATGTAGGACTAAGTTTCCCGGGATGAAAAGGTGAAATTGAAACCTTAGCGATTTGTACAGATTGAGCACATGACAAGCGGAGGTGCTGCCTGTCGGTCTTGCTGTCTGAGTAAGAATCTTTAGTCCTGCAAGTAGGCACAGCCCTGGGCTGAGAGTATGGGTTTGGCTAAAGCACCATTTCATTTTCAATAAAGTTCTTGGTGTGTGTGACCAAGAAACTCCATTACTGAAAAATACATTGAGAAGCGAGAGATGAAAACGAAATGTTTGTATGCCATCTGTGGGTCCAGCAAGTTGGCCCTGGGACTTGCATAGAGCTGACACATTGGAGCAAGCTTGACATGTTTCACTTTCCTTGTTGGAAGATTTTTAGCAGATGCAGCCCAGCCGTGAACAGGAGACTGCTACCCATCCGTCAGCTTACAGCGCTGTTTGTACTGGGACAAGTCATTTTGATTATCAGTTCAACCTACCCTGAAGGGTTGTAAGGAGGGAAAAATGTCAGACACCGAAGCGGTATAGAAAAGCCACTCAGGGTATGATTTCAAAGCCAGGGAACTTACAGACTCGGCCGCTCTGCTTTCTGCCCTCCACAGGGCACGCCCGAAAAGTCACAAAATAAGGATAGATAGGGGAAAAAGAAAACATGACTCGATTTTCAACTCTACCTGTGTTTTCTGTTTGGCCCTTCTGGACAAGTGATGACAACCAATTTAAAAGTTTACCCCAAAGACATCTGTCAGCCCGCGCAGCCCGAGTCCTCCCGAGAGCTGAGGGCCCCGCAGGCTTGGGCTTGTCTGTGGAGCTCACAGTTCTCGAGGTTCCGGGATGTGTGCAGTTAGAGACCATCTCTTTGGCTCGTTCTTTGGCCAGTGCCAGAAAAATGAAGGAATATTTGCTGCATCTAAGCAAATCCAATACCAATTTCCTAGAGAAATTTACTTTTAAAGAGTGACAACATAAATCCTTTTAGAAGTTATTTTATGATTTAAATAATTGTGTCTGACATCCTTAATGTTTTCATGTATCTTCAGCTCTGAAAGTGGGCACATGTGGACCACATGTCCTTGGTGGGCCTTCAGTGTACACTGTGTATTCAGCAAGACTTCTGCTATTTTTACTGTTTTCTGAAAATGTTTTCATGTATAAAGCTTCTTGCTTCTCCTTATGGTCAAGAACGTGTCGTACTTCTCTTTTGGCATGCACATTGCTTACCTATGTCTCCACACAACTCCGTGAGATACACAGGAGGGAAACTAGTGCTAGCTAATTGTACAACAGGCACAAGGCTAAATGGGAGCTGTCACCCACCTGGCCCAAGAAGCAACTGGAGTCAGAACAAGAACATCATTCTTCTGACCCCATGCCCGACAGCTGTCCTAAGCCTCACGATGCCAAGCGTGCACCGAGAGCCCCCAGCGTCAGCACCCCTGCTCCCAGGTGGTGCAGAGACCTGGCCTTGCTGAGACAGTGCACCAGGGTTCACGTGGTACAGGGTCCGGCAAGGCGTGGGCGCCCCTGGAAGGGTGCTGCTCTAGCTCCTCACTACCCTTGAGTGCGTTTCCCTGCAGGGCATCCCGAGGCCTTCACTGCTGAGGTGTCTGGACTGAACCC
The DNA here is from genome assembly GCA_026018925.1 of Tupaia tana. Lineage (NCBI taxonomy): Eukaryota > Metazoa > Chordata > Mammalia > Scandentia > Tupaiidae > Tupaia > Tupaia tana. The sequence goes on from JAKSZU010000007.1 coordinate 96,944,398, forward strand.
CCCTTTCTTAAACACACTGAATTCCCCTTGAGCCCTACCCGCCACCCTCCTCCCCTCTGACAAGTTACCTTTTCAATGTCTTCCGTTAGAATCCGTTATGAAGCCCCTCGTGTAAACAACATCTTGGGAGGGACGAGGATCTATTTTTGAAAGTGTGAAAGGGAGAAATGAGCCAAATGCATTCAGTGTTGTCAGGCGCCGTGACCACGAGCGGATGAGGGGTGGGGTGGGGCACGCTGTGGGCGAGGAGAGGGGGCTCCCTCGCTCTCGTCATCAGTTTTCTCTCAAGCCCAGCCCTCCCTCTGGAAGAGGCACTCAGGACCAATCCTGCAGAGGCAGGCCATTTGCTGTCCTCTTCTCCTAGGAGGAGATGTTTCTGGAGAAAGTTTCGGGGCTACTTCACCTCCGACAGCAGTCAAAAGTCCTGGACTTGGACGATCAGTGCAACCCAAAAGGCGAAGCACCAGACGACTGGTGTCGCAATCCTCGGTGTTGTGTCTTTGCCCTACAGTTTGTCTGAGGGAAATAGCTCTGAGCCGAGCCGTGGGAATGTGTGACCCTCTGCTGGCCCCGGGCAGGTGAAGTGGACACCTGCTAGGACAGCAGTGTCCATGCCAGGCGTGCTCTGCTCTCTGGGACTCGGTGGTCTACCCGACATCCAATGTGCTCAGGCAATGAATGAGTCCTGGAGTGTGATAACCAGAGTCACCTCAGGTTCCAGTTTACAGGGAAATCCTGGCTTACCCCTGTCCTGGCGTCATTATGAATAGCCCTCCCTTTGCACTCTCGAAAAATCCCAGTTTACATGATAAACTACATAGCACCACTCTGACACAGAAGACACTCAGAGGACGATGCACTGGCTCTTTCTCAGCCATCATTCTAACCATAAGCAAGTAACTGCTTTAGAATCTTGGCTCCTCCTTCTTCTCCCAGGGAGAGTCGTGGGAGCGGCCAACTGTCCTCTCTGGCTAAACTGTCTGCTCACCGTCCCTGAGTCACATGGCCCAGCCACATCGGCCATCTCCATGCGATGCTCACACATCCAGGAATGTGGACCTCAGCTGCAGGCATGCTTCACTGCCCTGGGACAGACCTTGAATCAAAAAGGAATGTGCAGGGACCAGCAGTTAGCATAATTGCTATGTCGCTGGACTCCCACGTAGTCGACTGTGGTTCGAGTCTCAGACCCGGCGGCTTAAACTCATGCTGGGCGCGTGTGCGTGCTGCCCAAGATCCTGAGAGTTGAACAGAGGAGGACAGATTGTGGCGTGGCCATCCCCCCCCCGGGGGGTGATTTCTCGCTTTCTGTCTCTCTGTCTCTCTCTGTCTTTCTGGCGTGTGCACGCGCCCTATAGAAAAAACCTTCCCCCCCCAATAAAAAAGGCATGTGCGGATGGTTTCCCACCTTAGGCTTCACTATTTCCACTATAATGCAGGGCCTAATGTGAGGGAAGATATGGTCATTCAGTCCAATATTTGTACAGAAGCAGATGACAAGCGCTAGCCTAACTGCTTGCTGAAGGCTTCAGCTTGGGCAGACGCTCAGTCTCTTCTTTGCAATCACAAGGACAGGCTCCCACACAGGGTGTTCCAAGGGGGAGCCCAGAGAAGGCTTTTGACTAAAGCCGGGTGTGAGACAGCTAACTTGATATCGTAGTACCAACGGGAATAGCAAGGTACTTTTTCTTAACACAGAAATCTATCATTTTCTTTGCTTTTCATCACTTGAGTTTTTTTCCTCTAATATCCTTAACAATAGCTGTATTTCCTACCAAGCTTCAAGGTGTAAAATCATAACATATTTTGCCTCTAAACATAACAGAAAAATCTCCAAGGAACATAATAACTTTTTGTCTCTTTTAGAACTAATCCAAAAAATAAACATTTCATCAACACTGGTTGAAAAAAAAAAATATTATTAGTTAAATTACAGTTTTAAACCATCATGTTTCTGCTTATATCTGGAGATAAATTTATTCTTTATATATAAGATGAACAATCAGATTCTATGATACTGTTTTAATTCATTTTTACACACTCTGTATGTAAGAGAGAAATGATATAAAAACATACCATGAAGTTAATAGAAAGTACTAGGTTATATGATTTTAAGTGAAAAGAGCAGAATACAAAATAATATGTACACTAAGACTACGCCTATATAAAATATTGAACTCTATCACAAAAATAAACTAGTTGTGTAACTGTGGTACGATTATAGGTGTTTTTGAAAATGTATCTAGTATTACTCCATAATCTTTTCAATTAAAATAGAGTATTTCTCAAAAAGGCACACATGAACTGCCATGTTAATCATTTCCACTGGAAGCCCACATACAAGCGCACGGGACACGGACACAGAGGCTTGTCTTGTACAGAGGTCCAGACCTGCTAACCCGCGTTAATCCAAGGCTGGTTTCCTCTGCACCCCTCCACTGCGAGGACCACACGGCAGCAGCCCGGATTGTCTCTAGCTGCTGTTTAAGCTTCCTAACAAGGACCCAGGCAGAAAGGAGCCATACTTCCTGCTCGTGACCACACGAGAAATCTGAACCATGCCTATTTTCCAAGCCATTTCAGGGTTTATGGACAGCCAGGATTTATAAGGAAAACAAAGCAGTTGCCACTGAGTTGAAGTATTAAAGAATGCGTGGTTGCCCAATTGCTCTCCAAAACGCGATTTAGTAAATCCTACAGGAGAAGAGTCTACATTTTAAAGAGGAGGCACAGATACACCTAATCTTTCTAACTCAGCTAGGCTTACCAAGTCTGACAGCCATGGAGGCCCACAATAGGCCTTTCTACACATGGGTCTCCATGTCCTACAGTCAAAGAATTCGAGATAGTTCTCCAACAGGAACAGAAGAACAATTTCTAAATGTATTTATGGTGTTTCTCTCAGGAAACTGATTTGGTACAGAAAGAACAGCAAAGTGAATTTTTTTGTTTGTTTGTTTGTTTGTTTGTTTGTTTTTTGCTTTGATTATAGCTATCAGCATTTGAAAAGTATTTGCTTCTCATGAATGAGGTATTTCACAAGGACAATTCAAGTTCAGCTGGGACATAATTTCCTGTGATTAGTTTAAAATCTCTCTTTAAGGAGCCAGCAGGTGGCATAGAGGTTAAGGTACTGAACTCCTACATGGTTGACCATGGTTTGAGTCCCAGATCCGGTGGCTTGAAAGTCACACTGGGTGTGTGTATGTGCATCCAAAATCCCAGGAGAAGAATGGAAGAGAAGGGATTATGGTGTGGCCATCCCCCTGGGTGGTGATTTCTCACTTTCCTTCTCACTGTCTCTCTGTCTCTATCTCTCAAGCGAGAGCAAGCACCCTAAGGCAAAAAAAAAACAAAAACAAAACAAAACAAAAAACCCTCTTTAACCCAGTAATTAGCCTCAACAATAAAAAGGTAAACAACTGCATAATCACTGAACTTGTGAAGGCTTCTCCACTGAAATGAGCCAGAGAGAACACGTGGCAACTTTGACCTGGTACGTGGGCCAAGGTGCACGGGAAGGGCACCGTCACAGATCACAGCACACCAGGCACTCGCCTCCACTCCTTCTGGCCTTAACCTGCTTCTGAACAGCCTCGTAAAGGGAGGCAGAAAGCCTCTCCGAGAGACCGAAATAGCACCCTGCCGTTTGCATCTTCAACATTGCTCACCTTTGTCATAGAAAAGCTGAGTGTAAATTATGTTCTTTGTTTATTTAAAAGGAACACACACATAATAAATTCCCAAAGAAACTTCCAGACAAGTAGGTAAGAGTCAGCAATATAGGGGTGGGAAGAAATGCTACTGCCTGGCGAAGAGCTGGGCCCTAAGTGGGAGGAATGAAGTGGCGTTTCCTCCCTCCCTCCTTCCCTCTTAGTTGTAATTCAGAATCGGTGTCGGTTAGTTTGTCCTTGACCCTGCACTGGAGCCTTACAGGTTAAGTCTCTACTCAAACATAAAAGCAAAAACAAAGGGAAATCTATCTTCAACTTGGAAAGGAGGTGAAGTCTGCTCCAGCGTGGCTGTGAGGGACACTGGCCACAGCTGAGTGACCTTTCCTTTAAGCGGCTTCCCCATTTCTGCCACCTCGGCCAGAGTTCCCGAGTCCCAGAGGAGATTGCCCCAAACCCCGCTCCTGAGGCAGCTAGCGAGCAATCTCCAGTGCGCCTGTGGGTGTCAGCGAGTTCAGAGTCTCCGAGGAGGATAACCCAGTGAGCAAGGCCAGCCCGGCACCTGCCACCTGCGGCTGGGCAGCCCAGGGCGGGGCGCGGAGGCAGAGCAAGGGGTGAGTGGGCCGGTCAGTCACCTGTACGGAGAGGCCGTCCCCCAGGAGAGATAGTCGGTGGGCCTCGGAGCAGGACGGGGCACGATGGGCTGCTCCACGGCAGTCACGTCTCCTGAGTAGGACTTGAGAAGGGAGGCGTTTTTGTTGGCCAGCATGGCTCTCTCGTTCCTGCGGAACTTGGCTCTTCGGTTCTGAAACCACACCTGGGAGATGGTGGGAAGGGGAGAGGGCACCGAGAGGGGAGGGAAGCAGAGAAGGGGACAAGTGAAATGCAGGTTGGTTTTACCATGTAGTGCCTTCCCAAACACAGGAGGGCAGGACTGCGCGCTCCTGCAGGCCCAGGTCTGCAGCTCGGGCAGGACTGGGAAGTACTTCCAGGAAGCCAGCGCCAGGGTCGGGTCTGCAGCCTGTCCAAAGGACTGCAAGGCATGGCTAGATCTGCTGGAAATGCAGTCGAGAAGAAGGGGCCAGCCGGTGGTCTGGCGGTAAAGGCGCTGGAACCCACATGGCCATTGATGCGATTTGAGTCCGGGCCATGGCTTTAAAAAGCACACCAGACACGTGCGCTTGTGTGCCCAGAACCCAGAGAGGAGAATGGAAGGAAAGGGGTTGGTCATGGCCAGCCCCATCCTCCCCACACACACATACCCGCCCTGGTGGTGATTTCTCACTTTCGCTCTCCCTTTTCCTCTGACTGGGGTGTGCTCTCTAGACAATGGAGAAGGAGAAGGGGGCTGGGTGGCCGAGCAGCAGCCAGCGCCAGGTTCTGTGGGCAGGCCACCTGAAGGTGAGAGCTCCCGCACACGTGCTCCCAGACCCGCCTGGGTGGCCCTGCCTGGGATGCTGTGTCAGTGTGTGTCACTCATGCAATAAAGGAATAATCCTTAGAAAAGGAAACAGAACAAAAATCTTTTCAGACTTTCCCGCACATACAATGACTTTTCTTAAAGTATTCCAAAAAAATCTTCAAAATGTGAAAACTTCATTGGTTTTCATAAGCCTTGTAAGATATTCAAAAATGTCTCTGTCTCCTCAAACGTAAACCCTCTGTCAAGAGTTTAAGAAGATAATGGCCTATTTGAGACCCTGCAGGATGGCACTGCCCAGCTCGCCTTCCTGGGGGCGAGGGCGCAGCTCCGGGGCTCTGGGGCAGTTGGTTAAGGGAGCCATGCAAATCCAGAAAACTGCAGGATAGGTATTTCAGGTGCCAATGTGAGACGTCCCACACGGTGTGGGAGAAGGCGCGTCCAATGTGTGGAATGAGACCGCTGCACACCTCAAGGGGCCACATTCCGTAAAAGCCACGGGGCAGTTCTCAGGGGGCCACGCCATATGGAGGGCCTGAGTGGAACCGGCAAAGGTGGGGTCCGCAGGCCTCTCCTGGGGCTTCCCAGGCTCACGGCCCTTCGGTTCCAACTGAGTCTTGGAATATCCTAGACATAGATGCGACCGTCATGGCGCCCTGCTTCACATCACCTCTCAGAGCAAAACAGAAAACTACTGAAGTCGAGCAGAGGCTGCCGAGGGCTTGGCTTCTGGCCCACCAGGAAGCTGCACCCAGGTCCTGCAGGGCTCCCGCCTCCTTCCCTGTCCCCGCCATTTCTAACTCCTCCGTGGGCACAGCGCTACCTGAAGAGCCCACGTGTGCTGCATGATTTCCAGCCTACATGTGTTCACACCAGGTGCCCCCTGGCCTGTGACAGTCTTCCCTTCACTGCTCAGGTGTCAACGCCCATAGGGTTTTCCAGATTCAACTTTACCATCACCTCCTCTGTGGTGGGGAAGTCTAACAGAATTAGGTAAAACACTGGCTGCACCACTTCAGAGATTCACCCCCGAATCACACCCAGTGTCTGCGCTGCTTTAATTCCCAGACCATTGGAGATAACGCCCCCTGCCCCCAGGGGAGTTATGACCACTGCGACTTACTGAAGTGTGCTCTCTCCCTCCTCCCCAGACACTCCTCTGCTGGTCTCTCACTACTGCTGTACATTCCCTCCACGTCAGAATCACACCACGAGGTCAGGACTGTGTGGTCTGGACATCTGTCTTGTCTGCCCCAGGCCATAACATGCTAAGGAGAGCCAGAGTCTTATTCGTCCCCAACAAGCCAAAAATAGATTCGAGACTAAATAGGTGCTTGATAAATGTTGGGAGGAAAAGAGGGAGAGGGAAAAAAGAGGAGAAAAAAGTGAATTTTGCAGAGACAGATAAAACCTGGCCTCCTTCCGAGAGGCCATGACGGTCTAGCAGGGGAGTCTGGGCCACACTCAGCTCGGCATAATTCACATGTTACAGCACATGCCGTAAAACCACGGAGCCGAGCCGGTGGGACTGCTTCAGACCAGGCAGGGGTGGACTTCGTGGAGCCAGAGTGAAGCTGAGGAGGGTGCTCTGTCCAGTCCCTGAGCAAGTGCTCACTGCTCTGGAAGGTGTCAGAACACGGTGGGACAGGAGAGGAGGAACGAGAAATCAGTTCCCCTGTGTGAGAAAGGCATGTGCTGTATGGAAGGGCAAGATAGTCCCTCGACTCAGAGACTGTTCTTCTGCACATTTTTTTCCATTTCTACCATTGCTTTGCAGAGGTTTCTTTCCTTAAAATTCAGACCACTGTGGTCAAGGGGACTTGAAGGTGTTGAGGGTTACTGGTCTAATCACTTGTTGTACAGGATGAGGTCAGGGTACAAAGATGAGACCTGCAGGGTGGGGGGTACGGTGCTGTGGCGAGCAGCCTGGGGAGGGAGAGGCCCTGGGGTCGGGGCCAGGGGGCGCTGGTGAGCAGGGCTGAGGGCTGTCCCTGTGGGCGGTCTCTCTTGAGCCCTGAGTGACTCCCTGATGATCCACGGGGCATCGATAACGGCCCTTTTGTGCCTGACATTTTCATTGTGTCTTGGGGACCACTTTCAGATGGGCCCTGTTTCCCAGGTAGAAACCCCCCTCACACTTTCTCTTCAGGCTGAGGGCACTGCCCGGCTCCACACCCACCAACAGGTGGGTCTTATGCCCTGGCAGAGACCCTTGCTTGTAGCTAAGTCCCTGTGGGTTAAGAGGGGTGACATCTGCAAACCCAGACTAAATAACACAGAATGCCGTTAGGAAGACCAGACAAATCTGACCCACTCCCTGTCCAAAAGCTGCCTGCCCCAGCAGTGCAGCAGACAAGGGGGCTCTTTCTACAGAGCAGCAAAGCACTCCTTGGGAAACTCCTTAGCAGGAGACACCTACTCAGTTCAAGGCCACTGTGTGGTAAATGCGTGAACTCTGGATCTGGGCGTCTGTGTTCGAACCCTGTCCCAGCCATTTCCTAGCTGTGTGAGGTGGTGCAAAACACTTCGACCTCTGGTGCCTTGGTCTCCTCAACTACAAGATGAAGACAACTATCCACATCACTGACTTGGTGTGACAGTTAAGTAGTTAGGCAGAGAGCAGTACTTGACACACGTGGGCTTGAGCACTGCTACTTACTATATTGTTACCATGTTATTATTACTACTGGTTTATTGTCATATTCTAGTATTATTTTCTAGCATCTGGCTTGCCATCAATGTGTCACAGAATTAATGTCAGAAAGAATTGCTATTAGCTCTTTTCCCTGCTTTATCGTATTTTTTCCCACTCTGTACAGACACTCTAAGGATAAATAAAATTAACTACTTGAATGTGGGCACACTCAGACCCTGAGTACCCCCAGGGTACTCCCCGAGATATCCGTAAGTGTTCATAACAAGTGTCTAGAGGGACTGTGCATTCCTAAGGAAGGCCTGGGGAGGGAAGCTGAGGGGAGCAGAGAGTTCATCTCTTGGGCCACCATAGAGCTCGAATTGAAAGCTGTGGGTGCAGAGTCTCATGCTCAGGTGTGAATCTGGAAGGGTCAGAGGCAACAGAGAGGAGAGACCACCCCTGAAAGACCCAGCCTACCCACTCATGTGACTTTAAAAAGACCATGCAGAGCTAGAATCTGGGCACTGTCCTCATGTTGCCCCGGTCACCCTTAGTGGGGCAACTTAAGTTCTGAGGCAGCCTCGGCAGCCTTGACCTGGCCCCGACATGTGAGTACCTGCACTCTGGCCTCGGTGAGGTTCACCCGGCGAGCCAGGTCCTCTCGCACAAAAGCATCGGGGTAGTGTGTTCGCTCAAAGACGCGCTCCAAAGCCTGCAGCTGGCTGCTGTTGAAGGTCGTCCTGTTCCTCCGCTGCTTTCTCTTCTTCTTCTCCTCTGAGTTCATCTGGTCATCTGGAATAGAGGACATGTGTGACAAGGGCCAAATCACGTTGGGTGGCAGCTGGCGCATCAGTACAAGTCTCCCGTGAGCTATCGCTGCAATTGCTCGCCCTCATATCAGAGCGTGCAGCAAAGGGCCAGGCTCCCTGGGCGCCATGGACCCACAGCCGCTGGGACACGGGTTGTCGCTCCTAACTCCGGCGCCAGACCTGACCCGTCAGAGACAGGATGCACATGCCCCTTGGAGCCTGAGTTTTCAAAAAGAGCTAGAGGAAAACGTCACTCCTGCCTGCATCCTGCAGACTGCTCTAGAGTCAGGGGAACTGGAACAGATTGCTTCATGTCTTATTACCTTAGACGGCCCTATGTTCACTCATTGAGTTTCATAACCAAGTAGACCAACTCTCTCCTGGCTCCCTCTCCACATGTACACCTGAACATAAGTGCAGGCTTATATAAGGAGAAGAAACTGTGTTCAAACCAAACAAGAGAGATTTGTTCTTCCATGTAGTCTCCATGAAGCGGCAATTAATGCCTAGATACGCTTACTCCAGGCTCTGTGCTATTTCTTTTTTTTTTTTTTTTTTTTGAGAGATTTTTGCTATAGGGCGAGTGCACTCGTCAGACAGACAGAGAAAGACATTAGAAACAGAAAGCGAGAAATCACCCCCCGGGGGTATGGTCACGCAGCAATCCCTTCTCCTCCATTCTCCTCTCAGGATCTTGGGCATGCACGCACACGCGCCTGGCGTGAGTTTTAAGCCACCGGGTCCGGGATGCAAACCGCGGTCGACTACGTGGGAGTCCAGCAACATAGCCATTACGCTACCTGCTGGTTCCCTCTGTGCTGTTTCTAAGCAGGCTTTCAGGCCTCAGCCAGCACCAGCACCATTGGCCCGAACCAGCACCAGCCTGGAGCTCGCCCCATGAGAACCTGAGAGTGGGAATAGCATGGGGAGGTCCCCGAAACAGTTTCATTTAATCCTGATTCTAGGCCACTGAGATCTCCAGGACCTTCCAGAGGCTCATAGCCCCAAGTTTTCACCATCAAGATCCCCTCTTGGAGGACCAGCAGATGGCATGATGGTTACATCTCTGGGCTCCCACATAGTTGATCATGGTTTGAGTCCTGGACCTGGCAGCTTAAAACTCATGCCAGGCACATGTGCATGCATGCCCCAAATCCCAAGAGGATGATGGAGGAGAAGGGATTGCAGCGTGGCCAACCCCCCTGGGGGTGATTTCTAGCTTTCTGTGTCTCTGTCTCTCTGGTGAACACACATGCCCTATAGCAAAAAATCTCTCTCAAAAAAAAAAAAAATCCCCACTTGGTTTCCTCTGAGTTCCTCCAAAGGCACCAGAGGCCAGCTAATCACCTGCCTGCTGCCCCTAGTCGGCCCCCATCAGGAGAGGTGGGCTGTGGAATGGAACGGGATGCTAGCCGAGCTAAGGCCAGCACCCTGAGGCCCGAGCCTCTGCAGAGCTCATGCCCTTTCAGGAATGCACAGCACCAAGCTGCCACAGCCCATGGCCCAGAGTGCAGGCAAGGTCTGACGGAGTGCACTTACACTTCCAGTAGCTTCTCCTCAGAAAGGCTCAGCCCAAAGACAAGTAGGTGGAGTTGGAGTGAGGCTGGGGAGAGTGAGCTTGACCTTCTGCTCCACCTTTAACAGAGAAGAGCTCTCAGGAGTATCTCGCCTGTGAAATCTCCTGATTCTCTCTGATCATAAACCTACACACACTCACAAAACTGCTAGCCGAATCATGATGCCCTAAGAATAGCAGCATCTACTTGATCCATGATATTATTCTTACAAATTAAGGCAAGTTCTGCTGGAAGATAGAACACGCTTAAATCCCGAAGCTCCTTCCCAGATCTCTCAGGGCCTGAAAACTGAGGCCTCAGTCTTTTCCAAGAGACTCTGCATTTGTCAATGCTGCCTTGTCAGCAACCCAGTGACTTTCTTGCACTTTCTTTTCGGATGGCCTCCCTGAGTCCTCCCAATGACACGTTTCCTCTCGATAAGTAAAGCCCTGGAAGTACTAAGTGCTTGCTGAATTTGGTTTTAGGGAAAACATGAAGTGTCCCTTGTCCTTAGAAAGCTTTCTGCACAACTCCTATGATTTCAACCAGATCCCTCCAGGCAAAGAAGCTGCCAGCAGCAACCTCTGTTTCAGGGCTGCGCTCTGTTGATCATCTCTTTGGTTTTTACCTTGGTGGTGCCTCAGCTAGGAGCCTGGTTTGACGGCATTTCTGTGCCACCACAGGAAGAATGTCAGACCAGCTGCGTTTGGGAACAAAGCCAGCTTCATCACAGTTTCTAGGATCTACCAAAGCCTAGACCTTTCCCAGTAACAGCGCCAATTATACCTTGTTGGCTATTTGCAAAACTAGTTTACGATGATGTCAACACTAGAATTCAAACTCTTGGGAGCAAACTCCCTTCACCAGCTGTCTTGCATCTTTACTCTCCCTCTTATTTAAGAATTTGGAAGCATTCCCCTGGTTCCCATTCTTTTATCTAGACCCTTTGTCTACAGATCCATATGCCTTTCCCTTCAGGTCTCTCCAGGTCATCAAGCTTTGTGACAGCACTTAACCTAAATTCCATGCCCTCTTTAAACACAAGTCTGCAGACCACCATTAGCTTCCACACCTTCCCCAAACTGAGACCATTTAGACAGACCTTCAGCTGTTACTTTTAATCATATCAAGGAAATCCCTTAGTAAGCCAAATGCGTAACTTTTTCTTCTCTCAAAGAAAATTCTTTCTCAGGTTTAACCACAAATTCTAAATCCTTTATCCTCTTTTATAAGCATTTTTCTTCTTGTACTGCCAAACTCTGAGAATACTTTATGTTTCATTCTTAGCACGACGGCCTGTTACATAATCTTGCAGTAGTTCTCTGACATCTTCCTCTGTTTGCTCAAATTCCTATGACTGTCCACCGTAACCACCAACTCCCCTGACGTGGGAGTAAGGGAAATGGAGAATTATAGTTTATGACAGGGAATAAATAGCTATGATGACCTGACACGATTCCAGCAAAAGTTTCCCAGTGAATGTTCTTGTTGTTTTTAACAAATGAAAATACCAGTCCAGATCATGTTGAAGGTGAGAAAAGACACGCAAATCATGGGTCCGGGGAGTCTGGATCTGGCAAATGTCCTTCCAAGTGCAGGCGTGATAGAAAGAGACAATGAGTGAGCAGCAGAGACGGCTGGAGCGGCAGCCCTCTGGCCTGTCTTTGCTCACAAGTCACAGATGGCGAGCTCCCTGCTCTCCTCTGAGAACACAGAACAGGACCCAGCAGGGTATCTTCAGCAGCAGGGAAGGAAATGTAAACATGGTGAAGTTTACAAATACAGGCACCTGAAGGACCTGTGATAAGCATGCTTAGCAGATTTGGGGCTCTGGTTGAATATAAGGGGAGTAGAGCAATCTCTTTATCATTGCAGAAAGAACATCTTTCTTAAAACAGCTGCAGCAAGGCTGACTTGGAAACAGGTTGTCTAGGGTGCTGATGTCCTGTTGGGTGTGAGGCTTGGTATTCTGCAATGGGTGGGATGCACCAAGCTGCAGGATAACCACAAGAGACCTGAGTGCATTTTATCGAAGTTGTTAGGTTTCAAGTCCAAGGTGTTGATGGATCTCACAATTTTATTGATATCTGAGTAAATTATAACGTGCAGTATTTCCACTCCTTTTTTTTTTCTTTTGGAGAGGTTTTTTTTTCTGCTATAGGGCGCGTGCACTCGCCAGACAGACAGAGAGAGACAGAGAGACAGAAAGTGAGAAGTCACCCCCCAGGGGGAATGGCCACGCCACAATCCCTTCTCCTCCATTCTCCTCTTGGGATCTTGGGCATGCACGCACACGCGCCCGGCGTGAGTTTTAAGCCACCTGGTCCGGGACGCGAACCGCGGTCGACTCTGTGGGAGTCCAGCAACATAGTCATTACACTAACTGCTGGTCCCAGTATTTCCACTCCTTTAAGAAAAGCAAGCAAAATAGCCCTATAAACAGTAACTTCGCTTGGAATGAGTCATGAAATATTGGCATGAGTCATGAAAAATTGGTAATTGTCTACTCGAATCTGCTTACTTTATAAATGAGGTAAATGAGACCTGTAAGAATAATATGACTTTCCTAAGTGCAAGTTAGGACTTGTAGCTAGAGCTGGCACTCCAGCACTCCAAATCCCACCCCACTCTGATGTGCAAGCGACAGTACACCCACTGCACAGGAGAGGGACAGTAACACGGCAGAGGCGCAGGCTGAAGCCACTCCCCAGGAAAACACTTGGGGAAAGACAGACCTTTCCATACTAGCTGTTACAGAGCGGGTCTAGGAGAGGGTCGAGGTGTCATTTTGACCCAGACTTTCTTGCACTTTCTTTTCGGATGGTCTCCCTGAGTCCTGGCTTCACACCTCAGTGCGTGCAGGGCCACTGCAGCACGGGAGTATCCTGTCTTCCATCCTCCCCCACAACCACACTGGCATTTCTCTTTCACTCTTAGACATGGTTCCAAGTGTCTGTTTTCTCAGCACATCCCGAGTCCTACCTCCTCTATAAAACTCTACCGAGAGCTCCCCTGCAGATGGATCTCGCCATCATCTAGTATTTTATCAATAGTACATCATCAAATACCTTTAGAAAATTATAGTTCTTTATCAGATGTAAATGTTGTGTAACCTTAAAACACTCAGATATTCATATAGAAAAGAGATAAGGTCCCTTGATGATAAATTTAGTGACAAAAAAGTTAACAGAGTTAGAGTAATATTGCAGCAGAGAAGATGTTCCAAAATAGTCAAATCTTAGTGATTTGCCTGAAATTTTAAAGGATTGAATAATTTGTTCATTCCACTTATTCCTTTTAACAGTACATTGCACATAATTATGTTAGTTAATTTTTGTCTCTGTATAATTTTATCTGTGAAAAAAGATTTCTTAAAATGAAGCTTTTTCTTTCTGTCTTTTTTTTTCTCTTAAAATAGGGCATGTATGCTCACCAGAGAGAGACAGAGAGGGAGAGATGGAAAGTGAAAAGGCACCCCCCCAGGGGGATGGCCACACCAAAATCCCTTCCCTTCTATTTCTCGTCTGGAGATTTTGGGTACACAACATGCTTCTCAAGCCACCACACCCAAGACTAAACCACGCTGTTGGCCATGTGGGATCCAGCTGCCTTAACCTCCACACCACTAGGGGCCCACATGTAGCTTTTTCAAACAGGTTCATCATCAGGTTTAGAAGTAAGAAAAGCTTTGAGGTTCAATTCCTCTGTAAATACAAGAATTAGTCCTTCATTTTTATCTTACCAGAAAAGCAGCTCCCAGAGGAACGAATGATTTAACCAGAAACACACGAGAGACACTGAAGAGAATGTTTACAATTGAGCGAATGTTAGAAGACGCAGGAAGCACTTCTGCAGGAAAGAGGGCGAGGCCCACGGTGGGGTGCCGGGCACTTAAGGGTGAGTTACTGAGAGCAACAGCTTGCCCTGGGCTTCTCATGCAGCTCACTCTGGATCCCTCTGGCTGCAGAAGCTGCACTGGAGGGCCGGGAAGGAGCAAGAAGTGCCACCCTCCAGCGAGGACCAGGCCGCACGTGGTGACACCCTCCATGCACACTCCACGCGGGCTTTGGTCAACTTCAGTAGTCCCTGACCCTCTTTGGCTCAGAGGCCCTGTGAGAAGAGCCTTAGAGACTCCAATGGTCATCCAGATGTAATTTAAAGGTACAGTAAAATCATATTTTAGGAATAAAATCGAGGAAAAATGTGTTTTCTCTGTCTGAATCACATCAATTTGGGAAGAAATCTGATGCCAGAAAATAAAATGCCAGCCTCGGTAGCAGAAACCAACCACCACATCAAAGTCTGTCATCTGCCTTTTGGTCAAAAACATGGTCGGCAAGCAGGTCAGAAGTGCAGGCTGCAGCACAGCTCGCGGCCCTGAAATGTCCTGGAGGAAAGGGCGCTCCACAGCAGCTACTTACTTTAATGAGATTTGTGTGTGACAGGCCCTGTAACTTGGAAAATTGAAAGGCAGTGTAATTGCGAAAGCCACTAAAAACCACTTCACTTGTATCGCGAAGCCTAGGGTAGTGGTGACAGGCTGCGACGCTATTTGCGATTCTTCGGTTACGCTTAGTTACTGAAACTAGGACGGCACCTTTAGACACGTGGGTAAGCAGCACGCGGCGCCGAGCTGGAAGGACGGGGCAGCAGGACTGAGCTCGGAGCTGCATGGCGACTAAAGCCCGGGTCAGGAGCACGCCCGTGCCTTCAGCCATGGACCCCTGCAGCTGCCGTGAGCAGGCACTCTCTGCCCGCTCTGGTGCCCATCTAGGCAGCTACTGTCCACCTGCGAGTGTCGCCCCTGTCCAGCAGCCAGGCCCTGAGCTGCGTATGGTCGTGTCAGACTGCCCCATAGCACACAGTTGGCTTACCTGTCGACAAGTATCATTCAAAACCTTAGGAAACAGCACTAAATGTTATTTGGGAAATGCTGCATGTTTTTGGAGAATAAAATACTCTAACAAGTGTGAACTAGCATTATTTTGAAGGGTCAGTGGCTCTGAATAAAGCTACAATGGTTCTGCAGAGACACCTCAAAGCTCAGCCCTCCCCTTATAGACACCCCTACCCGGAAACGAACGGCTCTGCAGACGTGAGGTGCCACACCTGGGCTGGTACTGCCCTTGCCCTTCCATCTCTCTCGAACAGATACTTCCCCAAGGATTCAGACCACGTCGCCTTGCCTGCTGTGACCCCCCCGTGTCCAGCACAAGGGAGCCTCCCACGCCGTCTGTCTGGGAACTCATGGCTGAGGCCACGTGGATCACTTCCTCCAGGCTGGCGTCTTCCACGTGATGGCGAGTCTGCTTCTTAACAGAACTCCAGAGTGCAATGTCTGTTTTCATATTTAATTGAAGATCTTCCTGATGCTCAGTAAATAGTTAATAATCAGACATGAAGCAGTCCTATGTTAGTCCTAACTGTAGAAGTTGAGTTACCAGAGAGATTACCTTATCTTTGTTAAAGACATAAAACTCTCACTTCGGATACTAAAGCCACCCCCAAATTCCCTGTGAATGAATCACTGATTTACTCATTTTTCAGTTCATTGTAAGATACAAAATAAAAAGAGAGAGAGAGAAAGAGAGCAGAAATCATAGCATTTTCATCAGACCCAACCAGCTGTACCTGGGGACGGAGCACAGCAGAGTAGGCTAGAGAGCGAGGAACAGCCTGTGTTCTCCCACAGACCCTGCTGGCTTCTGCTGTGTGGCCTCGGACTGGAGGCTTCAGTTCTCTGGCCCTCAGTTTTCAGGATGACAAAATGGAAGTAAGATGACCTACTTCCTAGGGCCATGGGAGGGTTTCATGAACACACAGGAGGCATGCCACCTGGCACGTAGTAGGCCTTTGGTGAGTGGTGGTTTTTATGACTGGGCTCACAGCTGCTGTCCTCCTTTCCGCTCTCTGGGTGCTGGCACCTGCTACCCCGTAAGGTTTCTATGACAGAGGAACTGCAGGGAAATGGGAAGGCCACTGTACTGTGTTAAAGGGCTTGATCAGGTTTGAGGAAGAGCATAACTGAATTGTGGATCCAGAAAGATTAATGAAAGGCTTAAAAATGAGCCCTAGAATGGAGACACAGTGAAAAACTAAAAACTGCACAGGGAAATCACACATAGATGTTTGTCCCAAAGCTCCACTTAAGACACTTTTCTGCTGTTGTCAATTCCTGACTTTCTCACGAGCCGATATTCCTTTCTCACAAGTGTTCAGGCGGCGAGCAGATTCTAGCACACAAGTAAAACCTGGTACCATTAACAAGCACTCTTATGAGAAACTGGTTTTGAAAACACATGGGAAAAAGAAGGCCAAGGGCTAAAGATGGGCTATGAAGATTTATGATCACCCAGCCCATCGCTTTGGGTGAGCTAATTTGGTTGCTACACGTCTGAAAATGAAAAAAGTTAAGGGGAAAAAAGGAAAAGCACTTTGGTAAATTCCAAAAGGATGAAAAGAAACCAAGGAAAGCAAAGTTCTGGGAAGAGAGTGAGTTCTGGCGGAGACTCTAAATGCTTTCTCCGGCTGTCATATTCCAGGTGTGTGGTCCCCGTGGCAATGCTGGCATTTGACCAGGATGACAGAGAGCTCTGAGCGAGACATGTGCTCTCGTCTCTTGTGGCAGTGTTTTCCTTGCAGTGAGACTTGTCACTTGGAAGAGGACACCACATCAACCTCAACATTACCGGTAGAAATTAGTGTCTTAATGAGGCAATCGTCACATCACTTTTTCTTGGAATTCTGTTTTGGGTTATAATTTGTAAAGTTCTAAAGAAAAATCTGGTAAAAACAGGGGTTGGAGGGGGACGCTAGTAGAAGCAGACAGCAATAAAGGACATATACAAAATTAGCCTGTAGGCTCCTCTCTTGGAAGGACAAGAGTAATGGAACAATGGCTCTTCTGCTTGAGGAAAAAGGCAGTGAGGGGGCTGACAGGTGGTTTGGTGGTTAAGGAGCTAGACTCCCATGTAGCCGACTACAGTTTGAGTCGCAGACCTGGTGGCTTGCTTTCTCACTTTCCCTCTCTCTCTGTTTCTCTCTGGTCAAATTAAAAATAATAATAATAATAATAATAATAATAATCAATACAATAATTTTTTAAAAAGGCAATTAGAAAGCATCTCAAAGTCAGCAGGTGCCATAGTGGTTAAGGCGCTAGACTCCCCCATGACTGACTGCGGTTCAAGTCTCAGACCTGGCAGCTTGAAATTCACCTTTGGGCATACGTGTGCATGCATGCCCAAAACCTCAGGAAGAAAATGGAAGAGAGGGGGTCATGGTGTGGCCATTCCCCCATTGGGGATGATTTCTCACTTTCTCTCCACCAAGTGCACACACCCTATAGCAAAAATTGCTCTCTAAAAAAAAAGAAAGAAAAAAAAAAAACACTTAAACTCTTAAAAAAAAGAAGCATGAATTGTATTTCCTCATAATTTCTCACTGTGAGTTAAATGGACAAAGACCCACAGCAGAGAAGGCTGTAGGAAATGAGAATTAGCTTTATCATAAGAGGTGGAAGCGAGGGTCACCAGTGTGGTGGGTGTGCACCAAGGGCTCTGTGACGCGAGGTGGGGTAAATGAGGAGGTCCAGAAACGAAGTGGAAGCCCCTTCCCGCCATTACTCTGGTCTTGGATACCAAACTAATCTGAAGAAGGAGACATGCTAACATGGCCTACATATGAAGCATAAGATTTCCAAGTAGTGCTTAGGTGAGAGAATATTAAAATTCTCATTAAAGAACAAGAAAAGTTAAAGCATAAACAGTAACTTAAATCTTGCCATATTTTGAGAAAAATAGCACTCTGTAAAATCTCTAGGTTCTAATTGGTAAAATGGGTTGCTGCCTTAGACAGTTCAGGCTGCCATAACTAAAACCATAGACGAGTAGGTTCACACAACAGAAATAGATTTCTCACCATTCTGGAGACTAGGAAGTTCACAATCTGAGTACCACCCTACATAGTTCCTGGTAAGGGCTCTCTTCCTGGCCTGTGGACAGCTGTCTCCTTGCTGTGTCCTCACGTGGTAGAGCTAGAGAAAGCAAACTCTCGGTCTCTTCCTAAGACCATCATGAAGACCCTATGCTTATAACCTTATCTCAACCTAATTACTGCCAAAAAGTCTCATCTCTTTTTATTGAGAGGTTTTTGCTATAGGGCACGTGTGCTCGTCAGAAAGACAGAGAGAGACAGAGAGACAGAAAGCAAGAAATACCCCCCCCCCAGGGGGGATGGCCACGCTGCAATCCCTTCTCCTCCATTCTCCTCTCGGGATCTTGGGCACACACGCACATGCACCCGGCATGAGTTTTAAGCCACCGGGTCCGGGACGCAAACCGTGGTTAACTACGTGGGAGTCCAGCGACATAGCCATTACGCTAACTGCTGGTTCCCATCACAAACTTTTCAAAACATAGAATTAAAGTACAAAGTTTCTTCAGTGCAAATACATCTTGAAATTTATGCATAGTTTTTTCATAATACACATTTTTCATAAACTTTTTGAAGATCCCCCACATGTGTATTAAGTATTATGGGGGCAATTGTGGAAATGGCTTTGGATTAGAAATCAGGGGACTTGGATTTTAATTCAGGGGAGCTACTGATCCAGCTGTTAGGTTACCCCTGTGTCCTCACTGACACAATTACAGGTAGGACAATGTAAGATCTCTTTCAAATTAGGCATTGTGAATTTTTTTTCCAGTACCTAGCCCTTTCAATAATCTTTTGTTTAAAGTGATGATTGAATTATATACTTTCGATGGGGTGATGGTGGGATTTTTTTTTCATTTGTTTTTAAGAAAACCTTAAACTGGGTTATATATTTATGTGTGTGTGTGTGTGCATGTGCGTGTTTGTGTGTGTGTATATGTATATATGGTTCAAGTCCCAGACCCGGCAGCTTGAAACTCATGCTGGGTGCATGTGTGTGCATGCCCAAGGTCCTGAGGGGAGGATGGAGGAGAAGGGATTATGAATTTTAGACATGTATATGGGGAGACAGAAAGAGTGAGAGAGACTGTACCATAATCACCATGCTGGGGGAGCTTAGGTGGCTGATAGACTCCTCTGCTCCCAAAGGATTCTGCGGGAATAACTCTCCATACTGAAATCAATGTCGATTTCTATTTTAAAAGAAATATGTTTACCTACAAGCACAATCTGGAGAAAAAAGAAACCTAGGCCTTTTCTAAGAGACAGTTCTATTCTCCGAGTTTACTAAAAGGAATAAATACATACTTCTTATCTTTCCTCACCATCCTCGACCTCCTAGCTAAGGGCTGGGTTGCATTCATCTTGCTGCAAACAACGGCTGCATCTGCTGCCTTAGGCTAACAGCGGTCACACTCAGTTTTGGCCTCCGAGTTCTCGCAGTGTCTTATTCATTCGTTTGAACAAATATCCCTTGAGCATCTACTACATCCAGTCTTGCTCTAAGAAACCTCATGTGTGGTCTGCTTGTAAAAGGCTTTATGACCTATTCAGGTAAGGAAGCCACGAGCACTTGAAAAATAAGGTAACAGTAGAGAAAAGATGTTCCAGACGTGGTGGCCATCAGAGCCGCAGAGGACTGAAGAGGAGGACAGAGACACCAAAGTGGCACTGGGTCAGGAGACGTAGCATGAGCCTCCCATCCTTGAGGCTGAGCAGCCCAGCGTGCCCCCGGTGGTGATGCAAACACTTTGCTGCCTGCCATCTGTACCCTGCTTGCACCTTGTCTCTGTTGCCCAACCACACGTTCTGGGCCTTGTCCCGCGCACTGATACTTTATATTGATGGTTCCTTCTCCTCTTCTGAGTCTCGGCCTACCTGTCTGCTCCCTGCTGGGACCTTCTTTGGTCACCAACCGGGTGACCTTATTCTCCTCCTCCTTCTCCCCTAGATCAGAACCACGCGCTTCCTCACATCCCCAGCAGCCTGTAGTTGCATGCTCATTATCTCACACTCCGATGATTCTCCAGGAGGGCCCTTTCTCTGACTTGCTTGCTGTGGTATTCCAGCATCTGACGTCAGTGCCTGCATCCCTCAGGCACTTTTCCTAGAATAACTGAACGCATATGCCAAATGCGCTTGTTGAAAATCTCCATTCTGTACACCTTGGTTGATTCGCACTTGGCCAAGAAACATGGCAGCCCCTTCAGGGATCTATTCTGTAAGAAGACCTAATCATACAAGTCTCCTGTAATGAAGGTCTGCCGCGTTCTCTGTAAGGATGCGAGTCCCAGGAGCACGTGTCTTGCACGTACGTTCTGTGTGTGTGACACTGCCTCGGTGATGATCTCCCTAGTTAGAGTGTAAGCTTTGAAGGTAGGTGGACAAAGCCCTCTCCCTCTCCCTCACGCTTGACCAACATCTGGACAATGACAACACACAGAATCATGGACCTTCTTGCTCCCAGCAAAGATAAAAGGAGTCTCAAAAGACATGAACTGCTACAACCATTTCAGTGTTCCCCAAGATGTAAGCTTAGCTTTAAGTGTGTTTTCTTTTAGCTAGTCATTTCCAGCCACTGTGCTTTCTGTTCCCTTTCACTGGCGAAGGAGCGCCGGCAGAAGTCTGGCTACCTCCGGCTCCAGCATTCGGGAACATTACTGCCTGTTGACCACACCTCAGCCTTAATTATACGGTAATTTCCTCTCCCGGGATTTGTGACTGTTTTAACTGGTAGAGAAGTCGATGCAGTAAGGTCATATGAAAAGAAAAAAAGTTAAATTTGGGCAAAACATCCAAAAATCCGTCTAAAATAATCTCATCCCACTGAATCATGTCTCCTGTTGCCGAACAGCCCTAAGTCCCTGTTAAGAGGTGACTCTGTCTGCTGGAGTGGAAATCTGTGAAGAATCCCAGTGTCACGGTGACTCATAGCACGGCCCCACTTCCAAATCCCCGTCAACTAAAGTTGTCAGAAGAATTCGTACTACTTGACTCAAAACAGGAAGAAGCCAGGATGGAGGAAAGACCGAACAAAAGCTTTACTGGTTAAAGAGAACTGGCAACTGAGAAGGAAGGTCAAGGTTAAGGGCAGCGACTCCCGTCACCTCAGGGCTATTCTCTCCCGACACCTGCTTCCGGTGTGCCCTCCATGCCAGCTACGGCAGCCTTCTTCCCACACCCCTCAACCCTTTCTCAGGTTTCATCTATTTTTACGTTTTCTCCACTTCTTAATGACAGGACTTGGATGGTGACATGGTGACTCAAGAGCAAGGACAGACAGGGACAGGCTAGTGTTTCTTTTCCCACAGGACCATTTCCTCTGGGGCCGGTGGTACAGCGATAACAAGGAATTCTCAAAGGCTCGACTACATGGGAAGTGCCAGGTTTGCGCCCAGATACCTCCTTCAACATGCCAAGTGTGTGAAGGTCCCCATGATCTGCGTCTGGCTGAAGCCGGGGGTGGATCTTGGCATGACGACCCTGTGGGGGTGTCTGTGTCTCCTGGTGCATGGAAGAAATTAAAAAAAAAAATCCCCAACCACTGATAAAGTGTTTAGTCTTTTATTGCCAACTTTCCCATTTCTTCTCTACCCCTCTGCAATTTCAGCTAAAATGGCACAGGGTTTAATGATGTGGCTGTCTCAGAAGGCAGAAACCTTAAAATAAAGGCGCTTCCTTAGCATGTTAGGGGTAAATGAGAAGCTTTTATGAACTAGGAATTCTTACAGGAAATATATATTGATTAGGTAGAGAGCAAGAGCTGGGATTTTAGAAAATCAAATTTAATGCTTGCTGAAAATCAGTTAAATAAAAATGTGTATACGTACAGTGACTGATTGGGAAAAATTGGGGGATATCCGAAGATGTATTTTTTTAAGTTAATGCCTTATCTTTATTCTATTCTATTTTATATTTTTTTTCAAGCCACCAGATCCAGGACTCAAGGTATGAAGTCAGTCATTTGGGACCCAGAGCCCCAGCCACTACACCACTGGCTGGCCCCCCAAAGCTGCATTTAAACATTTCATGTAGCCAAAGAGAGACTTACTCAGCTGTACTTCACAGCCCCTGCTGCGCTCACTCACTTTGCTCAAAGCATTATTTCTTTTCTTAAAACATTTATTTAAGTATTTATTTGTTGCAATTTGGGTCACTGGGTCTGGGCCTCAGACCAGTTAGCCACGTGGGACCCAGCTGTCTTAATCTCCATGTCACCTGCCAGGCCCTAACATAATCTAACCTTTAAAAGTGGAGAACAGGACCACCAGGTGGCATGGTGGGTAAGGCACTGGATCCCACATGGCCGACTCCACAGTTTAAGTCCTGGACCTGGAAGCTTGAAGAACACACCAGGCGTGTGTGCGTGCACGCCTGAAATCCTGAGAGGAGAAGGGACTGCAGTGTGGCCATGCTCTCTAGGGAGTGATTTCTCACTTTCTGTCTCCAGCCACTGCACGAGCCCTTTGACAAAATCAAAAGCAAAAATTAAAAATTTTAAATAAAATAATAAAAGTGGGGAACATAATTTCTTATACAATGTGTGTGTGTGTGTGTGTGTGTGTGTGTGTGTGAGAGAGAGAGAGAGAGAGAGAGAGATCCCCCTGGAGGACCCTCAGTTGAACTGGTAACGACATGCTGTAAACATGAGAGCTAGATGCAGCCCCAGTGGCCCACAGGGCCAAGGGCCAGCGGCTGCCCTGTGGAAGATTCTGGACTGGACTGTGCACAGCCCCTAGAAGTGCTGAGAGCTCTCGTTACTGCCTAGCCTGCGCGAACACTGGTAACTCACTTTCACGTATTAGTTTCTAGCAGAAGCTTCCAGACCATGTAATAGCATTGTCTGCTGGACTTGACTGTGAACAAAAAACACTTTAAATAAATATTTCTGATGTTTAACATTTCAATAAATCAAGGCAGAGTAAGCAGGGCTCCAAGTGAAGCCAACTGCCACCTTGGTCTGGTGGGCACAACTGAGCGCCGTGTCGGCGGAGTCTCAGCCTGCTACACACGGCAAGCAGGACAACGTGGCAGACAGAGGGTTGGGTGCCTTCAAGATGAACCACCACGGATGTTCCGCCATTAGACTCTGACGGTTCATATCACACATAGAGACCATCCCAGTAAAACCCAAGAATATGCAAGCTTTGGAAACATCTGCAGCGTGCATTTCAACGTCCAGACCAAAGCCACTAGGAAAGTTTTGTGAGTCCCTCTAGAAGAGCAGTTTCTTGTCAAAGCTGGAAAAATAATGGCACGAGACATTCAGCAACGACAGAATCTCGGCCTGTTAGTCAGATTCCACGCCGGCGCCTCCTCCAGGAAGGGGATCCAGAACACGGGTCATGCCCCAGACTGAGTCTGATACTGGACTTAGGGAACAGGTCATGTGCAGAGGGCAGTCTGCTGGGGAGTCTGTTTACACATCTCTGTGTTCCAACAGACACTATCAGGAAGGTGTGTGTGTCTCCCAGATCATCATTCTGGAGCCGATGAGGAGGCAGGAAGACGCAGGTCCCTGCCTCCCAGAGTCAGTCCTGCTCCACGAGGCCCCAGGAAGAACAGAGCGCAGGGAGAGGGCGAATCCACTCACAGCTGCAGGACGGCTGTGGGGACCGTGGCCATAAATCAGGCACGTCCTACCCTACCTGACCTACAAATCTGATGAATATTTGGAGTGTGTTTTTCGTGGTCTCAAGCCAAAAGTTAACCACAGCCTACAGATTTTTGAACCACAGAAAACTGACTAGAAGTCTGTGTTCCCTACTCTATTCTTGCTGCAGCTGGAAAGAACAGAATTCCATGAGAGACCATGTGCTCCTAACTCGGAGGTGGAGAGGTGGAGGTATACAGTGCCCGTCTTCCAAGGTTGTAAAACACCTCCTATGTACTATTTCATTTATACTACACATGCCTCTATGATATAACAAGAGAGCACTTAGTACAGAGAGGAAACCAAGTTTATTAATATTTCCAAATAAAAACTGGCCAGTGGGTAAGCTCATTATTTTTACCTTTGATTACAATTTTATTTTTATTTTGCTTTCCCCAGCTCTTCTAGGCCACACTAATGATTCTCATTTCTTATCTCTGAGTTAGTGCTTGATTTGCACAGTTTAGCACATTGCTGGGTATTTTCTTTTTTTAAATTTCATTAGTTTGTCACAGGGTGTGTGTGTTTGCTGGAGAGAGAATGTGAAAAATCACCACTCCCCCAGGGGAAATAGCCATACTGCGACCCCTCCTCCATTCTCCTTTTGGGATTCTGGGCATGCATGCACACGTGCCTATGTGACTTTCAAGCCATCAGGTCCAAGACTTGAACCACATTGTTGGCCATGTAGATTCCAGCCACCTTAATTTCCATGCCAACTGCTGGCCCTGGACATTTTTATACCGCCTTCTTGTTTTCTGTATATTGAGTCTCCTGCAGCTTCTGCAAGGGAAGTGTTAGTGTGGCTTGGAAATGGTGTTAAGATGAAAGTTTAGCGTTGGACTGACTCTGCCACTCGCGTTCTTTCAGCAAACTCACTGAGCCTTCCTGAGCTCCAGTTTCTTAATTACCAAATGAAAAAAAGTTCTTAAATGTCTGTTGTAAGATTCAAATAGGGTGATTTTTTTAAGAACACTACTCACTCAAGTAAGATATTATTATAAACTTTCTGAAGGCAGAGATAATATTTTGTACCTTTCTCATATATTTTCCAGGGCCTAGTGGGACTTTAAGTCAATATGTATTCCCAAGTAATTTCTTTTCTTTTCTCTTTTCTTTTCTTTTCTTTTCTTTTTTCTTTTCTCTTCTTTTCTTTTTTTAAACTTTTGCCATACAGCGTATACGCTCACAGGAAAGAGACAAAGAAAGAGGGAAAGTGACAAATCACTCATCCCCCCCACCCCCAGGGGAATGGCCATGCTGCAATCCCATAATTTCCCACGCCCTTCTCCTGGGATTTTGGACATACATGCACACTCGCCCAGCATAATTTTCAAGACTCTGGGACTAGGATTCAAACCACAGAGTTGGCTGTGTGAGATCCAGTGCCTTAACCACCACGGCACCTGCTGGGCCACATAAGTATTTCTTATAGCAGACAGTTATTGAAAACTTACTATTTGCTAGGTACCACTGTCCAGGGTTTTGTGTGGGTCAATGTACTTCACTAGCCCTGAGGTTGCATCATCGCTACCCGAACAATACGGATGAGGACACGGAGCCTCAGAGAGTGGGGCAGCCTGGCCCAGGGCACATAGCACACGCCTGCTGCTTCGGCTACAGACCACATTCTGAACTGCTTTCCTTTCTTCGACATTCATAGGACCAATGATCCTGAAAGAATTCAGAGATTTTAAAATTTACATTTTCAAAACTATTAAGAAGTAGGAGAAGGTTTAGGAAGTAGATAGGAATTTGTGAGCATGTGTGGAGTATAATTTTAAACCAGAAACTGAATTAGATTAGTAGACCAACTTCTTGATATGACAGGTTTGCAATCATATGGTTTTCAGAGAATTGCTGGTGAGCATTTGGTTTTGTGGGCTTTGAGAATTGAAGTTCCAGCCTGAAAAATATTTCTGTTCTTCTCCTGATCACCTAGTTACAAACCCCTCTCAAAACTGTGGAAACACACATTTGATTATGCACAAGGTCCGTGGAAACAGGGTCGCCACGCAGACTCAGCCATCATTCACCCCAATCACATGGCTCACGAACTGCCGCAAGCTCAGCTTTCTGTAGTCCTCATGTAGTTTAAAATATTCCTCTACTACCATTTGTGAAGAGCCGCATTGTACTGGCTGCCTTTAAATGCTATTAAAACAAATTTTTTTTTTTTTGGAGAGGTTTTTGCTATAGGGCGTGTGCGCTTGCCAGACAGAGAGACAGAGAGATAGAAAGCAAGAAATCACCCCCCAGGGGGGATGGCCATGCCGCAATCCCTTCTCCTCCATTCTCCTCTCGGGATCTTGGGCACGCACGCACACACACCCGGCGTGAGTTTTAGGCCACCGGGTCCGGGATGCAAACCGCGGTCGACTACGTGGGAGTCCAGCGACATAGCCATTACGCTAACTGCTGGTCCCTAAAACAAGTTTTTAAATTGGAATATTTGCCCCTCAGAGGGTGCTCTTCTGACAGAACAACGGAGAGCACAGGCAACAAGCCCAAGCGTACTGTCTTCTAATGCGGACACGGGCAAGAGCCTGACCAGAGCACTGGTCAGTCCCGCACGTGTGCAGTCAGTGGGCCAATTCTAGCTTTAGCCCTTTTGTAAAGGAAACTACGCTCATTAGGAACGTGGGTCTGCTTTTTCCTCACACGTCCACCTTAACGTAGGGAGGAATCTGACAGGTCCACTTCCTAGCCACTTCTTAAAAGTTCCACCTTTGGGGGCCAGCAGGTGGCATGGAAGTTAAGGCACTGGATTCCCAGATGGCCAGCTGTGGTTTAAGCCCCGGACTCAGCAGCTTGAAAATCATGCCAGGTGTGTGTGTGTGTGCTCAAAATCCTGAGAGGAGAGTGGAGGAGAAGGAATTGCGGCATGGCCATCCCCCCTTGGAGGGTGATTTCTCACTTTCCCTCCCTCTGTCTCTCTCTGCTTCTGTCCTGCAAGCACGCATACCCTGTGGCCAAAAAAAAAAAAAAAAAATACAAACAAACAAACAAAAACATAAAAGTTCTATCTTTGGGACAACTCCATGGCCTGGTGGTTATGGCAGCCAGATCCCATGTGGCTGACGGCGTGGCTGTATCCCAGATCTGGGGGCTTGTGTGCATGAGTACCCCAAATCCGGACAAGTCGAAGAAAGAAGAGAAGTGATTACGGCATGACCATGCCCCACAGGGGTTCTCTCTCTCGCTCTCTTTCTCTCTCCCCTCTCTCTCCCTTTTCTCTCTCTCCAGAGACCATACATGACCTCTGATGAATCAAAAATAAAACAAAACAGACAGGGACCAGCAGCTGGCATAATGCCTATGTTGCTGGACTCTCACGTAGCTGACCGCGGTTCAAGTCCCTGATCCAGTGGCTTAAACTCACACCAGGCCTGTGTGCGTGCTCAAGATCCTGAGAGGAGAATGGAGGAGAAGGGATTGTGGCGTGGCCATCCCGATGATTTTTCGCTTTCTATCTCTCTGTCTATAGCAAAAACCTCTCAAAAAAAAAAAAAAAAAAAAAAAAAGGAAAAAAATAAAACAAAAAGTTTTTCTACTTCTTAATAGTCTCAGAAAAGGAAATTCTATAAACTCCGAATTATATCTGTTGAACAAAACAAGCAGAGCACCAGGCCTGAGCAGCAACGGAGCCTCCAGTGCCCACGTGTTAAGCTGAGTTCACAGTCCAGGCTCACCCAGCCCTTTCACCATGGAATTCAAATTCATACGATGTTGAATTGCAATTTAGATTTCCTATCCTGTGGAGTTTTCTAATATTTAATATAAGATTTGAGGGGACTCCAAAAAATTCATGTAAAAATAGAATTACACTACAAGTTTATTTTGGTACAAAAAATGTGAAATCCATGCTTAATTCTTTCATAGCACTAACTTTTCATAAACCTTTTGAAGACCCCTATGTTTACTGAACAGCTGAAGAGCAAGAAAGATCAGTGGTCCTCTCTCTCAAACGGTTAATGAGAAAACAGAT
The DNA here is from genome assembly GCA_026018925.1 of Tupaia tana. Taxonomy (NCBI): domain Eukaryota; kingdom Metazoa; phylum Chordata; class Mammalia; order Scandentia; family Tupaiidae; genus Tupaia; species Tupaia tana. The sequence goes on from JAKSZU010000007.1 coordinate 96,972,065, forward strand.
AAATTAGCAACTTCAAAAGCAAGTTAAATCAAATCGTGAAGGGCGTGTACCATAAAGCTGGGACACTGGGGAGAGACTGCCATGCCTTGACAGATGAGTGACTGGACAGGAAGAAAGTCACAAAAAGAAGGAACAGGGACCAGCAGAGGGCAAAATGGTTACGTCACTGGACTCCCATGTAGCAGACAGCTGTTCGAGTCCTAGACCCAGCAGCTTGAAACATGCCAGGCACATGTGCGTGCGTGCCCAAAACCCCAAGAGGAGAATGGAGAAGGGATTAAGGTGTGACCATCCCCCTGGGGAGTGGGTGATTTCTCACTTTCTGTCTCTCTGTCTCTCTCTGTCTCTGTCTCTCCAGCAAGCACACAAAACCTACTGCAAAAATCTCTCAAAAAAAAGGAACTGATGGCACAGGCTCTGAAGGAAGAATACACATTTGACCATGTGTAATGGACAAAGCAGGAGATAAGAGACACTGCTGGGCCTCATGGGAGGCCCAGGTCAGAGCCAGACCAACCTGCACAGGCCAGGCACAGTGGTGCACACCTGTTCTGCCGGCTGGAAGACTGGGGTGGCCTGGCAGTCACAACCAAGACCTTGGCCTCCATTTTCCTCTCTCTCTCTCTCTCTCTCTCTCTCTCTCTCTCTTTCTGAAAAAGTAACTCCTAAGGATCAGCTGATGGCAGCAGATGGCATAATGGTTACATTGTTCGACTCCCACATAGTTGACCGCAGTTCAAGTCCTGGACCCAGTGGCTTAAAACTCATGCTGAGCGTGTGTGCATGCGTGTCCAAGATCCCGAGAGGAGAATGGAGGAGAAAGATTGCAGAAATCACCCCTAGGGGGTGGTTTCTCACTTTCTGTCTCTGTCTCTCTCTGCCTCTCAGACAAGTGCACATGCTCTATGGCAAAAATCTCTCTTAAAAGAAAACATTCCTTGTGGTGGATTGATACCTGGCTGAGTCCTCACGTTGACCCTGTGAAGAAGGGCATCATGCTCCTGACCTCAGAGGTTCGAAAGTAGACATCTCGCGACTGCAGTGCTGCTCAGGGACGTGGCACGCGCCCCCACCTCCCCAAAGTGCCTCTGCTGAGCACTGGGGGGCTCTGAGGACAGAGGACAGCTAGAGTCGCAGCAGGAGAAGCGCCGTGAGCCTGTGCGGGACGTCAGTCAGCCCCGGGCTTCGGCAGGGAGTGGGCGAGGGGCAGGCTTGCCTTTCAGGTGCTCCTGGCAGTGGTGCAGGCTGCAGCCTGGACAGGAGACAGACATGATGCTTTTTGGACTGAGAAGGCCAGACCCCACGTGGCCTTCCGCACTCTCGGCGCTCGGGTGGCAAGGCCGCCCCGATCCTGAACTTCCGCCATGACGATCTGCCCATCACGTCCCATTTTCTACCCATCGAGGTCTGTCTCTGACATCCCCAGTCATCTTTCTTTCTATCTACAGTCTGCGTGGATCTGAGTTACTAAAGAGAAAAAGTACAAATTTAGGACAAGGGCATGTAGTGTTTCGATGTCCGCCGCGCTCCAGAGGACTTTCCATATGAGCGGAGCACGTACCCGAGACGTTCGCCCACCTTCTGTCAGGAACCTGCAAGAACCCAAGTGCCCGGAGGCCAGTCCTGCTGGCGGTACCTCCACCACCGACACCAGCAGCCCCTAGAACTCCCGGCTCAGGGAGCCTCCCTGCAACCTGACTCGCAGAATCACTCCGGGGGCTAGACAGTGGCAGAGCAACTACGGGCTCTCTGCAGGGCCAACCCGCGTGGCTCTGGGTCCACCCCTGGAGACCGCCCTGAACACATTGGACACACGTGTGTCCGTGCTCAAGCTCTGGGAGAGGATCAGAACACTTCTGGGGTGCTGTCTGTGTTCTGCCCCTCTTCCTCATAAAAGAAATAGAGATGTTTTTAAAAATACAAAACAGAGTCAACCCCATGGTGCAGTGGTTAGGCTCAGCACAGGGAAAGCCAGATCCCAGGGGCCAACTGGTGTTTGAACCTCAGCCCCGTCAGCTTCATGCTGGGCTCAGACGTGCCCAGGGCCTGAGTAGGATGGAGAATTAGAGGAGAGGGGTCAGGGCAAGACCAGGTCCTGTGGGAGGGGGGGACGACTCTCTCCTTCGCACAGGCACATGCTCTCTACCATGAATAGAAAAGAAATGACAAATTAATAAGTAAAAAAACAAACTAAAAAATAATAATTTCCAAAAGTGGGGCCAGCAGGTGGCATGGTGGTTAAGGGCACTGGACTCCCACATGGCTGACCACGGTTCAAGTCCCAGATCTGGTGGCTTACTTTCTCACTTTTTCTCTCTCTCTTTCTCTCTCATGCTCTGGACGTCTCTGGTCAAATTAAAATAAGTAAATCAATAAATAAAGTTAAATAAAATCATTCTTTAAAAAAATAATAATTTCCAAAAGCACAAAATCAGCTTTGGCAATTAATTTGCTTAAAAGAATTGATCACAAAATCTTTGTAAGTTGCGAACACCTTGGGCACATTTAAACCTGGGTATATACATGGTAGGAAAACCCTGGATACCCATGCATTTGCATTTTGCGGCATACTGGTTTTTCCAACCCATTTTTGTGTGGCTTTGTTTCATTTTTATGTAGTAACCTGGGTTTAGATCCAAGCAAGCCTATCTCCTCTCCAGTGCATGGAACCCCAGCACCCCCTAGCCATCCACTGGCCCCTCTGACTCGGCTCTGCTGCTGGAGGCGGGCAGAGCCCACGCCTCTTCCCCAGCCCCTGCCCGTCGCTGTGTCCTTTGAAAGGCCTGCAGAGCCACACTCTCGCCATCTGCCCAGAGAAGCTATGTGCAAGCCAGCTCCCGCGTGGGGCAGAGAAGGAGAAAACTCAAAGACCTCTTCTCCTTATAAGCAACCAAACATTTACCCCTCTGAGGGGGTTTTGTCAGAGAGCCAAAATAAAAACTAAAAAAAAAAAAAAAAATTAAAACCTTCTTAATGTTTACTGGAGAAACAGAAAAGTTTCTTTTCCACAAGAAAAGTCCTTTCTGGGCTGAAGCTGGCAGCCGGCGGCCTGAGCATTTATCTCCTGCATAGAAAGTGCTCTGTCAGGCAAGCCCGACCAACAATAAGGTGAAAAACGCTCCCCAGACTTCCACTGTGTTTTATTTGGCAGAGAGGGATTACTTCTCAGCGCAAAGTATTTGCAACTGGCATCAGTTAAACAGAAATTACAACCTTTAAAAGCCTATTTATCATTAGCTGCAAAAGTGCAACCTTCACCGTCAATTACTGTGACAAAGGAGCACAGACCCTCTGCCCAGCGCGCAGGACAGCCGTGGGCCCAGCCAGGGGTTCTCGAAGGGGCTCAAGCAAGTCACTAGCCAGGGCCTTCTTGACGTGGCCCTTCCTCCCCGGTGTGGGCCAACCTCTGTCGCCAGCACTCTCCCTTCACCTCCTGCAGACTCGAAAGACGAAAAACGATTGTGCACGATTGTGCAAGTGTTTTTAAGAAGCATCAGCTGAGTCGAAGTAGCAACAATGACTCCACTTCTGCCCTGAGTGTGCTCTGTGGATGAAAATGCAAATTACAAGACCGATTTCTGAAAGCTAAGGAAATAATAGGGTTTTATTCCTCTCAGCTGCTTCAAGAGGCTAAATGGTCAGAAAAAAACAGTGGTGTTTAATAAGCAAAAGGCCTCTCCTGAGATTCTAGAACGACCTCCCAGCCCCCAGTGGTGTCTGTTTGTTCTTGGAAGAAGCCTTTTCGCATTACACTGAGGTATTAACACATCTTCCATGAGTTCACTCCTCAGGAACAGAAGAACAGAGACGCTTTGTTTACTAGACTTTAGATTTTTTTAAACGTTCTTTTCTCAAATGGTTACATAATGGCAAGGCTCTATGTCCAGAACAGGCAGGCATATGTCCCCACCAGCCTCAACTTTCCAGCGAGGGTTGAGGTTGTCGCTGGCGTTGTGGCTACCTTGTGACCAGTTGAGTTGGTTTAACCAGTCCTGGCGTTTCTCTGAGTTACCGTTCCTGTCCGTGGCTTTGTTTTCATGGGCTATGTTTGTCTCCGTTTACAAACCTTAGTTATGAGAATGCAGTAACCCACATAACAAGTGCACGCTGCTTAGGGTTTGCTCGAGCTGGTCAACAAGGACGACTTTCTCGGAGAGGATGCTGATGAAGACGATGGCAGTGGCAAAGGCGAGGGGGAGTGTGCAGTTAAATACCATGTTTATGCAACTGCAGCTACTAGAGATTTTATAGGAGGGCTGAGGAGCAGGGATGGGGAGGAGGGGTGGGGCGAGTAGGTCGGGAGAAAAAACAAACAGAACATTTAATACAAAAATGAAAAGTAATCTGTTGGTAATGGATATGATAATGTCTTCGACTAGACTAATTTACACCACATTCATGCTGGGAACACCACGTTGTACGCTGTAAAGACATACAGTGATTAAATGTAATTTTTAACAGAACTTTTAAAATTATATTTATAAAAGCTGTTCAATAATGTGAAAGAAAAATATTTTAAGGCTCCCAAGTATACACATGGTTTACTGTGAACTACGAGAAGACCAGCAAAAGTAGATGACACGTTAAGAGAGTGCTGGCCGCTGAGTGGCGCAATGGTGGGCAGTCCTTCCTCACCTCCTCTGCTCACTTCCCTAACTCCTGTGATGAACTCGTCTTACATTTATTATCACAGAAAACAGACAAGGGGGGACCAGCAGTTAGCGTAATGGCTATGTCGCTGGACTCCCACATAGTCTACCGCAGTTCGAGTCCCGGATCCGGCGGCTTAAACTCACGCCAGGCACATGTGCGTGCGTGCCCAAGATCCCGAGAGGAGAATGGAGGAGAAGGGATTGCGGCATGGCCATCCCCCCTGGGGGGTGATTTCTCGCTTTCTGTCTTTCTGTCTCTCTCTGTCTGGCGAGCGCATGTGCCCTATAGCAAAAACCTCTCCCCAAAAAAAAAAAAAAAAAAAAAAAAGAAAACAGACAAGGGAATACAGGCAAGGGGAGTGATCAAAAGTAGTGTTGGGAACCAGCAGTTAGCGTAATGGCTATGTCGCTGGACTCCCACGTAGTCGACCGCGGTTCGCGTCTCGGACCCGGTGGCTTACAACTCATGCCGGGCGCGTGTGCGTGCGTGCCCAAGATCCCGAGAGGAGAATGGAGGAGAAGGGATTGCGGCGTGACCATCCCCCCTGGGGGGTGATTTCTCGCTTTCTGTCTCTATGTCTCTCTATGTCTGTCTGGCGAGCGCACGCGCCCTATAGTGAAAAACCTCTCAAAAAAAAAAAAAAAAAAAAAAAGTACAGTGTTACGCTGCTATTATTATTATAGATTATAGCTGTACACACGCAACATCACAACGGCTCAGGGGCCAACACCATTCCGGACGGACCCAGCTCATCTTCATTTCTGCATGTTGCACTTCCCTGGGCTGCAGAGCACATGTTGCTGCGTGTGCCTGCGTGTGCCTGCATGTGCATGTGTGTCCCTGTGAGTATTCCTGTGTATGCATGCGTGTGTGTGTGAGTGTCCCTGTGTGTGCGTGTGAGTGCCTACACATGTGACTTCAAGTATACCTGTGATTATGTGTGCATGTGAGTGTGCTTGCATGTGTCCTCACACACACTGGCATGTTCGGACCCCTATCTTTTCCGTTAAGGCGTGTTCAAGAAGTGGGTCTATTGTTGACGACATTCGGTCTCTCCAGACTGAAGGTCCTTCGCTCTGGTCTGCCCTGTTCCTGAAAACCACCACCAGGGCTCCCCGTGTGGACGACCGCCCAGAGCGCAGGAGCTCGCTCGGCTTTACTTAGCTCTTTAGGTTCAAAGACTGTGCCAGGCAGATTCTCAGTCCAAAAATCATCTCCTTTTAGTGGTGCTCTAAATTAACTGACGGAGGAGCGAGCAGAGCTAAATTAAATCTTTTACTCGGCGAGGCCCAGGATTTTACTGAGTGGTAAAGGTTTCCTCTCTCTGTGAGAATTTTACTGTTTCCTTCCTCTGAGAGAGGCTGTGCTTACAGGCACAGCAAGTAGCTCAGAACAGGTCTGCAAGGATTCATTTTATTTGACAAAGACTCAGTGTAAGCCCCTGGTGTGGAACATTTAACATTTTATAGGTTTTCCTAGCTTTTAAAGTAATTTGCATGTAAATAGAAGGATACTCATCTCTCACACAAATGACAAAATGTGTTCTTTGCCCTTTTTTAACTGGAAAATTGGATTCGAAAGAGTGGTTAAATAGGGTATTTTTACTTACAAACGACTTCAAATAGTTCAACAAACTCTAACCACATCCCTTCTGGACCCTGACTGCACCTTCTGATGTCTTTCCATGACTGCCAGAACATTCTGCCCTGAGCCACGCACATAGGGAGTGGTCCCTGCGCCCTGAGCCAAGAGCGTACGGAGTGGTCGGTGCGCCCCGAGCCACGCGCAGAGGGAGCGGTCCCTGTGCCCTGAGCCTCGCGCAGACGGAGTGGTCGGTGCGCCCCGAGCCACACTCCGATGGAGTGGTCCGTGTGCCCCGAGCCATGTGCAGAGGGAGTGGTCCGTGCGCTGTGAGCCATGCGCACTAGGGTATCATGGCCACGCTCCTCTCCTTTTCTCTAGCACAGACATTCTTTGCCGAGCTCAGCTAACGACGCATGTGTTGATGTTCTTGCTGTTTGGGGACAGCACCGAGTCCCCCTGTGGCTGAGGACAAGTGCGCTTGGCTGACCTCTGACTGTGGCTCTGGGACTCACTGTGTGTCATTCTCCTTCGCGCCTGCCCACCTTGCACCGTGAGTGAGTATCCGGAGCCACAGGTTGATCCCCCTAGCCTCTCTTTCTAAACTGGTTTTGGGACATGTCCACGGCTACTGACAGAGGAAACTGAGGTCTCCATGTTAAGTTTGAGGAAAAGCATGTTTCAGTTTCTTTCTGCACCTAGAGGATCCCAGGAACGCCATCTTGCATTGCACTGAGCGTGTGCTGTGGCGTCGGTGGAAGCCCCAGCAGAGGTTTCCAGCTTAGAGTGAAAACCAGCACAGCCAGGAGCAGCACTGGAAAGAGAAGACAGGATGAGTGCAGAAAACCAGCACAGCCAGGAGCAGCACTGGAAAGAGACGACAGGGTGCGTGCAAGTGGGGGAAGGTGCAGGTGTGCCCTCGCTGCCGAGGAAGCATGGGGCACGCCTCTCAGAGACCTGGCAGACCTCTGGTGGACACGGGATGAGTCTGAACTGATAAGGACTGACTGGGTGTTGGCATGTCCAACGGACAGAACTCGAGGTTTCTGGTCCTGACTCCAAAGAAGAAAGCCTTCCCCTCAATCTAACTGCGGCTAAGATAGTGCAACAAAACCACCTGGCCACCCAGGATGCCTGCTCCTTCCACGTAGCACATGGGGACAGACAGATGGCTCTAGCATCCAGGATGTTCCCCAGAAGTTTCGTAAAAGGAGAAAAAGCCCACTGTGTACAGAATGCTGAGGGCAGTAGTGCTGACGAGTGCCTTGATGTGAGCAGACACAACTTCTGTGGAAAGGCCACTGCAGATCATCAGGGCACTGGATGGCACTCTGGCTCCCGCCACAGTCCTGCGGCCGCCTGGCCAAATGCGTGCGACTCTCTTCCATGTCCTCACTGTGCACACAGGAGGCCTGGAAGGACAGGCTACTTGGCTCCTTCGAGCTCAGTCAGCGGGCACAGCTACTGCCTCAGCCACAGCAGTGTCAGGTGTCCTGCAAACCCAGGCCTCCACAGACGTGCACCAGCCTTCCCTGCCATCACTGGAAGATGCCACCATGAAGCTCTGTCACTCCAGGTCAGGTCAGAGCCCTCAGCCCCTCCAGGCTGGCTGGACTGTCAGACCCTGCCAGGCTGAGACTTTAGCGCATGAAGACCCGGGACAAATGAGAAGAACTGATGCCTTTAGCCTCCTCGTAATTCCTAGGTCTACCGTTACTGTAACAAAAAACAATCCTTAGATGTCATCCTACTTCTTTTTATCTATAAGAAACCCTTAAAGCACAGCTGTTACTCATTAGACTCAGTGGCTGAAAGCATTTGGTTATCACAGGAAAAGGAAAAAATAAAATCTGTAAAGTTTTATTTACTATCTGCTTTCATTATTAAATTGCAGCAGTCCTGAACCAATAAAAAGATGTGCTTGGTATTAAACGCATAAAACATGCTTCTTAAAACCACAGTAAAGACGCCTGCGTGCGCCGCCCGGCCGGCCGGAGGGCGGGCCCAGCGGGGCCGCGGGGGCGGCGCTGCGGCTACGCGCTGCGTACCGTGGCACAGGGGCGGGGCGCTGGACACGGGGGCTCCGCTCCGCGGGGCGGGACGTGGGGACATGCACCGTCGGGCGGACGCGGAGCGCCGCTCCACGTGCTAGGGCGCGGGGGCGGGGCGCCGGGCGCGAGGGCCCAGCTCCGCAAGCCGGGGCACGGAGATGGGGCGCGGGAGCTCTGCTCCGCATGCCCTGTCCGGAGGACCGGCCCAACCGGGGCCCTGCCCCACGTGCCGTGGCCGGGGTCTGCCCTGCATGCCGTGGCCGGGGTCTGCTCCGTGTGCCTTGGCCGGAGAACCAACCCAGCCGGGGCTCTGCTCTGTGCGCTGTGGCTGGGGTTCTGAGCCGCGTGCCCTGGCAGAGGAGCCGGCCCGGTCGGGGCTCTGCCACATGGATCTTGGCCGGTGTCTGCCCCGCGTGCCGTGGCCGGGGCTTGCCCCGCGTGCCGTGGCCGGGTCTTTGCTCCGCGTGCCGTGACCTGGATCTGCTCCGCGTACCTTGGCCGGAGAACCAGCCCAGCCGGGGCTCCGCTCTGTGTGCTGCGGCTGGGGTTTTACTCCGTGTGACCTGACCGGAGAGCCGGCCCGGCCGGGGCTCTGCTCCGCATGCCGTGGCCAGGGATCAGCCCCGCGTGCCGTGGCCGGGGTCTGCCCAGCGTGCTGTGGCCGAGGCTCTGCTCCGCGTGCCTTGGCCGGAGGGCCGGCCAGGCCGGGGCTCTGTCCTACGACTGGGGCTTGGCTCTGCGTGCCTTGGCTGGAGAGCCGGCCTAGCCGGGGCTCTGCCCCCGCGTGCCGTGCCCCCGCGCGCCGTGGCCGGGGTCTGCCCCCGCGCGCCGTGGCCGGGGTCTGTCCCGCGCGCCGTGGCCGGGGTCTGTCCCGCGCGCCGTGGCCGGGGTTCTGCCCCCGCGCGCCGGCCGGGGCTCTGCCCCGCACGCCGTGGCCGGGGCCTGCCCCACATGCCGTGGCTGGGGCTCTTCCCCACGTGCCATGGCCGGGGTCGGCCCCTGCATGCCATGGCCAGGGCTCTACCCCCGCGTGCCGTGGCCGGGGCTCTGCCCTGCGTGCCGTGGCCGGGGTCTGCCCTGCGTGCTGTGGCCGGGGCTCTGCTCCGCGTGCCTTGGCCGGAGGGCCAACCAGGCCAGGGCTCTGCCCTGCGGCTGGGGCTCCGCTCTGCGTGCCTTGGCGGGAGAGCCAGCCCAGCTGGGGCTCTGCCCCCGCGTGCCGTGGCCGGGGTCTGCCCCACGTGCCGTGGCCAGGGCTATGCCCCCGTGTGCCGTGGCCGGGGTCTGCCCCGCGTGCCGTGGCCGGGGTCTGCCCCGCGTGCCGTGGCCGGGGCTCGGCCCCGCGTGCCGTGGCTGGGGTCTACCTCCGCGCGCCGCGGCCGTGGCTCTGCCCCCGCACGCCATGGCTGCGGCTCTGCCCCGCGTGCCAGGGCCCGGACGGTCCAGCCCCTACTGCCTCTCCGGCGCTGAGTATGTCTCGTGCCCGGCGCTGCAGCGGGCGGGCACCGCGGACCGACCAAGGTCGCTGTCCTTCCTTCCTCTGGCTTGGCAGGCGGGGGGGGGGGGGGGGGGCGGGGGGGGGGGCACTGGATCCAGCGAGTATTCATGCGCTCAGGGCCCGCATGGGGCGGCCGGGCCTGCGTGTGGTCCCGGGCCTGCGAGTGGCCGCCGGGGCCGGGCATGGCTGATGGGCCTACATGTGGCCCCCAGGCTTGTGCATGGCCGCCGGGTCTGCACCCACGCGTGGCCACCGGCCGCGGGCGGCGAGCTGAGACCGAGCACAGGGATCAAGAACTTACAGCTATGGGCAGCAGAGGGAGTATTTGGCTGTCTTGGACCAATTGAGAGGTGTATTGTGTGGGAGGAATTTCTCTGCCTATGGTCAGTGAGAAGATGATGGTTACCAGCTCTGCATTACGTTAGGGAAAAACAAGAACAACTCTACCATTCTTAAGGAATTCAGACACCAGAGGATGATTCAAGCTGCAGATCCCCACAGTGCCATTCCAGGTGACTGTGGGATGACTGCTGTGCCGCATCAGCTGATAGCCGTCTCAGCTTTCCAGAGCCGCGTCCCTGAAACTGCATTCCATGGAGACTCACATACATTTACGGGGCTGCACGAGACCCACCCTTGGTCCAGCCCTGAGTGAAGTCTACGTTCCCTATTGCTGGGAACTTTATGAACTGAAAATTAGAAGAAAAAAGAAAAAAACAAAAAGGAACTGTACCTCTCAGAAAAAAAAAAAAAAAAAAAAAAAAAAAAAAAAAAAAAAAAACCATCATAGACAATTCACACTTACTTGCAGAATCATCTGAGTGGGTTTTGAATGTTCACAACACAATGTCAACTGTTGAAGATGGTGAATATGTCTATACCTATTTGGTTAATACACACTGTAATATACATGCTTCTACAGACCATTCTGTACCCATTCCGTACAAATGTAATGATTGTATGCAAATTAAAAAAAAAAAGAAGGAAGGAAGGAAGGAAGGAAGAAAGAAAGAATGAAAGAAAGAAAGAGGGAGGGAGGGAGGGAGGGAGGGAGGGAGGGGGAGGAAAAACAGAAAAGTTTGCTCAGTGGACAAAAAATGAGAAGTTATTGGCTGATGATAATGTATACAGTAATATCTTTGTCTTGACTGACAGGCATAGTACTTGTGTTGGAAAAAGAAATATATACTGTAAAAGACATGTGAAAAAAAATAATAATAAAAAATAAAAAAAAAAACACAGTAAATATGGGGAGTGCATTTCCCCGACTTAAGGACTACCCCAAACCTTATTTCCACTCTAAGTACACTCAGGCTTCTCAGTTCAAGTAACCAGCTGTAGACTAAGGAAATGCATTTACATGGGAACTCCCTCTCCTAACTGGGCATGCAGGTAATGGTGCACACCCAGCATTTTTGGGAAGGTTTTGTAACAATAATTTCCATCTTGCAAAGGAAACAGCTGTTCTATGAGATGCTTTCATCCCTATCTGTGAAAATCTCTAAACAAGGCTGGATCCTGTCAGCTAGGAATACCAGAGAAGGAAGTTCAGCTTTCAGAATAGATTTGGTTTGGTCACTTATAAGCTCTCTTTTACCTCTGAAATAAAGATTCTGTAAGTTACTATTTTTTTCCAAAATTCATCTTAAAAATTGATCCGACTTTGCCATTGTGCTTTGAGTGTTGGCAGGAGCAGTAACGAACTACCCAAGGACCTGGGGCCCTGTGAACACATGTGCTCTGGGGGCGACGGACACCCTTGCCCAAAAGGCCATGTTTGTGGTGACGAACGCTTTGTGACAGCAGCTTTCTTCCGCGAGACCACAAAGTGCTTTAGAAAGCCAGCATTCTGCCTGCCTCAAGGACTCTCCCCGCGGTGAGCAGTGCTGTTCCCCCTTCTCTGGAAAAGACGTGAAGACGAGGGATCAAGCGTGTGCCAAGAAGACGGCGTGGAGCTCTCCTCCATCTCATTTCGTGGGCACCGGGCCCCGCACGTAGAGCCCTGCCGCCGAGCTCGCCCCCAGCCAGGCAGACTTCATGCTCCTCACTTGATCCTCTCTCATCTTAGGAATTTGGTCCAATTCCAGATCGGACCTGCTCGTCTTGAAGATTCGGAATCCAAAGACAGTGCAAGTGCAGCCACGCACTGCTAACGTCAGCCACGCGGACGTGCACACGGCGTGGTCCCTGGGCAGCACGGAGGGCTCGGCACGGAGCGCAGGTGTCGGGGCTGTCCCATTTGGTTGTGTGACAACACTGGATGTCCTCACATGATGGGATGTCACAAAGCAGCTCCATCATTAACGCACGAGTGTAACGAACCGCCACACCCTGCCTTCCTTCCTGCTATCCGTACTATCAAGCTTCTCATTCCTAAAATCGTTCCTCATAAGAGCCTGGCCAAGCGGGACCATTAGATGTCATAACGATTATGTCACTGTACTCCCATGTAGTCCACCGCGGTTCAAGTCCCAGACCCATCAGCTTAAAACTCATGCCTGGCATGTGTGCATGCATGCCTAAAACACCTAGAGGAGACTGGAGAAGAAGGGATTGAAGTGTGACCATCTCCCTGGGGGGTGATTTCTCACTTTTTGCCTCTCTGTCTCTCTGTCTCTCCAGCGAGTGCAAGCACCCTATAGAAAGCATCTCTCTCTTAAAAAAAAAGAAAAGAAAAGAAAAGAAAAGAAAAGAAAAGAAAAGAAAAGAAAAGAAAAAAGAGCCTAGCCAAGCAAGCTGTACTCACAGCAGCAGCACACATTTTTAAATTATTTACAATGGTCGCTGTGCAGTTTAGTCAGGGCGGGTGTTAGGGAAAGATGGAGATCACAGCCCAGCAAGAAAGCCAACTGCCGTTCTTCCCTACTCCCCTTCGTAAGTGAGGCAGCGTGGCGTCACAGATATCCTGCTCCTGCAAGCCTGCTCAGAGCTCAGAATGTGCAGGAAATTACCTCATAGCAGAATTCGGTCACGCTGACCCTAAGCGTACCCATATCCCAGCATTTGCCCTCTGACCCCACCTCCCTAATCACATCTGCCTGCTGTCTCCACTCCTTACAATATATTTAGAACCTTCCTACAGACCATTCTATTTTGCAAGTCATTTATCAGTGCTAATTCATCTCTTCTCACCCTAACTCCCTCCAGGTATGGCCCTGTGATTCATAATGATGACAAAACGATGGTATTTGGCTTTTCTGTAGCTTCTGCCTCTTGGGAACACTGCAAATATGAACAGCACACACAGCAGTCTCCCAGAATGGCTTAGGTCACACGAGGAGTGGGGAAGAATGCTATGACTAACCTAAGTGGAATAAATTGCAGGTTGTGCTGGAACAGAATCAAAATGCTGGTGCTAACATGCCTGACTATTTAGGAAAAGTTCCAGGATCACTTAATGATGAAAAGCAATAAGGCTGTCAAAATTTGCCTGGAATATATATAGGATTAAGGCAGCTCCTAAAATTTCCCAAGGTACCTCAGGTCAAGGGCTTTCTGCAGAAGGTAAGCCTTTCTGATAAAATAAAAATTCCAAAAGTCTCAGCTGCAGAAAGATGTATGTGTGTGTGTGTGTGTGTGTGTGTGTGTGCATGTGCATGTTAGGGAAGGAGCGAGTGAATAACTTAGTTTTAGTTAGTTAGTTAAGGATTTGTTTCATTTATTTCCATGAAGGTCCTTTACTGACCTATTTCAGTCCTCATAGATTATCATTTTTTAAATGAAAAGAAAAATAATTCTACAACTAGGAGAGGCCCAATTCTTAAATAATAAGAGAGTTCTAGTGGCCTTAAATAAATTAAAAAAAAAAAGCTTTAATTTTCATCAAATAGACTTAGCAACTCTACAATCATGTAAAGTGCTTTAGCGATATTCTAGAAAGTTAGCTAAATTCTAAAGTATAATTCGATAGTGACCAAGAAAGCATGCCCCAAAAAGCTTACCAACTCCATTTAGGGATTCTGTAGTCTTCTTTTGAGTTAAATCCTTCAAATTAAGAATTTAACCAAAAGTGTTGAAACTATGGGAAAACAAGCAGTTGGATTCTTAATGCATGAGGATTTATGTTAGTTATTAGAAAAATCTTTTTGATCCTGGGCAATTGTTAATATAAATGCATATTCTTTTCTGGAAACATAAGCCTGAATAGCTCCCACTCCGTTTTGGACACGGAGATAAAAACAGCTCCTGCCTTTCTCTCGTGAGCCGCTGCCCCTGGTGTGACATGTCTGTGTGCTGTGCATGTAACCTACAGTCTAGATTCTGGACTCATTCCTATACACTTAAGTCCTGTGAAACACAGAAACTTTGTATTCCTCGGAGTGCTTAACACAGGATTGTGAATCCAATGGTTCTGGACTAAGTGTTGCAACGAGGCAGGGCGAGAGAATACTCTCCACTCCCTGCCCGAAGAATGCCCCCCAGCCCCTGAGACCTGCTGCTGGGACCCCATTGCAGGCTGGTATTTTTATGCTGTACGGTAAACCTCTGGGACTGTGTTCCTTTCTTTTATTTATTTTCGATACTGTCTTTAACATACAAGAGTAGGGGAAGAAGAAGGAGGAGGGAAAGGAAAGGAAGAAGGTAAGAAGGAAGGGAGGGAAGGAAGGAAAATGGAAACTATGGAAAACAATTCTGGTAACTAAGTACCTGAAATGAAATCTGAGAAAGAGCCCAAGAAGGGAGAGAGTGAGGGAGAGAGGGAAAGGAAGGAAGGAAATGTTTTCTCAGGGATGTCAGAACCCTTCTGAGCAGCACCTCTCTCGAGCCAATTGGCTCTCATTATTTGTTTACTGACTTGGTTAAATCCCTCAGCCTGTCTCTAGAAGACATTACTCTATTTCACTCCAAGGTCGGCTAATAAACTGTTTTAGTACGATCTTTGTTTGGTTATCTTCACACAACCAATCTTCTTTATTTAATTCACTCAACAAATGCTTTTTGAGCAGCCATGCTCCAAGTCTGTGACGGAGCTGAAAGCACAAGGTGAGCAAACATGACCTTCACTAGAAAGGCTTACCCTGCCCCTCACCATCACCTGAAGCCCAGGTTACTGCTGTTCCTACGCCCGAATTCCCTCAAGTATCGTTTTATCATATTTGTCTCTCCAAACTCCCGTCTTCCTAGACAAAAGTTACCCCTATAATCAGGCTGACCCTATTCTCTTTAGGGTCTTTCCTTTTCTGAAATTTCCATCTCTCTGAATAGCTCACTTTTTCACCATCTTCTCAGAATGACACTTGCAGGCCTTCTCTGGCACATAGTGCAGGTGCCATATTTAACTATCCCAACCCAGTAGGAACATCCAGATGCTTAAAGCCCGGTTTCTATTGTAATCACCCTTATCACACAGTCTCATAATGGGGGCAGGTGGGAAGTGGAGTTCTTCCAAAGTGTATTTCACATCTTCAAATTCAAAAACTAGGCTGTTGGGCAAGCAGGTACTGTGGTGGTTAAAGCGCTGCACTCTCACATGGCAGGCCATGGTTCGAGTCCCAGACCTGATGGCTTGAAATTCACACTGGGCACATGTATGCATGTGCCCAAAATCCAGAAAGGAGAATGGGGGAAAGGATGGTCACCCGCCTCAGGAGAGGGGATGATGAGTCACTTTCCCTCTCTCTGCCTAGAGAGAGCACATGCCCTATAACAACAACAACAACAAACCCTAGGTTGTTAATGGTAATACTGATTGTTCTTATGAATATGAACATAAATAAATGTTAAGACCCAACCAACTTTACTCATACATGCCACGCATGCTTGAACAGATTATGGTGGCCAAATGGATTATTACGCTAGTCTTCGTCCCTGACACTATTCTAAATGGTGAACATCTACTCATCTCCCATGATCAACTCAAAATTCTGAGCTCCTGTGAAGGTTTCCTTCCTGCTGGCCTGACAGTTCCACCACAGGACCAGGAACCAGGAACCACGCTCTCAGGCCTGTCTCTGCCGATCGTGAGCTCTTGGGGGCAGCCCTTGTGACCAGCACAATTCCCCAGTGAGCGTCACAGTGCAGGGGCCGGCACAAGAGCTCCCGAGTGTTGAATGAGTGGGAGTGAGGGGAGAGTAAGGACCTCACATAGAACTAATGCTAACCAAGATGGCGAGCAGACACTAGCAATCCGGGAGCTCCTTAATCTGCCAAGTGTTAACCTGGACGTAATCTGGTTGGAAAAGTGTTTCCCAAAAGAGGAGTGCCAGCCCTGTCCTTATCAGCCAAATGTAACCAGATCTTCAGGTTTTCCTTTCTTATCTGCCTCTCTCTCTCTCTCCTCCTCTCCCTCTCTCTCTCCTCCTCTCCCTCTCTCTCTCTCTCTCCCCCTCTCCCCCCTCTCTCTCTCGCACACACACACACACACACACACACACACACACACACACACAATATGAATGCTGTTAGGTTTGGTCTCTAAATCTCTACTGACTCCCTCTCCATGGCTGACTTAGTCCAACCTCTTTCCTCCACCACCCTATGTCTCGCTCCATATCGCCACCTGTTTTCCCAAAGTGAAAAAATACCTATGAAATGAAAATGATAGCTTGGGGTTCTTGTTTGGTTTTTGTTTAAGTTTTTGCCATAGGGTGTATGTGCTCGTCTGAGAGAGAGAGAGACACAGAGAGAGGGAAAGTGGTAAATCACTCCCCGGCGAATAGCCATGCCTCGATCCTTTTTAAGATTCTACACACATGTATGAAATCACACACTAGTTGTCTTTCTGTGCTTGCCTTATGTCACTTAGCATAACGACTTTCTTTCACAAATGACAGAACTTCTTCCTTTTTAAAGGCAGAATAGTATTCCATCATGAAAATATACATTTTCTTTATTCATTCATCCACTGAGAAACTTAGGTGATCCTCTGTCTTGGTTATTGTGAATAATGCTGCTATAAACATGGGTTCAGACATCTCTGTGACGTACCAATTTCAATTCCTGTGATTATTTACCCAGAAGTGGTATTGCTGAATCACATAGTAACTATCTTTTTTTAAAGTTTTTTGAGGAACCTCCATACTACTTTCCACAGGGACATACTAATTTACGTACTGACCAGTAATGTATAAGGAGTCCCTTTCTCCACATCCTTGCCAACACTGGATATCATTCAGCTTTTTGATACAAACTGTTCTAACAAGTGTGAGGTGATAACTCATTGTGGTTTTAATTTGCATTTCCCTGAAGATGTGAGCTATCAAGCATTTTGTCATGTACCAGTTGGCCATTCATACCTCTTTTGACAAATATCTATTTGTATCATTTGCCTGTTATTTTTTTTTTTACTATTATTCCATATTTCTTAGATTAACTCCTTAGCACATATATGGCTTGGAAATATTTTCTTCCAATCCACAAGGCATCTCTTCACTCTGTTCACTCTTTCTTTTTGCTGTGCAGAGCGTTTTACTTTATCACAATCTCATTTCTCTGTGTTTTGCTTTTGTGCCTGTGGTTTTGGAGTCCTATCCAAGAGATCATAGCCAGGCCATTGCCATGAAGATTTTCTCCTATGTTTTCTTTTAGTAGCTTTACAGTTTCAGATGTTATGTTAAAATATTTTATACAGGACCAGCAGGTGGCATAGTGGTTAAGGTGCTGGACTCACAAATGACTGACCATGGTTCGAGTCCCAGACCCAGTGGATTGAAACTCATGCCAGGTGCGTGCATGTCTGTGTTCAAAATCCTGAGAGGATAATAGAGGAAAACGGACTGTACCATGATCACCCCTGGGGGGTGATCTCTCATTTTTTCTCTCTGTCTCTCCAGTGAGACATGTACCATATAGCAAAAATATCTCCAAAAAAAATAAATGTTTTAATATATTTTGATATGACTTTTGGGTATGGGGTAAAATAAGGCTACAATTTCATTTTTCTGTATATGGCTATCCAGTTTCCCAACCCATTTTATTGAAGAGACTGTCATTTTCTCATTGTCTATTCTCAGCAACTTTGTCAAAAATCAACTAACCATAAATATGTGAGTTTATTTCCAGGCTTTATATCCTGCCCCACTGGTCAGTGTGTCTGTTTTTATGCCAAAACAGTATGCTTTGTTATTACAATAACTTTATATTTTGAAATCAGGGAGTGTGATACCTTTGGCTTTGCTCTTTTTGCTCAACATTGCTTGGGCTGGGACCAGCAGTTGGCGTAATGGCTATGTCGCTGGACTCCCATGTAGCCAACTGTGGTTTGAGTCCCAGACCCAGTGGCTTAAACTCATGTCAGGTGCATGTGCGTGCGTGCCCAAGATATTGAGAGGAGAATGGAGGAGAAGGGATTGTGGCGTGGCCATCCCCACTAGGGGGTGATTTCTCACTTTCTGTCTCTCTGTCTCTCTCTGTCTTTGTCTTTCTGGTGAGCACATGCACCCTGTAGCAAAATACTCTCTCAAAAAAAAAAAAAAAAAAAAAAAAAAAAAAAAGATTGAAAAGACCCTCTTCAGGGTCTTTTGTGGTTCCATACAAATTTTAACATTATCTTTCCTATTGCCATGAATAATGACATTGGAATTTGAGAAACAATTATCTTGAATCTGTAGATTGCTTTGAATAATATGACATTTTAACCATATTAATTCTTCTAATCCATGAACATGAACTATCTTTCCATTTACTTGGGTATTCTTCTGTTTCTTTCATCAATGTTGTATAGTTTTCGGAGTATGTGTTTTTCATCTCATTGATCAAATTTAGTCCTAAGTATTTACTTACTTTTTTTTACTATTGTTAATGGAATTATTTTCTTTATTTCTTTTTTGGACAGTTTGCTGTTAGTGTATGGAAATGCTACTGGCTTTGTATGTTAATGTAATCTAACCTGTAACTTTAATGAGTTTGTTTATCAGTTCTAACAATATTTTGGAGTCTTAAAGGTTTTCTATATATTAGATTATGTCATCAGGAAACAGATGATTTCATGTCCTCCTTTTCTATATGAATGCCTTTTATTTCTTTTTCTTGCCTAATTTCTTTGGCTAAGACTTCTAATACTATGTTCAGTAGAAAGAGCCAAAGTTAACATTCCTATCTTGTTTCTGGTCTTAGAGGAAAAGCTTTCAACTTTTCACTGCTGAGTATATTAGTTGTGGGCTTGTCTGCTAACATATATTGATAATTTTATTATCACAGAACTAAGAATCGAAAGATGCATAGCTAAAATATATGGATTTCATATATTGTTCAGTCCTCTGAACAAAGACAAAGTTTTCAAATTTCACAATAAAATGGTGAAAAATTAAGCCCAAGAAAGTAAATTTTTATGAGTTAATATGCCCATTTACTTTAAGAGAGTGTCATTTTATTATTTTGGTGCTGTAATATCCTTTCTTTTATGAAATGATACAGTCAGCAGATGGTAAGAAGAGGTTAATTTACATATCCTTCTAAGTAAGGATTCACACATTTTTTTAAATCAGCTTTTATTGGTAATAAATTTCTCAAGCCTAGATAAATGATGCATAAATAAGGTATTGATTTTTAAGGAAAGTTAAAAGTTGAAACCATTGAAACATATCGAATTTAATGCTATCTTTAAGAACAAATTTGAAAGTCTTACTGCTTTTTAAAATAGATAAGGTAAATAAGAACCATTTTTTAAGAAAAACAGGAAAAAAATCAGATTCCTTAATTATCTGTTCCAGTACAAAGGGACATGAAAATTCATAGAAAAAAATGGAGGGACCAGCAGATGGCATAATAGTTATATTGTTGGACTCCTACATGATCGACCACAGTTTGAGTCCCAGATCTGGTAGCCTGAAATTCATGCCAGGCATGGGTGTGTGTGTCTGTGTGTGTGTGTGTATGTGCCCAAAATCCCAACAAGAGAGTGGAAGAGAAGGGATTGTGGTGTAGCCATCCTCCTTGGAGGGGATATTTCTCACTTTCTGTCTCTCTTTGTCTCTACAGCAAGTGCACATGGCCTATAGCAAAAATATCTCTTAAGAAAAAAAAAAAGAAGAAAAAAATGGAATTCCTGTACTATTTTATTTTGATGCAAAATAATTGTAACTCGTGCATTTTTCATAATATGCATTTTTCCATGAACTTTTGAAACCCCTCCAACTGGTTTAGCCCAATTCCAGAAATATCCATTAATACTATGTAACATTACATTTTTTTGATTCACATGTTACTCTGAGGATTGATGTTTCTTTAAGCTCTTATTTTATACTGCTTTCCGGGTCCAAAGTCAAGAGGGAGCTCTAGGATTTATTTTCTCTTCTGAGATCTTTCAGTTAACAGAAAAGTAATAACATCGACTTTTTCCGAAGTGTGACAATGAACTTAGAGGTCACACTGCAGGAAAATGGACAGGTAGCCTACATGCTTTGACTTCTACAGTACAGAGTAAATAACATGTTACTTCCCAATCAAAATATTATTGATGCTTAGGTTCAAGCAAAATCTATTTCTCTGTCCACTTCTCTTCCCTTTTTTTTTTTTTTTCCTTTCTCTCTCTTACCATAAAGCTTTCTGGGTTGAGTAGAAGTATTTGGTCACTTGCTCTTTGACCCCAGAGTCTCCTGAGACTATATATTCATTTTAAGAATGAGTCCCTTTAGTTACCTAAAGTGTCCTCAGACTTAATTGTTTCCAGATGTTTACAAATATTTCAAGGAAATGTCCACACAGTTCTTACGGCTCAATGATAACGAACTCCACAGGGTCTGTTCAATGTAAAATAAGGACCAAGTACTTATTAAAAAATAACTTTCTTTTAACATGGATTTGATACACTCCAGGGCAGTGCTAATGACAATCAATACACTATCTCATTTAATGCTCCCTCAAAGGAAGGTATTATAATCCTCATTTTAGAAAAGAGAAAAGTGAGGCTCCAAGAGTGACTTCACAGAATGTGTCAGCAGAGGAGTGACCTGAGTCCATGCCCTCGACCCCAGGCCTGCTTCTCACTGAGAGCTCAGCCTTCCAGTGTTGGCTGAAGTAACAAAGGGAAAGGCCCCACCAAAGCTGTGGGTCACCCCGAGCACACAGAGATCGCCTTTCTGGGGCCAGAGGAGACTGGCAGACTGCGAGTCCTTGCTCAGTTTTAGCAGTCCCTCCGAGAGACTTGTCCACCAAGTGTGCCTCCCAACTGAGTACACGAGCACCCTGAAGTCTCTCACGGCGTGAAACCAGCTTTCACTCGTAGGCTGTGAAACGTGCCTGCTTCGTGTTCACATTGCCCTCCACTCACAATATTGTGACTTACTTTAGAAAGGATGAAAGAAATCCTAAATGGTCAAGGAAATCTTTAAAGAAAAGCTCTTATTCGAGAAATCATGTTTTAGTCTGGAAAAAAGGCTACAACTCCAATTTATACACAACTTGCATTTGGAGTGGGGGCCCAGTCAGTTTTTGCTTATTCAACTAATAGACGCAGTGTGGACCTGTGTGAGGCACTCCCCAAATGTTAGCCAGTTCCCTCCCAAAACAAAAGCGGCCCCATGGGCCTTCTGAACATCTGGGGGGGGGGGGTGTGTGTATGTGTTTCTAATGACACTTCCCTAGGTTTGATTTTCAAGTGACTTTGGATTCTCAGGTCTGCACTGAGACTCTCTGATAACGAAATGAAGAAACACCCGAGTGACCGTCTTAGAGTGATGTCAGCTGAAAGTCTGAAAGGAATCCACCACATGGGAAAGCCATATGCACACAATTAAGAGGTGACTTTGTTTGTTCTGGAAAAGTCTCTCACAGAACGGATGGATCAAGACACTACAGCAGCCTGTGCCCCCTCCCCAGCTAGATGTCATCTGTTCATGCCCCCTTCCCCTGTTCTCATCAGACAGCAGCCCCCCGAGGGCTAAATCTGAACCATGTCAGAAACTGCTGACCTTGGCGGGGCCTGTTTTCTTCAGCCTCACTCCCCGCTCTCAGACTTCTGACCTTGCTGGAAACTTCAGGATTATCTGAAGGAGAAATTCTCTTCCCCACTTCCCTTCCTTCCCCCAGACTCCCCCTTGCTCCTGGCCACAGCTCCTTCTTCTTTTTTTTTTTTTTAAAGAATTATTTTATTTAACTTTATTTATTCATTTATTTATTTTAATTTGACCAGAGAAGGACAGAGAGAAAGAGAGAATGAAAGTGAGAAAGCAAGCCACCAGGTCTGGGACTCGAACCACAGTCAGCCATGTGGGAGTCCAGCACCCTTAACCACCACAGCTCCTTCTAAAGGAACTCTGGGTCCTAACACGAAAGCTGCGGCTCCCTCCAGAGTCTCCATCCCCTAAGCCAGCACTTTTTCCAAATCGCCATTCTCTACTCACCAGACTACATTAAAAAAAGAAGTCTGCAGGTGGCATGGTGGCTAAAGGCACTGGATTCCCACATGGCTGACCATGGTCTGAGTCCTGGACCTAGCAACTTGCTTTTTCACTCTGTGTCTCTTGCTCTCTCTTGCTCTGTCTCTCTCTGATCAAATAAAAAATAAAGTTAAATAAAAGAATTCTTTTTTAAAAAAATCTGGAACACAAACAGCGATTTGCATTTTTTGTACCTTGACTAAAAATCTAGCAGGCTTTTTTTTATGTAAGGTTGTTCCAAATCAGTTTTTAATGCTGGTAAAAGGTGCAAGGTTGACAGCCATGGAGGCAAAGGGCCTCAGTGCCTAACTGTAACATCCTGCATGGGTGTCCCTGCTGCCAGGGACAACCCCAGGTGCCACCCCCACCAGGAAGGGCCTTGAGGGACTGAGCGACTATGTGTCCACTTGAACTTGTGTGTTTGGTGTTTATTCTTTGCACAATATTCAGACTGTAATATTTTTATATGTATTCTCAAATTTCATTCAGATGTTGCCCCCACCCTTGAAGCCTTCCTCAGGTCTCCCAACTACATGGAAAAAAATCCACCCTCCAGGTCCTTCATCATCTGTGACCCGCTTACGATGCGAGAACTTTGGAGTGGTGTCCATCAGCCCTGAAGCCCCATGCATCTTTCCCACCACGTTGTCTCTATCAAGACCCCATGGTAGAAATAAAAGAGCATGAAGCAGGCACCACTATTTCCACTTACAGAGGAGGGCACTGAAGGCCTGGGGCAGCAAAGACGGAGGTCGGGTGGGAGCTGAGATTTTCTGACTAATTCCAAATTGTCCTTTTCCATATATCAAAATGAGTACTTTTTAAAAAATAATTATTTGTTTAATTTTATTTATGGTTATTACTTTTAATTTGCTATAGGGCACATGCACTTATCAGAGAAAGGGAGAGAGGGAAAGTGAGAAAGTGAGCCTCCAGGTCCAGGACTCGAACCAGAGTTGTCATGTGGGAGTCCAGCACCTTAACCACTATGCCATCTGTTGGTCCCAAAACAAATACTTTTAAACTTCCAAGAGTGAGCGAAAGTCTTGCAGTTCCCCAATCACCTTTCTTCTGAAGGTGCCTCGCTGACGGCCCAACACACCCCCGGCTCACAGTGCCTCCCAGGGGCCCCACTCTGTTCCCAGAAGGCTAGTCAGGCTGGTGGGTCCAGCCACCATGCTGTAGCTTGACCTGTCCCAATTTCCTCTGCTGCTTTTTTCAGATCATTCATGAAGGCATTTGTGGAAGCTCAGGAGAAGAGGGAAGCTTCAAATAACTTCAAATCAGCCCTGGTCTAAAGCCAACTTTTCAACCTCAGGAAAAATATTGACCAAATTTCCTGTGCTGGGAAATTAATACACTGATAGGCTCTAAATTTTAATTTGAATGTCAAATAACTGTCATCTTATTCCAAGGTTCAGTTTATTGGAAGTCCAGTTTTGTTTTGCTTCGTTTGTTTCAAATACTGAACTTCTACACGGTCTGCTTAATCCACTCATAATGTCGATTTGTGCTGACCGTAAGTTCCATTTGCCAAATTATTTTTAAAATCATGCAAAGCGCTGGGCGGTTGAGAACGTGAGGAGGTTGAGACAGTGAGGCCAGACTTCGCTCTCTCTTGGTGCTGCAGGCTGCGAGAACAGAACATTGTTTTTAAAAGCGAACTGTATCTTTACAACTTGTTTCTTCTGACAGTTTTCCTACTAGAGCACTCTTGCGAATCTGAAATTCCTACAGCCAGGAATCACTTCAGGTTGTAGAAAAGTCCCATCTGTAAAGAACTACGAGGCAAAATTCAGTGAAGCCTCTGAAACAAAATGTTGCCCTGGAGAGCAGTGCTGAGAAACAGGCACGGGGGCATGAGGAGCAAGGACACGAGGACACGAGGGCACGGGAAAAGGGTCACCGTGGGCTCCTTCAGCTCAGCACCCACAAGGAAAGGGAAGAGAAGGAGCGGGCTGGGAGGACTGACAGTCTCGGGCTTGGACAGGTGACAACTCACGGGATATGAGCCACGAGATTCATCTCAGCAAGGAGGTGCCTGCTCGTGGGGAGAGAGGCCCCGTCACAGACGTCTTCGCTGTCCTCCCCGGGCATGGTGCGACGCCGAGCACCGGGCGTTTGTTAGCAGAATGGCCGATGCGTGTGGAGAATTTTCAGGTTTCAGGTCCTCTGAGCTGTGGTCACTATCTCGTCGTTTAGAGGAAAGATCCTACTGCTTCCCTAGATGGCCTGAAGAGAATGAGCTCAGAACCAGGACGCACAAATTCCCCCTGAAGCCACTTTGGTCACGCGAGTCTTCACATACCTGAATCGCACTCCGACTGCGCTGCCTTCCGAGGTTTGGCTAAATTACAAAACGCTGCTTTTGTAGAATTTCAAGTAGAACCCTTTCCTTCTGGGAAACTTACAGACAGTACCTGAATTACAGGCTCTAACTTTTCACATCCACCACACTGCCTCTCTGTTGCCCCCAAAGTGTCCACCACGGAAAGACTTGAAGTTTGAGAGAAATCCTGGGCACAGGCACAGAAAGGGTGACCTCCCCAATGCCCCCTTTCCCTCTTCCACCTGCTAAACTCAGTGGGCTCCTGTGGGCTCCCAAGCCCCAAGGTAAGCAAGGGCTTGATTTCCTATAGACCCCCAGCTCCTTGCTGCATGGCCACTTCAAGATCCCATCACCTGGGACCAGCAGTTAGTGTAATGGCTATGTCGCTGGACTCCCATGTAGTTGACTGCAGTTCGAGTCCCAGATCTGGCAGCTTAAACTCACACCAGGCATGTGTGCGTGTGTCCAAGATCCCAAGAGGAGAATGGAGAAGAAGGGATTGCAGCGTGGCCATCTCCC
This sequence comes from Tupaia tana, assembly GCA_026018925.1. Classification (NCBI taxonomy): domain Eukaryota; kingdom Metazoa; phylum Chordata; class Mammalia; order Scandentia; family Tupaiidae; genus Tupaia; species Tupaia tana. Next base: position 96,997,010 of record JAKSZU010000007.1, read on the forward strand.
CTGGGGGGGTGATTTCTCGCTTTCTGTCTCTCTGTCTCTCTCTGTCCTTCTGGCGGGCACACGCACCCTGTAGCAAAAACCTTTCCAAAAAAAAAAAAAAGAAAAAAGATCCCATCACCTCTCATCTGGCCTGTTACAATAACCTCCTACAGCCCCACATTCCTGCAGCCAGCTGGTTCTCTTGAAGACATAAATCAGATGACAACCCCCCTCCCCGACTTTCAACCCTGCAATGCTCACACATCACCATCACACTTTAAATAGACGCCCACTTCCTGCTGGTGACCGAGAGGCCCCCTCATGGGGAGGGTCCCCACCATAGGCCCCAGCTTCATCTCCCAGACTTCCACTGTGTCCTGTCTCCTGGTCACAGTAACCACTCTCCTGCTCCTTGGACGTCCCAAGCCCTCTGAGCTCTGATGGCACGCAGTGGGAGGAGCAGGACACTACATCTCGACAAATGAATTTCTAGCCACAAGCAGCCAAATTAGAAACAACTGCCTGAACTTTCCAAATAAAAATCCTACTCTGAACTGTAAAAGAAAATCAACAGCTCATTCCAACAGCAAGAGAGCACGTAAGCAGAAACTACGGCCTGGTCCTTCCTTTTCCCGCGTTCCGCAGGCCTGTACAATGCCATGTGACTTGCAGCTCAAGTCCACCTGGAGGCGAGGCAGATCACATGCATCTCACCAAGAAGAGATCCCGACTGCTCCCACTTCACGGGCTCAGAGCTCAGGAGGCTCGGGTGGTGCACTTGTGGTCGCGGCTGGCACCAACCCCCACCTCAGGAGGGCTCTGGCCCCCGTGTCTTCTCTAGCTGCGTCTTCCCACTCCTGTCTCTTAGGCTCACCACACCCTTTAATTAACCACTGCAGTACCTAACATCACAAGCGAGTTTTCTTTGCAAAGAGCTCGTCTTCTCAAGGACTGTCCGTTCCCGAATGCATGATCCCCACATGTGGTCCAGCGGCACAGCCCCGGCAGATCTGTGTTGCTGAATATGCTGCACAACAGCCGCCCAGCTTTCCCGCGGCTGCAGGAGCAGGGAGAGTGGGCCACGGCCTACGGACCGCTCCGGGGACAGTCTGGGTTTGTCCACAGCACATTGTGCAGCCTCCTCTGTCCCTTGAGCCCTTATTTGTAAACTGAGGGTGACAAGACCTGCTCCGTTCAGACACACCATGAATATTTAAGCAGCAGAGGCAGTGTGAGTCAGAGGCACAGAACCTGTCCAGGGTGAGTCAGCCGGCACAGAACCTGGTCCAGGGTGGTGCTCGGCAGGCCTCCGTCTCCGTCCTTCGGTTCCCTTTGCCACTGAAACCTAAGGCACTGGGTAAGCAGGATCATTTCTGAGTTGCAGAATCGGACATGGAAATAGGAAGACCCACCCAAGGCCTCCTTGCGTCGCTGTCTTCGCTGTCTCATTGTGCTTCATACTCTGGCAGGTCAGGAGGAACAGAACCCAGGTGACAGTCGTGCCAAGGAAGTTGCTCTCTCCAGGGAAGCCATCTTTCTGTGGAAGTAGTCCCTGCTATCAGAAAATCGCACTTCACCCGGAAGCCCCGCCGTCCGCAGTAACCGCTCCCCCAGGAGAGTCAGCAAGGACAGCTTTCAGGCCAGTCACAGCGAGCCCAGCATCCTGACGTGGGAGGTGAGGGCTCTCGGTGACTCGCTCCGATTCCGTTCATCACCGAGAACAGACTTGTACACGCAGCATACCCTGCCCGGGTGTGCTCTCTGTGAACACACAGACATCTCTCTGTGGGTCACGGGGTTAGGGCCACCAGGGGTCCACCACAGCAGAGTCAAGTCGCCAGAGTCCCCGTTGGCTCAGAGGCTGGGACTGAGGCTGGGCTCACCGGGCTCCCAATCCAGTTTTGCCCCCTTTCACCTCTGCAAGGGCCTTTCTTGTCCTCCCCCTGACTCAAATCACACTCATCCTGATTTTATTACTGCAGTTGCTTCTAAGTAGTTCAACAGCCTGTCACTTAAAACAGACCAGTAAATACACCCTTTGACAGCAGTCTAGGGTATGTCTCCTTCGTTAGAAAAAGCAAGTGGGATATGTAATAAGAAAGCCCTGGAGCAAACCTTAACAGGAGATATTTGAGATATGATGTTAGTATGTGCCAAGCCCACTACCCCACAAATAGAATAAATTTAGCTGTCTCTAAACAGGAAACATTTGGGAAAGTTATGCTGAAATTTCAAACACAGCCTTCTCACAAGCCAGCATGGGAAAAGGGGGTAAATTAAATCTTGGTCAGGGTGGGCCCCAGAGCACAGTAGGGAGGCCCTGTGCATGGTGACCTGGATCCCACATGGTCAACCCCATTCTGAGTCCTGGCCCCAGCAGCTTGAAAAATATGCCAGGCACATATGTGTGCATGTGTCGGATCCTAACGGAGCGGAGAAAGGGCCACGGCTCGCTGAGGGGTGCTTCCCCTCTTCCTTCTCTCTCGCCCTCTCTCTGGCAATACAATAAATAAATAAATAAGCCTGACTTCAATAGCCTATACAGAAGACAAGCAAACACAATTTCAAAATATTACAAAAATTGTGCTTTATCAACCATCTAAAAGTAATGAATAACTTTGCAAGAAAAGTTGATACAAAATACAGTAACTTAATTATTTTTTTAGAGGTTTTTGCCTTAGGGCACATGTGCTCCTGAAGAAAGAGACAGAGGGAGGCAACGAGAAGGGAGGTGAGAATCTCTCCCTGGGTGGATGGGGACAAGACAATCCCTTCTCCTCCCTTCCCCCCACCCCTGATATTGGGTACACACACACATGATTTTCTAGCCACCAGGTCCAGGACTTGAACTGCAGTCTACCATGTGGGAGTCCAGCAATGTAACCACTATGCCATCTGCTGTCCCGTCATTTAACTTTCTATATGTGTCCTATTTTCATCCGAAAGCTCACTTATAATTAAAATGACAATTAAGCGGCAAATGCTAGCACCTGGGGATGAATTGCACTTTGACACACGCTTCTTCTAGAACAAGCTTTGAGTTAGCAACCACTTGAAATTAGTCTTAGCTGGGGTTTTCACACGCCCCAGGAGCTGCTTCGAACTGCTTTCCTTGGTGCTACGGGACATGCTTGCTGCCTCAGGGTCTAGTAAGTGCTGTGTCTGTGATCCCTCACTTTGTTGTTCATAAGTTCATCTCCTCAGTGGCTGTGAAGACACCTATGATACGAGTGCTCTGAGGTCTGCTCCTTCTGCCCTCCACCCAGTCTCCAAGCTGAGAGCGCCTGGTGGGAGAGCCAAGACTGCAGGAGAGTTAAATAATAAGGTGCACTCAGGACACATTCAGCACCCAGGAAGTTGGTGTCGGCACCAATCTCAATGGGAAAAAAGTCTCCATCAGTACTTTCAAACTTTGTGACGTATTAAAAAATCATCTGGGATATTTAAAATGAACATGTTTTGAATATTCTGATTAACTGTAGGCAGAACCCTGTCATCTGCATTCTAAGATATCTAATTCATTCCCACGTGAGCGAGGCAGGTATAGCACTGAAGATGTACAGGACTGCCGTGTCAGTACATTGGAGAAAGAATCAGATGCTCTGTTATTTCTTTTTACACCTTTTATCTAAATCCTTAGAAATAGACTGCATAGGGGCCAGCAGGTGGCAGGGTGGTTAAGGCAATGGACTCCCACAGGGTCTGCTCTGAGATTCAAGTCCCAGACCCAATGGCTTGAAACTCCCACCAGGCACATGTGTGTACATGCCAAAAATCTCGAGAGGAGACTGGAGGAAAAGGGATTGCAGCGTGGCCATTCCCGCAGGAGGTGATTTCTCTCTTTCCCACTGTCTCTGGCAAGTGCACAAGACCTACAGCAAAACAAAACAGAAATACATTGCATATGGGAGAGACATAGAGAGAAGAAAGAAAACGTGGGCCAAAAGTAAGATTTCCTAGATGAGCAAAGAATCTGCTCTCCTGAGGAGAACAAGAACCTAGAGTGACATCCCAGTGAGGGACCGCACCACAGTAAAGCATAGACTGAAGCATAGCTCGCTCACACACAACACTTTCCCATGGATGGGAACTGCTATTCCCCCAGAGCTTTGCTCCGTGTCTTTTGCCTAACACCTGCTTAGCATGTTGAGGGGGTGACCTGCCTCTCTTGTGTGTAAGACAGAGAGTGCGTGGCTTCCCTAGACTACGGGTCCATGTGCCCAGCCATGGTGGCCGGTTCCCTCCATGTGAACCACAGCTGTTAGCCATGCTGGTATTTTCCCCAGGAATCAGGGAGGTCTCATTGTTGATTGTTTGGCAAAAAATAAAAAATAAAAAAGAGTCCTGGATACTTATGATATAGAAATGCAGTCTGCTATAGAAATGCAGTCTGCATAACTTTCAGGCTTATCAGATTTCAAAGAAATATGTTTAAAAGGTCACACATAAAGCAGAGGACTGAATGTTTATCTTTCTTAACAGGTTAGGAAATCAAAGTTGGCAAAAGAATGGCAGACTTACATATAGTACAGTTAAGATGGTGAGCATGTACAAAGAAATAATAAAGTCCCCGCGAAGTCTCAGTGCAGCAGTAAGTAGTACTGTGCCACAGGGATTACTGCAGAGGGAAGTCAGCCAACGGGTCGGGCTCCTGGAAACTCCTGGACTGGGATAATAAGTCTTGACACCTTGTGTCGTAAGCATGTGTCGTGGAGTCTCCATAAAACACAGAAGCTGGATGGAGGAAAGGAATTTGCCTCCTTGGGTCCCTATAAAGTCTGCAGCGAGGAATGAAGCAGGTGGATATAACAGTTGGCACCACGTGAAGTGCCCCCAGAGAGGGCCACATCACTGTCTTGTGCTGCCAAGGGGAAAGGTATCCTGGGGGAGTATTCTCATGGTGCTCCAAGTCCAGCTCTGCCATGCTGGGCACAGCCATGTCACCAGAAGGTAGAGGCGTTAGTTTCTAACTGTATAGAAAAGAGATGTCCACCAGTCACTCTGTGCCTTACGCAGGAGAATGTGACATGATATTCAAGTGTGACTTTGGGAGTATATAAATTCCTCATTTCAGTGACATTATACAGTCTCCAAAATTCATTGAGAAGCCACACTGAATATGTATCTATGCCTTGAATAAATTGTACTTAGGTATGGAATGCTGGGGAAATGGAGACTAGGAAAAGTGCCTCAGTTAGGATAGGAGAAGCCAGGCCCTCTGCTTGTATTATCTTGTCGTTCCAAACGCTGAGCCTGTGCCATGACTATTACTGCACAGCTTCATAGATGGGGAAGGTGAGACCCAGCGATGTGTCTAAAACCAACCAACCAACCAATGAGTATGGTGGAGCTATAATTTAACACTCAATCCAAAGTAAAAAGCATGGAAATTTCTAATGTCTCTAAATCCAAATGAAAGATTTTTCACGGTTTGAAGGCTTAGTGCACCTAATGAAATGCATTCTTATTTTTTGATATTTACTTGATCAGTTAATGTAGAAAATTTTCCATTCAATTTCTTACAATAAGAGTAATATAATAACACACACACATTTAGCCCTTTATTTCTCAAATATTTTCACAAATTCTCTTTGGCCTGTACCTTTCCATGAAGACTGGCACATGGCCACTTTATAAAGAAGGAAGGGACCAGCAGACTTTAGGAGTTGTGCAGCAGGTGATGTGCTGCAAATCAGCAGGCTTGGTCCTTGTTCCTAACTCTGTATTGTTGCACTGGACAATAATGTATCTAAGAGAATTTGGTTGGCATTAAAGATGGTGGGATATGATGAAAAAATTAAAATGGGATCAGATGAGAAAGATTCAAGTCACTTCATAGTAGCCTGCTGTAATTCTCCAAGTCAGTTTGATTTTTTCATAATCTGTAGAATGAAAAAATTATGCTAGCCCTATACTTGTGAGATTCGGCTTTATGAAACATAAGAGCGGGCCAGCCAGTGGTGTGGTGGTTAAGGCGGCTGGATCCCACACAGCCAACCATGTGGTCCAAGTCCTAGACATGGGAGAAATGAGAACAAGGGGTGTGGTGTGACTATTTCTCAGGGAGGCTGCTTGCTCACTTCCCTCTCTCTGCCTCTCTCCAGTGAGCACACATGCCCCTAGCAAAGTCAATCAATCAATCAAGACATTTGGATGGGTATGGGTTTTGTTTGTTTGTTGTTTTGTCAGAGGGCACAGAGGAGGCAGAGAGACAGAGAGAGAAGAGGAAGAATGCAACCCCTCCAATGCAGTGTGGTCATGCCACAATCCTTTCTCCATTTTCCCATTCTGTTGGGATTTGGGGTACGCCCGCACACATGTGGTTTTTCAAGCTGCCGAGGCTGGGATTGAGGCCGTGGTCTGCCTCATGGAATCTGGCTCTCTTAACCACCATACTACAGGACCAGCCTTGGCTATGTTCTGAAAGTTTGTGAAGCAGTTCGTATTTTTTCTTACTTCATTTCATATTGATCATGTTATTAATGCCTTATGACAAAGTCACCAAGTTATACATATAGTCAGAGAAAAACTAGATAAACAAGCAGTTTGAGTATATTAGCTTCATAAAAATGACTGTACTTTAAGGCCCATCCAAACAGATATCCAATTTCCTGGCTGTTCAAGGTAGACCTGAACCTCAAAAAAAAAGTCCAAAACAGTGCAGAAGATGGATATTCTTAACATCCTGAGAAAGGAGAATATGAGCATAAAGAAAAAGAGACAAAAAGAGAGAACATATATATTTAAGTAGCAGTCCACATATTCTGAATAACAATGATCACGCCGGCAAAATCTCTTCTTCCCCACGGGATGAGAACAGACTTATAGTCAAACACTCAGTGATACTACTTCTGGTTCCCGTGTCAGAAGGGATTCAGTCTTTAAAATATGCCGAGCAAAAGTGCAGATTCCCGCTCCGTGATTAATGAACAAAATTACGTTTTATTTCTTCAATGTGTTGAGGATTCATCCTGTGGTCTTCCTCCAACCTGGAGGATCAGAGCGCTGAACAGCACATCTGGCTCTGGGCAAAGAGCTCTCTGGGTGTTCTCCTCCTTTCCTCCCTAGACACAGGCAGTGTGGAGAGCTGCAGAAACTTTTATTGGCTACTTGTGGTTCTTAGTTCTTGAAAATGGTGATTACTTTCTCTGTCCTCCCTCACTCAAGAAAAGGAGATTCATCATTAAGCTTTATCTAATTTATAATTTTTAAGTTTTATACATGATTGTATGTCACTTGTTAATACTGTCCCTAATAACATATGAGTATCCATCAGACAAATTATTTTTAAATAGACTTCAAAATAAAGATTTATATTTTTCCTTTAACCTTCATCTTAGACGAAAGCTGGGGTCCCGTGATGTCTGGATAAATGCATTACCATTAATTTGGTTTCATCCTGTATTGGGACAGACTAGTGTGTCCTGGAATATGTCACTGTCCTTTAGGGAATGGAGAAAAAATGCCATTTTCTTCCTCCTTTTTCTACAAAAGCAAGACAGGTCTTAAGAGATTTAATAAAAGACAATTCAAGGGGTCAACAATGAGAGATGTTCTGTCTCCCCACTGATACGTTCTCCATGTTGGGAGTGCTTACCTCCCCAAAGCAGGCGAAAGCTAACTGTCTGAGCACGAGCTCTCTAACTGTGCTCCAGGTACAGCCTGAGGTGTGTCCAAGCTCGAAAGGAGATGAGTGCTCGTGCCCGAGGAAGGCTCCCAGCTAGGACGAGCAGAGAAGAGAAAAGTGCCGTGCTGCAGGACCTCTGTGCTGGAAGTGTGTCTGCGGAACTGGGGGAGCTGGAACGAGACGTGACTCCCCAGCTCTCCTCCTCCTCTGGGCACTTCTGCTGACTGTTTATGTGTCTATTTAATTTTTTGATGAGAACCAGTGGGTGAATAAATGTTTACTTATTTTCTTAATTTGGGTGAAATGTGATTTTTAAACATGGAATTAAAAAAAAATTCCTCCACAGGTTAAAGAAAAATCAGTGATCAATAATATTACTACATTACTCAAAATTATGTCAAAAATTAAAAAGAACTAATTTTAACAGCAAAAGAGTAACTGTATAGAGACCAGCAGTTAGCGTAATGGCTATGTCACTAGACTCCCACATAGTCGACCATGGTTTGAGTCCTGGACCTGTTGGCTTAAACTCACACCAGGCGTGTGTGCATGCGTGCCCAAGATCCCGAGAGGAGAATGGAGGAGAAGGGATTGCGGCGTGACCATCCCCCCTGGGGGGTGATTTCTCACTTTCTATCTCTCTGTCTCTGTCTTTCTGGCGAGCACACACGCGCTATAGCAAAAAACTCTCCATAAAAAAGAGTAGCTGTATCTACCTCAGAGTGGTGACGCATAACATGACCTTGCTTCCCACTTCAATTTTCTAAAGTAAAAAGTGCATTTTCTAAAATGAATATATATCAGGCTGTGGTATCACTCTTATAATTTTAAAAATTACTTTAAGCTAGAGATTGCAAAACCAGTAGAGCCATGCTGCCTCAGAAAATGATTTTTGTAATTTACTTTACTGCATCTGTGCTACACACCATGGATTATGCCCTCCTTCAAAGTCTCTAATCTTAAGAAGATTCTCAAGTAAATTCACAGTCATAAAATATTTAGAAAATAAGCCATGCTTGCAAGGCACTGAGGAGAGGGGTCAGAGTCGGAGGAGGTCTCGAGGGTGTACCAGGCAGAACCTGGGAGGGAGCAGGGACAGGTTTGCAGAAAGAGGCGCAGCACAAGGATCCTTCAGATCAGAAAGCCCAGGCACCTGAGAGACAGACAGGCCACCAGCACGGTCAGGAGCAGCAGGGGGACAGTTCCCAGCTGCCCTGTGTGCTGCCTGGGTAAGGTGCTGGAGCAGGGATGGAAACAGACTATCCAGGTGGTTCTTTGAAAAACAGGATAAACCATTCAGCCTTCATGTAGAAAAGAATAGGTGTGTTGGGACTAGCAGTTAGCGTAATGGCTACGTCGCTGGGCTCCCATGTAGTCAACCGCGGTTTGCATCCCGGACCCGGTGGCTTAAAACTCACACCAGGCGCGTGTGCGTACGTGCCCAAGATCCCGAGAGGAGAACGGAGAGGAAAGGATTGCGGCATGGCCATCCCCCCTGGGGGGTGATTTCTCACTTTCTGTCTCTCTGTCTCTCTCTGTCTGGTGAGCGCAAGCGCCCTATAGCAAAAACCTCTCCCCCCAAAGAAAAGAATAGGTGTGGCACAGTGGGAAAGCAACTGACCCACATGGGAAAGGCTCTGGGTTCACATCTGGGCCTGTCTGAGAGGGCCAGGTAGGTGTGCTCATAATCCGGCTGGGCTTGGTGTGGCTCACGGTATGGGGACCCTTTTTGGGCTGCCAATCTTTCTTAATCTCTCTCTCGCTCTCAGAAGAAATAAATAAATAAAATTTAAAACAAAGAAAAGAACAAAAAGCAATGGTATGTTCTAAAGAAGGGGAAAACCATGAGTTTTTTACAATGTATTTGTAGAAGAAAGTAGTTTATATCATTTAGTCATTCAACAAACATGCTTGAGGATCTATGATATTCATTCTGCTCAGTGCCTGCACATAAGGAAGGCAAGCAGGAAGCTGGGGGAGCCGGGGGTTGGGAGGGTGGTGCATCGCAGTGGACAGATGGTAGCAATTTTTAAGGTTGACGAATTTAAGTGATTTTAGAAAGCAAATTTGCTGGTATTTGGAGATGGGCTGGGCAGAGGAGTTAAGGAAGGAGAGTCCACAAAGAGTCTGAAATGTCTGAGTTTCTCACCCACATATTGCCATATGGGAAAAAGGGAAAGGTGTAAGAGGATCGGGTTAGAGAGGGGGCTCTTTAGTTCCATGCTTTGCTGTTCTGAGGCTGAAGCCCCATGGTGACATTCACATGGAGACATCATGTAGGTGGCAGCATATGTGGGTCTGTAGCTTCCGGGAGCTCTTGATGCTAGACTAGGGGTCAGCAGTGCATGGTTCTGACGGGGCTGGCCTAGAGGCATCTCCTAGGCGAAGGGTGTAAGGGCGCACTGAAAGGTGGAGTGCCTGGTGCTTTGGCTAGATTGGAAGACCCTCCATGGAAGACGAGAGGGAGCTCACTGCATCACGGAGCAAGCATTGACTGAATGCAGGCCTCGGCCTGACAGCTGGCCCGGCGGTGCACCACTGCCACAGTCCATGCCCGTCCTCAGCACTGGCAGACAGCGGGGGCGAAGTCACTGTGCACATTGATTATGTCACAGCCCTTCCCAGTCTGTGACATCAGAAATGCCCAGGTCTAAAGGCCAGGTTCAATACCTACTTCAATGCCATGTATGTGTGAGTCACCTGAAAAAGAAACAGAATGATAACCGGTCTCCCAAACCCCAGTCCCCAAGAAGTCCCCAACTGGGCTATTAAGAAACGAATGAGCAGGAGGAAACACACATGAACATAACCAGATCCAGTAAGTTTAGCAGTGCAGCAGCCCTCTCCTCCTATGAAGATTCTAGAAAACAGGCTTCAGGGGGCCTTCTCTGCAGCCCACGATCTTGGACGAACTTTGGAAACAGAGGGAGCACAACGAAGAAAAAGGCAAGCAGACCAGGAACACGGAGACCTCAACATTGGCCAGTCCAAGCCAATGTGCACACGCCCTCTGCAGACGTGCACAGAGTTCGTGCCGGACACATGGCGGGGCTTGTGAAAACCTGACTCTGCACAGTGGCCGGCTGGCGAGGTCTCACCTTTGCCCTAGGCAAGCTGGTCGAACCTCGCATGTCCTGGCTTAATTTTTCATTGAGTAGGGCTCCTTGGCCCAGGCGTCACACGTCTGAATCCTCCCTGGAAAGACTTGGCCTCCCCATTTGCATTTAGAGTGTGGTGGGCGCACCCATGTGTCTTTATGCTTATTTATAACACACCGCCTCTCAGCAGCGAGGTCCCTCAGCATGTCATGACGTGACTAATAAGCAGAAATTACACAAAAGGGGCAAAGTTACTATTTTCAGATGAATGTTTGTGGGAAGCCATTTCCCTTAGGACATGGTGCCGGGCAGTGCTACACACCATCCACACAAAGGGGACAAAGTAGACACTGCCACCATACTGTCCCCAGCATTGTCTTATCTTACTGACCCCTGAGGCCAGGCAGGACATCCCAAAACTCACAGAGAGGTTAAGAAGGTAGCTTCACCTGTCTGGTCCTCCCCTGAAACCCTGGTCCACAAAGGGGTGCTTAGGTCAGGCCGCAGTGGGACCGGAGTGGTCTGGGGCCCGTGCTGCAGGTGCACACAGACTCAGGGCACCTCTTGCTCTTTTGCCCTGGTGCTCAGGCCTACCTTGAGATTTTCCAAGTATGGCATGGGTTTCTAGGCAGTTTTGTGTCATCCCACTACTACCAACCAGGTCCTCATCTCTCATGTCTGCCCTTCTTCCTTCAAACACCTTGAGTCCCTAGAATGAAAAAATCACCCACACCTCTGTAGGGTCAGACACTCTTCTTCCCTGTGGAGCCCAGGCAATAGCCCCAGCACTCAGGACTCTGAGGTCTGTCCCACTCCCCTCCTGCCACTTTCAGATTTCCAGAGGAGAGAATCCAACCACTTCATTTCAAAGGTGAAAGGAGGCAGCACTCCACAAGCCCTCAGGCACTTTGGGACATTGTAAGTCCCGTATCCTTGCCCTTGTGAAGAGACTTCTAGATAGTCTCTCACTCAGGCAGGTGGTCTGAGTCCAGGCCTGGGAGAGAGGTGCACACTTGCAGCAGAAGGCAAGGAGGTACTCCGGTCCAGCCTGGTACTGGTACCAGAGGTACTCCCAGCACCCTGCCTTGAGTCCAGGAAAGGGCCCAGTGGGTGGGGTTTGTGTCTCTACCCAGCAGAGACCAAGGCCATTAAAACCAAAAACACTGGGGACTCTTTTTAAAATGAACATTCTTCACTAAACTAAGCCTGCCTCCTCCGATGCCACCATCACCGGCTGCCCGATAAGGCAGGCCGGTCCTGGAACACCTCTGCTCAGGCCTGTGCTGTGCCTCCTTCCTAGTCCAGCCTGGTACTTCTTACCCACTGAGGACACTCCTAGTCACTTGCAAACCACCCCATGAAACCAAAGTAGGGCCCAGGCCCATCCTTGCCTTTTCTCATAACTCAGATCTTGCGGATTCCAATCAAAATACATATTTCAAATTTATTCCTCGTAAGGAGCCCAGCCTGGTGGAATCAACAACAGTACAAATAAGCCCCGAAGTTCCTGGGGACCTGCGCTTCCTCACTGGGTGGACAGGTAGAGGGGCTGCTCCCGGCCGTGCCCCGTGCCCAGCGGCACTGCTGACCCTAAGCCTCACCCCTCCTGCTGTACCAGGGGAATAGCCCACTCAGGGCCCTGGTTGTCTTAGGCTCCTGTGAGCAGTGACTTGTGCGTGCAGTTGATTTGTTCTGACGTGGGTGGGGCTCTTCCATCTTGTTAATAAAACCTCCTTAACCAGCCACCATTGCCTCTCTTCCCCGTCCTAGGCTAAGGCGGCATCGCCCTGTAAGCGGCTCCCCAGATGCTGTTTCATTAAGGTGGTTCAGGCGCACATAAAATGCAGTTGTTTTAAACTTAAAATCGATAGCCCATAGCTGTCTGTACTTCTCTGAGCCTGCCACACTAAATTAGACAAGTGAGGACTCCGAGCATCCACGAATATTCAGACCGAAGGGACAAGTCTTACTCAAGAATTTCCATTCTCATAGAACAAACCTGCTGACCCAAACACTGATGGCCGATCCTCCTCAGTCCTCTCTAAAATGCATCTCTGCATCTTAATAATTTAATAAGAAACAGCATTCAGAAATAAAGAGGCCCTGGCAGGTTGTCGGCATTATTAGCACTGTTTAATGCACTGTTTGGGATTGTGGGTTTTTAATTGGGTGTTGTTAGCCTGCTCCCCGCGCTATTTCATTTTTCATGGATTCAAATTCTTGGGGTACAGAATAATGCCGCTAACAAACACACCACTTCGCATGCATTGTCGAGAGGGAGTTAAATGGCACCAAGCCGGTGGGCATGGTACTCAGCACAGCCAAGTAAAGTGGGGAACTGGACTGGGAGGGCAGGTACCCGATGGCTGCACCCACAGCTGCACCCATGGGGGAGCGGGCCATTCACCCAGTTATTCCCTATAAGCCGCTCTCTATGCCAGAGTATACACTTGGGGTCCCGTTGATTAAATTCACCAAAGCTCAAAGAGCCGATGCCTAACTCCCATAGTTCACTTTTTCTTTAGAAAGAGGTACTCTTAATTCCTCCCCACAAAAACCTCTTCCACCCTCTGCAGAATAATAGCAAAACATGAACTTTATCAAGACTTCTCTTCAAACACACTGTTCCTATTCAAAAAGTTCTATCTCATATAGCTTCTGCTGGCTCCATCTCTTTTAAAAAGGTAAAAAATAAATGTATGTTTATTGCCGAGACAGTTCAAAGTGTGCAGGACCAGGAGCCCAGGCAGCCTTGCAGCGGCGCATGGGCCAACAGACTAGCAACGCGTTGGTGCGCAGCCTAGGGCCCCTGCACCGAGGCGAGGCGAATTCTGCAGGACCTGGGTCCTCTGCCTGGTGGAGGATAAGCAGGGTGAAGGAGAGGAACTGTAAAAGAAACACAGATTTTAAAAGGGGAAAAAAACTGGTCTAGGGACCCTCGAAGTTGAAAATCTACAGCTGTCATCTAGTGGAAAAGGGTCCCGGAGGTGGCGGCTGATCCAGGGCTCAAAGCTTGCCCGTCTGCATGGTGCACCAGAAAGCCACCGCGGTTTCCTTCCGAACGGCTCCTTTTCACAGGGGCGCACGGGGGTGACATCTTGTTGGCTTAGAGATGATTTATTCACTCCTGCTGTAAACTCTAAAATGACGCCCCTGGGAAGAGAAGGAACTGCCGGACCCCGTGTAACCCGCCGCTGCTGGCCTGACTCCCCTGCGCTCCAGCTCCGAGTGTGCTGGGGAGCGAGGCCGAGCCAAAAGCTCCACGTCGGAGGCGGGGAGAGGCGCTCGGCAGTCCGAAGAGGGGCTCCATCAGGGATACGGACAGACGCGCTGTCCTCCAGAGCTGGGGGGTCTGGGCCCCAGGAATCTAGCAGCCTGGGGCCTAGGACTTCACAGGTCCACCTCGCAGAAGCTTCGGACTCAAGCCGACCTCCGCCGCAAAGCAGGGCATAGTCACTGGACTGCGATCTCTGCAAAATTTTAGGAAAAATGGCCACCCAGCCCCGGCTCTACATGTAAAATGAACTGGATTCTCCGGCTCTTCTCCTCCCGCCTGGACAGTCAGCTTTGGGGACTCAGTGACCTGTCTGGATCTTGGATTGCACCTCCCCTTCTAAAAAAAATTTTCCAGGCTCTCCTTATAACGATATATTGTATTGGCTTCGCTCTTGCAAGGAGATCTTTAAGGTCCAAATTGAGAGTGGCAGCAGAGAATCCAGAGTCCCAGGGTGGAGCCGCGGAAGAAAATCTTTGGCGCCATAGCTGCTGCAAATGCGGAGACTCTAGGGGAACTGACACTATTCTGATGCGATTTCCAACTGGGGAGCGCCCTAGAAAACGTTCCCACTCTTCTGGGCGTTTCTCAGGAAAAGCGGAGCTAGCCGAGCTGGGCCCGGGAGAGTGCTGGGGGACTGAGCAGGCAATCCCGCGCGCTGCCTTTACACCTCTCCCTTTGTGACAAATCGATTTCCCGCCTGCTGCTCTGCCTTCGCGGTGCCGCAGGCCCGACAGCTGCGCCCAGTGCTCACACCGACTCGGGAGTGTGTGCGCGTGTCTAATTGACTTTCCGTCTACCTTTTTATGACTACATGTGTTTCCAACCAAAGGTCTTATTAGGACAATCTGGTTTCACTAATTTAGAGGTTGGGAACGTGGAAGGCAGGCGCTTTTTTTTTTTTTTTTTTTTTTTTTTTTTTTTTTTTAGCATTTGCAGAAGTTCAAATTAAGAAATGACAGCGGGATGCGCTGTCCTAGGAATAGGTCACCTGTTTTTATGACCTGCTCTTCCTGCCTCTTCACTCTACCACATCCGCGCACACACACTCAGAAATCTCCTGTAAGCCACCGAATTCCTAATAGTGCTAAAGAACCCTGTTTTTAAACACTTGCCGTATCTGAACCCGAAAGTTTGAGAAATGTACTGAGCTGGAAGAATTAGCGAAAGGAAATCTTTCTGCAGAGAGGAAAGGGGAGGAACAGTGACGGGCAGAATTGCTAGCCAGAGGTGGGCGAGTACGCCTAGCTCCTACTGGGACACTTGGCCCGGGTTGTAATTCGAAATGTTGCAAAACTAAAACTCCAATTTCGAAGCTGTGAAGGGAATCTGTTTTGCAAATTTGGGCAGAAAAGAAAATTTAGTAAGGACTAGGATAGGACTTTCTCCACAGCCGAATCGCATTGCATTGGCATCTTTGTATGGTTCTCCATCTCTGGGAGGGAGATGGTGCCCCACTGCAGAGGCTGCAAGGGAGGGAGGACTGTGTGAGATTCCTCAGTCCCTGGTCCACAGAGCTCAGAGCCAGGCTAGCTCCCTGCTCTGCAAGCCCCCAGCCCCTGACTCAGCCTGATCCTCACTGTCCACTGAAGACTGGCGGCCCACAGGGGTGACGAGTTCACACAGCTGCCTCTCAACAACTCCTCCTGGTAGCCCAAGAACTCAGGTTGAGAGTCCTCCTGCTCTCACCTGGCTTCAGACCCTCCTGACCCTCACCCAGAGAACATTAAGGAAACACTGCTTCTAAAAGCAATAAATTATTTGTTATAGGAATAAAGGAATGGATTCCCTGGCCATCCTTCTGGGACTGCAGCCTCTTGTGCGTGTGCGTGTGCGTGTGCATGTGTTTTCTCGGCCACATCCCCAAGCCCCAGGTTTCCTTCCTTGTCCCCATCACCTAGCTCTGCATTCTGCAACCTCCCCTGGGAAGCTGTCCACTGACTACCTTCTCACCTGCACCCTTCCCTGGCTGGCCTCAGCCTCAGTTTCCTTTCGGGGTCATCTCCCCACAAGGCCTCTCCCCGCTAACTCTGACATGGGTCAAGTATCACACGTGCGAGTTCCCAGAGCCTCTTCTACAACCCTGAGCTTGTCTCCATGGGCTGTCACCATGTATATAGCACAGCCTCTGGGGCACGCACTCAGCCTATACCCTGTGAGTACCCACTGCAAGGCGACCTCCCTTCTCCTGGCATTCCCTTGGAGTCAAACACTGGCATCAGAATGGCCCAGCCCAGAAGTCTGACAGTCCCTGTGGCCTCCTGGGCCTGGGAATTGTGGAGCCTGGGGCCAGCCAGGGCCCACTTTTCCCATCCTCTTGCCTCTCTCTGATGCCTGGCACTGGTCTTCCACGTACCAGCTTCTTGGCTGTATGTTTGCTGTGTAGGCCCAGCCTCCAATTCCCCAATGATGGTGAATATTGTGATTGACAATTAGCCATGGCCCAACAGGAGGTACAGACAGAAGAATCTTCCCTTCTTTTTCTGTTTTATCTTTTCCCTAGTAAAACGTTTGAAAATTACCTCAGTGTTTTGCATTACGTTTTGGTAAAAGTGCATACACTAACACCTAACCCGCTGCTGGTCCGCGGAGTTACCAGAACCCTGCACCTGGACCTTCTCCGGCACTCAGAGACGCCTCTTCCTTCTACAGAGCTGGCTGCCCTTCTCCAGGAAAAGACAGGCCCAGCCAGACTCCTGGGTCCAGCGCCCTCTTCAAGTGTGGAGGGTAGATTGGCCTCAGGTCGCTTTTGCCTAAAATCGCCCAGGGGCGCGCAGGCCTGGATGCAGAAAGCAGGCCCGACTCTGGCTCCGGAGAGTAAGAGCGGCTCTTCCTGGGGCCTGCTTTAGCCTGGCAGCCCGGCTCCCACCACGGTGCCCAGTCCCGGTTTCCAGCTGTTTCTGAGTCTGGTTTGCTTTGCATATATATTTTTAAGTCTAGATGGGCAAAATTTTGTGAAAATTATAGAATACTAGCGGGCACCTTGGCGAGCACAAGTTCCAAATTTGAAGGCTAGCTAGCAGTCGGCAAATAATGGCATGGAAAGTAATGAGCGTTAGTGTAGAACTTGTAGCCCCGTTCAGACTCTTGCAGCCTTGAAAAGAGGATCAAATGTCTGAATCACGGCCCCAGGTCACCTAGGACAAGGCAGGTGACAGGTCTGTTTTGGACTCCAGACTTAGGCATACACCTGCAGTCGCCAGCCAAGGCGCGCTTAGTGGCGATGGGCGATTTGTCACCCGTGCAGTGGCAGTCGGCGGGATGGGGCAGGGGGACCGGGTGGACGTTTCTGGCGGTCTAGGGACCAGTAGGGCGAGCCGGCTTTCCGAGTGCGACAAGGCCTCGCCGCAGAAGCCCGCGCTTCTCCGGAGCGGCTCATGCAGAGCTCGAGCTCCGGGTTCACCCCCTAAGGACACAGCGGCTGGCGTGGCCCGAGTCAGCCCGGCTTTTGCCCCAGCGCAGGTGGAGGCGACAGCAGGGGGCAGAGAGCACCCGGGCGCGGCTGGGTCTGGGCGTCCCCGCGGCCTGCGGGCTGGCGCGGCCTCGGAGCGGGCGTCGGGTGCGCAGCGGGGCCGCGGGTCCCTCTGCCCGAGCGCGGCGCACCCCGGAACCCACACATCCGACCCGGAGAAGCCCTCCCGACCTGACCCGGCACCTTTAACGAGCTTCTCTCCCGCAGCCGGCGGCCTTTCTCCGCGGGGTCCCTCGCTCCGGGCGCACCCGGCGGCCGCTCCAGCGAGGGTCTGCAGTCGGCAGCCGCGCGTCCCGGCCTCGAGCCTCTCTCCACCCCGCCCTGGCCGGCGCTCTTCCTCCCGCTTCGGTCCTCCGGCGACAGTCACCGCCTCTCCCGGTGCCCGTCCTTCTCTCCCGGCCCCGACCTCTGTCCCGGCACGCCCCGCCGCGCGCGCCCCGCACTCACTGTCTTGCTGCGGGGTGTCGCTGCCGCTGGTGAGTCCCGGCGACTCCAGCAGGCTCCGGCCCGCTTCGCCCACGCTCTCGTCCGCCTGCGCCGCCACCATGTCCCCGGCCTCCTCCAGGTCTAGCAGGTGACTGACCGAGAAGTTCTTTTTGGCCTGCAGGGTGTCGAGGTTGCCCGGACTGTCCAAGCGGCCGCCCAGCGCCGGTTGCCGCTCCAGAACGTGCCCGTAGCTGGAGGTCATGGTCTTCCCGCGGATCCCACCCACCCCCCTCTTCCCGCTCGAATCAACACCAAACGCTGCGGGCGCGAGGGGGGAGAGGAGCCGAGTGGGGCAGAGAGAGGGGGAGTGGAGAGAGAGAGGGAGAGAGAGGGAGGGAAGGGGACGATGGCCAAAAAAAAGTGGGAAGGAGGGCGGGGTACCCCTCCTGCGGGGCCGAGCCTTCTGCACCCGCAGCCTCCGCGGCCCGGGCCGCTTTCCGGAGGACCTAGTCCGGCGCGGTCCAACCGATAATCCACACCAAAAAATAAAACTACAAAGTCACTCTATGTCTAAGTCGAGAGAGAAAAAAAAAAGCCCTCCAACTCTCCAAAAGCGTCCACACGCACGCACTAAAAATAATAATAAGCGGGAGAGAGGAGAGGGGAGGCCAGGGCGGGGGAGTCAGGGAAACAGAAGAGGCTAGAAGGGGTGGGAGAGAAGAATCAAAGTGGGTTTTTAAAAAGGTTAAAAAAGTTATTCCCAGGCAGGAGTTCAAGTACCAACAGAAGAAGGTTTGTTCCAGCTTTAAAACATCTTCAAGAAAATGTGCTCCCCCTCTCAGCACTCCTGTGGAGTCTCAGGAGTGACTAAAGTTTCAGGAGGAGAGGGTGATGTCTTGCAGATGTATTAGAGAGCAGGATTCTCACTTTACTTTCGGGAGGAGTAAAAAAAAAAAAATAAAAAAATAAAAAATAAAAAAGTAGGGCTCCAAGAGTCCGAAGCAGGGTGGCGGGGGCGCCCCCTTTCCTAGGCTCTCGCCCCTCTTCTCGCCGCGCTCCGTTTTCCTTCCCAGTTGGATCAAGAAGCTCTCTGGCACTTCAAAAGGCACAGACTGGCATGCGGAGGAGGCTTTGTAGGGAATACAAGAAAATTGGAGACCCCTGGGAGGGCAGATCTCCACTTAATAGGAGCCTGTAATTACGTGGCAAAGCCTTTGTGCCGTGCCTGACGTTTTACAGACCCCCTTCCCCATCACAATCTCCTTCTTCCTCCTTTCCCTCGGACCGAAAAACAGTCTGATTAAGAAAACCGCCTTTGCCAACTTCAGAGCCAGCGCGAGACGGCGAGGGAGGGAGCGGAGGAAGAGGGAGGAGGCAGTGGAGAGGGAGGGAAGAGAGGAGAGCGCTTTTGGATTTTAAAGAAAAGGTCTAATTATCATTCTCTTGCAACAGGATCACCGGGAGAAAAGACAAACCGAAACCACAGTCCCTTCAAACGGGCTGATTATTTTGCTTCGGCATGAACTCCTCCAGATTTAAGATCCTGTTGGAAAATCTCATTTGCGTGTTTTGATAACAGCTGCGGGGAAACTTGTTGGAAAAAGTCCACCACTATCACAATCAATTTCTCTCTCCTTTGCCCCCACCTTTGCAAGGCTTCCCGCCGTTCTAACAGCCCGGGGCTGGACAGAGCGAACACACTCAGGCTCAGTTTGGCTCTGAAGACTCGGCCTACTAAATAACCTAATAGAATAACGGGAGCGGCGCTCTGCGCGGCTCTCCCACGCTTCGCCCGCGCACCGACGGCCGGAGTTCCGCCTGCGCCGGACTGTCGGCGCCGTCGGAATCCCGGTCCCGGACGCGTGGACGTGTGCGCGTTTATTAAGCTGGAGGAAAGGCGCTGGGAGCCTGTCCTTAGTCCCTCACCCTCGCCCAGTTCCTAAGCTCTTTGGTGCAGCCGAGGTCGCTTCCCCCAGCCACGCCGACGCTGAGCCGGAGGTCTCGTGCCCGGATTCCGCGCGGACCAGCCCTCCTCGAGCGAGCGGGTCTGGGTCCAGCGGGAGCGGCGGGGTAGGTCGGCGGCGGGGCAGGCTCCCGCCGGAGTCCGCGGTCTGGCTGAGTCCTGCCTGGACCGGGACAGGGAGGTGCGGAGCGGATTTTTCATGACCTGTTGGAATTTGTAACAGCTTTAGTAAACTCATTAGCAATGGCTCCCTATTATATGACGAGTAAGTGAAATACCGAACGCTCATTTGGCGTCTTCTGTTCTTTAAACGTGCACACATGCACGCGCGTATCCTCATGCTTTTGTTTGCTAGGTATTTTACTTGATTATTTTCCTTTTTTTCTATCATTTCTCCCGTAGCCGACACTCTCGACTGCAGAGCAGGGTCCGAGTGTGCGTAAATGGTCTCTGGGCTCCAACCGGCCGCAGTCAGCCCTGAGCTTGGAGCCCTGATCTGGGAAAAGAACAGTGGATGCCATCAAAGGGCTGCAGATTGAAACCAGATGTGCTCGCCTCGGCTCTTTCCATGCATTTAATTAAGGAGCCGGGACGCAGGAGACTTTTTCATCATTAGCCCACCCACTCCCCCCTCTTCCACCCCCTTGCTTGCGCCGGCGACCCGGGGTCCAGCGCCCCGCCCGCGCGACGCGCAGCGCTGAGCCGGGCTCTCGGTGTCCCCAGCACTTCCAGCTCCAGGCAGGACACCTCTGTCCACGTCTAGGGCTGGCGAGCCGGCCGCGCGTGGGGGCGCGCACGCGGCGGGCCTGGCACAGCAGGAGCGCGTGTGGGAGCAGGGGTGCCTTCCGTGGGGTTCCAGCCCCGCTGCGGCGGAGAGCTGAGCCGCGCGCTGGTGCCACCCCGGCGTGGACGCGGCGCCCGGCTCCGGGCGGGCCGAGGGGCAGTTGCTCCCGCCCTTACCCGGGACCACTCCGTCCCGCAGAGTCCGCGAGCGGCCGCCGAGCGCTCCCCAGCCCGCTCCCGGCCGCCTCCTAGTCTTGCATTCTCCAAGGCATTTACTCAGCCTTGCCTTCACCAAGCCTTTGGTCCCCGACACCTACGGGTTTGCCCTTTGTGAGAGAGGCCTGGGTAGGGTTCAGGGCTTCGGGCATTCCCAAGACAGGCTGCTGCCCCCGAAGTCCTGGCGCCCTCCGGCCTCCGGGCGCGGGGGATCCCCTTCGGGGAAAGTAGCCCTGTGCCAGCTGCGGCCAGCGTGGTCGGTGACCGAGGAAGGGCGAGGGGCAGAGGTCACGGCCCGGTGAGCAAGGTGAGGCGTCCGCACGTCTGTTGGGCTGCGTCCTACGTTGGGATCCGGCGCTTCCTGAAAAGCACCACTCGTTAGGGACCTATCCGATCAGCATCGCACGTTTGCAAACATTTGTCCGCCAGCTATGCCGACATGCATTCACCTATGTTACGCACGTCATATATACACATGTATGCACACATGTATGTTTGTACATGTTTCTATACGTCATGTTTCTCCCAAACGTCTCTCAAACCGAGAGCTCAAATTCCAGCCAACTACAAAGGACTGGTTCCGCCCGGGCTACGCCACTGTCGCCGCTTCAGCCACCGCCAGCCTGGAGGCCGCGCCTGGAGCCCCCGGCTCTGGAACGGTGGCTTTGAGAACTGGGGCATAGAGTCCGGAAGAGTCCCCGGTGTTAGTGGACCGGAGGCAGCCCTGGGGAAGGCGAAGCAGCCCTTCTCCGTCCTCCCGGCTCGCTTTCCCGGGATCCGGTGGAGGCAGCCGAGCGCCAAAGGTTCACTGCGTCTTCTCCACCCGAGCGGCTGCGCCTGCGTCGGTGAGCCTCGCTGCAGCCACCCAGCGAGGTGGCTTCTGGCCCTGATCGCACCAAGCAGAGCTTGGCCGCGTGGTGGACTGCGGGGACGCGTTGGGAGGGTCCCCTGGGAAACACTGCAGAGCAGATGGATCCCTTTTTCGGTTTTTGTTTTGGTGAGCGTGTGTGTTTTCCTTTTTTTCTATTAATTACAAATGGATTGGATCCACACTCTGATTATGTTTACACACAGCATGTGTAACATGTTGAGATTCTGGATTGTAATTGAGAACCATCAGGATAACCCAGCAGAGAAATTCAAGACAGGCCCCTGCCCAGCCCTGGCCAGCTCGCTTCAGGGGAGAGCAGCCAGGGAGTTAGTGGACCCAAGTCCTCTCCACTCAGGGTGCTGGGCCAGCAGGACCAACCACGGGAGAATTTGAGAGCCACTATCTGGCAGAAAGATGTTGGGAGAGGGCCTTGGGGAGCCTGGGGCTGAGGCGACCCTCACCCTCCCAGCCTGGGAACTCGAGGCCCAGGAGAACAGCCTTGGCCCTTCATTACTGGTCTGCTTCCCATGTGACTTCCTTTTGGGAGTTGGAAAGAGAGCGCTTCTAGCAAGATCTCCCAGCATGTGGAGGCTTTTCCTGGCTCTAGCTGTGACTTCCATCTGTCTGTCACTACCTGGATGATGTTACTAACCAGATCTCTGTTCCTCCTGACCCTCCAGAGTCTGTGAGTAGCTCTCCCATTGTCTTTGGTGCCACTCCCAGGGTTCTTCCCCCAAGAGGGGAGAGCAAAACTGGGACTCCAGACCACCGGAGGGAGGAGGAGGGTTGCCAGCAAGTACCCTTGAGGGCCCTGCTCACAGTTGGGGTTGGTACTGATTACTGACCAGGGTCGCCCTGTCACTGAAGCTGGCAGAACTCTGCCTCACCTGGCTGCAGAGCACCCTTGCCCTGAGCAGTGTTCCCCGAGGTGGAAGTCGAGAGTGGCACTTCGTGACCTGTGAATAAGCCGGCCGGATCACAGGTTCCATGACACATGAAGACAGTACCAGCCTCATGCAGATACCCTGCTGTGGGAGTGGAGATCCGGTCCTGCTTACAACTGGCCATCTAGCGAGATGCATAAAAACAGTGACAGCAGGGTCCCCATGGTTTAAGGTTTATGAAGAGGAGATCGCAGGCCAAACCCGAGAAAAGCTCTCTGCTCTTCCGTCTGGTTCTTGTGCTCTCGAGTGGCACTTTAGGGATATGCCTCCTAGGCCTGGTGAGTGCCTTTCACCCACTCTCACTTCTCCAGTAGCCCCACTGAATTACTCCGAAACTGCAGTATCAAAGGAGGTGGGCCAGAAAGCAGTTCTCAGTGGGGAGGCGGTAGAGGGTCCTCTGTGGCAGGCCTGAGTGCTCAGCACATGCAGCCAGGCCTCAGTTCCCAGGCTCATCTGCTCTTCAAACTCTGCAGACTGCCTGCACACACCGCGAAGACACACCCACACAGCAAGTCCCACACTGACTCCTGGGCCTTTTCTCATGAGATGCTTCCGCTGAAATGGACAGCCTTGAGCTTTCTCTCTTCTTTCTTCTCTTGCTCCTCTGTTTCTCTGATCATTTCATATGGTCTTCATAGAGTACTCCTTTTCCTCTGCTTATGCCTTAAATATTCATGTTTCCCAGAATTCTGTCCTTACAACAGATAGGTTGTTCATAGAAGAGAGCACACATTTTCGTTGGTTAACTGTCAGATGTTGGTCAATGAGTAAAAGCCGCCTTAAGCTCAGCCACCTACA
Source organism: Tupaia tana (assembly GCA_026018925.1). NCBI lineage: Eukaryota > Metazoa > Chordata > Mammalia > Scandentia > Tupaiidae > Tupaia > Tupaia tana. Next base: position 97,020,461 of record JAKSZU010000007.1, read on the forward strand.
GACTGTCACCTCTGGCAAGTTGGACAACTTACCTCGCCAAGCCTCCGTTTACTACTCTTTCAGATAAGGCTAATCATGGCACCTGCCTACCACATTTGTCTCTGGGAATTACACGAGAATGCATGCAAGCCACTTTGCACAGTGATTAGCATATGGCTTGTTCTGGAAAAAAGATGGCTGTCTCCCTGCTGGACATACCCACCTATCAAAGAAACTTAAGCTTAACTCCTCTATACCTGGCCTCGCCATCTTCTCCCATGCCCCCCTCTTTTCTCCTGTAGGCACCCTAGAAGCCATCCAAAGTTCAGCCTTCTCTAACTGGAGCTCAGGCTTTTCCAGCTAATCAGGAAGGCCTGCTCTCCATCCACTCTGCTCACAGATAATAAGTGTGTGTGGAATTGGAACTGAAGAGTAAGTGATCCTGGAGGGGGGAGTAGTCAACGCTGCGTGTGAGTGTCCAGGTCTGACACCACTGTGTGCTTGTATCATGCACATGCAGCAGTTAGTGGTCAAGGAGCCTCTCCGCCTTCCCTTGGAAGAGATACTAGGGTGCTGGTGCCACCGCTTCTCCGCCCCGAGAGCCCACGCTCGCCTGCCAGGCCGGTTCAGATATACCACAAGGGCTGTTAGGAGAGAAAGCAGGCACGCGCCCTACCTGCGTCAGTGCCCAGCCAAAGCTCACTGCCTTCGTCTGCACTCGCTCCTATGCTCAGGTGGCCCAGCCCACAGGTTACTCTGGGCTGCACAGAGGAATAGGCGTATCTCTTGCTTTCTCCCTATTTTAGAAGCATCCTCTGAGGGTGGGCACATGCGTGCCTCTAATTCACTTAGACCTGGGTATGGTTCAGACAGGCAGCAGCACGTGGTGCCGCCAGGGAGACAGCTGCTGCCACTCGGCCTCTGCAGGAAGAGCTCGTGCCTTGGGCTTGCTGTGTCTTCTGAGAATGTGAGACCTTTCTGCTCCCTGGATTCTTGGCCCTGCATAAGACACCTAAGCCGAGGCTCAGGCTGCCTGGTGCCTCTGCAAGCTCTGGGCCCTGGACCCCGAGGCTCTGTTTCTAGGGCAGGCAGCAATAAGACGGAATCTTACAGACAGGTACAAAGTGCTTTGGGCCTGGCTGAGTCTGGCTGATCTAAAACCTGTACGGTCCTTTGGCTGACTTTTATGCTTATTTATAGCATGCAGTGGGTGTCACTTTGTATAACATTCACTGGCTGGCTGCTCCCAAGCCCAGGGCCAAGCAGAGCCCACTTCTCCATAGGCCTTCCTCCCTGGAATCCTTCTACGAAGCTCCAGTCTTCTTAAGAGGCCTCTCTCTTCTCTTCTCCTGGGTCTCCAATTTTCCTACAATGCTAACTCATAGGTAAACGGCCCAGCTGCTTGCAACTCCTATTGTCTGGTGTCACTTGTTAGGTTAGGTACATAAGATGGGACATTTTTCTTTTTTCTTTTTTTTTTGAGAGGTTTTTGCTATAGGGCACATGCGTTTGCCAGACAGAGAGAGACAGAGAGACAGAAAGTGAGAAATCGCCCCCGAGGGAGGATGGCCACACCGCAATCCCTTCTCCTCCATACTCCTCTCGGGATCTTGGGCACGCACACACACGCGCCCAGCGTGAGTTTTAAGCCACTGGGTCTGGGACTCGAACCGCGGTTGACTACATGGGAGTCCAGCGACATAGCCATTACACCAACTGCTGGTCCCCCATAAGATGGGACCTTTACAAGTTTGGGAAAATGCAGGGCCGGCTCTGTGGCACAGAGGTCACTTGTTGCTCCAGAGAACCAGGTTCCATGTGGCAACAGCGCTCACATTCCTGGTCCACAAGACTGAAAAGTGCTAGGCACTGCGTGAGCATCGGGGCCCGATGGTGGGCACACTGGAGGGGTGTGGAGTGGCCAGGCCCTGGGCAGGGTGCTCCCTCTCCCTTCCTCTCAGGCACGTACTTGTGCCCTAACATGAATACAGAAAAAATGCGGGAAAATGGAATTAAAATGCTACTCTATTTTTGTTCAAAAAATGTTTATAGTTCATGCAACTTTTTCACAATATGCATTTTCGGTAAGATGTTTGACGATCCTCGCATTTTTACCTTTTTTTCTTTCTTGTTTTTATCCTGTTAAGCACACTGGATCTGATTATTTCAAGTGTTGCTCCACAGTAAATAGCGGTAACAAAATTTCAGAGACAGTTCTTGCCTTTTCTTTTTCTTTTTTGGTGAGGTTTTTGCTACAGGGCACATGCGCTCGCCAGAAAGACAGAGAGAGACAGAGAGATAGAAAGCGAGAAATCACCCTCAGGGGGATGGCCACACCGCAATCCCTTCTCCTCCATTCTCCTCTAGGAATCTTGGGCACGCACACACACATGCCCGGCGTGAGTTTAAGCCACCGGGTCTGGGACTCAAACCGTGGTTGACTACATGGGAATCCAGCGACCTAGCCATTATGCTAACTGCTGGTCCCAGAGACATTTCTTTCTAACACATCTCAAAGTGATGCCCTGAGATACTGTGTTCCAGGGCAAAGGCATGGAAATGTGAAAAATTATGTGCAGACAGCTGTCACCACCTCCAGAGGTCACAGTGTCCTGCCATTCTTGTCCCACTTTCATTACTACAGGTAAGAAGGAAGGATTTACATAGTGGAATTAGAAACCTGATTTTTAAGGAGTCTGAATAATGTATTAGGTTGTCAGGAAAGTCATGACATTTTTCTATGCAAAATTGCGTCAGTACTTTCCCAAAATTATTTCAACACTTTGCAACTCGGGAATCTGTTACTTCTACACTTTGTTAAGTCACTGCTCACCTCTTTTACACAAGGCATATGTCTGCCCTCTCTCTGCAAACCTAGTGCCTAGCTCTGCATTTAAATCAACTGGAACCATCTCCCCCCTGTCCCGACCAGCGGGACAGTCGAACAGGTTCCCTGGGGGAGGGAGTGAGAGATGGGACAAACACACGCACACACACTACGAGATGCTGATCAAGTCGTCTTCTTCCGTCTACTTCCTTTATTCAGGAAAAATGGCGAGTTATATACAGCTGGTGGGCACCAATTGGCTGCCCGAAATGCAAATGAGATAGAACAGCATGAACCAGTCATTGGTGTGGGTGGATCTCTCCTGTTGCCTAGAAACCCAACCACTTCCGGAGAGAATGGTTGGTCACATGATTTCTGAGAAATGGTTTGCTCAGTGAGGAAGTGAAGCCTAATGGTTTCCAAGATGGTGGATAGCTCAAGATGGCTTCCGTATGCAGTGCTCGCCACATGTCCCCCTTTTCTATTTTTTCAAAGAGAGGAGAAAAACCTGGGGGAATCGTGCCTGTCTTAGGTTGGAGTCATTTATGGAACCATACGTCCATTCTTACCCGTCACTGGAGAGTCCCATAGCTATGATGGGCTTCCTGTCTTAGGTGGGAGGACTGAACAGTTACTGGGTTCATCAGACTCTCTTACCCGTCTTTGGCTAACCGATTCAGCGCCTCAGGCAGGAGCAATGTCTAGGCTCCGCGATACTCCAACTCCAGGTTGTGGTAGTGGACTTGGATAGGCTGCATTTTTATGGAATTATCTGTTGTTTAAAGAAAGCCATGAGCTTATTAAAGAGAATAGGCCTCAAAGAGCAAACAATCAGTAAACCCAGAATAAGACCAAGTATGGGGAGGAAAAAGGGGAGGAGTCCATTCCATGCAGATCATAAGGGATTGTCAGAGAGTTGTCACGAACGATGCCGGACTTGTTGGTGTAAAAGCAGTAGCGTTCCTGTAAAGCAAGACCGAGACCCCCCTGTTCTGTCAGGAGTGGCGCAGGATCAAAACTAGCAGCGGTAGTATTGAAGAAGCAAAAGAGGATCAGGTATCTTTATTTTGTTGATCTGTGGAAGGAGAGAGATACATCTCAGGGCTTTCATCGTCCCTGGATGGCTTGTTAGAATCAATCTGCTTGATTAATCTTTCTGGTAGCCAATGAGCAGCATCCATTTTTTGAGAATAGATGCAGACAGACCCTCTGCCCCAAATGAGGACAGGGTCCGGACCATTCCATGTATTGTCCAGAGGATCTTTCCACAAAACTGAGGCAAATTTTGTTCTGGTAGTTGAATGCCAGAAGTGCTCAGCAGCTGAGTCTCCATCTTTATCAAGAGACAGGAAATTTAGGACAAAAAGAGCATGTGCCAGAAGGTTTTTTGGTGAGCCTTTTGTCTGTAAAAACTCTCCCATTTTTAGCTTTTGGAGAGTATTTTTCAAGGAAAGATGAGCACGTTCAACAATGCCCTGTCCCTGGGGATTGTATGGAATTCCCGTAACATGTTTAATGTGAAGTTGTTTACCAAAAAATAAAAAAAGGCAAAATTGTTTCCTGTGTAACCTGGGCCATTATCTGTCTTAATTTGTTGAGGTTTGCCCATAACACAGAGTGCGACAAGTGCATGGGAAATAACATGTTGCCGGCCTCACCAGTTTGTGCCGTGGCAAAAATGAAACTGCTAAAGGTTTCAACAGAAACATGAACTAAAACAAAATCATGGGCAGATTAAAAAATATAAAAATTTATCTGGAGGAAAATAGTTATCAATAGTTCCAGTAAAGGAAGCACATGCAATAGGCCAGAAATCTGTTTGTTGGAAAAGCCAATTAACTTGGTCCTTAGTATACGGCTGGATGATTGTATCAGGATCTTTGCCATATGTCCAGGCTGACCACAATTGAAGCAATTGCCTCCATTATTACGGTTAAGAAATTGGCGAACAGTATATCCTTTAAGAGCAGCGGCCAGAGCCAATCCTTGTTGGTATGCTGACCCAACATCAGAACATAGGCAAATATATCCTGATAAATCTGTCTTTTTTCTATATGGCCTGTTTGCTGCTTGACAAGCAGCATTAGTATTTTCATATGCCAATTGTTTAACAAAATTGGTACCTGCATCAGCACTGACTGCCAAATATTTTCCCTGCTGCAGTAATTAACCAATGAACAAACTCAGAAAAAGGTTTGTCAGGCTCTTGTTTTATTGTTGTAAGGGAGGTACTTAAGTCTCCTTTAGTAGGAAGTTTTTCCAAGCTCTCATGGCTGCCATATTAATTTGAGCAAATAGCCCTGAATCATATTGTATTTGAGTGTCACTAGTTGTATAATTGCCTTCTCCCAATAACATATCTGCTGACCAGCCATTGCTGGCCTGGGCATTACGGCATGCGGTCTCCCTACAATTTGCCACATATTCTGATTTCCAAAGTAAGTAATCCCCTCCAGAGAGCGCAGCACGGGCCAATGTATGCCAATCTATTGGTGTAAACCAATTTTCTGCCACCGAGTCAACTATGGCTAAAGTATATGGAGCTGTAGCTCCATATTGAGCAACTGCTGTTTTAATTTCTTTTGTAATGTTAAAATCAAAGCCACGTACGTGGCACCATGCTTGTCCTTGTGGATCTGTGGTTTCTGTTACCGGGAAGGCTTCCTGCCCCTCAAAATCTATCAATGATTGTAGTTTTTGAACTGGCTTAAGTTTTGTAGTCTGAACTTTTGCCTTAGGATCAATAACGGGCATCGCCAAAGATGGCGTGGATGCGACCGGGTTGTTAGATGGCGGTCGTTTTTTGAAAGGTGGCCATTTTAAATTATGGTATTTGCCTGTCTTCATTTCTGAAGTTTTTTGTTCAGATGGCCATTTTGGGTTACTGCACGTGGCAGTGTTTGTTTCTAAAGTTTTTTCTTCAGACGGCCACTTTGGGTTACTGCACGTGGCAGTCTTGGCCTCTAAGATTTCATCCTCTGAACTAGGTAATGACTCATTTTTCTTTGGCTCTTGGAGAGCCTTAAGGTTGTTTTTCTTTTTTAGTTTTTTAGATTTTTTGAGTTTTGTCTCTCTTTCGGGGCTTTTAACTTCTTCCTCACTATCTAGGGAAATAAGATCCTCTCCCTGTTCTTTTTCAATTTTAGAATCCTTGGTTAGATCTGAGGTGGCTATAGCCTCCTCCTGGGGTTGATCATTTTGCATGATCTGCTCTCCCTTAGTGACCATAACGACAAGAGCTTCTATTAAGCTCTGAACGGATATTTCTTGCTGACTAAGTTTTTGTCCCATTATTACCTGTACTTAAAATAAAACGTAAGTAAATACTTACCAGGACGAATCTCTGCCGTCCCCTTCTGGACGAGTCTATGCCTTCCGCTTCTGCGGCCTTTCCTGCCGGCTTTTCTCACTTGCTCTGCTCTGGAGCCTTCCTCGGGAGCTCTTCACTGGACCCCTCGTACCCAAGTCCGTGTTCAGGCGCCACGTGTCCCGGCCCGCGGGACAGTCGAACAGGTTCCCTGGGGGAGGGAGTGAGAGATGGGACAAACACACGCACACACACTACGAGATGCTGATCAAGTCGTCTTCTTCCGTCTACTTCCATTTATTGAGGAAAAATGGCGAGTTATATACAGGCTGGTGGGCACCAATTGGCTGCCTGAAATGCAAATGAGATAGAACAGCATGAACCAGTCATTGGTGTGGGCGGATCTCTCCTGTTGCCTAGAAACCCAACCACTTCCGGAGAGAACAGTTGGTCACATGATTTCTGAGAAATGGTTTGCTCAGTGAGGAAGTGAAGCCTAATGGTTTCCAAGATGGTGGATAGCTCAAGATGGCGGATAGCTCAAGATGGCTTCCGTATGCAGTGCTCGCCACACCCCCCAAATACACACACAGTGAAAAACAAACAAACAAAAACCTTCTTTTGCCATTTACCCTTTTATGCTTTCCTCTTTTCTGACTTGTTCCTTTTAAAGTTTCTTTCTTCCATGAGCAAGAGAAACAAAGAGAGAGAAACACACAAAGAGAGACAGGCACCCACCACAGGGTTTTCACGCCACAATCCACTCCAGCGTGGGCCAGCCCCCATTCTGGGTGTGCGCCTGCATTGTGTGCATTCTTGGAACTCCGCCTTCCAAAACGGGCATGGCCGCTGCACCACCATCCAGCGCCCCTGACTCATTGCCTTGACAGCTTTCTGCTCCTTTTACCTGCAAGCCTGAACTGTTTTCTTCAAAATCCAGAAGGTGAAAGAGTAGTCATTACCGTTGGGTGTTCAGTTTCTCATTAATTATTACATTGGGTCTCGGATGTCTTATTTATATTCTGTCTAGGACCAAGACGTAAAATAGGTGTTCACCATCAATCTTTGACTATTGCCAGGTTGTCTGTTATGTCCCACTGTGAGCCTCGTATGATAGAAGAGCAGAGGCTTTAGAGGCCTGGAAAGTTTATTTCTCAGTTCTGCCTCTTCAAAGCAACTTTGAACAAGTTGCTAAGTTCTTTTGAGCCTCACACTGTGAACTTTGGAAGCTCAAAATACTTCTGAAAAAGTGACCTCACAGAGCTTGGCAAATAGCAAGTACTCAATGAAATCAGCTTGGACTTTCCTCTGCTGGCCGTGACGCCGTCATTCATGAGCAGCGATGCCTCATCTGAGACCAAGTAGAACACCTGAGGACTTATATCTTCCTCACCCCAAATATCCGAGCTGCCAGCCAGCCAGGACCTGAGCAAGCATATTACAGAGCCCGCCGATGATTTCGGTAAACCAAGCTTTCTTTATCCCCCACTAGGCTCAGTTGATCCGCAGCACTTCGATATAGAGCAGAAGATACTAGAGGTGATGATAGGTAAAATGAACAAGGGGAAAGTTCTTACTGAGAAAAGGACTCTCTAGCCGGGATTTAAGGCTTAGAAGAAGAGAATTAGAACTTGGGACTGCTGAGATTTTTAGAGAAGGGAGGCTGAGGCAAATGGGGCCAAAACTCACAGCCGTTTTCCCCTTGAGATATTTGCCAATGAAGCTGCACAAGGCCAAGGCTAGCAGAGCTTCAAGTGAATCAAAAGCAAATCAGAGATTTGGCAACTTGACAATGCCAGGGAGACCAAACCTGAAGTGTGTGACCCACCAAGGAGGAGAACCCACAAGGAGACATGCCAGGCTTTCTGACAGGAGTCCTACACGCTACACATTAAGAATGCAAAATGAAAGGGGAAGGGGGGACAGCAGATGGCATGGAAGTTGAGGTGGTCGAATCCCACATGGCTAACTGTGCAATTTGAATTCCAGACCTGGCAGCTTGAAATACCCCAAATCTGAAGAGGAGAATGAAAGAGAAGGGATTGCTATGTGCTGCATGGCCAACCCCACCCCCACCCCAACCCCCACCCCCCGCATGGGATGATGTCTTTCTCTCTAGCAAGTGCATGCACTAACACAAACTAAACCAAACAAACACGCAAACAATATTATATGTAGACCGACCCTTACAAAGACTGAGCTCAGTCCTGAATTGTCTGGGCTGATCTACTCCCCTAAATGTCCAGCATTTGCTAAAAATAACAACACACACCCACACACAAAGAAACAAGCGTATTAAGACATAAGACTATGAGAAATAATAAATTTTAAAGATAGCAGGCATAAACTTAGAAATAACTCTAATTAATATAATCAAAGGAGTAAGTAAGAAGATAAGAATTTTGGAACAGCAGATGGCATAGTGGTTGTCTCTGGATTCCCACAAAGGTGACTACGGTTTGAGTGCCAGACCCAGTGGCTTGAAAATAATGTTGGGCACATGTGCACGTGTGTCCAAGATCGCAAGTGGAAAATAGAGGTGACAGGATTGCAGTGTGGCCATGCCACCTTCCCTGGGGAGCAATTTCTCACTTTCTCTCTCACTGTCTCTGTCTCTGTCTCTCTCTTCAGTGAGCACACATGCCCTAAAGCAAAAACCTCTTTAAAAAAACGAGAACTTCAGGGACCAGCAGTTAGCGTAATGGCTATGTCGCTGGACTCCCACGTAGTCGACCGCAGTTCGAGTCCCGGACCCGGTGGCTTAAACTCACGCCGGGCGCGTGTGCGTGCGTGCCCACGATCCCGAGAGGAGAATGGAGGAGAAGGGATTGTGGCGTGGCCATCCCCATGGGGGGTGATTTCTCGCTTTCTATCTCTCTGTCTCTGTCTGTCTGGTGAGCGCACGTGCTCTATAGCAAAAACCTCTCCCCAAAAAAAAACAAAAAAACAAAAAAAAAACGAGAACTTCACTAGAAAACTAAAATTTCACTAGGAAACAGAATCACTAAAATTTCTAGAAAATGACACAAAAACTGATCTTAAAAATTCAATAGATGGGCTGGGACCAGCAGTTAGAGTAACGGCTATGTTGCTGGACTCCCACGTAGTCGACTGTGGTTCGAGTCCCAGACCCGGCGGCTTAAACTCACGCCAGGCACATGTGAGAAGCAAATATCCAGACTGAAGCATGAAGAACAAAAATAAAGGCCATGGTAGAAAAGAGAAGAGGAGGCATGTGAGACTCACAGGATAAACGATCCTATGCAGAGACATCGGCATTCAGGAAGGGATGAATTACAAAATAATTGGGGAATATGTGGACGAATCCAAGTGAACACTGGATAAAAAAAACAATAATAACAATGTCTTATGGGTTTAAAATATACACATAGGTAAATGTGCATTGCAAAAAATGGTGGGTGAGAGGTAAAAGAAGTTAAAGTGTTGGGACCAGCAGTTGGCATAATGGCTATGTTGCTGGACTCCCATGTAGCGGACCACAGTTCGAGTCCCAGACCCGGTAGCTTGAAACTCACACCGGGCACATGTGTGTGCCCAAGATCCCGAGAAGAGAATGGAGACGGGGTTGTGGTGTGGCCATACCCCTGGGGGGTGATTTCTTGCTTTCTATCTCTCTGTCTCTCTGTCTGTCTGGCGAGTGCACGTGCCCTATAGCAAAAGCCTCTGCCAAGGGGGAAAAGAAAGTGTTATAGGGCCCTCAAATCAGCCAGCGGTGTGGTGGTTAATATAGCTGGCTCCCACATGACTGACGGTACGGTTCAAGTCCTCGTCCCAGCATCTGGAAAAACACACTGAGCACACGTGCATGTGTCCCCAAACTTCTGAGAGGAGAAATGGAGAAGGGAGTGCAACATGACCATCCCTGACAGGGATGCTTTCTCACTTTCCTTCTCTTCTCTCTCTGTCTCTCTCCAGTGAGTGCACAAGCCCTCTAGCATTTTTTAAAAAGAATTATAGGGTCCTCACATCACTGGGAAATGTTAAAAGTACTAATAATCTAAATTAGACTCTAAGGAATGACATGTGCACATTATAATATCTGGGATAATTGGTAAGAGAAAAGTAAAAATATACATAACAGGGTAGTAAGAGGGAAACTTTTTTTTTTTTTTTTTTTGAGAGGTTTTGCTATAGGGCACGTGTGCTTGCCAGAAAGACAGAGACACAGAGAGAGACACCCCCACAGGGGGATGGCCACGTCGTAACTCCTTCTCCTCCATTCTCCTCTCGGGATCTTGGGCACACATGCATGCACACGCATCCAGCATGAGTTTAAGCCACCAGGTCCGGGTGATTGGCTACATAGGAGTGCAGCAGCATAGCCATTACTCCAACTGCTGGTCCCGTAAAAAGGAAACTTTTAAAATTACTTGTTGAAGAAAAGAAACAAACAGAAGATACATGATAAATAAGAAATAGTAAAGTAGATATAATTTAAGTATCTATCAGTAATAATATTACAAATAAATTATCTAAATATACCAATTACAAAACAAGGAATGCAAGGCTATCAGGTAGTGTGCAGGTTAAACCACTGTAGCCCACATGGCCAGCCTCAAAGTTTGAGTTCTGGACCCGGTGGCTTGAAAATCACGCCGGGCAAGTGTGCATGCCCAAAGTCCCAAGAGGAAAATGGAGGAGAAGGGATAGTAGTGGGGCCATCCCCCTTGAGGAATATCTCCCTTTCCCCCCCTCTCTCTGTGTCTCTCTCTGGTGAGTGCTAGCACCGTATGGCAAAAACAAAAACCAACCAACCAACCAAACAAACAAACAAACAAACGAGGAATATCATGCAACTACAAGCTGCTGCAGGAGCCCCTCTCCAAGCATAAGCACAGGAGAAGGAAACAGATGAAGGGACTCTGTACAACCACTAGCAAAAATATATTAGCATTAGCATCAGACAAGATTGGCTTAAAAGCAAGAATTATTTTTTAGAGATGAAAAAGATATTTAATATGGACAAATAAAATCAATGTTAAGGAAGACATAGCAATTTAAATTTGTATGCATCTATTAATGTGATTTCCAAAAACAAATCTCAGGTATCGAATTAATCAAGAGGAGATATCTCCTGTAAAACTATTTAATGTCTCTCTCCTTAACAAACAGAAACAAAATATTCAAAAGAGCAGATCTGAGAAACTCCTGGGCTAATAGACACATACAGAAGACTGCAGTCAATAATGACCGATTACGTACTTTTCCCAAGCACATATGTCACATTAACCCACATGTTAGTGGTTCCATGCTGAGCCATTAAGCAAATCTTAAAATTCATCAGAGTCTTGAAACTAGTCAATTAAATGACCAATTCAGAATTCAAGTAGAATTAAGCCATAAATTCATGAATAGATAACTAGAAGCTCCAAATGATTAGATATTAAACTAAGATATTCGATTATACAATTGGTCAAAGAATAAATTAAAAAGGGAAATTAGAAACATTTTAGATGAGATGGTAATGAAAACCCCACACATGTGACATATAGAATGCAGTTAAGGGTATACTTAATGAGAATAGTATAGTCTTAAAACATATTAGAAAAAAAAGGCTGAAAACTTGTGACCAAAGTGTCTATTTCAAAAAATACAAAAAACTACAGCCAGAACAGCCCTTCTTCAAGAGACAGACAGCTCCATGGCTCCTGCAATCTAGCCATTTTGGCAGAAAGGAAGATGTCCCACTGATTACTGGGCCTCCAACATACAAAACCCACGTGATTGAACTTCCAAGTTTGGGAAGAAACCGACCACCCACCAGATGACTAGAAATCGCTGCAGGACCACAAGAAATATGGGGAAGCAGGAAAATACCTCTCCCACAAGGGAAACAGATAGCTCCTCTTCATCCACACACAGTTCAGTGGAAATCACGGAAATGTCTGATAAAGAATTCAGAACATTCATAATGGCCAAGCTAACAGAGATGGAAGAGAAGAGAGACAAGGAACTGCTGAAGAGGAAGGAGAAAGGAGTTGAAGAGTTCCAGGAGGTGAGGAAATTCATGCAAGATCTAAAAGAGGAATTTCACACTTTACAAAAGAATCAGATGGAACTGTTAGAGATGAAGGCTATAATACAAGAAGTCATAATCTCCCTTGAAAGTATTAAAAGCAGACTAGATCATACAGAAAATAGAATCTCTAATGTAGAAGAGAAAATGACTGACCTAGAAAAATCCACCATGAAGACTGAGAAAATGGCCCAAAAATTTGAGAATAATATGCGAGAAGTACTAGATACAATTAAACGCCCAAATATCCGGATAATAGGCATCCCAGAGGCTGAAGAGACTCATAAGGGCATTGATAATCTATTCCATGAAATCCTGCAAGAAAACTTTCCAAACCTGGAGAGGCACTCAAAGATTCAGTCCCAAGAAATACAGAGGACCCCAAATAGAATCAACCCTAGAAGATCTTCTCCAAGACACATTATAGCCAGATTGACCAAAATCACAGACAAAGACAAGATACTAAGACTGGCTAGAGAAAAAAGGCAAGTTACCTACAAAGGGTATCCCATCAGACTAACGGCAGACCTCTCATCGGAAACAATGTGAGCGAGGAGAGAATGGGAAAATATATTCAAAGTATTAAGGGAAAAACAATTTCAACTGAGAATTCTGTACCCAGCAAGGTTATCATTCATTTGGGAAGAAAAGACACAAACTTTCCCAGATAAACAAAACCTGAAAGAATTTACCAGCACCAGACCAGATCTCCAAGAAGTTCTTAAGGTAGTGCTATGTCAGTAAAATTAAATGCAGACACACAGAAATAAGAGTTCAAAAACTAAGAAAATGGGCAATTTAATTGTAGGGACAAAGTCTGGAGTTGAGTATTATATCCCAGAGTTCCATCTGGAAGATTGTACCTCAACAGAAACAGAAGAAAGATTAAGTACATGAGTTTGAACTGAGGAAACAGCATTCTGTGACTTGACTAAGATATTGCTGCTTTTCTTCTAAGCTTTGTTGTCCAGTTTTAAGGATTTTTATCCTGTCCTGAGCTGTCAATAGATTCATGTACCTACTATTTGAGCAAAATACCAACCTGTTTCTAGGCTTCAAATTTCAAGGAAATAACCTTACCAGTTCAAAGCTGCCTTTCTTGAAATCACCAGCTGAACTTGCTATTGAAAGTAGTTAGATAACTTATGATATGGTGTGGTCAACAAAATGTTGGGGGAAAAGGAATTGAAGACAACTGTAGACAGCAGAAATAGTGTAACAAGAGAGTGGAATAGGGCAGAGAGTCAGACATAGGGTAAAAAACATATATATATGAAAGTAGTAATGGAATTTTATGGATGATAACATGCATGATTAAGCCACTATGCAGTTTACTCTAGAGGGGAAACCACATTTAGTATGTTGTGATGATGCTCAGGGAATGAATGTAAATTTAAAAAAAAAATTCAGAGAAAAATAAATACTAAAACTGTTACCAAAATTGAAAGAAAAAACTGTATTTGATGACCACAGTAAGCTATATAGCCCCAGCTAGGTACTATTTTATAGTATGTTCATTCTACTCCCTGAGGTTTATGCCTAAAGTCAGACATGGGTTCTTGTGTATGTATATATCAGCTGTGCTTGCTATTGCAAATATTTAGACAAATTAAGTTCATTAGCAAATCAATTAAATGGGGGGGGGGGATAGGCATAGAAAGCAATCATGGATACCAGAGACAACGGGAGGAGGGTTGGACAGGGCAGAGGGTTAGGGATAGGGAATCAAGGATAGAAAAAACAAAACAAAACAAAACAAAATGCAAAATATACAAGACATAAGAAATGAAAAATTGTTTGTTGATAACACGTATGTTGATGTGCTTGATTGAGCCAACAGACAGTGTATTTTGGTTGAAAAATTCATTTTGTATACTGTAATGATGTATAGCATATTAATGTTAAAAAAAGAAAAATAAATTAATAAAAAAATAGGAAAAAAATACAAAAAACTACAGAGCAGCCATTAAGCAGTAAATTAAAGAAAGCAAAGGTAAGAATTGAAATTAATAAGATAGAGAAAAGATAACAACAGAAAAAAATCTACAAAGTAAAAAATGAATACTTTGGGGACCAGCAGTTAGCGTAATGGCTATGTCGCTGGACTCCCACGTAGTCGACTGCGGTTCGAGTCCCAGACCCAGTGGCTTAAACTCACGCCAGGCGCATGTGCGTGCGTGCCCAAGATCCCGAGAGGAGAATGGAGGAGAAGGGATTGTGGCGTGGCCATCCCTCCTGGAGGGTGATTTCTCACTTTCTATCTCTCTGTCTGTCTGGCGAGCGCACACACCCATAGCAAAAACCTCTCCAAAAAAAAAAAAAAATGTGAATACTTTGAATAGACCAAGAAAGTTCATACCTTTATAGCAAGTCTGAGAGAGAATAAGAGACAAAAAGAACAAATTACTGATAACTTTTTTTTTTTTAGAGGTTTTTTTCACTATAGGGCACGTGTGCTCGCCAGCCAGACAGAGAGAGACAGAAAGACAGAAAGCGAGAAATCACCCCCCCGGGGGGATGGTCACGCTGCAATCCCTTCTCCTCCATTCTCCTCTCGGGATCTTGGGCATGCACGCACACGCGCCCGGCGTGAGTTTTAAGCCACCGGGTCCGGGACACAAACCGCGGTCGACTACGTGGGAGTCCAGAGACATAGCCATTACGCTAACTGCTGGTCCCCAAAGTATTCATTTTTTAAAAGAAATTGGATACGTATCCCTTCTCACAAAGAGAGCTGCAGGCTCAGATGGCATTAAGGGTCAGTCCTTCCAATAATTAAAAGAAGAAATCCCAGCAACATCATAAAAACTCTACTGAAGAAGAAAAAAAGAAGGACTACTTCTCAACTTATTTTGCAAGTACAGCAGAATAATCCTGAAGACAAAACCAAAATTGGACAAGAAAAAAAAATCACCAAAAAGTAGAATTGGGCCATCTTATAGCTCAATAGTTAAGGAAGCCAGATACCACATGGCTGACTACAGTTACAATTGCATCCCTGGCAACTTGAAAAATCTGCTAGGTACATGTTCATCCATATCCCATATCTTGACAGGATGGACAAATGGAGGAAAAAGGATTGCAGTATGACCATGCCCACAGGGGTTGAAGGTGAGGGGGAGATCCGAGGGGAATGTAATTCTCTCTCTCTCTCTCTCTCTCTATCTGGTGAGTGCACACTACCTCTAGAAAATTTTAAAAAGTAAGATAACCTAAACTTAGTGAAGTTTTTAGAAAAAAAATAAAATGAAAATGAAAGAGGAAAAATAAAATATGAGTCAATCTTCATAAGTAAACATACAAGTTCTATGCAAAATATCAGCAAATCAAATAAAGTCATATACAAAAAGCATGAAGTAATATACTTCACAATCAAGTTGAGTTATTCCAGGACTTCAAAAATCAATCAATGCAATTCACTACATTGATGGAATAGAAGAGCAGTCATACATGTTTATCTCAGATGAGGAGATAAACATTATCTCAGACGGATAATGATTTGTCCCCGAAAGTTTCATGTTTTGGAATTTGATGTTGGAAGGTGGTGAGGCCTAGTGCGCAGTGATTGAAACATAGTGACTGAGTCCTGAAGGCACCACTCTTATGAATGGGTTAATGATGTCTCTACAGACCCAGGGAATTCTAGCTCCCAGGGAATCCTGGCTCCTGTGAGAGGAGATTAGTTTTCTCAAGAACTGGTTCCTATACTTGCCTACAGAGTTAGCCTATGGCTCTCTCCCTCGCACATGTCTGCCATCCTCTGTGCTTCCATCCACCATGCTGTAGGCTGGCCTGATGCCAGGCCTACACCTTCAGACTTCCTAGTTTCCAGAATTGTGAGCCAATAAACCTCTATCTCTTTATAAATTACTCAGTTTTAAGTATTTCTGTTAGAAATGCAATTATGAACTAGGACAAATGATGGAAGAAAAAGCTTTTGATTCTAATTCATTAAAAACAAACAAACAAAAAAAACCCAAAACCTTCACAAATTAGAGATATAAAGCAGTTTCCTCAGTCTGATATATAATATCTCTAAAAAACCTCCTGAAACATTATATTTGTTGATAAATTATTCAAAGCTTTCTCTTTGAGATTTAGAATGAGGTAAGGATACCTACTAATATAACTTCCATTAAACATGACCTGAAGAACCTAGGCATTCAAGAAGAATGAAGGAAAAATAAAATTAAGAATATAAAGTTCTCTTTATGTAAAAAATCACATAGTGATGTGCCTGGGATAAAGCCTCATTAAGACACCATTATACATTCCCCAACATGGTTAAATAAATAGGGGATGCTTTAGGGAGTACTCTCTCTATGCTGGAGTACTCCTGCTCCAAAGATAAATTAATAAAACCAACTGGAACTCCTACACTCTGCTATGGGAAATAGAAATCAATGCCACATGGAAAACTAACAGCATCTACTAAAATCAAATACACACTTCTACCCAGTCATTCTATTCCTAAGCAAATATTCAACAGAAATGCACCTAAAGAAATATATATGTTAAACATATGCATATTGTGTGTATTTGTAAATAACTCAAGTATTTTCAACATCTATTTCATGGATAAAAAACAAGAGGTATATTTATATAATTGAGTATTATCTGCTGCTGTGTTCAACATGAATAAATGTCACAAAGGCAATGTGAAAATGTCAGACACAGAGTACAGATGGTATGTTCTATGTCTTTAAAATAATGGAAGGGCCAGCAGGTGGCATGGTTAAGGCATTGGATCCCCACATGGTTGACCATGGTTCAAGTCCTGGACTCATGCCAAAATCATGTACATGCATGCCCAAAATCCCAACAGAAGAATGGAGAAGAGATTGTGCTGTGGCCACCCAGTCAGGGGTTAATTTCTTGCTTTCTGTCTCTGTGTCTCTCCATTGAGCACACATGCCCCATAGCAAAGATATCTTGAGGACAAAACTCTGACTACCTTTTTCTTTTTTTTTTTTTTTTTTTTTTTGGAGAGATTTTGCTAAAGGGTGCATGTGCTTACTAGAAGGACAGAGAGAGACATAAAGCAAGAAATCACCGCCTAGGGGAGGTGGCCATGCCCCAATCCCTTCTCCTCCATACTCCTCTTGAGATCTTGGGCATACACGCACACACGCCCACCGTGAGTTTAAGCCACTGGGTCTGGTACTCGAACCGCGGTTGACTACATGGGAGTTCAGCCATTACACCAACTGCTGGTCCCCTGACTGTTTTTTTCTATTTCCAAAATCCATAGGGCCTAGTGTGAGTCCTACTCACAAACATTAACAGACCACATAGTCGAACACGGTTTGTGTCCCGGACCCAGTGGCTTAAAACTCACGCCGGGCGCGTGTGCGTGCATGCCCAAGATCCTGAGAGGAGAATGGAGGAGAAGGGATTGCGGCATGGCCATTCCCCCTGGGGGGTGATTTCTCGCTTTCTGTCTCTCTGTCTCTCTCTGTCTGGCGAGCGCATGTGCCCTACAGCAAAAAACCTCTCAAAAAAAAAAAAAAGAATCTCTCAATCTCCCTTTAAAAAAGTAAAAGAGTTGATTTACTCTGTATCCCACTTTAAAACTGAAAACATCCCTTGTTACATTTCTCACTGAAACTATAATTCTAGCAGGAAGTTGGAGGCCAGATTTTTTTTTTCCAAATTCAGTATTTTTAGTTAATTTTCAAGTGGACAATTTAATATACCTCTCTCACCCTTTCCTTTAAGTTAGTGTGACAATATTACATAACAAACTACTTAAAGTGAAGCTTTGGTCAAGAATGGAATGAAATAGCAAACAAACAAAAAACTGAAAAAAAAAAAAAAAACAAGAATCAATGCTGCTTTAAAAAATCAATACTTTCGGGACCAGCAGTTAGTGTAATGGCTGTGTGGCTGGACTCCCATGTAGTCGACCACGGTTTGAGTCCTGGACCCGGTGGCTTAGCTTAAACTCACGCCAGGTGCATGTGCATGCATGCCCAAGATCCCAAGAGGAGGATGGAGGAGAAGGGATTATGGCATGGCCATCCCCCCTGGGGGGTGATTTCTCACTTTCTGTCTCTCTGTCTCTCTCTCTGTCTTTCTGGCAAGCACACATGCCCTATAGCAAAAACATCTTCAAAAAAAGAAAAAAATACACAATACTTTCACCAATTATATTCAAACAAAAACATACATTAATCCACCACAAAAGATTTCGATAAGGATGAGTAGGAGCGTATGAATAAAATGCTTAAGATAGAATGTTAATTAGTCTAACAGGTATATGTTTTCACAATTGCTTTCTTATACTTTGCAAAATTTGAACTATGCTTTTGTGTGCCCAGTGAAATGATGCACAGAGTACACAGCACTGCACACAGACATCTGCAATATAGAGGTCATGACAAATCAATCTCAGATATAGGGTTACTCATATTGACCTCAATTTCAATTTCATAACCAAGGAACTGTAATAATAGTGATAATTGCAATCATTCAGTGGGCATTTTCTATGTGTCAAACACTGAGCTAAGTGTTTTATATTCACTATCCCATTTACTCTACACAATAACCCCAAGTAAGTTTTGCTATACCCATGTACAGGCGAGGAAACCAAACCTGAGTGTTTTTCCCAGGGGGGGGTCCCCAGTTTGATGTGGATCTGGTTTTTACTGACTATCAGGTATGTGCTTTCTTTCTTTCCTTTCTTTCCTTTTTTTTTTTTTTTTTTTTTTTTTTTTGAAGTTTTTTGCTATAGGGCACGTGTGCTTGTCAGAGAGACAGAGAGAAACAGAAAGTGAGAAATCACTCACCAGGAGGGATGGCCATGCTGCAAACCCTTCTCCTTCATTCTCCTCTAGGGATTTTGGGCATCCACACACATGTGCCTGGCATGAGTTTTAAGCTGCCAGATCTGGCACTCAAACTGTGCCAACTACATGGGAGTTCAGCCATATAGCCATTACACCATCTGCTGGTCCCAGGCGTGTGCTTAACCACTTTGCTAGATGGCCTGTCACACTGGTGTGCACTAGAGACTTAATCAATGCAACTCAGTGGTCTCAAACTGTAAACGTGAGCTTTAGAATAAATTTAGCCCCAAGAATCTCTTTTTCCCATCCCATAAGCTCTACTTTATGCTTGTTTTGCCCTTATGTCACTTTGCACCAGTGAATGTTGAGAAAATAGAAATGCCAAGGAAGAAGGGAACACTGACACCTCTGTGTGTTAGTCCAGTCCCATGTCTTCCCTGAGGAGGGCGTGGAGAATGAGGTTACACAGTTGGCCTCTAGACTCACTGTGTTTCATGGTAGAATAACGGAAAAGAAGAAATTCCAAGACGTGTACATAAATGTCCTACAAATCAGAGAATATTTGTCCTCTGACTATTTTTTCTCATTCCCTTTACTCACACCCGCTTTCTAAAAGGTGTTAGCTCTTTGAAATAAAAAACTCCTCTGCACATCACATTGGGATGCATTTTGTCATCAGCTTGTCTCTCTGCTGCCTGGTTCCAGCTTCCTGATCCAGGGTGGAAGGGAAGACCTGCAGCTGTAACTCTGCTTTCTGGTTGTGTTGGCAAAATATGCTCTTTCTGGAGATAAGGGCCTCAACTGAAAAATGAATCTATTCATACACATATTGAAGAAGGCACTCAGCCTCTGGGTAATGCTGCATGTGAGAGTTAATAAAAACCTTGAACCCGTTACTCACGTGTGAGTACAATGGGAGCATTGTTGAAGCTCAAATAAAAGTACAGATATGGAGTCGGGCAGAACCTGAAGTGAAGATTTCAACCTTCTTTATTGCCCATATAGCTTTTAATGGCGTTTGGGGTTAAAGGTCTGATAGAATCCAGCACAATGACCCTGAAGGATATGATTTGTCTGTATGTGCAGATTCCAATTATTGACTTCTCCCAGAACTTTCATCTTTCTCAACAACATTTGTCTTCATTGTACTTTTTTATTTTACTTTTTAGGTCTGTTAATCTTCAAATTTAACCAGCAAAAGGTGTGCTTTTAAAACACTCCCTCAGAGTACCAGCAGATAGCGTAATGGTTATATTCCTGGACTCCCACATACTCTACTGTAATTCAAGTCCTGGATCCAGCGGCTTAAAACTCACACTGAGTGTATGTATGTGCATGTCCAAAATCCTGAGAGGAGAATGGTGGAGAAGCATTGCAGTGTGGCTATTCCCCCGGGGAGGGGGTGATTTCTTGTTTTCTGTCTCTCCGTCTATCCCTGTCTCTCTGCCGAGTGCACGTGCACTATAGCAAAAATCTCTCTCTCAAAAGAAAAAAATACTCTCTCAGGCTTGTCTGCTTTAGATGTAAATGTGTTTCCTCATTCCCTCATCAATATGTGCCTACTAACTTCAGGATTAAACCAGAAAATCTGATTTGTCCACAGTATGCTTACTGTCTAAGAAGGGAGAAAAACAAACTAATATTCCTCTTTTTTTAAAAAAATAATTTATTAAATTTCATTTATTATTATTTTTTAACTTTGGTATAGGGTACATGTGCTCACCAGAGAGAGAGAAAGAAACTGAAAGAGCAAACCACCAGGTTTGGAACTCAAACCGTAGTTGGCCATGTGGAAGTCTAGCACCTTAACCACCACACCACCTGCTGGTCCCAACAAACTGATAGTTCTAAAATGATTTGTGTGTCAAGATTGATGACTGAGCACTCTATTGCTCAAATCTTTTTATTTTTTTTTTTTGGTATATGTGTTTTTTTTAATGTTTAATTAATTAATTAATTAGCATTAATTTACTGAGCATCGTCACAGCATACAAAGTGTGATTTCCCATCCAGAATATACTGTATAGTGGCTTAATCATACATGTTATCATTGATAATTTTCCATTTCTAGTTTTATATGGATACATATATACATTTATTTATATCCCCCTATTTCTCACCCTCTGCCATTTCCAACCCTCTTCCCACACTAACTCTGGTGTCTACAGTTGTTTTTCATTTCTGTTTTCCAAATATTTTATTGATTCACAAAGTTTTATTCTTAAATAATCTAACTACTTTCAATAGCAAGTTTAGCTGTTATATACATTTCTATGAATACATGTCTGACTTTAGGTGTGAAACTGAGTGGAATGAATATACTAGAAGGTAGAACCTAGCTGATGCTATATAGCTTACTAAGGTCATTAAATAGGTATTTTTAAATATATTTTTTAATTTTAAGAAAAGCAGTTTTAATTTTAATAAATTAAAGTAATGCAAAGGAACTTTGCTTAAAACTTAAAGCCAGGAAACAGGTTGGGATTCTATTCAAATAGTAGGTACATGAACCTATCAGCAGCTCAAAACAGGGCAAAAATTCTTAAAACCAGAAAACAAAGCCTAGAAGAAAATCAGCAATGTTTTAGTTAAAAGTCCTAAAATTCTATTTAATCTATCTTCTGTTGTGGTTCAATCTTTCTGATTAAATTCTGGGATATAATATTCAATTCCACACTTGTCCCTATGATTAAGTTGGCCATTTTCTTAGTTTTTGAACTCTTACTTCTGTGTAACTGTATTTAATTTTCCTGGTATAGTACTCCCTTAAGAACTTCTTGGAGATCTGGTCTGGTATTGGTAAATTCTTTCAGGTTTTGTTTATCTGAGAATGTTCTTGTCTTTTCTTCCCATATGAAGAGTAATCTTGCTGGATATAGTATTCTTGGTTAAAATTGCTTTTTCCTTAACACCTTGGATATATTTCCCCATTCTTTCTTCATTCGCATTTTTTCCAATGAGAGGTCTGCTGAGATATCCTTTGTAGGTAATTTGACATTTCTCTCTTGCCAATCTTAGTATCTTGTCTTTATCTGCAGTTTTGGTCAATTTGGCTATAATGTGTCTTGGAGAAGATCTTCTTGGGTTGATTTTATTTGGGGTCCTTTGTATTTCTTGGGTCTGGATCTTTGAATGCCTCTCTAGGTTTGGAAAGTTTTCTTGCAAGATTTCATGGAATAGATTATCAATGCCCTTACAAGTCTCTTTGCCTTCGGGGATACCAATTATCCAGATGTTTAGATGTTTGATGGTATCTAGTATTTCTCATATATTATTCTCATTTTGGGGGCAATTTTCTCAGTCTTCATGATGGATTTTTCTAGGTCAGCAATTCTGTCTTCTACATCTGAGATTTAATTTTCTGTATGATCTAGTCTACTTTTAATACTTTCAAGGGAGGCTTTGACTTCCTGTATTATAACCTTCATCTCTAACAGGTTCATTGGATTCTTTTTTATAGTGTGTATTTCCTCTTTTAGATCTTGCAAGAGTTTCCTCACCTCCTGGAACTCTTCAGCTTCTTTGTCTTGCCTCTTCTGCAGTTCATTGTCTCTATTCTCTTCCATCTCTGTTAGCTTTGTCACTATACATATTCTAAATTCTTTCTCTGACATTTCCATGAGTTTCAGTGTACTATCTGAGGATAAAGAGGAGTTATTCTTTTCCCTTGGAGGAGAAGTATTTTCTTGTTTTCCCATATTTCTTGTGACCCTGTAGAGATTTCTAGTCATCTGATGGATGGTGCATTTCTTCCTAATTCTTGAAGTTCAATCTGAGTGTTTAGAGGCGTGCAGGAGGAGGTGATCTGCTATCTCTCTTCCATTCCATTTTTACTCTTTGTGCATCAGATTCAGTGGGAAAAGAGGAATATTCTGACCTTAATTGTATTCAGATGTTTGGATCCTGTTCACTTGGACCTGTCTAGACACTTAGTGTGTAGAGGCCAGTAGAAATGAATCTGGAGGGAGAAGTCTCAGCAGAAAATCTTCGTTTTTAGTCAATGAAAGTAATATTTCATAGCTTATGTTCAATATCCATCTCAGGATCTATTTCTCAAATCTTAAAAATAATCTTAAATTTCTGTAACTGATCTATTGCCTTAGCCCTTTTTCATCCAGTAGGGCTGAAAGGCCACCTTAAATAAAATAATTAATGATATCTCAGACTATTGGGGATTGAATTGTCTCTCAAAGATGGCCCTGTCTCTTTGGGGACGTTAATGGTCGGTCTTTCAGCTTCTTCCACTTCCTCTAGGAAGGCATCTTAGGTGGGTCTTTAGTCTTATAATGGCTGGGGAAAGAGATTCTAAGGTCCACAAATAAAAGATCTGCACTGACTTCTAGGTCCTCTGGGAGTAGGCGTTTGGTGGGACTAATTCTGGGTTCCCTTTTGCAGGTGTTGTTGATGAATGTGTTTGTTTTCCCCTGAGCTGGTCAGGCTCATGGGTCTTCCCTGAATCATTAAACTCCAATTCGACTATACCCAGTTTGACTATGTCACACACTGCTCACAGTCTCAGCCAGCACAGGGAACCTTGTAAGAGTCCCCTCACCCCTTCTCAGAGAAATCCATGCAAGTGTAGAGGCCAAGGAAAGTCCAGACCCTTTCTCCCTCCATCCCAACTTCTGGATTGCTTCCATACACCAGAAGAGAGAAGGGCTAACTCGAACTGTATCAGCAAGCCTTCTTACCATTTCATTTTGCTACAAAACTGCACCTGTAAGGCTCTCTTTTTTCAGAATTTCAAATAGGAAGGAGGAGGAAGGCTCTTGGAGTTGATGGAGGGTGGAATAAAGAGGACCCTTTTACCTCCTACTTTTTTTTTTCTTTTTCTTCTCATAAATTCATCAGGCCTGAAGGGG
This sequence comes from Tupaia tana, assembly GCA_026018925.1. Taxonomy (NCBI): domain Eukaryota; kingdom Metazoa; phylum Chordata; class Mammalia; order Scandentia; family Tupaiidae; genus Tupaia; species Tupaia tana. The sequence goes on from JAKSZU010000007.1 coordinate 97,044,261, forward strand.
TGGTATTTCTCTCTTTCTTGTATGGAAAAACTTAAGTTGAATAAATTCTCTCTACCTATGGGAACCTGATGTTGAAGTCAGCTCATCCTAGTACTTTATATTTTGAAGTGAGTAAAAACATTAGAAATTTACTTACTTTCTTCATAGTCCTTGGTTTTTAAGAATATTGCCATAAAATTTACTTAAAACATATTTGGGGAGCTGGTGCTGTGATGGTTAGAGTGGCTGGATCCCACAGTCTAAGTACGGTCTAAGTCCCAGACCTGATGGTTTGAAAAAATGCTGGCGTGTGTGCTTCTGTACCCAAAGTCCCAAGAGAAGAATGGAGGAAAAGAGATTGCAGTGTGACCATCTGCCTGGTGGTGTGCTTTCTTACTTTCTCTATACCCCACCTTCCATATTTCTAGTGAGTGCACAGATCCTATACCAAAAACTTTAAAAAATTTCCATGTTTCATCATCCATAGCTTAATATCAGCTATTCTCTTTTTATTTTAATTTACCATCTTCAGGTAGATGGAGATTTCTTTATAATTAGAGAATCATATGTACAGAAACATAAAAAGAAAATTGTAGGGACAAGTCTGGAGTTGAATATTATATCCCAGAATTTAACCAGGAAAATTGAACCAGAACAGAAAATAAAAGTACATGAGACTGATAGGTTCATGCACCTACCATTTGAACAGAATCCTAACCTGTTTCTGGCTTTAAGCAAAGTTCCTTGACATTTCTTTGATTTAAGTTAAAACTGGTTTTCTTAATAGTAGCGAGTGAACTCACCACTGAAAGTAGTTAGATTATGTAAGAAATTGTGTGATCAATACAATGTGGGTGGGAAAAAAATGGAAGACAATTGTAGACACCAGAGATAGTGTGAGAAGAGGGTGGGAAAGGACAGAGGGTCAGAAAGAGGGGTAAAAATAATTCTAGGAACTAGAAATGGAAAGTTTTTATAATAATATGTATGATTAAGTCACTACGCAGTATATTCTGGATGGGAAATCACATTTTGTATGCTGTGATGATGCTTAGGGAAAGAATATAAATTAAGTTACCAAAACAAAAAAAATTTCAGAAAAAAAATATCTATTCAATGACTGCAGTAAGATATATAGCCCCTGCTAGGTGCTACTTTATAGGATGCCTAAAGTTAGACTTGTGTTCATGGAAATGTGTGTGTCACCTGTGTTTGCTATGAGGGTATTTGGATTGATTAGGGTCTTTGGTAATTCAACAAAATGTGGGGGAAAAACAGTATAGAAAGTAAACATAGATACCAGAGACAGGGTGGGAGGAGAGTGGGAGATGGCAGAGGGTAAGAGAGAGGGAATCAAGGATGGGGGAAAAAAAGCAAAACATACAGGAAATAAGAAATGGGAAATTATTTGCTGACAATAACATGTTTGTTGATGTGCTTGATTGAGACAATATACAGTGTACTCTGGATGGAAAATCTCATTTTGCATGCTGTAAGGATGTACAGTGAATGAATGCAAATAAATAAATTTAAATATAAAAAATTTGGTATATATTATCAATAAAACTTTTAAAAATAAGTTTTTTCTTTTTAAAACATTTTAAAATTATTTATTTATATAACTGTTGTACATCTTTGTGGTGTACAATATGGATTTTAAAAGCATGCATGGACCAGTAGGTAGCAGCATATGGTTAAGGGTGCTGGACTCCCACATGGCCGACCATGGTTTGAGTCCTGGACCTGGCAGTTTGCTTTCTCACTCTCTCCCCCCCTCTCTATCCCTCTCTTGTTCAATTCAAATAAATTAAATAAATAAATAAATACAGGTAAAAAAAATTTTTTTAAAAAAGTGTGCATATAGGGACCAGCAGTTAGCGTAATGGCTATGTCGCTGGACTCCCACGTAGTCGACCGCGGTTCGAGTCCCGGACCCGGTGGCTTAAACTCACGCCGGGCGCGTGTGCGTGCGTGCCCAAGATCCCAAGAGGAGAATGGAGGAGAAGGGATTGCGGTGTGGCCATCCCCCCTGGGGGGTGATTTCTCGCTTTCTGTCTCTCTGTCTCTCTCTGTCTGTCTGGCGAGCGCACGCGCCCTATAGCAAAAACCTCTCCAAAAAAAAAAAAAAAAAAGAGAAAAAAAAAAAAAAAAGTGTGCATATAGTATACGATAATAAAGAGAGTGATTTTTTTTTAAGAGAGATTTTTGCTATAGGGTGCATAGACTCACTGGGGAGACAGAGAGAGAAAAAGTGAGAAATCACCTCCCAGGAGGGATGGGCATACCTCAATCCCTTCTTCTCCATTCTCCTCTCAGGATTTTTGGACATGTACACACACAAAACCAGCAGGAGTTTCAAGCCTCTGGGTCCAGGACTCGAACTGCAGTTGGCCACATAGGAGTACAGCACCATAAGCACTACACATCTGGTAGCTCAGAAGGTGACGATTTTTTTAAAAAGGTTTTTCGCTTTAGGGTACATGCGCTCACCTGAGAGAGACAGAGACCATGGGAAGGAAAGTGAGAAATCACCACCCAGGTAGGATGATCATGTTGCAATCCCTTCTCCTGTAGTCTCCTCCTGGGCTCTTGGGCATGCATGCACACACACATGAGTTTCATGTCCCTGGGTCTGGAACTCAAATCTTATCAACCATGTGGGAATCTAGTGACATAACCATTACACCATCTGCTGGCCCCGAGGGTGACTTTCTAACATGATAAAATGCATAGCTTAAAATAATGGAACAATACTATCCATCATGAGGTAACCCTATCGAAATCCCCATTAAAGTCAGGAATTTACAAGGAGTCTATAATTGCGAAGATTGTATAAGACTGCTCAGGAAGTGCCAGCTTACACAATTAGATGTCAGATCATTTACGAGTTTAATAGTACTGGACAAAGAAAGTAAGTTTACCAAAGTTACAAGAAAATTATATCACTGTCTAACTGAATGGTTTAAGAAAATCAGCAGAAAAAAAAATTCCTTGACCATAAAATATCAAATACCTAAGAACAAAATGGAAAAAAAAAAAATGTAGAGCGCTTCCAAAAGGAAAACTGCAAGGCACTGTTGAAGGACATAAAATATTTGCTTTACAGTGGACAGACAAACATGTGTCCAGATGAAAATACTCGATATGTGAGAAATATCAATTAGCCCTAAATTATTCAGTATATTTAGTGCAGTCCCAATAAAAGTTGCTTTTTTTGTTGCAATGTGACAAAATTATTTTAGAGTTTAACTAAAAGAAAAGTGTCCAGTTTTCTCTTCTTTTTTAAAGAGAGATTTTTGCAATAATTCACGTGCGCTTGGCAGAGACAGAAAGTAAGAAATCACTTCCCAGGGGGATGGCCATGCCGCAATCCCTTCTCTCCCATTCTCCTCTCAGGATTTTGGGCACACGTGTACAAGCACCTAGCATGAATTTCAAGCCACTGGTCAGGGACTTGAACCGTAGTCGACCATGTAGGAGTCCAGTGATGTAACCATTATGCCATCTGCTGGTCCCAAGTGTCCAGCTTTCTAAGAGTATTCTGGAAAATTGTATTGAAAGCACTAAAAATAAATTAGGATGCTTCGCCAGCTGCAGTGGCACAGTGGCAACCCTATGAAACTAAAGCCACAAGGGACGGTCCCAGGTTGCAGGGACTCCCTGCACATGCTGGGTCTGCAGACACACTTGTGATCCTCATTAACTGAGGCTAGGGTGGATGGTGGTTGAAGGTTCCATGGGGATGCATCTCTCTCTCTCTCTCTCTCTCTCTCTCTCTCTCTCTCTCACACACACACACACACTCTCTCTCTTTCTCTCATGGAAAAAATAAATAAACTTTTACAAGTTTATGTATTTGGGGCTGGCAGGTGGTATGATGGTTAAGGGCATTGGATTCTCACATGGCTGGCCACAGTTCAGTCCTGGACCTGGCAGCTTGCTTTATCACTTTCACTTTCTCTCTCTCACTGTCTGTCTCTGGTCAAATAAAATAATAACAACAACAAATGGAATTAAATAAATAAATCATTCTTTTTTTAAAAAAGTTTGTGTTTGACATCATAATTCAGCTTTTAGAAGTAAATCTCTAAAACAATCTAAGAGGACAATAATCTACATAAAATAATATTTATTACACTATTTTTATAATGCAATAAGTATATAAAGAGCCAAATGGTCAAATAATAGGATAGTGATAAAAATTTATAAGTATAAATAAACATTATTCGCCTACTAAAACAACGAAGTCGGTGGAGTATCAGACTTGGGAAGATGTTCACAATGTAGGTGTTATGTGAAAGAATAAAGAAAAAGTGATAAACTACAGATTCGTGTGCACAGAAATGAGACTGGGGGAATGCACACATTTTGGGATTTTTCATGATTTACTTGTGTTTCTTTCTTCCAAAATTACATGCATTTCTTGTATCGTAAATAATAAAAAGTCAAATAAAGCAAATAAAAAGCAGTCATTCTATATCTAGTAAGAAGTGAAGTCCCATAAATTCTCCTTCCTTACCAACACGTGCCTCAGCCCTCCATCCACTGACTGGACCCCTACAGCAACTTTCTAATCGTTTCCCTGTGCTCAGTACATCTCTATTCTGCCACCAAAGTGGACTTTCTAAGGTGTAAATATGATCACATTTGTCTCTTTCAGTGTTACCTATCTGGTTCCCGACTATTGGCTAAAGAGGATGGGCACCTTACTGTGGTGGAGGCACCTACTATGATTGGTCACATTAACATCCCCAGCCCTCCCCTTTGCCTAGAGGGGACCTGGCCACACGCTGACTTGTCTGACCTGGTCACCCCACCTGCTGTGCTTAAGACTAACTTCTGCTCATAGCATCAGTTTTGAAGTCTCCTCTCACAAGAGCACTTCCTGGATTTTGATGAACATTTCTGTCTCTCCTTGTCTTCCTTGCCTGATTCTCTATCTCAACCCCTGTGTTTCTTCTTCCTTATGTGTGTTCCTACTTTATAATCATATGGTTTATTTCCTTACGTAGTTATTTTTAAAGTTGCCTCCAACACGATAAAGTAGTCTCCATGTAGACAAGGACTGGTCTTGATGACTGTTCTAAAGAACTTGCTTAGTAAACGAACATGTGGATGCAGCTTGCTCCAAATGGAGCTCGTTCAGCTCTGGGAGTGCATCGGGCTGTTCGAGCCTCCACTTTCTCTTTGGTTTTCACTGTCTGCAGCACCCGGAAGTCAGTCTTGAACTCAACTCAAGCATCCCTTTCTCTGGAAAGCCTGGTACACGCAGTCACTCTCCTCTCAGACCCTGCTGAGTCACAGTTCACCCTCTTTTCAGACACACTAAGACTTGTTTCTTAGTCCACACTCTGTTTCTCCCTGATGGGAAGTAAGCCCTTGCTGGGCAGGAATCCTCTCATTCTGTTCTCCCAGTGTTGAGCACAAGGCAGGGCCCTCTGCGATCCATTGGGTGATTGGGTGAATGAGTAAATAAGTTTCTCTGAAATACTTGTAGCACTTGTGACTGATATCTTCACTTTGTGCAAGCAATTCATATTTAAAATGATAATGAAGTTGCTCACTTTAGAGTGGGAAGACAAGAGGGAACTTTGCAAGGCATCCCATCTCTTTGTTACCAGTGAGCTTTATTAAAATAACAGCCAAAGGCACATTCTCCATATGCCACCTAGGCCTTTATCAATACCATGAAGAACTATAAGAAATAAGGGTTGAAAGTAAAGTTAGAGCTATGACATCTCAACCGCTGTGTTGTGGCTGCATGGTCATTAGGAAGGATTTCAACTGGATGTCATCTGGAATGTTCAAATTTTTGGTTTTTTATTTCAGTAAAAACAAAGCAAAACAAAACAAGACTGCACTGGCTTAATCTCTGCTCACCACCTCTAACTGGAGACATTGGCCTGGATGAGACGAAGCCTTGGCAAACTGGCCTAACCCAGTGGGACTGGAAACCTTCTCCTTTTGTTCTTGGGATGGCCACTGCGCTTTTTTGTCTCCAGTCCCCAGTGGAGCTGCTGCTTCCGTATGCGCAGTTCACAGTCACACAGCTATGCGAGGATGACCTCTGGTGCACAGGCCCGGGATGGCCACCACTGTAGGTGCAGGGAGACTGTGGGATGGATTATGGCCTCCTCCCTGGGAAGCAGGAGGGACCTGCTGTGTTTGTCACTCTCCAGTTCTTAGGCAATGTCGGAAGGCACCAAGGTCTCCCTTCCACACTTAGCCTTTTCTGCAGCAGAAAGCAAGTGCTCTAACAGCTGTGTGTGTTTGTTTTCTTTGGGGCAGACAGAGGACAAGGAAACCACAGAGAAGTCTAAAGCACAAGCTCCCTCTTCACTTACATAAGGCCCTCAGAGCAGGTGCACAGTGTTTGTTTCTCCTGGGTGTATCATACGGCCTCTGAGTTTTCATATTAATCATTCATATTTAATCAAAAACCTTGCATTGATTTAATCTCTGCTCTCCACCTAAGATCTGGAGGCAGTTGGCCTTGATGGCACGAAGCCTCAGGAGACTGGCCTGTCACAGTGGGACTGGAGAAAGCAGAGCACTGCACACAATTGGGGCCAGTGGAATACAAATTTGTAGTGCCAGTTCAGAGGTGCTTCAAAAAATTACAGACAGAACTACCATATGAGCCAGCAATCCCACTGCTGGGTGAATATCCAAGGGGCATGAAGTGTACTCCCATGAGCACTGCACCACTCTCCACAAAAGCCGGGATATGGAACCAACCTAGCTATCCATCAACCGATGCGTGGATAAAGAAAAAGTGATACACAATGCAATTCTGTTCTGACTTTAAAGTGGGGGAAATCCTGTCATTTGTGACAACATAGATGAACCCGGAGGACATTATGCAAAGTGAAATAAGCAGGCACAGAAAGACAAATACTGCTTATCTCACTGATATAAGGAGTGTAAAAAAGCTGAACTCAGAAAAGTATGGCATAGAGAGGTGGTTACCAGAAGCTGGGGGGTCGGGGGGGGGGGGGGGGTTGGGAGATGTCTATCAAAGGACACACAGTTTCAGTTTGACAGCAGAGATAAGTTCAAGAGGTCTACTGCAGCATAGTGACTACAGTCAGGAACAATATATTGTATACTTGAAAATTGCCAGTGGAATAGATTTTTTTAAAAAAGAATTATGTATTTGTTTTTATTTATTATTATTATTTTAGTTTGCTATAGGACACATGCACTCACCAGAGAGAGACAGAGAGAGAGAGAGAGAGAGAGAGAGGGAAAGTGAGAAGGCAAGCCACCAGGTCTGGGACTTGAACTGCGGTCGAGCACATACGAGTCCAGAGCCTTAAACTTCACTCCACCTGCTGTCCTCAACAAGTGGAATAGATTTTAAATGTTCTTACCATTAAATAAAATGTACATAAGTTGATGCCTATGATAAAGAGCTTTACTTAGTCATATTGCAATGTATACATATATCAAAACATGTTGGACATCATAAATATGAATAAACTTTACCTGTCAATTAAAAAATTGAAAACAAAGTGACATCAAAAAAATGATCCCATTATGATTGTCCTATGTCCAGCAGGAGAGCTATCTTAGGTCTGCTACAAAACTTCTTTAGAAGACGCACTGTCACTGCTATGTGACTTGGTACATATCAGCATCATTATCCTTTATCTCCTATCCGAGGACCTGCAAAGTGAGAGATCACAACTATATGGTATGCACAAGTCCTAAGTTAACCCAAAACTCTCATTTTAAACATTCAAAAGTCCAAGGAGCCCAAGGGTTCTTGATGTTGCAGGGGTAGTTCACTCTATGTACCCTTGACTGCGTACGGAGATGGAGAAGAGACTTTCAGAGTGCTTTCAGTGCTCTCTACCTAGAGGCACCTAAAGACGGGCGCTGGTCTGTTCTCAGCTCCTCAAACACTCCAACCACACACCTGCCATAGGGGCCATACGGAACTGCTTGGTCAAAGATGATCATAATACGTTTAACTCTTATAGACATTACCAAATTACGCAACACTGAGTTTCACGTTTCTCACATGGGAGATACATGGGTGGAGATACATGGGTGAACAACACTCTCAACCCATTTACCAGTGAATGCCTAGTGAATTATGTGTTTTGAAACAGATTAGTCATACTTATGACCAGTAAGTGGGTATAAAGCAAAGATGCTTCCAAAGCCCAGGGGTGGCCCTCCAATGTACCCCCAATGAGTGAGGGCTACAGAGACTTGTGCTGCTGAGTTTCAGGGCTGAGGTCCTGCCTCTGGTTTATGTGCCTGGAGCCAAGGAGTGAGGGGCAGAAGCAGCATCCTGAGATGATGTCGGTGCACTAATCCACTCACCGTGAAATAAGGCTCCACAAACACGGGGCTCAAGCTCTATAATGTGTCCTCTCACAGTTCTAGAGTCCACAGTCTGGGATCCAGGAGACAGAGGGCTGCTTCCTTTTGAGGGCCGTGAGGGATAGGTCTGCCCCAGACCTCTCTCTTTGACTTGTAGGTGGCTGTCTTCATTTTTCCTCCGCGTATCTCTGTCTCCATGCCTCTTTCCTCATTTTAAGGATGCCAGTTGTTTAATTTGATTACTTCTATAATGATTCTGCTTGCAAATAAGTCTACATTATGAGGTGCCGGGGAACAGGATTCCAATGTATCTTTTGGGAGCGAAGGGGAAGGTAAGATTCAACGCATAACAGTCAAGATCCTCTTAGACTAGGTAACCAGCAGATGGGAAATCCAAAATCAAAGCAAAGGAGGCTGGAGATTTCAGAGAACCAATTTTTGATGGGATTCAAAGAGCCCAGAGTGATCAGAAATTTAGAATAACTCCTGAGCTGAAATGTCCATAACTGCAGCAATTTTGTATGTGATGCCATAGCAACTATGATGCTTGGTACAAGAGCACTTGAAGGGCAGAGCATTTGGACAGGACTGACAGCAGGAAGCGTATGAAGCAGGCCATGTCGAGACAGTGCTCACCACTAGGGGATCAGAATATTACTCATTACTGGTATGTTTGACCCTCCCAACTTTGTCTTCATTTTGTTTTTTTCTTCTTTCTTTTGGATTCCTATAGTTGTTTTTTGTTTGTTTGTTTGTTTTTTTGAGAGGTTTTTGCTATAGGGTGCGTGCGCTCGCCAGACAGACAGAGAGAGACAGAGAGACAGAAAGCAGGAAATCACCCCCCAGGGGGGATGGCCACGCCGCAATCCCTTCTCTTCCATTCTCCTCCCGGGATTTTGGGCATGCACGCACACGCGCCCGGCGTGAGTTTAAGTCACCGGGTCCAGGACACAAACCGCGGTCGACTATGTGGGAGTCCAGTGACATAGCCATTACGCTAACTGCTGGTCCCCTGGATTCCTATAGTTTTATACTGAGTTTATTAGGCTGAGTTTAATCCTAAGTAGCTTTTTGGGGCCAGCAGATGGTGTGGTGGTTAAGATGCTGGTCTTGCACATGACCAATCATGGTTTGAGTCCCAAACCTGGAGACTTGAAAATCTCTCCAGGCACATGTGCATGCATTCCCAAAACCCCAAGAGAAGGATGAAGGAGAAGGGATTGCAGCCTGGCCATCCCCCCAGGGGATGATTTCTCACTTTCTCTCTGTCTCTATCTCTCTCCAGCAAGTGCACACACCCTATGGCAAAACACACATACACACACACACACACACACAAAACAAAAACAAACAAACAAAAGAATAAAGTAGCTTTTTTCCATAACAAAGTCTATTACTCTGAAGACTCTAGTATCTATTCATTTTTCCAAAGATGGAAAATTCTATTAAAATGGACTCAGAAACAATTCTCCAAAATCATGTGAAGACCAAGCCTTTATAATTTGTTTTTAAAAAGAAGAGCATAAGGTATAATGAAAATGTGACTATATCTATAAATTCAGGTCAGAAAGAAGTGTTGCAACCTCCCCACCAAATCAATTTAATTCGTATTTTACCACTCTCAATCCATGAGGCAGAACACATAAGCACCAGTCCTTCCTGGACTCTCCATTCTGGGTTACACCACAATGCTTACGTCTTGTACAGGGTACAGATGTGGGGTTGGCCAGGTTGTCTCTGGTCTTTCTGCCACATTGATAACCATTGACACGTATGCTGATGACATGACCCTCTCAGTCCCAGCAGATTCCTACGAATCCTGTTTGGAGCACAGAGCTCCTTCCTGGCAATATTGCCTGTGCTTCTGTCTACCTGAGCACTGCTCAGCTATTCCCTCTTGGACATCTCAGCACATTAGCTGTGCTGCCCTGAATAGTAGAATGTAGGCATTGTGATTCAGATAATAATTTGTCTCCTAAAGGTTCACGTTTTGGAATTTGATCTTAGTGGATGATAACTGGAAGTTCTCCAAAAGTTCATATGTTGGGACTTAGTGTGAAGTAGAAACTTAATCCCTTCATGGAGACCCAAGTGTGGTAAAGCTGTTAAGGTGGGGACCCTCTGAATGAGTTCTGGTGTGTGTGTGAGGAGAGAATTTGAGGCAGACAGAAGCCACATGGATACAGACCATGCTCTGATCCACTCAAAGTTCTGCTTTCTGTCATTCTGCTATGCCTTTGAAGTTTTCAGTCAACAGATTTGTGAGTTAATAAACCTCTGTTTATTTATAAATTACTCACTCTCAGGTATTTCTGTTAGCGAAATAACAATGGATTAATACAAGTGGTCTCTTCTGCTCTTCTGTCTTCTTTTTCCATCCTACCTCCAGGGTTAGTGGAAGAAGATGATTTTCAATCTAATGGAAATCATGTTTCATTTTGTCCATACTATTAGATTTCTTTCTTTCTATCTCCTCAGCAAACTTCATAACCAATCAATTATCCTAAATCTTGGGCTTTCAGGAAAGAAGTAGAGTAACTTTGGACTAGTTTTGCTTTTCTTTCCTGCTCTGTATCATTTTTCCTGAGGTAGAGAGAACAGGATGAGCAACCTTGAATGTGCAGAAACTAAGGTGTAAAGAAGAAAGAAACTAAGGTAAGTTAACATCACAAAGTATTATTTGGGGCACACAATTAAGACACAGATGTTCTCTATCAATTGCATGCTCACACACATGAGTGACAACCAAGACTAATGCCATGATTGATGTACAGGGACAGCACATCCAGGGAGGCAATAGCTTCTCTGTTGTCTTGCTAGGGAAACTTTTGGTGAAATCCGTTCAAATAAAACTTATCAATGGCATTTTCATCAAGGTAGACATATCTAGAAGAAGCTTTATAGAAAGTTTATTCTTTCCTCCATTGATTCTCCAAAATTTAGTGAAGACTCAAGCTCTTTCCATACCCACAATTACGCTCAGTCTGGAATAAAGCCCTAAAATATGCTGTGACCTCCATTCATCTTCTCTCTGGGCTGGGCAGGTTGACACAAAGAGCCAGAAGTGGAGTGGTCCTCAGACACTGATCAGTAAACACATACCAAGTTCCCCTTGGGAGAAAGGAGAAGCTATCCCTAAATAAAGAGGCCCAGGAGCACATTATGTATCTAGCTTCCAGAGAAATCAGAAATGGAGGTAGATATGTCAAGACTGTCAGCGTGCGAGAAGCAGATTAAGGCACTCATATCGATGACATGAACAGAAGGCTATAGACGGTGCTTGGAGCAGCATTAGGAAGAGATTTCCCATAGAAAACATAGTAGTATCACATATTCCAGGACAAACTAATGAACAGAATAAAATGTCCCTGAGAAATATTTAAAGCTTGGGCTGAAAGGGTCCCACCAGTCTTAGAGGTTGACTCATGGACAATCAAGAAGATTTCCTGGATATCTGTTCATTTGTACTGATTACTTAAGAGTTTCTTATTAAGAGTCTTTTCTGGGGATGTTACTGTTGATAAACATTATGTCTGATTATTATAATGAGGTCTCAGGGCTATGTAATATAAACCTGAGAGCTTTGGGAAGCTTTTGAGAAGCTATTGTCATGTTGGTCAGCCTGATGATGTATTCCTCTAGGACAATTTGTTCATATCAGAAATTTTAGACTTTGGGTCAGCAGGTGGTGTGATGGTTAAAGTGCTGAATTTCCAGAAGGCTAACCACAGTTCAAGTCCTGGACCCAGTGACTTGAAAATCACACTGGGTGCATGTGTGTGTATGCCCAAAATAACAAGAATGGAAGCAAAGGGATCGCAGTATGGCCATCCCTCTGGGCAGTTATTTCTCACTTTTCCTCTCTGTCTGTCTCTCTCTGGTGAGTGCATGTGCCCTATGACAAAAACAAACAAACAAATAAAACAAAACTAACAAAATACCAGAAATCTTAGGTTTCTAGATCTTATCTTAGATCCAGATCTTACATTAGAAATCCTAGATTTCTACATGTCTGAAGTCTTCTTTATTTTTCATTATCTCCTCCTGAGATGATAACAACCAAAAAGTATAGAAAGCAACATTTCTTCTTTGGAAATGGGGGGAAGTTTTAATTTGTGTTAAATCCAGATAGTAAGTAGCTTCATTACAAACTTAATTGAAGATGTGGTTGATCTAATCTCTCCACTCAAGATAAGAGAATTTTGGACTTAAGAACTAATTCAGATTATGAGGAGGGGCACCAGAGACAGTATTGATGGGATAGGGAGGTGTGGTGTTATCTATTGAAGATATTTTGATCAACTGGACGGGGGAGAAATGTTCACATATTGAAATGTTCACTTTGTAAGTTAAATAATGTACTTGAATGTATAAAAAATTTTAAAAAAAGAACAAACTAAATAATAATAATAAAAATAACTAATTCAACATCAGCATTCCTTTCTTGCAGGTATCTTGACATTCAGGCAGAGCACAGCAGATTTGGCCTGTCTCTGTGTATGTGGCCTCAGCTGCAGAGACTTGAACAGCTGTAGGACAGAGTCACTCGGAGGCTTTTTACGTAGCTGGCAAGTGGTCTGGGATAAATCAAAGGCAGGGCCCAGGTGGGACTGTCACCTAGAGCTTTCACATTGACCATGTGAACTAAGTGTGGCCATGTGATCTCTCGTGTGGCTTGGGTTTCCTCACAGCAAGGTTGCCTCTCATGGCTGGATCTCTCACATGATTCAGAACTCCATGACTAAGCGTTCCTGCAAACATGGTGGAAATTGCATGTGTTTTACTGACTAGCCTCAGGCATTATGCAGCATTACAAGTCACCCAAACCAAGGTAAGGGACATAGATCTGCCCTATTGTAGGAGTAGTGACAAAGCATTTGAAGCTGTTTTCACACTGCCATACCCATCGAGGGTTGTGAGAGTGAAATGGGAGGACAGACTAGCTGTGTGTTACTGATTGAAGAGTACAGAATTTTAATCAGAAAGGCTTTACTAGAGTTAGATTTCCAAAGATCAGAGATCATGCCCAAACTATGATCTGGATTCACTAATTCCTTCAAAAGACATTGAGACTACTGTGGTGAAAAGACTAAGTCCTTGCCATCATGAAACTTGTTCCAGACGGAGGAGGGAGGACAGGGAAACATAATAAAGCGATGGGATACGTGAACGAGATGACTTAAGCTCAGGCATATGTCTACATGAAACAAATTGGTTGAAAAGTTTTTAGCATTAGATAAGAAATTCAATACTAGCCCAAAGGATCTAGGTCACCACACTCATGAGAGTGTGGGACATGAATTATATAACATCTAAGGAAATATACAGATAAAGGAAAAGAACAAGATGACAAAGATTGAGTGCAGGACAGCATTTTCAGGAAACACAGAAAAAACTGGAATAGGAGTAGGGTTGATAGAACAGCAAAGGGAAGTTGCTATAATATGTCTTTTTGGTCACCAACTTCGTGTGATAGATAAGGCTGATTTAACCAACTGTAAACAAGAGGTGAAACAGAGGTGGGGCATGCTATCACATCCAGGAATCTATAAATAGTTCAAAAAAGAGACATAGCAGAGAGAAGTTATTTGCAAACCATATAATTGTCAAAGAGTTGGTCTCTAGAAAGCTCCTGCAAATTAATTTCACAATGTCAAATAACCCTGTGGGAAATAGGCAAAGAATATGAACAAGAAAAAAATACAGAAAAGGAAATCAATCCTACTGCAATGAAAATAAAAGAGCAAGATCAAATGCACAATCAAAACGAAGGTACAGTTGCAGTAGCACAACTCAACATGCTGTGGGGAGTGAAAAGTAGAAAAGAACATAAAACAACAAAATATCACTTAGTTAAAGCTTTTAGAAGTGCAAACAAGGGACAACCTCATGGGCTAGGGGTTAAGGGAGCCAGATCTCACATGGCTGACTGTGTGGTTCAAATCTCAGCCTGCCCTGATGGCTTAAAAAACATGCTAGTCCTGTTAGCTTGTATGCTCAAAATCCCGACAAATGGAGGAGAAGGGATTGAGTGTGATCATGCCCAGTTGGGGCAGTGCCTTTTTCCTCTCTCTCTTTCTGTCTCTTCCTGGTGAGTGCACATACCCTCCAGGGGAAGGGGGGTAAATTATGTCCAAACAAAAGTAATGATATATGACACATTCATATATAATAGATTGGAATGCATCCATGTATAATAAAGTATGAAACCAACAACAAAATACATACCAATTTCAGGGCACAGATCTAATGAAAGAAGGAACTGAATTGTAGGAGAGGATGGGGTTCCGTGTCAGGCTTTAGATGTATCTGCTACCTCTTCTTTCTTAAAAAGAATTACACCTCAATCAAATATGGCTAGATGCTAAATTATAAAACATAGCTGGTGATGTTTTGGCATTTCTGCTTGGATTTTTTTTAAAGGTTTTTGCCATAGGGTGTGTGGGCCCACCAGAGACAGAGACAGAGAGACAGAAAGAGGGAAAGTGAGAAATCATCCCCCCATGGGGGATGGCCACTCCATAATCCCTTCTTCTCCATTCTCCTCTCAGGATTCTGGGCATGCACGCACATGCACCTGGTGTGATCTTCAAGCCAGGTCCAGGACTCAAACTGCAGCCAGCCACGTGAGAGTTCAGTGCACTAACCATCATGAACCTTACCTCCCCTTAACCCCACAGGATTTTCAAGTCTGTGAGTCAAGGACTGGAACAGCACTTACCTTGTAGTAGCCCAGTGCCTTAACCACCACCACTCTTCAAAGTTTCTTCTTCTCAAAGTTTCTTCTTTCTTTTTTTCATGAGAGAGAACCAAAAAGAGGGAAAGAGAGACAAGCACCTCAACAGGGTGTAGGCGGCAGTCCTCCCTCGGCCTTCTGGTGTGGCCAGCATGTACAGGTGACCTGGGGGCCAGACCTGGTCTTCCACACGGCCCCGCATAGCAGGACGATGTGCTACTGCCGGGCCACCCTGCTGGGCCGACTCCCACGTCTCAGCGGCATCCTGGGAGCCGAGTGTTGGCGCATCACCTCACGATGTGGACCACCTGAGAGCACAGAGGAGTAGCCCTGCAGAGTCTCCAGAAAGCGATGGCTCTGGCCTTTGCAAAGGGTAGGTTGTGACCTGAGGGTGGACTGTGTAACCATTTACATGCCAGAACAAAGACACCCGTTAATGGCTGCTCATCTCCCCTCCCTTATCCCTCATGCCCACAATAGCAACAGTAATTGGGAAATTCCTCCCAGTGAGATTTTGCTCATGAGATTCTGACTAAAGTGTGACTTCTTCTTCCTGGTGACATCAGGTCCACACTGAGCGCTCCTGCCTCTGAAGGAGCTCCTGCCCTGGCTGGGGCCACACGAGCCGGGCCCTCCACCACGCTGGAATGTACCAGGACAGCAGTTTCCAGACCCCTCGGCCCCTCCTCCCAGGACTGCCTGGCCACAGGACCTTTGCCAAGTCACGGCTCCTGCTCTGCCTTCACGTGCAGCTGTGACGATGCCCCTCCGCTGGGAGATGCAGCGAAGCTGTTCGTCACAGAGACCACGCAGACCACAGCCATGAGAGAGCAGACAGGCAAGGCACGGGAACGCGTCCCACCTGGCCCCCGTGTCTTTAACATGTTTCTGTAGGGACAACACAGCAGGAGTGCACGGTTATGCCCGTCTGAATGCTGTCCACCAGAGATTTCTCCGACCCCAAGTAAGGCCTCGATTTTCAGATAAATGATGTGTGTGTAAAAGTGACCTTCTCATTGTTCACATCAGCCGCACAGTCATTTTTCTTCTTTCCCGAGAAAACTGAGGTCACTTACTTGGTTTAAGTTGGCATCGTGAGCTTGTTCAGTGCCAGGCACATGACATGTTCTAGCAGTGTCTGGACCTGGATCTGGGGCCACGTTCCTTTCCATCCCGATGTAGTTCCACACACTTACCAGCACGCTGGAAGGCAGGGTGGGAGGCTGAGGAGGTGAGCTGAGGCCAGGCTGGCATCGCTCAGCAGGGTTCAGGGACGGAGCTGCACTTCAAAGTGCTGCGAGGGAGTGACTGACAGTGCACCAGGGCTGCTCGTGGCAGGTGGGAGGACAGCAGGGGAAAACACGCTGCCCTAGTACATTTTTTCAGGTTTCTGTTTATCTTCCCTCTGTGGCTCTCTGAGCTGCCTTCCTATCTGGACGTGGACGTCGGAGCACTGCTGACCAGTGCTGAGCCTCGGGGACATCCTGCTGTGCTTTGATCTTCCCACATGGCTGGGTTTCCTGGATCAGCATGTTCCTGTGTGCGCACACATGTGCACACGTGAATCTTCTGGCACGTCTCCCAGAATCGCTAGCTGTGGGACAGAGGGTCTATCAATGCTTTCAGGGTATACTATTGATCACGGGCCATGCTGGGCTCACAGCCAGACCCCATGTCTCTGGCTGCACAAGATGGCTGCCCAGTTCATGGCTGGATGACCTAGGAGGCACTTCCTGAGAGGCAGAGCCATTTTTCAGAAGCCTTGACAAGAGTTGTTTGGTAGCGGAACTTCGGGTAGTGCTTGGCGTTTGGATCTTGTCTCTTGCTCTTTAGGGTCTGTGGTGCCGTCTGTGTAACATGACACTCTCCAATATTCAGAGAAGCAGCAAAGCTCAACACACAGAATAGCACAAGACTTCCCTGAGGGCTTTGCAGGTTTTCTGTCTAGTCCCCATCCTAGCCAAATCTGTAATTTGAACTCAGAGCTTAATGATTGTTCAAAGGTCATATTTTCATGTATAGTAGTATCAAAATTATAAAAGCAAATGATTCAGAAAAAACCTTGATGCCAGTGTTTGATCTTCAAAATGGTATGAAAGATTAGTGACTAATAGAACAGAATTTAAAAATATGATTATCTTCAGGTGGACATCTTTTAAATTCACATGGCTACCAATTTCAGACTCATTTCAAGTTTCTAAACTATCCAAAGGGAAAAACAGCAACAACAAAATCCCAGAACTTCATTCCCTCTCTTTCCCCAAGTGCTGTGAGTAGGACTGCAAACAAGAGGTGAAGCAGAGGGTTCTATTTCCTTTCTGGATCTCCATTCTGCCTCACTACCCTCCACACAGCAAAAATGTGTTGGCTACCCTTCTTAGAAGGCTGATCTGATTAGTCAGAAAACACCTGAGTAGGAATTGAGTTCAAATATAACTTTCCTTTTTCCCAGAGATACTGTTTTTATTTCAGAGAGGACATAGAGGGACTAGCAGTTGGCATAATGGCTATGTCACTAGACTCCCATGTAGTGGACCGCAGTTTGAGTCCTGGACCTGGTGGCTTAAACTCATGATGGGCGCATGTGTGTGTGTGCCCAAGATCCCAAGAGGAGAATGGAGGAGAAGGGATTGCAGCGTGGCCATCCCCCCTGGGGGTGATTTCTTGCTTTCTGTCTCTCTGTCTCTCTCTTTCTGGCAGATGTGCATGCCCTATAGCAAAAATCTCTCAAATAAATAAATAAATAAATAAAAGAGGACATAGGCAGAAACACTCACAGTGGACTTTAAGAGACCGAAGCATCTGTAAGAAGAAGTGGCTGAGCATGGAGCGTTCAGTAGTGCCAGGGTTTTTATTTCAATAGTGAGACCCTCTCTCTGCCTCTGGAGGTGTGGCATGCTTTGTTAGCGGTTGAATTAATTGTTTTAATTATTCTTTATTTTATTTTATTCCTGAGAGATGCCTAGAGCACGTCTTTAATCCAGGATAAAATGGAATTTAATCTGAATTCCAAACATTCCAGTTATAATGGGAAAAGCACATGCTCTAGATTCGGCGAGAATGGGGGAGCTTCAAAGTGTGTCACTCACCAGCTGGGCAGCCTTGAGGATCAGTGTCAGAGCCGACCCTGCCGTGTGCGGAGTGCAGGAAAGACACTCAGCTCAGGGGTTACTGCAGGCTAACTGAGATACAGGTCTGAAAGTCCCAGCACTGTTAGTGACACAGCTGATGATTTAATAGCAGGTCCCCGTCCCTGTGTGCCCTCAGGTGTCCGTAGTCCCTCACAATCCGCCTCCCCAATGACAGCTCTGTATTCTGAAAGCTTGGCTAGAATATTTAAACATTCATTTTGTGGTTCTGCTCACCCATGCCGAGCTAAAGCTGCGATGGAAACACGGCCGTGAGCCCTGCAGCGTCGGCCGTGGGGGCACGGTGACAGTCCTGGAGGGGCTGCCGCGTGTGCATCCCTCCTGTGCACGTGCTCCATCCGTAAATTCCAGGAAGAAAGGGCTGAGTGTATCTTGTTCATTTACTCTGAATAACACCTCAAATTCTTTCTTTCAGCTAAATAAATGATAAATGTGTATAAATTGCAGATTATAAATGAAAGTGTAGTGTTCCTATGCACTCTGTATTCCTATCACATGTAAGTGGGACCATAAGTTGTTATTAATACCCTATTAAAACTCATGTTTCAACCTCTATTAGAGAAAAACTTAATTAAAATTAGAATGTAAAGTGACATGGGTTTAAAGATAAGCCGAAGACAGGCTGCCGACTCAACAGTGTCGCTTCGCGTTGTTCCCATGATAATAACAGCAGCCTTGAACATCTAGGTGTTCATATTTTGACCCGGGAAATCATTCTTGGCCCATGCTCTCAGGGGAACGTGGTGTCACTTTGCCACAACTGTTCCAGCGTGCCTGGCTCTGTCTGTCTTGTCCCGCCCGCAGTGTCTCCTGGGAGGACTAAAGCAGGTTGTGGTTAGGACCAGGGCTCAGACTGGTGCAGGCGGGAGTGGGGCGAGCAGGGCACTGGAGCCCAGCCAAGGGCTAAGGGACCCACAGTGTAGCCTTGTCCTTCGGCTTTCCACCTTCACTTTGAAATCATGTTTGAACTTTCATCTCCAGCAATCATTTCTCTGGGATTCTAATATTCAGACTTCGTGTTTATAAAGTACAGTACAATGATCTCACTGTTCCCCTGTTCCTACAAAAGCCCCTTCGAGCAGCACGGCAGAGAGAAAACACTAAGATCTATCGAGCAGAGTTCTCCGCAGACCTCGCCTCAGTAGTCCAGGCTTTGGTTTAGGTTGTGGTCAGACTTCAAATCTTCAGAACTCTGTCTTCCTCGTTAAGCAGAACTCATGGTTCCAGCTACCATTTTGCCACAGAGTATTTGGACACTTGAGACTGTGAAAAGGCTCTGGTCTTGCAGAAGCACTTACATGCACGTCCCACTTGCCTCCATGAATTCAACCTCAGGGGTGTTTTATAACACAATGCCACATCCTTCTCTCACTTGCAGTTGCCACGTTAGCCCGGTCCTTTACCATAGTGTGTGTTCACAGAAATCAGAACAAGGATCCATTTCTCAGACAGTGGCAGCAAGAGTTGCCTGTCTTCATTCAAATAGATATCAAACGTCCTGTGTATACTTTATGCTACTTCGAACCTGGGCAATGAAAATCTAAATAGAGCACCTATCTTTTGTGTGTGTGTGTTTTTTTTTTTTTTTTTTTTCCTATAAGGTGTGTGCGCTCTCTAGAAAGACAGAGAGACAGGAAACGAGAAATCACCCCCTGGGGGGATGGCCGTGCTGCAATTCCTTCTCCTCCATTCTCCTCTTGGAATCTTGGGCATGCACGTACATGCGCCCGGCGTGAGTTTAAGCCATGGGGTCCGGGACTCGAACTGCGGTCAACTATGGGGGAGTCCAGCAACATAGCCATTACGCCAGCTGCAGATCCCAAGAACATGTTTTTTTCTGCAAGGAACTTGCCTAAACAGAAAGTGTAAAACAGTTGCTTTCATGACATCATCCAAATTACTATCCGGCCAGAGATCCTAACCCAGAAGCCTGCAGGTTGAATTCAACCTACAAATGTATTTGTAAAAATCAGTATTTTGAGTTAGAAAACAATACATTAAATTCTGAATTTATGACTTTTTCTTTTTAAAAAAATGGAGAGATGTAACAACACAAGTCTTTCTTCCTCTTGGTAATATTTGGATGGAGTTACTCATATTGCCATAGTGCCCAGCACTCCCTACTACATTCTCCCAATTGCAAAAATTTCTACAGAATGTCGTGGGAAGTTTCTAAGAGGTTGCTAACGTTAATGTAACTTATTTTCCCTCTTCTTTCAGCTTTAGTCTATTTTGCTTTCTGAGTTTCAAGACCAGTCAAGCAGGTTGATATACTTTCATATGCTGGTGACACCAAGCTCCACAGAATCCAAGTCAAAGCCTTATAGAGGGTGGCCAACAGGTAGAACAGATATTAAGGCATCTGGATCCCACATGACCAATTGCACAGTTCGAATCCCAGAGTTGGTTATTTAAAAAATGCACTGGGTACGAGTGGGTGTGTGCCCAAAATCCTGAGGAGAATAGCAAACAAGATATTGTGACATGGCCATCCTCCCTAGGAGATGATTTCTCACCTTCTCTCTTTCTTTATATTTCTCTGTCTCAGGTGAGTGCATGCACCTTACAGCAAAAACAAAAACAAAACACAGACAAACAGCGAAACACCTTATTGAGGGCTCCCGGGGGGTCTGGGAAGCCTGGAGGTCAGAGGCTCCCAGGGCGAAGACGGAAACATTTTAGAGTCTGGAAAGGAAGTTCCTGGTTACCAAACAGCTCGCATCCTTGGAAGAAGACTGACATCCATTCTTCGTCTTGTGACCTTCAAGAGGTAAGGAGATGCAAAGCAGGTTGAAGTCTCATTATCCCTGGAATTGAGAGAAAGGAGGACTGTCACACAGTCCTTCAACAAGGACCAGTCCCTTTTTTGTAAAAGCCACTTCACCTTCCACCACTCCAAGGGCCTGTAGTTACTTGAGGTATTCCACTAACTAGACAATAACTCAGGATGAAAATAATTGCCTGAAGAAAAGCCCCTCAGCTCACAAGAAGACAGGTCACCATACAGCTGCTGGAGGAGACCGGTGACTAGAGAGATTTAAATGCCGCCTGACGCACGCCTGTATCCACAATCACAAACTCTACATTCTGAACTGAGCAATTCAAGAGCATCCATTATTTCTTTTAGCTCATCTGTATTTGTTATCACTTCTTTTAGCAGAGTGTGATTTGGGCACATTTCCACTCACAAGCTTCAAAAATACCTCTCTCTGTAGCTATCATGATTTATTGAAAGATATAAACTTTCCCAAATGAGAAGTCTTACATTATTTTATGAAAAGATCTGAAATAAAGACAATGTCAACTTTCCAAAATTTATTATTTAAAACTTAACATTATCTCAATTTTAATCCTTGCATGGGTTTTGGGGAAGTGGATGAAACAACTTTAAAGTCTACTAGGAAGCAAGCATTTTTGAAAAGAGTGAGACAAATTGTGATAAAGATGCATAGCGAACAGAACTTGGCTTTCCCTCACAAGGTACCATTAAACAACTCAAATGCAATCAGTGTGGCCATAGGCAGAGGAAGAAGCAAACAGATCAGTAGAGAACCCCATAAAATAATATTTAATGTGTATATGGAAAGACGGAAAATAAGAGATTGTTTAATATATAGTTGTTAGGGAACCAGCAGTTAGCGTAATGGCTATGTCACTGGACTCCCACGTAGTCGACCGCGGTTCGTGTCCCGGACACTGTGGCTTAAAACTCACGCCGGGCGCATGTGCGTGCATGCCCAAGATCCTGAGAGGAGAATGGAGGGGAAGGGATTGTGGCGTGACCATCCCCTCTGGGGGGTGATTTCTCACTTTCTGTCTCTATGTCTCTCTCTGTCTGTCTGGCGAGTGCATGCGCCCCTATGGCGAAAACCTCTCCAAAAAAAAACAAGATGCTGGAGCTGATGTTGAGCCTTGGACTGAATGACTCTAAACCCTGTGTGCTCATAATATCTATAATAAACCATCTCCATTTCTTATTTTAAAAATAATAAAAATAAAAAAATAGATGTTATACCTAATATGTTGTTTTACTTGCTGTGAAGAATTGTTACACTTGATATGTTGTTTAATAGCTAAGTTAGTAGTTTGCTGTGAAGAAAATGTTTGATTGTAACGCTGCTTGCTGAGAGCATACCTGACTCCATTTTGCAGTACATTCAGCCTGGCATTAGTCATGTTCCTGGAAATTCGACATTCAGCCGACACCCTAGTGCTTATCGCTGATAGCAGACTAGCCTGTGCTGACCGATAGCAGTAGGGACGTGAGCGTGGTCTATGCTTCATCCCCACCACCACCCCCCGTGACTGACAGAAATATCCCACTTCGTTCTGACCCAGATCCCATAGACTTACACGTAAAATGTTACAAAGATATTCTGTTTTGTCAAGTTACCGTGAGCCTGTCAAAATTAGACATAAAAAGAGGAGCCTGAGCCCAGCTCATGGGCTCTGTCATCTGAGACCTCCCTTGCAGCCAGAGGCCCTGTCAGGTCAGCACACTGACTCCTCCGCTCCACCGTCTTTCATGTTCCATTGTTGGCCACTAGCCCTGACCTCCGTACTCTCGGATCACCAGGTGGACTTCTCCTCGTTCGCCCTCGGTCATCTTGTGGCCACCGCCACCATGGTTCCCTAAGAGCTTCGTGGAGCTCATCTCCAGCTCACTGCCTGTGCCTTGTAGACGCCCACCAGCTCGGCACTCAGCCTCCCTCGCGCCAAGTGGACTGCACTCCCCGTCGGCACGCCAGCATAGGACGCTCTGCGCCTCTCGTCCCATCGTGACTTGTAAGCCCCCTTTCCCCGTGTGATTAAAGTAACTTGAAAGGCAAACCTGAGTCCCGTCCTCCTTCCATGGGCTAGAGCACAGACTGGCTGTAACTGCTTGGGGAGCTGACAAAAGTGAATCGAACCTTTATCAAGTCGTGCTTAAACTCTCCCTCTCTCTCGCTCCCCTTCCAAAAACTCCCCTTGCAG
This sequence comes from Tupaia tana, assembly GCA_026018925.1. Lineage (NCBI taxonomy): Eukaryota > Metazoa > Chordata > Mammalia > Scandentia > Tupaiidae > Tupaia > Tupaia tana. Next base: position 97,067,433 of record JAKSZU010000007.1, read on the forward strand.
GACAATAGTGCTGGCACAAAAAGTACCCATTTGGGAAAAAAAAAAAAAAAAAAAAACTCTAACACTATCATACAAAAATTAATTTCATGTGTATTAAAACCTTAAATAAAAAGCAAGAAAATGCACAAGTATAACTGAAGGCAGGAAAGATCCAGTTTTATAAAATATATTTTTAAAATTTTGCTATAAGGCACGTGCACTCACTGGAGAGAGACAGAGAGGAAGAGAGAGAGTGAGAAAGCATCTCTCCCTAAGGGAAGATCACTCCACAATCCCCTCCCCATTCCCCTCTCAGGACTTGGGGCATGCACACACATGCCTCTGTCATGTTTTTCAAGTCACTGTGTCTGGGACTGGAACTGCACAGTCAGCCATGCCTGGATTCAGCTATCATAACCACAACACCACTCAGCAGGCACTACAAAAGATTTTTTTTAAGATTTTTTTCTTCATAGGGTATGTGCTCATTGGAGAGAGAGACAGAGACAGAGAGAAGGAAAATGAGAAATCATCCCTCAGGGGATGGCCACATCACAATCCCTTCTTTTCCATTCTCCTCTTGGGATTTTGGGCACACACACGCACCCAGATTTTCAAGACTGGTCCAGGACTCAAACCAAAGCTGACTATGGGAAGTCCAGCATCTTAACTACCATGTTATCTGCTGGCTGTATACAATAAAATTTTGACCACACAAACATTAAACTTTTGAATGCTAAAAAAATGTAATATTATATAATATTAAGCATATTATATAATAAATAATATATCCAACAGCTTATGAAATTGAATTGGGAAATGTATTTGCAACACAGAAGATTAACAGGTGTTCAGTATAACAAAAAGGTCTTCCTAACCAACAAAAAGGGGACATGAATCCCAATAGCAAAGGGTATGAAGAAGGAAACAAAATGGCTCACCAACAGAGGAAAATATTCTTACTTCTGTGTGCATTTCCCTATACATTTACTCCCCATTAGATTGACAAAGTTAGAAAGGGTCGAAACATGGGGACCAGCAGGTGGTGTGGTGGTTAAGGCGCTGGACACTCCCACATGGCCGACCAGGGTTCAAGTCCTGAATCTGGTGGCTTACTTTCTCACTTCCTCTCTTTCTCACTGTTACCCTCTGTCTCTCTCTGGTCAAACTAAAAAATAAATGAATGAATAAATAAAATAAAATAAATAATTATAAAAAAAGAAAGGATTGAAACGTGCTGGTGTTGGGTACATGGACACAGCTCTGCTATATACTGCTGGTGAAAATATGAATAGTTTCAACTCTGATGGACACTGATCTCACAAAACATTTAAATTAATAAAATATGTATACTTTTAGTCAATAAATCTCACCCCTGGACATTTAGCTGATGGGGAAAACCCATCAATTTTTTAAAAATGAATTTTATATGGACAGATATATATAGTATAGATATAGGTATGTTGGATTTTCTATGCAAAAGTATGTCATGACTTTGCCGACAACCCGATATATAGAAGTATTGCTGATACTTCCCAAAATAATGTAAAATAATAGAGCACAAGCACAGCAATGAAGGAGTACGCCACGGCACAACTGCACTGTGGGGTACTGAAGAGCCATTGGAAGGAGGACATTGGAAGCCTAGCAGTTGATTGGAGAGATTTTCAGTAGATGTTGCTGAATAAAAAGAAAAGTGCACTATGATTCTATACCTATAAAAGACGTAATGACAAGATGCTCTATTTCTAAATGCATGGATGTGTTATTTACATGGACGAGGGTGTGACTGTGCCCTAAAATGCACAGCCACATCCTGAATTGTTAGCATGGTGTAGCTGTGTCATCAGGTTGGGATCGCATGACAAGTTCTGGCTAAAGGACTGTGTGAAAATGACGGTGTCGTTATGAAATGAGATGGCGCGCCTCCTGCATCTCTATCTTTCCTTGCCTGGCGAGCCTGGAGGCCACATTTTCTAAATGGCCAATGAGTTTGGGGAAGACTGCCAATCCACCTCAAAGTTTGCAGGAGAAAAACTAAATTTATTCTGTTAAGTCTGAGCTTTTGGCATTTTTCTCATGTGTGGCAGTTACATTAATTACCCCAATTTAGAGATTATTTTGAAATGAGGTGCTGATAAAATTAAAAACTGAAACTGTATGCCTTGTATTAGGGGGAAGCAGACACTGAGAAACTTGACAGTAGGTAGGGCCAGTGGGCGGCATGGAGGTTAAGATGGCTGGATCCCACATGGCTGATCATTTGAGCACCCGACCCCAGCTGCTTGAATACCACACTGGGCACAGGAGTGTGTGTGCCTCCTCCAGATCCTGAGATGAGAGTGGGGAAGAGTGGATTGTGGCATGGCCATTACTCCTGTGGGTCACTTCTCACTTTCCCTCTATCTCTGTCTCTCTCTGGTGAGTGCATGAGCTTTATACAAAAAAAAAAAAAAAAAAAAAAAGGAAAGAAAGAAAATTGATGCTCAGGGAGTGGGGGTAAACAGTCATTCATGGTGACTTGGGCAAAGCAACAGGTCATATGCACAGCATGAACTTAGAAAAATAGCCACTAGAAGTGACTATTGGTTACTGCTCAAGCTTTTCTCAAAATATTACAAGAAAGTAATGAACTCAGAATAGAATTTTGACTATTTTGCAAGCAGAAACTAAGAGGAACAGAGAGAAAACAGAAATTTGAGACCTTGTATGGTGGGAAAACGAATTCCTTATCAACCTCAAAGAGTATGGAGTGGAAACAATCACAAAGATTTTAGAGAAAAATGCCCCATAAAACCTCCTTGTGGCAAAAGTGACCATATTTAGGTTTCTTAACTTCAAACCTGAAACCTTAGAGTTACTACTACTCAGTTGATAAGAACAAGTAAAGAGAAGAGGAAGCAAAGAAATAAATCTGAAAACTTTTTCTCAGAAATGCCTAGGGTGTGGTTACTGGCACATGGAACTGAGCAAATAGATAAGAAGCCTACGACATTTTTCAAGCATTAAGTCTACCAAGACTAAAGAACTACACTGTCAAAGGAACAATTTGATTAGAATGCTGTGAAGTTTGACTGTTGAAGCTGAAAACTTCTACTTCCCATCCGAATGGATTCATTAGCATCCTACATAATACAACTAAGAAATCAGAGAATATATATGAGAAACTGCTTTATAAGGTATCAGACATTATTAAACAATGGAGAAAAGTGATCCCTAAGAGGCAGGAGAGAAACAAGACAAGTCCCACAGTTGTCCTAATTCACAGTAGACATATTTTCAGCCAGGACATACATGATGGAATTCAGGTAGAGCATGGTAGGCTCCCCGAATCAAGGACATAGAGCTAGGAGTCTGAGGATTATAAAACGGCTATTTTTTTAAAGTTGATTTATTTTTCCTTTCCATGAGAGAGAAACAGGCACACAGACAGATGCAGACATCCCCAATGGGGTCTTCATGCCGCCTTTCCCCACCTCTCTCAGCCAGCCAGGATGACAGGCATGTGTACATGCCTGACCTGCACAGGAGGGCCTCGGAGTGCAACCTGGTAACCTTCCCATGTGGCCTCGACACCGTGGAGCATTGTGTCAGTGCTGTGCCACCACAGCTGGCCAAAATGGCTAGATTTAGAAAGTCAGAGTGTCAAAAAGGAGAGAGATGTCCACAGAGGGAAATCTCGATATCTGCAGAGGGTACTTCTCAAGTGTTAATCTGAATATTGATAAGTACATGTATGTGACAAAATACTGAATACTGGGGAAAGCCCCACCTGAAAAGGTGAGAGGGAACAATCCCACCAGTCAGCATGGAACACCTCACAGTGCACAGATCTCTGCTCAGGGTACTCAGAAGGATTTTGTCTTAAGGTAAGAAAAAATTGGTCTCTGACTAAACACTACTATGTTACAACATAGAAAAGCTTAAAGATAAGAGTCAAAGGATCAAACTATTTCTAAATAATTTAATAATGTACAGAATGAAGCTCAAGAATATTTATAGGAATACTTATTTATTGCCCCCCAAATTCATAATGTGTTCATTATTCTTATTAATGTGAAATTTATCCAAGCCAAAAAAAAAAATTAGACCAGCAACCCATATTATTGATAATATTGGGGGGTCTTCAAAAAGTTCATGAAAAAGCATTACGAAAAAAGTAGGGGTCAGCAGGTGGTGCAGAACTTAAGGCAGCTGAGTCCCACATGGCCAATGAGAGGTTCAAGTCTCAGACCCAGAAACTTGAAAAACACTCTTCGAAACATTTAACAGACACAGAAATGGGTAACCTATCTGTTAATAATAATGTGTATGGTAATATCTTTGACTGGGCTAACATATAGTGAATTCATGCTGAGAAAATTCATTTTGTATGCTGTAAAGACACATGGTGACTGAATGTTTAAAAAAAAAAGGAAAAAAAAAAAACACTTTTAGCATGTGTACATGCATGCCCCAAATTCTGAGAGGAGAATGGAGGAGAAGGGATTGCAGTGTGGTTATTTCCACCAGAGGTGATTTCTCACTTTCTCTCTGTTCTGATCTCTCTCTGTGTCTCTCTGGTGAGTACATGCACCCCACAGCAATCTAAAAGACAAAAAAAAACTATGCACAAAAATTAACTCATACTTTAATTTCATTTCTCTATAACTTTTTGAAGTACACTCATGTGGCAGAAATATACAGTTAATCAATACTAACTCGTAAATGACACAGATGATAGGATTAGTAGACAGTGACTTTAAAACAATTGTAGCTAATTTCAAATATTCAAAAGGCTAGAGGAAAGAGTGAACATATTAAGAAAAGACATGGAAGATATAAAAGGGAACCATATTGAACATCTATTGATGAAAATGATAATGTTCAAAATGAAGAATAAACTTGATAGGATTTATGACAAATTAAATATTGCAGAAGAAAGGATTAGCAGTGAACTTGAAGACAAAGCAATTTCAACTTTGATGAAAATTATAAACTCACAGATACAAAAAACTAAAACCACAAAAAATATGACAAGAACTACATCAATGATTCAAATAACTATTTTTAAATAGATTTTAGCCATAGGGCATGTGCACTTGCTAGAGAGACAGAGAGACAGAAAGTGAGAAATCACCCCCAAGGGGGATGACCATACTGAAATCCCTTCTCCTGCATTCTCCTCCTAAGATTTTGGGCACACACACACACACACACACACACACACACCCAGTGTGTTTCAAGTTGCTGAGTCTGGGACTTGAACCTCAGTTGGCCATGTGGGATTCCAGCACCTTAACCATTACACCACCTGCTGGCCCCATATACTCAAATATCTTAAAAACAATATATAATAAAGAGAAAATTGGTAAAAACAGCCAAAGGAGACACACTCTTTACAGAGGAATAATGATAAGGATTACGGTGCATTTTCATCAAAAGTAGTGAAAGTGAGAAGACAGTGGAGTAGTATCTTCAAAGTACTAAAAAATGACAAAAAGTCAATCATAGCATTCTTTATTTAGTGAAAATGTCTTCCAAAACCAAAAGTGAAATAAAGACATTATCAGGTAAACAAAATCTAAAAGAACTTATCACCATCAGATCTATACTACAAGAACTTATTTTGGGTAAAAATTTGGATCTCTATAAAGGAGTAAATAGCACCAGAAATGGTAACTATATGGATAAATATAAAGACATATTTTGAAAAACAACAGACTTCTAACTATGGCCAATTAAAGGACAGTGGCAAATCTTCTCTCAAAGAAAAAACCTTAAGCTGAACTAAATTGATTAAAACAATTATTTTGGTATCTGGAAGTCATTTAAAGGAAACAACAACCAGAGAAGTGTCTGTTCTTGCAAAAACTAAAATTTAGCTAAAGATAATGAGAATTTGTAGCATCCTGAACTGGGGCTTCACCTAATCTCTTTCTCCAGTTTAGTCGGCATGAAGGGTCTACTAGTACTGTGCAAGCCATAGAAATTAGTTCTCTTTCTGCCCACCCAAAGACATTGTTCGTATAAGTGATTTGGGGGGAGATGGGAGAGACAGGAAGGCCCTAGCTGGGTTCTATTAGCCTCAGGTTGCAGTCATGACTGTCCCTGTCTCGCTGATGCTGCCCCATGTGCTGCTGAAGACTGGAGAAAGGCCAGATTAGTCAGCACTCCTTGCATCCCTGAGACTGTGTACATGCACTTAGCAGGCTAGAAAGAACCTGGTGGAAAGTAACAGCTGGAACAGACTTAAAAATGGGTAAGCCGTGACCAACAGGTGGCATAATGGTTATGCGCTGCACTCCCATGTAGTCAACCACAGTTCAAGTCCTGGGCCCGGTGGCTTAAAACTCACACTGGGCATGTGTACATGCATGCCCAAAATCCCAAGAAGAGAATGGAGGTGAAGGGATTGTAACATGGCACCACCCCTCGGGGGTGATTCCTCACTTTCTGTCTCTCTGTCTCTCCAGTGAGCACATGCACCATATAGTAAAAATCTCTTTATCTCTTTATAAAAAAAAAAAAGGGCAAGCCTTGAGTATGCTCCTTACCAACATGTATTATTCATTTACAAAGATCAGAAGTCTTACTGGCTTGATATATTTGTGCATGACTTGACTTCTGTCTAACCATTGGCTGGAGGTCCACAGTGCAGAAGAAACCACTATAAATTCAGTCTTGAAAATCACAGTAGACACTAGAAACAACCGAAAAGACTAAACTACCCAGTGATATCCATGATCCCACACTGGAGAGGAGTTATATTTCATAACTTGACTCTAGAAAATTTACTAAACAAAGACAAAAAGATCCAGGAAGGAACAATAGCAATAATCACAGGAGGAAAATAAGAGAATTCTGAGTTCTACAATTATAAGATGTTAAAAGGAATGGGAAAAAATAAAAGGCAATCACTAGAAACTTCCCCTGTGTAGCTCCAGAATTCAGATTTAGCAGTCAAAAACTTTAAAGATATATTATAAATATGTTCTGAAAACTAAAATAGACCATCTTTTAAGAATTAAAATAAAATATAGCAACAATGAATCAATAAATAACGTTCTCAATAAGGATGTAGAAATTATTTTATTTATAAAATATTTTTTTAATGAAAGTAAGAGATGAGAGAAAGAGAAAGACAGACTTTCGATAGGATTTTACACTGTGGTACCTCCCCCAGTCTTCTGCAAGGATCCTAGGCATGCACACCTGGCATATACAGGTTGACCAGGTGACTAAACACGTGATGTTCCACAGGATCCAGCATCTTTTGAAAAGTATGTTACCACTGTGTCACCAAGACAGCCCTAGAAGTTTTTTCAAAGATTTGGAGTTAAAGAGTGTAATAAGTGAAATTTTAAAATCCACTGCAGAATTACAAAAGCAAAGCTGAGATAGCATAAAAAACAAGTCAGTAAACCAGAAGATTAATAGAATCCATCCAAGAGAACAGAAGAAAAAAATAATAAAAATGTTCAGTGTCGAAGATACGCAGGACAACATCAAGCACGAGTGCTTTTCATTTACATTTAGAACTGAACTGCCAAGTTTAATACATTTAAACTTAGAATTAGATTCTAACTCTAAGAAATAGAGGAAAGATTTAATTTTTTATAATCAATTATTTAATTAGGTTCTTGGCAAAATTTTAGAACACCAATTTGTGAGGATAAACTCCATTTGTAAGGGCAAACACAGATCACAGGTAGCCCTGGAGCTGAGGAACAGCTTTAATTATTGGTAAAATTTGAGAGTCCACAGCTTTCTGATCAACCTTGTACTGCTCCAGAATCTCGTATTTCTCCTCCTCCGTGTCGAAGATCTTACCTGCCCGGTGTCTGGGTTTCTGCAGTTTCCTTTTCTTGAAGTAAGCATCGGTAAGGTGCTTTGGGATTTTCACTTTGCTAATATCAATTTTTGTAGAGGTGGCGATGACAAATTTCTGGTGTGTTCTACACAGTGGAAATTGATTAAGAACCAGCGGTCCAGTTACAAGTAGCAAGCCACTGCTCAGCTGCTTCAGAAAAACCACTCTCTTGCCTCAGTGGGTCCAGTGAGGATGATCAGAATGGTCCTGGGAGTGATGCTGGCTCATAGCTTTCTCACAGGCTGACTGAAGGGTTTTTTGTCGTGGTTCAACAGCTTTCGAGGCACATCTTCAGTAGGATAATACCTAGGCATTTTGCGCAGTTTAACCATCCAGGTACCACCATTCTCGTCTCCACCAACTGGTTGTGTGACAGTTGCAAGAACCTTCTCCTTTTTCTTTTCGATCCTGGATTTAATGGCTGGGTATTTCCTCTTGTACACGGCCTTCCTAGAATACATAGCAGACTGGGAATATCTGCCAATGCCCCGGACTAGGACGGGGTTTCAGCTGCAATGGGGCTTCCCCTTCTTGGGCTTTTTAGCTTGGGGTCACCCTTTTTAACCTTGCCACTGGCATCAGCCTTCTTGGCTTCAGGTTTCTTCTTCTTAGTATCCTGCTTCGCAGCTTTTTCATCTGCCATCTTGTATAGTGGGAAAGGGACTTTTTTTTTTCACGATTGAACATATTCAGTAAAGACATGAAAAACATAAAAGAAATTAAACTTCTAAAGATGAAAGTGACAATGCCCAAAATGAAAAATAAATAATTTAGGCTGCTTGTCTCTCTCTTTCTCTCCATCTCTCTCTCTGCCTCTTGGCTCATCTCTTTATTATGTATTGCTTTTAAGATATTTGAGTATAAGTCCTTGACACAGCTCATTTGAAATTGCTGTGTCTTTAAGTGGCTACTAATATTTTCCTCTGCAATATTTATTCTATGGTAATTAAATTCTTATTTTTCTGGACTGGCCTTCGCTCGTCAGCAGAGCCCCAGTTCTCTCTCCAGCCCTGTGGCCAGCAAGGGACTCTGCCAGTGGCCCCAGCCCCAGTTCCAGCTAGCCCTCTCCACCCCATAGTGCTCTCCTTCAGAAAGGTAGGCAGTTTTTCTTTTTTTTTTTTTCTTTTTTTTTTTTACTCTTCTTTCTTTTGTAATTTCCTACTTCTCCTTGCTTTACAGACTGGCCTTCACTCACCAGCAGAGCCCCAGTTCCATCTCCAGCCCCATGGGGAAATCATCATTCTCCTTCATATCTTCTTCCCTCTTATATTGTCCTCTCCTCCTCATCCTCCACCCTTCTGGACAGACTAGACAGGTCTAGAATCACAGTTCTGAAATACTCTAGTATTGTAAGGTTCGCTGGGATCCTTGCTTTTACTGAACCACCTGTGAAAATGGAAATATTGCTCTTCAGACACCTGAATATAATACTCCTCCTGAGACCACACTGCTAAACACAACAGAAGAGAGACTTCGGCACACATCAGTCAACAGCAAAACGGAAACACACTTGTTCCTAGTTGAAGAAAAAATCTCCTAAAAAGTATTCAAAAGCAAATACATCTCCCAATGGCTAGAAGTAGAAAAAGAGCTTCAGGTCTGAATAAACCCGGAAATATGTCTCTATCAAAAGAACTCAGTAACTCCCCTCCATCTCTTGAAAAAAACAGAATAAGTTGCTAAAATGTCAGAGAAAGAATTTAGAACATAAATGGTGTTCAACGTGGTGACAAAATTCTATGAGTTGGAACAGAAAAGAGACAATGAACTACAGGAGATTAGGAAGTCCTTCCACGATATGAAAGAAGAAATGGACACTCTAGGAAAGAATCAGATGGAACTATTAGAGATGAAGTCTATAATACAGAAAATCAAAAACTCTCTTGAAAGTATTAAAAGTCAATTAGACCATGCTGGGACCAGCAGTTAGCATAATGGCTATGTTGCTGGACTCCCATGTAGTTGACCGTGGTTCGAGTTCCGGATCCGGTGGCTTAAAACTCACGCTGGGCACGTGTGCGTGAGTGCCCAAGATCCCAAGAGGAGAATGGAGGAGAATGGATTATGGCATGGCCATCCCCCCGGGGGGTGATTTCTCACTTTCTGTCTCTCTGTCTCTGTCTGGCAAGTGCACGCAGCCTATAGCAAAAACTTCTCAAAAAAAAAAAAAATCAATTAGACCATGCTGAAGATTGAATCTCTGATGTAGAAGATAAAACTTCTGACCTAGGAAAAAAACACCAAAAAGATATAGAAAAAAAAAAAAAAACAGGAGGATAATCATTGGTATCCCAAAAGGTGAAGAAACCAATAAGGACATGGAAAATCTATTCCATGAAATCCTGGAAGAAAATTTTCCAAGTCTAGAGAGGCACTCAAACATCCAGACCCAAGAAATACAAAGGACCCCAAATAGAATCAACCCAAAAAGATCTTCCCCAAGGCACATCTTAGCCAGACTGGCAAAGACCACAGATAAAGACAAGATACTAAAACTGGCAAGAGAGAAGTGACAAGTAACTTAAAAAGGTCATCCCATCAGGCTAACACCGGACCACTCAATGGAAACAATGCAAGCAAGGAAAGAATGGGAAGAGGTATTGAAAGCGTTAAGAGAGAAACAATTTCAACCAAGATTGTTGTATCCTGCAAGATTATCCTTCATATGGGGAAAAAAGATTAAAATCTCAGACAAACAAAACCTGAAACAATTTGCCAGCACCAGACCAGCTTTTCAAGAAATTCTGAAGAGAGTACTATTCCAGGAAAACTGAAGAATGAACAGGCAGAAATAAAGGAATAAATGGCAACCAAGACAATGGTCAACTTAAACGTCAGGAAAAATCTGGTAATATTGATAATAACATTGAATGTTAATGGATTATATTCTCCAGTCACAAGACACAGGCTGGGGGAATAGATACTGTCTATCTGCTGCTTACAGGAAACCCACCTCATGGATAAAGACATACATAGACTAAAAGTTAAGGGCTGGGAAAAGGTTTTCCATGCAAATAGGAACCATGAAAGAGCTAGAGTCGTGATACTAATTTCTGACAAAATAGCCTTTAAAACAAAAACTGTTCAAAGAGACAAAGAAGAGCACTATATTGCAGTAAAAGGGTCAATCGATCAAGAACCATATAATGGTTATAAATATGTATGCATCCAATACAGGAGCACCCAAATACGTGAAGGAAAGACTGTTAGATCTAAAAGGAAAGATAGACTGCAACACACTAATTGTTGGAGACCTCAGCAACCCACTATCCCCTCTGGACAGATCATCTACACAAAAAAACTGAAGAATGAACAGCCAGAAATAAAGGAATAAATGGCAACCAAGACAACCAATAAATGGCAACCAAGATCTTCAGCATGGTCTAATCAACTTTAAATACTTTCAAGAGAGTTTTTGATTTCCTGTATTACGGACTTCATCTTTAATAGTTCCATCTGATTCTTTCCCAGAGTGTTCATTTCTTCTTTCACATTGTGGAGAGATAAAGGATCTAATTGGTACCATAAACCAAGTGGACTTAACAAACATCTCTAGAACTTTCCACCCAAAAACCACGAGATACACTTTTTTTTCTCACCCCCATATGGAATCGTTTTGAAGATTGACCACATGATAGGGCACAAGGCAAGCCTCTACAGATTCAAAAGCATTGAAACTATATCCACCATCTTCTCCGACCATGATGGAATTAAACTTGATTTTAATTTCAAGAGAAATCCTCAAAAATACTCAAATACAGAAAATAAATAACCTACTCTTGAATAACTTCACAACTGCTAAAGAAATAAAGATTGAAATCAAAAGATTTGTGGAAGCCAATGACAATGAGGACATGAGTTTCCATAATCTTTGGGACGCTGCGAAAGATTATGCAGTAAATAAGAGGGATGTTCATAGCAATTAGTGCACATAAGAAGATGGAAAGAAGGCAAATGGATCACCTAACATCATGCCTCAGAGAACTAGAAAAGCAAGAGCAAAAAATAATCTCCAGAAGAAAAAAAATAATAAAGATACAATTAGAAATAAATGAAATAGAAAATAAATGAACTATACAGAAAATAAATGAAAGTAAAAGCTGGTTCTGTGAAAAGATAAAGAACATCGATACACCACTAGCAAGACTTATTAAGAAGAGAGAAAGGAACCAGGTAAGTCAAAAACCAGGTAAATCAAATCTGCAATGAAGCAGGCAATATAAAAAACATAGTAGAGATACAAAACATCATTAGAGAATACTATGAACAATATATGCCAAGAGTCAAGACAATTTCAATGAGATGGATAAATTCCTGGACACATTTAATTTACCAAGATTGAGCCAGGGGGCTCAATCTTTTTTTTTTTTTTTTTTTTTTTTGAGAGGTTTTTTTCGCTATAGGGCGCGTGCGCTCGCCAGACAGACAGAGAGAGACGTAGAGACAGAAAGCGAGAAATCACCCCCAGGGGGGATGGTCACGCCGCAATCCCTTCTCCTCCATTCTCCTCTTGGGATCTTGGGCACGCACGCACACGCGCCCGGCGTGAGTTGTAAGCCACCAGATCCGAGACGCGAACCGCGGTCGACTACGTGGGAGTCCAGCGACATAGCCATTACGCTAACTGCTGGTTCCCAGGGGCTCAATCTTTTCTACAGAAAGTCTGAATGGGCCCATAACAAGCCAGGAGATTGACTCAGTAATAAATAACCTCCCAACAACGAAAAGTTCTGGCCCTGATAGGTTCACCTCTGAATTCTACAAAACTTTCAAATAAGAGTTAACTCCCATTCTGCTCAAGTTATTTCTAAAGATCCAAAAGGATGACTCTGTCCCTAATTCATTCTATGAAGCCTTCATCACACTTATCCTTAGAACAGATAAGGACAGGACAAGGAAGGAAAACCATAGACCAATATCTCTAATGAGTATAGATACAAAGATTCTCAACAAGATACTAGCAAATCATATCCAAAAACTTATAAAAAAGATTATACATCACGATCAGGTAGGCTTTATTTCAGGAATGCAAGGTTGGTTCAACATATGCAAAACCATAAATGTAATACACCATAGTAACAGGAAGAAAGACAAAAATCAATGATCATATCAATTGATACAGAAAAAGCATTTGATAAGATACAAGATCCCTTCATGATCAAGATTGTCAGCAATATTGGCATAGAAGGATCATTTCTCAACACAATAAAAGCTATCTATGAAAAATCATAGTGAACATCTTCCTGAATGAAGAAAAACTGAAAACTTTTCCACTAAAATCTGGCACAAGACAAGGATGCCCACTTTCTCCACTCCTTTTCAATATAGTATTGGAAGACCTTGACAATGCAATCAGAAAAGAGGAAAAAATAGGCATTCAAATAGGAAAAGAAGAGGTGAAACTCTATTTGCAGATGACATGATTGTATACATAGAAAACCCAATGGTATCCATGAAAAAAATCCTAAAAGAAACGAATACAGTAAAGTTGCAGGATATAAAATCAACACACAGAAATCTATAGCATTTCTATATACGAACAGCAGGCAGACTGAGATAGAACTGAAAAAGGTAATCAATTTACTATAGCCACAAAAAAGTATAAGATATCTAGGAATAAATCTAACCAAAGAAATTAAAGACCTCCACAAGAAAAACTACGAGAAGCTAAAAAATGAAATTGAAAATGAAACAAAAACTGGAAGGATGTCTCATTTTTCTGGATTGGAAGAATTAATATAATCAAAATGGCAATTCTACCCAAATTAATCTACATATTTAATGCAATACCAATCAAAGTACCAGACACATTCTTCACAGATCTAGAAAAGATAATCATAAAATTTGTCTGGAATCATAGAAGACCTTGTATTGCCAAAGCAATCCTGCACAAGAAGAGTGGAATGGGCAGCATCATATTCCCAGACTCAAAAATATACTACAAACCTGTGGTAATCAAAACAGCATGGTACTGGCACAGAAACAGACAGGTGGACTAGTGGAACAGAATAGAGTCCCCAAAAATAAATAAATTCCCAAACATATAGTCAATTGAGGTTTTTTTTTTTTTTTTTTTTTTTTTTTTTTTTTTTTTTTGAGAGTTTTTTGCTATAGGGTATGTGCGCTCTCCAGAGAGACAGAAATCTAGAAATCACCCCCCAGGGTAATGATCATGCTGAAATCCCATATCCTCCATTTTCCTCTCGGGATCTTGGGCACGCACTCACACGCACCCAGCATGAGTTTAAGCCACCAAGTCTGGCATTCGAACTGCAGTTGACTACATGGGAGTCCAGTGACATAGCCATTATGCCAGCTGCTGGTCCCCAGTCAATTGATCTTTGACAAAGGGTACCACCCAATCCAGTGGAAAAAGGAAAATCTCTTCAGCAAATTGTGCTGGAAAAACTGTATATACATTTGCAGAAAGATGAATCTGAACCCCTACCTCTCACCATTGACAAAAATCAACTAAAGGTGGATCAAAGATCTAAACCTAAGACCTCAAACTGTAAGATTGTTCCAGGAAAATTCTGGGAGACATTGGGGTAGACAAAGACTTCTTAAATAAGACCCTCAAAGCACCATCAATGATCCCCAAAACAGACAAGTAGGATTACATCAGACTAAGAAGTTTTTGCATGGCAAAAGACACAGTAATTAGTGTGAATTGACAGTCCTTAGAATGGGAAAATATTTTTGTAAACTATGCATCAGATAAGGGATTGATAAGCAGAATACACAAGGAACTCAAGTAGCTGTTTGAAAAAGAGATGATCTCGGTACAGATCCTGTAACATCGATAATAACATTGAATGTTAATGGGTTAAATTCTCCAATCAAGAGACACAGACTGGCTGAATGGATAAAAAAACAGAAACCCTCTATCTGTTGCCTACAAGAAACCCACCTCATGGAAAAAGACATACATAGACTGAAAGTGAAGGGTTGGAAAAAGGTTTTCCATGCAGTTGGGAACCAAAAAAGAGCTGGAGTTGCGATACTAATTTCTGACAAAATGGGCTTTAAAACAAAAAGTGTCCGAAGAGACAAAGAAGGGCACTACATCATAGTAAAAGGTTCTATAGATCGAGAAGATATAACGCTTATTAATATCTATGCTCCTAACACAGGAGCACCCAAATATGTGAAGGAAAGATTGTTAGATCTGAAAGGGGAGATAGACTGCAACACACTAATTGTTGGAGATCTCAACACCGCATTATCCCCTCTGGACAGATCATCTAGGCAAAAAATAGGTAGAGAGATCAAGGATCTAAATGATACCATAAATCAATTGGACTTAACAGACATCTATAGAACTTTCCACCCAAAAACCACAAGATATAGTTTTTTCTCACCCCGACATGGAACTTTCTCGAAGATTGACCACATCATAGGACACAAAGCAAGCCTCTGCAGATTCAGAGGCATAGAAACTATTTCCAGCATCTTCTCTGACCATGATGGAATCAAACTCGAGTTTAATTTCAAGAGAAATCCTCAAAAATACCTAAAAACATGGAAACTAAATAACCTACTCCTGAATGACTCCACTATTACCGAAGAAATAAAGTCCGAAATCAAAAGATTCATGGAAGCCAATGACAATGAAGATACAAGTTTCCATAATCTTTGGGACACTGCCAAAGCAGTCATAAGAGGGAAGTTCATAGCAATTAGTGCACATAAGAGGAAGACAGAGAAAAGGCTAATGGATCACCTAACATCAAGCCTTAGAGAATTGGAAAAGCAACAGCAAAAACATCCAAAAAATTACAGGAGAAAGGAAATAATAAAGATCCGAGCAGAAATAAATGAAATAGAAAATAAACGTACTATACAGAAAGTAAGTGAAAGCAAAAGCTGGTTCTTTGAAAGGATAAACAAAATTGATACCCCACTAGCGAGACTTATTAAGAAGAAGAGAGAAAGGAACCAGGTGAATCAAATCTGCAATGAGGCTGGTAACATAACAACAGACATAGTAGAAATTCAAAACATCATTAGAGGATACTTTGAACATCTATACGCTAAGAAACAAGATAATCTGGATGAGATGGACAAATTCCTGGACAAATATAATCTACCAAGAATGAGCCAGGAAGAAATAGAGAGTCTAAATAGGCCCATAACAAGCCAGGAAATTGAATCAGTAATAAGTAACCTCCCAACAAAGAAAAGCCCTGGCCCCGATGGATTCACCTCTGAATTCTACAAAACTTTCAAAGAAGAGTTAACTCCCATTCTGCTCAAATTATTTCTAAAGATCCAAAAGGGTGAATCTCTCCCTAATTCATTCTATGAAGCCTCTGTCACCCTCATCCTCAAAACAGATAAGGACAGGACAAGGAAGGAAAACTATAGACCAATATCTCTGATGAACATAGACTCAAAGATTCTCAACAAGATACTAGCAAATCGTATTCAACAACTTATACAGAAGATCATACACCATGATCAGGTAGGCTTTATTCCAGGAATGCAAGGTTGGTTCAACATACGCAAAACCATAAACATAATACACCATATTAATAGGAAGAAAGACAAAAACCATATGGTCATATCGATTGACGCAGAAAAAGCATTTGATAAGATACAACATCCCTTCATGATCAAGACTCTTAGCAAAATTGGCATAGAAGGGCCATTTCTCAATACAATAAAAGCCATCTATGAAAAACCCATAGCGAACATCATCCTGAATGGAGAAAAGCTGAAAGCTTTCCCACTAAACACAGGAACAAGACAAGGATGCCCACTTTCTCCTCTCCTTTTCAACATAGTTCTGGAAGTCCTCGCCAACGCAATCAGAAAAGAGGAAAAAATAAAGGGCATTCGAATAGGAAAAGAAGAGGTGAAACTCTCTCTATTTGCAGATGACATGATTGTATACATAGAAGACCCAATGGTCTCCATGGAAAAACTACTGGAAGTAATACATGATTACAGTAAAGTTGCAGGATATAAAATCAATATACAGAAATCGATAGCATTTCTGTATACGAATAACAGGCAGACTGAGATAGAACTGAAAAAACTTATTCCGTTTACCATAGCCACTAAAAGTATAAGATATTTAGGAATAAATCTAACCAAAGAAGTTAAAGACCTCCACAAGGAAAACTATGAGAAGGTAAAAAAAGAAATTGAAAATGACACAAAAAAATGGAAGGACATCCCATGTTCATGGATTGGAAGAGTTAATATAATCAAAATGGCAATTCTACCCAAATTAATCTACCTATTTAATGCAATGCCAATCAAAGTACCAGACACATTCTTCACAGATCTAGAAAAGACAATCTTAAAATTTGTCTGGAATCATAAAAGACCCCGTATTGCCAAAGCACTTCTACACAAGAAGAATGGAGTGGGTGGCATCTCAATCCCCGATCCAAAAATGTATTACAAAGCTGTGGTAATAAAGACAGCATGGTATTGGCACAGAAACAGACATGTGGACCAATGGAACAGAATAGAGTCCCCAGAAATAAGTGCCCAAACATACAGTCAACTGATCTTTGACAAGGGGTACCAGTCAATCCAGTGGGAAAATGAAAGCCTCTTCAGCAAGTGGTGCTGGAGAAACTGGACTTCCACTTGCAGAAAGATGAATCTGAACCCCTACCTCTCTCCTTTGACAAGAATCAAGTCAAGGTGGATCAAGGATCTAAATCTAAGACCTCAAACTATAAAGCTGCTCCTGGAGAATGCTGGGGAAACTCTGGGAGACATTGGTGTAGGGAAAGACTTCCTAAAGAAGACACTCAAAGCAGAGTCCATCGTCCACAAAATAGACAAATGGGATTACATCAGACTAAGAAGTTTCTGCATGGCCAAAGACACAGTAGTTAGTGTGAATCGACAGCCCTCAGAATGGGAAAATATTTTTGTAAATGTTGCATCAGATAAGGGACTGATAACCAGAATACATAAGGAACTAAAAAAGGTGTTTGGAAAAAAGATGATCAACCCTATTAAAAGATGGGAGAAGGAGATGAAGAAAACACTCTCTAAAGATGACATACGAATGGCCAAAAGGCATATGAAAAAATGTTCAACCTCCCTCATCGTAAGGGAAATGCAGATAAAAACAACAATGAGGTACCACCTAACCCCAGTCAGATTGTCTAATATTAAAAAAACAAAAAATGATAAGTGTTGGCGGGGGTGTGGTGAAACGGGAACTCTTTTACACTGCTGGTGGGAATGTAGATTGGTCCAACCACTGTGGAGAATAATTTGGAGATTCCTCAAAAATCTACAGATAGATCTGCCATATGATCCAGAGATCCCACTCCTCGGTATCTACCCAAAGGACAAAAGAATTCTTCATTGGAAAAGTGCTTGCACATCGATGTTTATTGCGGCACTATTCACAATTGCTAAGTCTTGGAACCAACCCAGATGTCCCCGTATGGAGGAATGGATTGAAAAACTGTGGCTCATATACTCTATGGAATACTACTCAGCCATAAAAACCAACAGAGCCCTGGCTTTTGACAGAAAGTGGAAGAATATGGAAGATGTACTGCTGAGTGAGGCAAGCCAGATTATGAAGGAGAGACATTGTATGTCCCCACTTAACATATACCGTTTGTCTGCTTTCTATGTCTGAAACTGATTGACTAACAGTTGAACAAACACAAGAGATGGGTGTGAATGTCAGATGAGGTGTATGTGGAGGAGTGGGGCCCAACGAAAGACATTTAGAGAAGGGATACAGAGGTAGAGCATTGACGGGATGGGGAGGTGTGGTGTTATCTGCTGAAGATATTTCGATCAACGGGTCTGGGGAGAAATGTTCACATATCAAAATGGTCTCATTGTAAGACAAACAATATGATTGAAAGTATATGCAAAAATAAATAAATAAAAAAAAAAAAAAAGAGATGATCAACCCTATTAAAAGATGGGAGAATGAGTTGAAAAAACTGCTTTCTAAGAATGACATATGAGTAACCAAAAGGCATATGAAAAAATGCTCAACATCCCTCATTGTAAAGGAAATGCAGATCAAAATAATGAGATACCACCTAACCCCAGTCAGAGTGACTAAGATAAAAAAAAAAAAAATGGTAAGTGCTGGTGGGGGTGTGGTGAAAGGGGAACTGGTGAGAATGTAAATTGGTTCAGCCACTGTGAAGACCAATTTGAAGATTCCTCAAAGATCTACAAATAGAATTACCATATGGTCTAGCAATCCCTCTCCTTGGTATCTACCCAAAAGACAGAATAATTCGTAATTGGAAAAGTGCTGCACATCGATATTTATTGTGGCATTAATCACAATCGCTAAGACATGGAACCAACCCAAATGCCCAAGAACAGATCAATAGATCAAAAAACTGTGGCACATATACTCTATGGAGTACTACTCAGCTTTAAAAAAACAACAAGATTCTGGCTTTTGACAGAAAGTGGATGAATATAGAAGATTTGCTGCTGAGTGAAGCAAGCCAGGCTATGAAGGAGAGACATTGTATGTCCTCACTTAATATATATCAAATGTTTGCACTCTATGACTGAAACTGAATGACTAAAGGATATAGAAACACTGTTAATGGCTATGAATACAAGATATAGTGTGGGAAGAGGGTAGGTGAAAGAGTAGAGTCTGAGGAAGGACATTTAGAAGAAAAATAGAGAGGCAAAGTATTAATGGGACAAAGAAAGGCAGTATTATCTGTTGAAGATAATTTTATAGTATTAGCAATTGGACTAGGGAGAAATGTACACATGTTGGAATATTCACTTTGTAAGATAAATAATGTAATTGAATGTATAAAAGAACTTGAAATAAAATAAATAAATAAATAAATAATAAAAAAGGAGAATGTTAAAAAATCTTATTTTTCTCTTAGAATAAAACAAGAAAAAGAAACAAAAGACATACAGATTTTAAAAAGAAGAAATAAAATGATTATTTTTGACAATATGTAGATTACTATGAAATATACAAAATTATTTGTATCACTAGAACTAGGACTAAATTCATTGGAACTATTAAGTGATTATAGAAAAGTGGGATAATATATGATTAATATACAAATTCAATTGTATTTCTATGTGTTAGCAATAAACTATTAAGCAGTTTTAAAAGTTTTTAAATAGCATCAAAGATACATGGCACTTAAGATAAATTTGAAAAGAGGCATGTACAGTTGAAACTATAAAACATAGTTGGGACCAGCAGTTAGCGTAATGGCTATGTCGCTGGACTCCCACGTAGTCGGCCGCAGTTCAAGTCCCGGAGCTGGTGGCTTAAACTCACGCCTGGCGTTTGTGCGTGTGTGCCCAAGATCCCAAGAGGAGAATGGAGGAGAAGGGATTGTGGTGTGGTCATCACCCCTGGGGGCTGATTTCTCGCTTTCTGTCTCTCTGTCTCTCTCTGTCTGTCTGGCGAGCGCACGCACCCTATAGCAAAAACCTCTCCAAAAAAAACAAAACAAACAAACAAAAAACATAGTTGAGAAAAATTAAGATTCAAAAAGAGATATACCGTGTTTGTGGGTCAAAGGACTCAATGTTGTTAATATACGAGTTCTCCCCAAATTGACCTAGAGAATCAATGCACTCACAATCAAAATTCCCTTTGAAATTTTTTCAAAACAATGAACATTTAAAAACTTATACATGAATACAAAGACAAAACAATTATGAAAAAGAACAAAGTTGGAAGACATACTTCCCAATTTCTGTACTTGCTGTCTGCAGTAACCAAGACAGAGTGGTTTTTGCATAAAGTAAAACAAATAGATCAATGTGCAGAAGAGTCCTAGAGATACCTCCAGACTTGGTGGAGATATTACTCCACATCTTGGTCTCTGCACTGGAGGCAGACTTTAGTTTGTCTCTTTTGAGAAGACATTGACTAAGTGGAAAGAGGAAGAAAAGAACATTTGTCACAATGACAGGACTCAACAAATATTCCACGGGCTGCCTTTAATTTCCCAGCTTATTTTCAGTGTTATTGGGGCTATGTGGCCAGTTCTGCTAATGGTGTGTGAACAGAATTTGTGGGGTTACTTTTAGGCCAAAATATTAAAAACTCTTTTCTCCTGCTACAGTAATCTAGAGGTCATGTGTTCCAGATGGTGAAGCTCCAAGTTGGAGGAGGGCCACCTTCTCGTCATCAGATTTGAAATAAATGACAAATTTTTATTATGTTAAGTCATCAAGATTTCAATGAGGGATACTTACTTAGATCAAGGCAGGGAAGAAAATTAAGAAAAAAGTGGAAGGAAATGCCAAGGACAAAAAAATAAATAAATACACAAGTCAACCACTTTAAAAACATGTGATAAGATCAACTTATTTATTTTATTTATAAATATTTTATATGAATTAAATTTTATTTTAAAGTAATAGGCTATAGAAATGGTATAGGGAAAAAAAACCTGATGCTTTTACACAGCGTAACTGCTTGTCACTGTACATGCATAGTAAATATAAAATTGCTTATTATATTTTATATATTATATGATTTCAACTTTATCACAATACTGTAGCACCTCTGGACCATTGAGAAAGAAAATTCCTAAATCAGTATCCCTATTAAAGCAACTTCAAAAATTTCTATGCATGCAGGTGACCAGCAGTTGGCGTAATGGCTATTTCGCTGGACTCCCATGTAGTTGACTGCGGTTCAAGTCCTGGACCAGTGGCTTAAACTCACGCTGGGCACGTGTGCATGCTTGCTCAAGATCCTAAGAGGAGAATGGAGGAAAAGGGATTGCGGCGTGGCCATCCCCCCTTGGGGGTAATGTCTTGCTTTCTGTCTCTCTGTCTCTATCTTTCTGGTGAGAGCACATGTCCTCTAGCCAAAACCTCTCCAAAAAAAATATTTTTTTCTATGCATTCAGGACCAACAGGTAGTGTGGTGGTTAAGGCGCTGGACTCCCACATGGCTGACACAATTCAAGTCCTGGGGCTAGCAATTTGAAAATCATGCTGAACACATGTGCATTCGTGCCCAAAATCCCAAGAGGAGAATGGAAGAGAAGGAATTGCACTGTGACCATCCTCCCTGGCAGAGTGATTCCTCACTTTCCCTCTCTCTGTCTCTCTCCAGTGAGCACACTTGCTCTATGGCAAAAACCTAAAAACAATTTTAAAATTTTCTGTGCATTCTTCTCCATTCTCTGTCCATCTGCATATACATTCCACCAACACCAGTAATAGTACCGAAACACTTGTAATGATCCAGTCACTTCATTATATAATATTAGCACTTTTAATAGTCGTTATATTTCAGACCGTGTATGAGTTATCATTTACTTATTTATTTTCTAGATTTTGGATGTTTCAAGATTTTGCTATTGTAATTATCCTCCTCCACGTAACTTACTCCTTATTAGTTTTTTCTTACGCTAGTTTCCAAGCACTTCATTTACTGGGTTGCTTTATATCTGAACTTCCTGACCTTGCCCCACACTTTACTCTCATCTCGGATCGGATGCATATGGGCTGACCACTGCTCTGGCCCTCCCAGGCTTTCTGTTTCTCTGCTTCATTTTTTTACCACATTCCCAGTGTTCTGACAGTTTCCTGTCTTAGAGCTTCTCTCTGAAGTCATAAAATAAGCTTATGGGAAAAAAAGCAACATTTTCTTTAAGAAAACATGCTGCATACATCAACTAAAATATTTAGAATTTAAAAGTTGGGAAAAATTACTCTGAGAAAAGAAAGGGGAAGAACTGGAATTATCAAGTGGAAAATAAGGTAGTTTACTCAGTACATCTTCATGGAGGAAATGACTTGAAGCTGTGTCTTTTATAGATCCTGTACCTAACACGCTGAACAAAGTAAAACAAGCACCCGGATGTATTGTACACCAGTTCATTGCCTGAGATTTTTTTTTTCCTTTAAGTGCTCTGTCTGGAATTCTGCAAAGTCGATCATGAGATGGCGACTGAGGAGTAAGTGGGAACTCACAACAGCAGTGCCAAAGGTCAGACTGCCGGGGGTCAGATTCCTGGTGCTGTCACCCATCCACAGGCCATGGGAACCCGGGCAATCTCTTAAGTTCTCCGAGCCCTGGTTTCCTCATCTCTAAAGAAGGACTAACTGCCTGTGCTTCATCGGGTTGTAGCAAGAGGCAAGGCGTTTCCACCTGTGGAGCGCTGGCGCACTCCGTCCACTGCGGTCACGGTCTTCTGTCTCGAACCTGCTCCCTGTGAGAGGTGGGCCATGTCAGCCTTCCGTGTCTCGTAGCCTCTCTCCAGAATGCTGTCTGCAAACACGTTCTAACTATAGTATGTAGCTGCAGCCAACAAGCTTAAACATGCTGTTGAATGCCAGTGACTCTCAGATCTACCTTCATTATGAAGAATTGCTGAATGAACTAAATTAGGTGGAGACTAAAATAAACAAAGAGTAACTTCCCAGTTCATTGCAGTCACTAACGAAGCCACAGCTGCCGTCAACAGTGTCTCTGAGGGACGCTCAGCGTTCGCTTAGTGACCACATGAGGAAGATAAGTGAGTAGAAGGGCCATGTCCAGCCTCTAATCGTTGAATCTGTGGCTATTTTGTATTTCTCTGTTTGAATGAAGGGGAGATGAATGCACCAATTTTTCTAAGGGTTTGTAAAAAAGAAAATGAAATGGTTTCAAGAATAACTGTCACTAGTCTCTTTGAAACCATCAGATGCCAATGCAGTCGTCAGCCACTCGCTTCGGGCCCTTGGGTCACCTTACCTGGGATCTGGCGAGGCTCCCGTGGGAGTGATGCAGGCTGCAGAACATGGATGCACTAGGGATCCGTCCTTGTGGAGATTGGGACACCAAGGCTCTGAGGGGGTTCTGGAGTGGCCCACTTTCCCAGTCACTGCGATGGGGACCTGGCCTGGGCAGGCAGCGGAGTGGGAAGTGCGCCCACTCTCACCACATCTCTACTGCAGTCATCCTGATGGCCTGGGGGGCCAGGCACGCCCCACTTCCATCCTGTGGCCCGGAGACCAAGGTGGCAACATCCCACACCAATGGGACAGCCGGGCCTCCAGGTGGCGTCCTGCTCTGGCCCAGGATCAGAACTAACCTGCTGATTTATTTTCAGACTTTGCAGGCGGGAATAGAAGTAAAGCACTTTGTATGTTAAAATGCTAAACTGGATTTGACACAGATGCATGGCATAGTCGGTGCAGGGGCCTGGGGAAGCCCAAGGCTTAGGTTTTCGGGTTCCCAACATCTTCTGGGCCTCTCCTGCTAGTGCCACCGTGCCTTACCCTGCCACAGGACTCCCCCCGGAGGGTTGTGTATACCATGGATTTTGTCTCCCTGCAGGACTGGCAGCCCTGGGAAAGCAGACAGCAAAGGCAAGGCCAGGTCCAAGCGGGTTTCTCCTGGGCCGTGTGGATGAAATGCTGCCGACTTTTACCTACATCTAGTGGGTCCGTAACTATCCAAGGCTTCCAGCCAGCCCCCGTTGCCTTCAGAAGCCAGGTAAGTGCTTTCCTGGGAGCACTTTAGGAAAGTACTGTTTTCTGAGATGCTGTCCCTAACCCGCTAACCCATGCTACCGCCCTCCGCCTTCAGCCCTGAAAGCTGTATCAGGGGGACGCCCGCCGTTTTAGGCAAAGAGGACAAACGCCATTGGGTTTTCTGTTTTCATTTTCCCGGTTTCCTCTGCTCCTGTGGGCATCTGTCTTCATCCTGCCTCGGTCCATCCATCTGCCAGGGGCCCCTCTGGGACAGACAAGGACTCTTCAGGCTTTCTGGGCCCTCCCTTGGTTACTTGTTCGCATTTTCCCTGAGGTTAGACTGATGTTGGGCTTTCCAGAGAAGAGGCAGGAGTCTGGAGAGGCCTGCAGTTTCAGCAGGTTTATGACCAGGCAGCTAATAAAATGCATCCAGGGGTCACCCAGGAAACTTTAATCAGCACCAGGGGTCACTGGATAGCACTTCTAGACTGGAGAGCAAGAAATGAGGAACAGAGGTTCACGGAGGAAGCAGAGGTGGGGGAGGGGCAGAAGGAAAAGGTTCTCAGGTTATTAGAAGTAACTGTAAAAAACATCAATGTATTTTGCAATCAGAAATAGAGAAAAAAAAAAGCCATAATTGCCCAGCGGAAACTAGAGATCTGCTGCAGATTTAAATGAGAAATTTATCCAGAGTGAACTTTTTCCCTTGTGCAGTTTTGCATGAAAGTTTGGCCTTATGACTGACTGGTCTTGGGATGGATATCAGATATCTCACCCTGAAGGGAGAAACGTCCCAGCAAATCCTTCTCCCCTGGAAGAAAAAAAGAGAAGAAAGTCTGCACCCAGTAATCAGGGCCTCCCAGACAAATTGGCACCGCTCGTTTTTGCTCTGCAGCCTCCCTTTTATTTTCTGCGAGAAATGAGGCTGCAGATTTCAGCCACAATTCACGAATATTTGGTAGGATTATGTTGCAAGGAACTGGAGGTGGGGGGCGAACCAGAAGAAGGTAATTTCTAAAAGCTCTGCCTTCACTCATGCAAACAAACTTTATGCTGCTCAATAAATCTCCTGTTTCGTAAGTGGCCATTAAAATAACAGATCATTTGATTAAAATTCTGTTTTCTTTTCACGATGGTCATTTAGAGTTTTGGGGGCCTCCAAATGTGGTCTAGGCCATGATGTCATTAGCATTTTATTCATGCACTCCAAAGGTTACAAGCTCTTGCTTTTTATAGGACTTTTAAAAGCAAACATTTGATTGTCTCTTGCACAAACTGAGCCTGAACCCATTAAAATGTGACAACAACTTCAGAACTGACCCTGTTTAAGGGGAAAAAATTGACAAAGGATTTGCCACATTTTTAATTGCTTTGAATGAAATGGAAACTGAACTGGGGCCAATATTTGGGAATGGAAAGAATTAAATCCAGTCCAACATCTTTCGATACAATAATGATATTTTTTAAATTAGGGTTTTTCCCTTTTAGAGGTGAATGATTATGGCACAGAAATAGTTTATAGTTTGAAAAGTTTATTTTTCCCTCTTTGCTACAGTCACAGGGCAGTCCGTTTGTCATTAAAAATAAGATGGAAACATTTTTAAAAATATACGTTTCAGGTGTGCGGCCTTAACGGCATGCATGCTGGGCACGGCCGTGGGTCTCGCTGCTGTTTCTCTGAGTGGGGCACCGAGTGGGGCTGTGGAGGTTTGGAATGTTATCAAACTTGTAGAACTGAAGCTTTGAAATTACTTTTAAATGAGGCAGTTTGGCGAATTATAACAAGTCCACAATAAAACAGTAAAACCAGTGGCCCCTGGAGAGCTTCAGCCATTTCTTGCTGCTTTCCATTTTGCCTCATTCCATCATGTGTGTTTTCTAGGCTGGATTATCCCATTCTACTGAATGGTCACTTGAACACAAAGAACAGAAACTTCCCTCCCATCTCCCGGCGTACACTCCACGCCAAACTGGGGGAGCTCCTCGCTAATGTTTTACTGCTCTTGCAGCACAGATCCTGCCCTTGCCACTTGCTTGTATTACTTTATTCGTTAATTCTCAGCGACTAACCACCTTCCTCATTCTAGTACATGGTGTTTCCTCAGGGCCCATTCATTCTCTTTTTTTATCCTTCACAAGCGCACTACTGAAAACAGGTTCTGAGCCTTTCTTTTTTAATTGCTCCTGTGTTCTGAGGCTCAGGGGCAGGGGGCCACTAGCAGGAGCCGATGGGCAGATAAGCTTGCATAACACGCACGTAATTACACAAACAGTCTTTCTGGAGAAAGTCTTCTGACAATTACCTCCCGAAATAAATACACCTCAGTGACTGTCAATAGTAATAAAACCCACACAATCATTTCTTAAAGCTTTTATTGTCTGCCTGTAATTAGCATGTTGATGTGATTAAAGCTACATTTGACTTTTGATAAACCCCAGACTCCTAAGATAACGTTTCCAGCAGTTCAAGGCTGCTTTCATTAGAAGCGATATTTATCTGATTTGTAACCAATCAATTGGAAATAAAACTTCCCCATGGCGTGCTGTTAGAGCAGCCTCAGCAGCCCGCCTTCCGCGAGCCCCGCTCCCAGTCTCGTCCATGAAGGAGATGGGTTCCATATGGTCAGGAGACAGTGGGGACCCAGGGCAGGGAACGTGGCGGCTCTCAGGAGCCCCTCGGACTTCAGCACGCCGCCTCTAGCCGCAGGCTCGGGGCTGCTGCAACCAATTTTCTTGAAAAACACACTTTCAGAACTGCCTGCAGAGCTGGGGTCTGTTACGAGCATAGTTCAGTGTTTACCCTGCTCCCCTGTTTTCAGTTTGATTCTTTTATCGGAACCGTTCCATCCTGGGTTTAACTTTCTCCTCTGTCTTCCCCAAAGATCTTTCTTCATCTATTTCCATAGGATCCAATTTTGTATCTGCTTTCCTCCCTTCTCCCCCCTCCCTTCCTTCCCCTCTCTCCTGCCTTCCTCCTCTCCTTTTTTCCTTCCTTCCTTCCTTCCTTCTTCTCTCCTCTTCTTTCTCTCTCTCTCTTTCTTTCTGGCTTTTGTTTTATTATGTTTGTTCTCTGCATATTTGGCTTGCAACCACTTTGGTTTTCCTTGTTCAGAATAACGAAGCTCTACATTTTGAAATTTTGACAAGTAGACTTTTTCTAAAGTGTATCTGACCCAGCAAATATACCTAGGATGTTCTAGATGTCTGCAAGCCGCTAACAGCATCGCTACATTGTCACTGTAGTAACGTGCATCTTACATCTCATTTTCCCTGTAATTTCATTACTGCACAAATGCATCTATTTTTGTTTTCATTAGGAAGAAAGAAGAAAACAGAAAGAAGAAACAGAAAGCCAACCCACTTTCAAAATCTGTATATACTTATTCAATGTACTTTTTTTTTCTTTTACCCTCCACACTCTCTAAACATTTCATATTTGTAGAAACGAAATAGAGGAAGGAAAATATTTTCTATAATGGAACCAGTGTTGACATGCAGACGTTTATGGATTTCCAGCTATGCCTCATTAAAATTTGTCTTTAAATATATGGTAAATATGTGCATAAATATTATATGTGCCATGCTTTTTAAATTGAGTTTTACAATGAATGAACATAAACAAAATCTTTTACCGCTATTAAAATGAATACATGAAGTCTATGCCTCTGAAGCCACTTACACTGATCCAGACGTGTTCAAAGACTTTCCACTTTATCTAATTACACAGTTTCTCAGTGCCCATTACAAGTGTTTCTCAAACACTATAATTTTTAACTTTATAGATAATCCCATACAATTCCAACCTGATTTAAACATACACGGATAATTCGAGTGCATTGTCTTAAAAATGCTGATTCTTTCTAATCTTAAAATTACTCCAGTTATGCCATTTTATATCTTGGCAAGGAATGCCATTTCATGTATGTATAACCCAAAGGCAGCTGCACTAGAAGAAAACGGCAGAAGCAGGAGAATGATTCCTGCCAAATGAGCGTCCGAGACGGTAACAGGACTAGTATGACCCGTCTGTCCCTGCTAACCCGAGGTTTATGAATGCCCCTTGTAGCTAAGGGGGTTTCTGAGAATGCCAGGTTCAGGCAAAAGGTTTGGCAAAAGACTCTGTCTCTTGAAAGCATCTTTTATCAAACAGTTTAAACGTTTTCTTTTCTATGTATTTTAGAAAACATTGAGAATCTATGCTTAGAAAGTCAGTGGTAATATTATTCTTTCTTTAAATGAATTCCTTCATTTCTTAATTAATATAAATTAAGGCAAATACCTTGGCAAATGCACAGTGTTAACCAGAACACAAAATATTTGTTCACACAATCTTGATTTTGGATACATTAATTCAAGATTATTAAACAGAAATTCTCTGGATAAAAAATACATTTCTGCTGAAAAATGTTAAATTTATTTTAGAAACTAAAGCTGAATTTTTTTCTTTGCACATCAATTTCTTACATTTTGGCATCCATAGAATCACTGAAATAACAAAGATTCAGAGCATTCTTGACTTGAGCAGTGCCTTTAAATTAGACTCTGCTCATAACTGAAACCACAGACCAATATTTCAAGTAACAGAAAGAAAAATGGTTTGCAGATTTACAAAGAAATGGTGTATTTCTGTGAAGTTTTATCCTCGTAGGAGCTGTGTGGCTATGGACGAGAAAGGCTGAGATAACGTCTCTTGAAACAGTGAAGGTCGAGGGTGATTCTGGCCTGGCTGTGTTTGTAAGTTGGTGTCAAATGAGTGTGTACGCAGGTGTGTGCTTATGTGTCTGCGCGATGAGGACAGGCAGGCAGCCATTGCACCATGATGCACTGTTTATTTTGTGTAAGTTTTCACTATAATTTATATCTCTTGAACCAGTCATTGTAAATGCAAATGTGCAAATGTTTTCCTTTTTCTTTCTTTCTTTTCTTTTCTTTTTTTTTTTTTTTTTTTTTTTTTTTTTTTGGTGGGGAGACCATCTGTTTACCTGGCCACTCACTATAGCTACACAATGACAAAAAATACCAGAATGAAAACTGAAAGATCTACTTAGCTCTGCAGTTGTTTCCCTTTAAAACACCAAAGGCCTGGGTGTGTGAAAACTCCTGATACGGGCCTGATGGGTTGGTTTCTTCCAGGCGTTTGGCATTGTGTGGACAGTCACACAGGGCTGCCAGGGGGCCTGCCATCGGTAGGTAAGGGCAGGCATGTCAAAGTCCTCGGAGCAGCAGCTGCAGCAGTGAGGAGGTGCCATCTAGGCTGTGCCCCTGAAGGAGGTGTGGAGACTCGTTCTTGTGCATCGCCATGCCATGGCGTTCCTCTTCACACCACTCGTCCTACACCCTGAGACAACAGTCTCCCTCGTCACTCTTGTATGTAAATTCCTTTAGTTTGGTTCTTGAAATTAGCACATTGTTTCTGAAAAATGTACACTCAGTGGAGAGCTGGGCTTTGATCATACATCCTATGCCCACCACCAGCAAATGGTTCTGTGCTTCCACATCTTTGACAAAGACCCCTGGCAGAGAGAAAGGAAAAGAATCTCAGCATTCAGGGTTACCTGAAGACAGAGTGGGTTTCGTGCTTCACCAGTAAGTCTTTCAAAAAAGATCTGAGCAGATCTAGGCAGGGAAAAAAAAGTGGTTTTTGTTTTTTGTTATTGAAGTTTCTTTCTTTCTTTCATGAGAGAGAGCCAAGTGCCCCCAACAGGGTCCCATGCCAAGTTCTCCCACAAACTTCCAGTCAGCAGGATCATGGGCAACCCATTCTGTATGTCCAAGGTGACCCGGGAACCAAACCCAGCTTTCCCATACGGCTTCCAGAACCACAGTGTCGTGCTAACACTGCGCCACGTGGCTGGGGCGGAAATAGTCCAGCTTCCACTGTTCATCAGACTTCGGGGCTAGCTCAAGTGTAAGCAACTGGTAACTTGCTACAGGGACTAACTAGGCTCTTCCGTCCATGCTAGTCTGAAACGTGCTCGTGAGCGTGTCCTAATGGGCTCTTTCTGAAGCCTGAGCATACATCGGTGGAAACAATAGCACCATACCAGCTCCTCAAGTCAAAAGGGTGAGGCAAGGCGTCCCTTAATAGTGAGTCTCACACCCCACGTCAGAACAGCAGCAGTGATGCTCTTTAGAAGTGACTCTGTACACACCCGCAACTTGTTTGCTGAAACTTAGGAAAACACCCAACCATCTTCTTAGGTCTATACGGCCACATGGCTCGGGTGATATTTCTCATTTTCCACAACCTGAAACATGTGACAAGGCCAGTTAAAAAGAGTTCCAATAAAACATACCAAAGTTCTATAAACAAATGAGTATAGCAACTTAGGTTTCAAAAAACTAGCTCTTAAACGCAACTGGGAGGATGCTAGGGAAGGAAGTTCTGGAACAGCCTGGTGGCACTGGTGTCTGTTCCCAGCTGGTCCCGGGAGCCGCAGCTGTGCGGGCAGCGGGGTGCTGGCACCCACAGGTCTCTGGGCCCTCGTTGGCGCCTGCCCCCACGTGCTGTGTGAAGGTCTGACCAGGCAGACAGTGTGGGTTCCAGAGACCCTGTTCATGTGGGTCTTGGCAGTGTTTTCGGAGCCACTGAAGAGCCCAGAAGAAAAAAACACCACAAGAAACGCTTTAAAAGGAAAGGAAAGAAAAGAAAAAGAATAGGGGTAGACAGAGAGAAGGGGGTGAGAAACAGGCCCTCTCAGCTCCGATGGAAGCTATGCCAAGAAGCACTAACTAAAAACATACTGAACAGAGACCAGAAATGAGGAAAGAATAAAGTGGTTTGGAGTTCGGCTGACAAATTCATGAGAGAAAAATTCACATGGTTTCAGAGCAGAGCTTGGCGTCTGTCTCAGAGATGCGTGTGTGCATGTGTGTGCATGTGTGTGTGTGTGCACGTGCGCAGTTCTAAATGTCTTTCTGGAAGAACAGTTTGGCATTTTTTCTTACTGAGAAAAGTGAGTAATTTTCCTTTTTCAATAGTGGAGAGACCACCCTACCTTTTTTCTCCAACATTCTGATCCTCTAACCTATTGCAATTTTTAAATGTTTTATTGTGCTGAATCATTAGACCACTTCCTATGGGATCTGGCCAACTAGAGTACGAGAACCAAAATGTCTGGGTGCGCTGTCTCCGATTTTCTCTCACCCCACCCTCCAGGAGGACATGGGGGCCCGGGGCTCGTTTCATTCCATCCACGTAAGAAACACAGAGCAGCTGTCCTCCGAAGGCAGAGTGCACTGCAGCAGTCTGGATTCTGCATTACTTCGAGCAGTCCCGGCTGAGGTTTGCAAGTGTCCGACTCAGGAGATCTGCCCCATTGCTGCCCTGTGGCAAGGATGTCTGAAGTGCCTGTCTGTGGTTAGGAATTTCTAACGTCCTCTTGGGCTCTGCCCAACTTTCCCGCTTGTAAATGGAGCCTCGACACTCTGGAAGCGCCCAGGGAACTGGGCAGGCCGGTACACCACGGAGAAAGCACGCCACTGGGGTGGGGCCCTCCGTGTCTCCTTTGACTGGGAGAAGTGATTAGATAAAATTTGTAGAAACAGTTCTTCTGGAATGAGAAAATGGGAAACATGGGAGTTTGTTGAAACTAAATTTGAGTACATTTGAGGTAAGAAATTCAGAGGGAGTTTGGAGAACGCATCCTCGCCTGCTGTCATGGAAACTGGGGCGAGCACAGCACTCCGGGCTCGGCTCTCTGCTTGTTCGATGACTAGGCCTGGAGCGGTGGCCTGGGGACAGCCACCAGGGACTGTTCCTTTCTCAACAGACGTGTGACTAAAGTAAGAGACCGTGGAGGCCGCCACACAGGACAGCCGCAGAGCGTGGACTGTCCGGGCCTCCCTGCCACCGCACCCTCCGTGCCACCCCACACACCCGCCTTGGTCTGCCCGACTGCGGCTCTGCAGGCATGGCTGCCATGGAGGGGAGCTGCCGTGCTGACCCTGAGAACTTCATGCTGCATCCAGTGGCGTGGGCTTCTGAGAGGAATCTCCTGAAACACACGTGCTATCAAATGTGCCCCATTTCCATTATTTTTTGAACTTTATTTCTTCCCTGACAAGAGAGACAGAGACAGAGAGAAACAGAATACACACCCCTAACAGGATCCCAAAGCTGTGATCCATTCCCCGCCTCAGCCAGCCCCATTTCAGGAGCCCAGGGACATCTCTGGACTTGAACCTAGAACCCTCCCACATGCGGACCAGCTCTCGGAGCTCTGTGTTCTCCCACCGTGCTGCAATCCGGCCCTGGTTTCCAGGAGTCTCCACACCAAAGCGAGCTCCTTGACGGGCTGAGACCCTCGGCCGTGTGGTGAAGGCCGAGTCCAAGCAGAGGTGATGCGGGACAGCAGGGTCCACAGGGACAGCACCAACCCCCTTCTGGCTGGATGATGCAATTTAACCACAAACAAGCCGCCCTTGTGCCTGTGTTAGCATTAGCGGAGATACCATCTATCCGTGTTTACTATCGACTGAAGTTTCAGTAATGAAAGTCAAACCCGGCCCCTCCCACCGTACAGAAGAAATAGCAGGTGTTTAACCTCAGCAAGATCTGGACTTGCGTATTAACGGCAGTTATATCCACCGGTGACTCCGACGGCCTGAACCTCACTTTCCTTCCCCCAAAGGAGCGCTATATCATGAGATTTTTAAGAAAAGATACAGAAAGTCCTTGGTAAATTAAAACACCACAGAAGCCGACATTCCACATGCCCTTTTCTCCCCTAAATAGAAACTAGCCGGCATTTGTTGCAGTGGGCAGCGGGAAGCAGGCACCGTGTCCCACCTGCGGATCCTGCCGCGCCTGGGCACTCCTCGGGAGAGCCCTGCGGTGGGCACTACAGGACGGACGCCAGGGCCCGCACCTGCCGAGTACCATGGTCCACAGGCCCCGTTTATGCTGCAGTAACAATAGTAGTCATAATGTCCTTTTTGATGCTGTTGTGAGCGCTACAGATAATTCCATTTATTCCTCATAATAATTTTATGAAGTAGCTATTTCTATTTTATAAATGAGGGAATAAAGACTCACAATGGTAAAAAAACAAATGGCACTACACAGCAGAGATGAGATTAAAACCCAGCCCTCCTGCAGTACGGTGCAAAATGCACTCTCTGTGAGGCTGACCCAGGCGGCTCCGTCTGGGCCCAGAGCCCCTGGGCTGAGACCAACAGGAAGGGGGCTGAGGGCTGGGCCGCCCGTCCAGGCCCTGCTGGGTGATTTCTGTCTCTGTCTCTTCATCTCAATTTCTCTCTCTGTGTCTTTCTCACTCGTGGAAGAACTAAGTAAATAAGCTTTGTAAGACAAAACCAAACCAACTAAAACACCACCAACAACAAAACCCACAACAACGGCAGAAACCCAGGTCCGTTGGGCTAAACCCCAAGCTCACACCCAAGGGTACACTGCCACGTGCTCCTCACCGGTGGGTCCAGAATCATGGCGGTGTCCCCACAGAGCATCCTTCAGACTCCGCCCAGACACTCCAGCGACACAAAGCCACTCTTCCAGCCAGGCTACTCGTTCCACTTTTCATCTGATTTTCCTGTCATTTTTTACTTTGAATCTGGTGATCTTCATGGTGAAGCTGAGAGGAATCGTCAAACAATGCCTGGAGAAAGAAGCGTGTGCTGTCGGGACAGAACAAAAGCTGCTGGAGTGCCAGCGATACCCTGGCCAGTACCCGATTCCCGGTACTACTCCCAGGGCCCTCAGGGCGTCAGTGCTAGCTTTCACTTGTAGACAGAATGTCCTGGGGGATGTGTAGAACTCACTGTGTGTGGCTAGTCCACACTGAGCTGTGTCCTCTGTGCAAAATACACAATGGATTTCAAACCCGAGCACAGAATAAAGAATGTGAATATCTCACTGATGACACGTTAAAATGACTGTATCTTGGACATGTGTTAACTATAGTGTTAAAATTATTTTCATGGGGGTGGCCCGGGCCCCTGTGCGGCCCGGGCGCCTGCACGGCTCTGCCTCGCATTTCGTGGCTGGGGTGGTTCCGCCTCATGAGCCGCGGCCCGGACTGCCCGGCCTCCACTGCCTCTCCGGCACTGGGTGTGTCCCGCGCTCGGCGCCGACGCGGGCTGGCGGCGTGGACCGGCCGAGCTCGCCGTCCTTCCTTTCTCAGGCTGGGCAGGCGAGCGGGAGGTGGCCCTGGATCCTGCGCACATTCGCGCGCTCAGGGCTGGCGTGTAGCCACCGGGCCTGCGCATGGCCCCCCCCCCGGCCCGTGGCCGCCGGGTCTGAGCGTGGCAGCCGGACCTGCGCGTGGCCGCCGGGCCTGCGCGTGGCTGCCGGGCTTGAGTGTGGCCGCCGGGCCTGCGCCTGCGCGTGGCCGATGGTCCTGCACACGGTCACCGGCCCAGCGCGTGGTCGCCGGCCCAGCGCGTGGCCCCCAGGCCCACGCGTGGCCGCCGGGCCTGCGCCAGCACGTGGCCACCGGGCCTGCGCCAGCACGTGGCCACCGGGCCTGC
The DNA here is from genome assembly GCA_026018925.1 of Tupaia tana. Classification (NCBI taxonomy): domain Eukaryota; kingdom Metazoa; phylum Chordata; class Mammalia; order Scandentia; family Tupaiidae; genus Tupaia; species Tupaia tana. The sequence continues at coordinate 97,102,177 of JAKSZU010000007.1, forward strand.
GCATGGCCGTCGGGCCTGCGCCTGCACATGGCCGCCGGGCTTGTGGGTGGACGCCGGGCCTGCGCCTGCGCGTGGCCGCCGGGTCTGAGCGTGGCCGCCGGGTCTGAGCGTGGCCGCCGGGCCTGCGCATGGCCCCCGGGCCTGCGCGTGGACGCCGGGCCTTCGCCTGTGCGTGGCCGCCGGGCCTGCGCCCTGTGCGTGGCTGCCGGCCGCAGGTGGCAAACTGAAGCCGAAAACTAGGACTAAGAACTTGCAACTACAAGCAACAGAAAGAAACTTTGGCTATCTTAAACCAATTGAGAAATATATTGTATAGGAGGATTTTCTCTGCCTATGGACAGTGAGAAGATGATGGTTACCAGCCCTGCATTACTTCAGGGAAAAACAAGAACTACTCTACCATTCTTAAGGAAGCCAGATACCCGAGGATGACTCACGCTGCAGATCCCCGCAACACCATTCCCGGTAATCACAAGATGGATGCTGTGCCGCATCAACTGATAATCATCTCTGCTTTCTAGAACCACTTTCCTGAAACTGTATTCTATGGAGATTCACCTACAATTGCGGAACTGCACGAGACCCACCCTTGATCCAACCCTGAATAGAATCTATGCTCCCTATTGTTAAAAACTTTATGAGCTGATAATTGGAAAAAAAAAAAAACTGAAAGAACTGGAAGGTATAATGACAGGGAAGGCAACTGCAGATACTAGAGACAGTATGGTAGAGGTAATGGGAATGAGTAATTGAGGGCAGAAGGGAGGGATTCAGGGAACAAATAACACAATAGACACAAAAATGAAAAGTTGTCTGTTGATTATATTGCATATGGTAATATCATTGTTTTGACTAATGTGCACTGTATTCATGCTGGGAAAAACCATGTTGTACACGGTAGAGAGGTGCAATGATTAAATGTAAAAATTAAAAAAAAAAAAGAAAAAAATTATTTTCATGGGTTCCTTTTTATTCTATGTGGCTACTGGAGATTTCTAACTCACACGTGTGGCTTACGTTTGCAGCTTGTGCTCTATGACTACCAGACGGCATTGTTCTGGAACCTGGAATGCAGGGCATGCCAGATGTTTGAATGCTCCCTGCCCTGTGGAGTCTCCGTGAGTCACACATGCCCTTAGCTGCCGTTCCAGCCTTCGCAGAGCTTCGACTGCAAGGCGCTGTGTGTGTACAGAGTCACTTACCTTTTGGTACATGGCTAGTGCTAAAGTGGATATTCCCTAATCATTTTTAAGGCTGATGAGAATTATTTCTTTTGTTTTTAATTTGCCATAGGATGCAAGTGCTCACTGGAAAGAGAGAGAGAGACAGAGAGAGAACATGAGAAATCACCCCCAGGGGGATGGCAATGCTATAATCCCTTCTCCTCCATTCTCCTCTCGGGATTTGGGGCATGCATGCACACATACCCAGTTTGTTTCTTGGGCCGCTGTGTCCAAGACTTGAACCTCATAGCTGTCCATGTAGGATCCAACAGCCTTAGCCACCACACCAAGGGCCAACCCAGTTATTTCTTTGCTTACACCAGAAACGCTGCTCTTTGGATTGTAGGTGAATGTGTGGTCTTGTCTTTATCCACGAGCCAGCATTCGCCCCTTGGCTGTAGGGGCAGAGGGGAGGTGCAGCAGGGACAGACCGAGAGTTGCCCTAGAGGTCCAGGGGGCTACAAGGACGGCCTTGGGCAGCCACGCTGAGCACAAGCGTCTTTCCAGATCCTGGCTCCCTATCTAGCACTGCAGAACACGACCCAGGCTGGCCAGCTGTGCCAAAGGCCTGTTGGCCTGATAACTCTTCCTCAAGACATCAGATGGCATTTCCGCCACCCCACCAAGAAGTGGTTGTCCGGATTGCAGGGAGGCAGCCGCAGCTGATTGCCGTCCTGGCGGAAGGGCTCGTTTCTGTCGGCCTGCCTCACTGCAGCTGGGCCATATTTAGCCTCTAGAGCTAGATGTTTTAGTGCCTGGCTCTTTTTAACTGGCATATGTTAAGAGCTTTGAATTAACAGGTGCATAAAAACTGTCAAAAAACACTTAAATCTCAAGACGGACTGTCAGTTGTATTAAAAAATATGGTGTTACATAGCCACGCACTCTCAACACATCTAGCGTGTTTCAGCTTGGAAACTCCTTTTCCCTCCAAGCAAACCGGCAATGCAGCAAAAGGCCATGCAGCAAAAGGCCATCCTGTAACCGCTGGATGGAGGACAGGGGTGGTGTGTGTAGGGAGGGAGGAGACTGGGTCAGAATCATGGTGAGGAGGCTTTCTCTTTTGCAATTGAAACTGCTATCCTTTTGCTTTGTTTTGTTGTAGTGTTGCTTTTTGGTGCCAGAGACAAAGAGAGACAGACAAAAAGTGAGAAATCAGGGACCAGCAGTTTTAGGCGTAATGGCTATGTCGCTGGATTCCCATGCAGTTGACCACGGTTCAAGTCCCGGACCCGGTGGCTTAAACTCATGCCAGGCACATGTGTGTGCATGCCCAAGATCCCGAGAGAAGAATGGAGAAGGGATTGCAGTGTGGCCACCCCCTGGGGGGTGATTTCTCGCTTTCTGTATCTCTGTCTTTCTGGCAAGCGCATGCACCCCATAGCAAAAACCTCTCCAAAAAAGAAAAAGAAAAAAAAAAAATGAGAAATCACCCCCAGGGGACGCAGCAATCCCTTCTCCTTCAGTCTCCGTAGGGATTTTGGGCATGCTGGGTTTGGAATTCGAACCACAAGGTCAATCATTTGGGATCCAGTGCCTTAAACTCCACACCACCTGCTGGTCCTCTTTTCTCAGTTTTTGAGATCCCCATTTGTAAACCGAAATAATTGATGGGAAAAAGAACTCCTAGGGCTCTGGAGAGCCCACTTAAAGTTGTTCCTTTTAAGGAAAGTGAACAACTGATTATATGGTTTGGTAAAATTTAAATTAAAATTAGCACAAGATGGTGGAGAGAGAAAATGTGCTGCTTAAACGAGTGAACTATAAGCAGTTCCAAGTAAAAGTACTCAGCCAGGAAAAGTAGCCTCGTGTGACCAGGTAAGGCAGGAGGCAGATCACGTCTGCTGCCATGAGAGAGTCACGTGTGACTCGGGTAAGGCAGGAGACAGATCCCGCCTGCTGCCGTGATGCTAAGAGCAACTCTGCTGTATTTGCAGGGTAATAGTAATGCTGACCAGCTGCGACATTGGGCAGACCTGGCATAGCCAGCATCTGCCTTCCGACATAGCGTGAACCACAACGGCACCATCAGCTTAATCGTGACACACCTGACATGACGCTGGCTGTGGTATGTGGTGTCCTGGATCCTGGACTAGATCCTGATCTACCAAATCGCTGGATGACCACAGCCCAGTTGTCAGGTTTTCCAAACCTCATTTACTTTTATTTATTTATTTATTTATTTATTTATTTATTTTTGAGAGTTTTTTTTCTATAGGGTGCGTGCGAGACAGAGATAGAAAGAGAGAAATCACCCCCCAGGTGAGGATGGCAACACCGCGTTCCCTTCTCCTCCATTCTCCTCTCGGGATATTGGGCACGCACGCACACACGCGCCCGGCTTGAGTTTAAGCCACCAGGTCCAGGACTCAAACCGCGGTCGGCTACATGGGAGTCCAGCAACATAGCCATTACACTAACTGCTGGTCCCGAAACCTCATTTACTTTTTGAACTGTAACAATGGAGGTGGGTGGAGGTGGGAGGGTAGAAAAGGCTGCTTGACGCTTGATTTGTTTCTAGCGAGTGTAAAATGTGGTGGCGTATAAAGTTCTTCAGGGGACATGAAACGCAGTGCCCGGGCCACTGCTCTGAGATGCAGGGCAGCTTGTTTGTGTTGATTGGTTGGTTACTTTTACGTCTCGGCTGTTAGATAGTTGAGGTTTCTTGGCTTGTGTTTGGTTATGTCTTATTTATTTTATTTTATTAATTTTAATTGAATATTATTTTTATTTTAGGTTTTTGCCATAGGTTCATGCACTCACTAGAGAGAGATAGAGAGAGACAGTGAGAGGGAAAGTGAGAAATCAGACCCCATGAGGGATGACCAAGCATCTAGTGGAGTACTGGGATGTAATGAGCCAGACATGCAGATGTCAGTTTTACCTTCCTCTCTTACCAAATAATAGTCCCCCTCTGTGTCTAAGATTAGTTCTGCAAAAGAAGGGAGATCTGGGACCAGCAGTTGGAATAATGGCTATGTCGCTGAACTCCCATGTAGTTGACTACAGTTCAAGTCGTGGACCCGATGGCTTAAACTCATGCCGGGCACGTGTGCATGCGTGCCCAAGATCCCGAGAGGAAAATGGAGGAAAAGGGATTGTGGCGTGGTCATCCCCCCAGGGGGTGATTTCTCGCTTTCTGTCTCTCTGTCTTTTTGGCAAACACACACGCCCTATAGCAAAAACCTCTCAAAAAAAGAAAAGAAAAAAGAGGGGAGATCTAACCAATATTAGATTGTCCCTGGGTCAGTCCACAGATGACAGTGTTTTCCTGCTGTGAGCTGCCTATTCCCTTGAGAGGGGTGACATTTCGGACTGGATTGTGCTTCCTGTTGCCTGAAGGACATCATTCTTGTCCTGAAAATACTTGTTGAAATGACGTGCTCTCCCTGCACCCTCGCCACCTTGTCCCACTCCCACAGCACCCCAGCTTGAGCTCCACTTGACCTTAAGGTGCCGAGGTCAGGGCTGAGACTGCAGGTCTCCTCCAGACAGGCTACTTCTGCCCACAGGTGTTAATCTGGGAGGGCTTTCACTGTGTATCCTGTAAGTATCTCATTAAATACCCAAATTTCTCTGACATTAGTTTATTAAGATGCAGAGGGCTTAGACAGGATCAAGAGGGAAGTAGACAGAAGCATTTATGTATTTTGCTAAATCTCCTTTTTTTAAAGCTTTTTTAAAAAGTGTTTATTTATTCTATGAGTGAGCGAGACAGAGTTGCAGCACCTGACGGGTTTGGATGTGGCGAGCCACCCTCGCTCCGGCCGGCCCTGCTCACAGGCATGAGCACACCCAGCATCCTCAGGGGTGTTTCAGGACATGTGACCTCAAACACTTCCACGTGGTCTGCCTCTCGACCACCTCCTTCCACTGCTGCTCCACCAGCTAGCCCCAACTGGCCTTTTGTTTTTTGATTTATTCATTAGTTTTAGTTTTTAGATTTGTGCCATAGGGCATGTACACTTGCTGGAGAGAAACAGAGAGAAAGGAAAAGTGCGAAATCACTCCCCTGGGGGGGGGATGGCCATGCCACAGTCCCTTCTCCTCTAAAATCTTCATCAAATTGGGGGCACACAGGCACACATTCCTGGTGTGTTCTTCAAGCTGCAAGAGTCTGGGACTTGAACCATGCAATCAGCCATGAGGGATCCAGCACCTTAACCACAGCACCACCTGCTGGCCTTTAAAATATAACCCACTCCAAAGACCGCACCACTCCCGATGAGCTACTTTCCTATCAGGAGGTGCTGATTGTACTGCTGTCATATGTCAGCCAACAGAACAACAAGACATGAGTCCCTACAATGGGTGAATAGAGATAGGGGTTTTTGCCAAAAAGAATTACATTCTGAGAAAGATCCATGTTTATCTCAGCATTATTCAAAACAGCTAGGACATGGAATCAACCCAAATATCCCAGAACAGATAAGTGGATTAAAAAAATGTGTCACGTGCACTCTAAAGAAAACTACTCATCCATTAAAAAAAAAAAAAAAAAAAAAGAAGAAGGGGGCCAGCAGTTAGCATAATGGCTATGTCTCTGGACCATGGCTTGCATCCCGGACCTGGTGGCTTAAAGTCACGCCAGGCGCGTGTGCATGCGTGCCCAAGATCCCTAGAGGAGAATGGAGGAGAAGGGATTGTGGCGTGGCCATCCCCCCAGGGGGTGATTTCTCGCTTTCTATCTCTCTGTCTCTCTCTGTCTGTCTGGTGAGTACATAGGGCATCTATGGCAAAAAAAAAAAAAAAAAAAAAAAAAAAAAAAAAAAAAAAAAAAAAAAAAAAAAAAAACCTCTAAAAAGAAGAAAGAAAGAGAAAGAAATATTGATATTTGATTCAAAGTGGATGAATATGGAAGATTTAATGTTGAGTGAAGCAAGCCAGACTGCGAAAGACAGGCATTAATGTTCCCGCTTAAAATGTACTAACTGTACTCCATAGAGGAGACTGAAGGACTGGAAGGTATAACAGCAGGGAGGGCAAACTGCAGTTACCTGAAACAGCATAGAAGGGGATGGGTAATAGATGTGGTAATGGTGAGAGAGAAGATCAGGGGTAAAAACATTTATAGATCTCTGCCTGTGGTGTGCCTTCTGGATCCAGCTTCATGGCTGTGAAGCCCCCCGAGCCAGGGCTTCCCTGCTTCCAGACCCTAGTGCTAGTCAGGACAGCATCCGTCCAGGCATCTCATCTCTACTGTGGTGTGCCTTCTGGGGCCAGCTTCACAGCCGTGAAGCCACCTCCGCCCTCCAACCAGGGCTCCCCACCTTCCAGACCCCAGTGCTACTCAAGTAGGCAAAGTCTATCTCAACCTCTTGTTTTCCCCCGTCCCTTCTAACGTTTCTTTCTCTTAAAACAAAAACAAAAACAAAAAAGCACGGAAGCTTGTGTGCGCACGGGCGGGCGCACACTCTCACAAAACAGCTTTTTGTCCCCTTCCTTGTGCCTTTCTCTTGCTAATTTGTCTCTTTTTCCATGCCTAGGACAGAATCCCTCCAGGAATCGCCATCTCTGCCTGTGGTATGCCTTGGTGTGGTGCACAAGCATGGCATGCGGTTTTCCGTTTTTAACCCAATATTATTTTTAGCAACATGATTTCTGTTTCTTTCTCCTCCTCTTTTTTTCTAGTTCTTTCCTTCTTTTTCCATTGCTTTTTATCTTTCTGTTTCCTAATTTCTTTTTATCTTACTCCCTATTTTACTACTCAGCCCTTTCCTACTGCCTAGAGAAGAGTAGGTGCATAGTAGCTAAACATCTGAGCATTGTGAGTTTTAGAGAATTCTTTGCCCTCACTGTACTGATCGTAAAAATAGTAAAACTCTCCTTCATAAATCGGATTTCAAAACTCCTCCTGTGATTCCCACACTGGAGGACACAGTAGAAGGGAGGAAATAGCAGTGAATTATTTCAAACTAAGGGAAACACATGAGCTCCCAGTTGCATAACCCTTCTCCAACAAATTAGCCAAAAGTGAATATATTACCAATGACTAAAAATCGGAGAAGAGCCTCAAGGAGGACAGAATCGAGTAATACATCTCCAGCAAGGGAACACTGTAACTAGTCTCCATGCAAGGAAAACTAGAGGATATTATTGGAACATCAGAAAAAGAATTTAGAATGTTTATGGTAACAAAACTCTACGAGATGCAAGAGAAAAGAAACATTGAGCTCCAAGAGGTGTCCTTCCATGATATGAAAGAAGAATTGGACACCATAGGAAAAAAAAATCAAACAGAACTGTTAGATATGAAAGTTTAATACAAGAACTCAAAACGATCCTCAAAAGTATTAAAAGCAGGTTAGACCATGCAGAACATCGAATCTCAGAACTAGAATACAAAACCTCTGACATAGAAAAAATTATCAAAAATACTGAGAAAGTAGCCAAGAAAATGAAGGATAATATTCGAGAAATACTAGATACCATGAAATGCCCAAACATCCGAATAATTGGTATCCCAGAAAGTGAAGAAACTAAAAAGGACACTAACAATCTATTCCACGAAATCCTGGAAGAAAACTTTTCAAGTCTAGAGAGGCACTCAAACATTCAGACCCAAGACATACAAAGAATCCCAAGTAGAATCAATCCAAGAAGATTCTTTCCATGTTACATCATAGCTAGACTGGCCAAAACCACACAATCAAGATACTAAGATTGGCAAGAGAGGAACGTCAAGTCACTTACAAAGGCTATCCAATCAGGTTAACACCAGACCTCTCATTGGATACAATGCAAGCAAGGAAAGAATGGAGAAATATATGCAAAGTGTCAATGAAACACTATTTCAACCAATAATACTATACCTGGCAAGATTATTTTTCATATGGGAAAAGAAGATAAAGATGTTCTCAGATAAACAAAACCTGATAGAACTTACCAACTCCAGACCTGCTCTTCTAGAAATTCTAAAGGAGTACTATATCAAGAAAACTAAAGAGAAACAGACAGCAATAAGAGAACACAAAAATATAGCCAACTTAATGTTAAAGACAAATCTGAAAATATCTATAATAATGTTGAACGTTAATACGTTAAATTCTCTGATCAAGAGACACAGGCTGGCTGATGGATTAAAAATTGGATGCCCTCCATCTGCTGCCTACAAGAAACCCATTTCTTTTTTTTTTTTTTTTTCCTTTTTTTGGGGGAGGTTTTTGCTATAGGGCACATGCACTCTCCAGAAAGACAGAGTGACAGAGAGACAGAAAGCGAGAAATCACCTTCCAGGGGGAATGGCCACGCCACAATCCTTTCTCCTCCAGTCTCCTCTCGGGATTCTGGGCACACATACACACACACACACACACACACACACACACACACACACATGCCCAGCGTGAGTTTAAGCCGCCAGGTCCAGGACTCGAACCACGGTCGACCACATGGGATTCCAGTGACATAGACATTACGCTAACTGCTGGTCCCAAGAAACCCATTTCATGGATAAAGACATACATAGATTAAAAGTGAAGGGTTGGAAAAAGTATTCCATGCAAACGGAAACCAAAAAAGAGAGGGAGTTGCTATACTGATTTCAGACAAAATACGCTTTAAGACAAAAACTGTAAGAAAAGACAAAGAAGGGCATTATGTAGTAATAAAAGGGCTAATTAGCCAACAAGATATAACGCTTATAAATATCTATGCACTGAACTCAGGAGCATCCAAATATGTAAAGGAAAGATTGCTAGATCTAAAAGGAGAGATAAGGCAGGTGGCATGGTGGTTAAGGGCACTGGACTCCCACATGCCAACTGTGGTTCGAGTCCTAGACCTGGTGGCTTTCTTTCTCACCTCCTCTCTCTCTTTCTTTTGGTGTGTCTCTCTCTTGTCAAATTAGAAAAACACGAATAAATAAAGTTAAATAAAATGATTTTTTTTAAAAAAAGGAGAGATAGACTGTAATACAATAATTGTTGGAGATCTCAACACCCCATTATCTTCTTTAGACAGATAATGAGACAAAACAAAAAAGGAGCAGAGATTCAGGACCTAAATGATCCCAAATCAGATGGACTTAACAGACATCTATAGAACTTTCCACCCCCAAAACACAAAGTATACATTTTTCTCAGCCCTGCAAGGTACTTTTTTGAAGATTGACCACACGATAGGGCACAAAACCAGCCTTTACAGATTCCAAGGCATAGAAACTATATCCAGCATCTTCTCCAACCATGACGAATTAAACTTGATATTAACCTCAGGAGAAACCCTTAAAAACAGACAAATACACAGAAACTAAATAACCTACTTCTGAATGACTTCATGACTACTGAAGAGATTAAGACTGAAATCAAAGGATTCATGGAAACAAATGATAGTGAGTACACAAGTTTCCATAATCTATGGGACACTGCAAAAGCAATCATAAGAGGGAAGTTCATAGTAATTAGTGCACATAAGAAAAAGATGGAAAGGCAGCAAAAGGACAACCTAACATCATGCTTCAGGGAATTGGAAAAACAATGAAAACATCCAAAAAAAATGCCAGGAAAAAAGAAATAACAAAGATTTGAGCAGAAATAAATGAAATAGAAAGTAAACTATACAGAAAATAAATGAAAGTAAAATTGGTTCTTTGAAAAGATAAACAAGATTAACACACTATTAGCTGGATTAACTAAGAAGAGAAAAAAGAACCAGATAAATCAAATTCACAATGAATCAGGCACCATTACAACAGACATAATAGAAATATAAAACATCATTAGAGGATACTATGAGTGACTATATGCCAACAAACAAGAAAACCTGGATGAGATGGACAAATTCCTGGACACATGTAATCTACCAAGATTGACTCAGGAGGATATAGAAAGCCTGAATAGACCCATAACAAGCAATGAGATTGAATAGTAATAAATAACCTCCCAACAACAAAAAGTCCAGGTCCTGATGGAATCACAGCTGAATTCTACAAAACTTTCAAATAAGAGGTAATCCCCATTCTACTCAAACTGTTTCTAGAGATCTAGAACAAAGGAACCCTTCCAAATTCATTCTATGAAGCCTCCATCACCCTCATTCTCAAAACTGTTAAGGATACAACAAAAAAGGAAAACTACAGACCTATATCTGATGAATATAGATGTAACAACTCTCAACAAGATACTAACCATATTCAATAGCATAGAATAGATTATTCATCACGACCAAGTAGGCTTTATCCCAGGGATACAAGAGTTGTTCAATATACATAAAACCATAAAAGTATGGGGACTAGCAGGTGGCGTGGTGGTTAAGGTGCTGGACACTCCCACATGGCTGACCAGGGTTCAAGTCCTGAATCTGGTGGCTTGCTTTCTCACTTCCTCTCTCTTTCACTCTCACCCTCTGTCTCTCTCTGGTCAAATTAAGTAATAAATGAATGAATAAATAAAATAAATAATGATTTAAAAAAACATAAAAGTAATACACCATATTAACAGAAAGCAAGATAAGAACCATATGACCATTTCAATCAATGTGGAAAAAGCATTTGACAAAATACAACATCCTTTCATGATTAAGACTCTCAGTAAAATCAGCATAGAATGATCATTTCTCAGAATAATAAAAACCATTGATGAAAAACTAATAGCTAACATTATATTGAATAGAGGAAAAGCTAAAAGCTTTTCCACTAAAAACTAGTACAAGACAAGGCTGCCCACTCTCTATACTCCTATTCAATATAGTACTGGAAGTCCAATGTGATCAGACAAGGGAATGAAATAAAAGGCATTCCAATAGGGAAAGAAGAGTTGAAATTATCTCTGTTTGCAAGTGACATGATTACATACATAAAAGAACCAATATTATCCACAAAGAAACTTCTGGAAGTAATAAATGCATACAGTAAAGTGGCAGGATACAAAATTAATTTACAAAAATCCATTGTATTTCTCTATACAAACAACAGGCAGACAGAGACAGAACTGAAGAAAGTAGTCCCATTTACCATTTACCATAGCCACAAAATTTATAAGATACCTAGAAATAAAACTAATCAAGGAAGTTAATGACCTCTATAAGGAAAACTATGGAAATATCTAAAAAGAAATCAAAAAGTACACAAAGAAGTGGAAAGACATCCCATGTTCCTGGATTCCTGGCAATCCTACCCCAATTAATCTACATATCTAATCAATCCCTATAAAATTACAAGAGACATTCTTCACAGATCTAGAAAAGACAGTCATAGACTTTGCCTGGAATCATAAAAGACCACTTATTCCCAAAGCCATCCTGTGCAAGTAGAGTGGAGCAGGTGGCATCTCTCTTCCTGACCCAAAACTATATTACAAAGCTGTGATCATCAAAATGGCATGATATTGGCACAAAACAGACATAAAAGCCAATGGAATAGAGACTCCAGAAGTGAACCCCAAAACATACAGCCAACTGATCTTTGACAAAGTGTACCAGTCAATCCAGTGGGAAAAAGAAAACCTCTCTAGCAAATGGTGCTGAAAAAACTGGGTACCCACTGACAAAAAGATGAATTTGAACCCCTATCTGTCACCATTAACAAAAGTCAACTCAAAGTGGATGGAAGATCTAAACTTTAAATCACAAACTATAAAACTATTAATGGAAAACTCTGCAGAAACTCTGGGAGACACTGGGGTAGGCAAAGACTTATGCAAGACTCTCAAATCATAGGCAAAAATCCCCCAAAATAGACAGGTGGGACTACATCAGATTAAGAAGATTCTGAACAGCAAAGGACACAGTAATTAGTGTGAATCCACAACCCTCAGAATGGGAGAGAATTTTCTTAACTATATCTCAGATAGGGGACTGGATCAGAATACACAGGGAACTCAAGTGACTTACCTGGAAGAAAATGATTAACCCAATTAAAAGATGGGAAAATGAGCTGATCAAACAGCTCTCTAAGGAAGACATATGAACAGCCAAAAAAACATATGAAAAAAAATGTTCAACGTCCCTCATCATAAGGGAGATGCAGATCAAAATCACAGTGAGGTACCACCTAACCCCAGTCAGAATGGTGAAGATTAAAAAACAAAAAAAATGATAAGTGCTGGCAGGGATGTGGTGAAAGGGGAACTCTCTTGTTGGTGGGAATGTAAATTGGTCCAGCCACGACGGAAAACAATGTGGAGGTTCTTCAAGACCTTCAAAGAACTACCATATGATCTAGCAATTCCACTCCTGGTTATATACCCAAAGGACAGGAGAATGCTCTGTCAGAAAATCGCTTGCACAACTATATTTAGTGCAGTATTATTCACAATTGCTAAGACATGGAACCAACCCAAATGTCCACAAACAGATGAATGGATTGAAAAAATGTGGCACATATACTCCATGGAATACTATTTAGCCATAAAAAATAACAAGACCCTGGCATTTGATAGAAAGACAAATGTGGAAGATTTATCACTGAGTGAAGCAAGTCAGGTTATGAAAGAGAGACATTGTATGTCTCCATTTAACATACACCAACTCTATGGTAGAGACTGAGAGACTGGAGTACATAAAAGCATTGAAAATTGTTGTGGACACGGGGACAGGATAGAAGAGAGTGGGAGTAGGGAAGAGTGCAGTAAGGGAAATTTGGGGGGAAATTGAGAAGTAGGACATTTGTGGGACACAAATATGGTTTGTTGCCTGTTGGTGATGTTGTGTATAGTTTATAGTATATTGCCTACTGTGTGTCATTGCTCATGTTGGATAAAATTTCCTTACAAACTAAATGATGTATAATAATTGAATGTGTAAGTGATACTAATAATTTTTAAAATTATGTTAAAAAACATTTAATAGACACAAAAGTGAGATGTTACCTGTTGTTGATGGTAATGTATATGAGAATGTCTTTGACTTGACTAATATGCACTGTATTTGTGCTGAGAAAAATTATGGTGTACACTGTAAATATGTACAGCAATTAAATGTAAAATATAAAATATAAATACAAATGAAATTTTAAAGTATAAATAATAATAGGGGACCAGCAGTTAGCGTAATGGCTATGTCATTGGACTCCCATGTAATCGACCACGGTTAGAGTCCTGGACCCGGTCGCTTAAACTCACACTGGGCACGTGTGCATGCGTGCCCAAGATCCCGAGAGGAGAATGGAGGAGAAGAAATTGTGGTGTGGCCATCCCTCCTGGGGGTGATTTCTCACTTTCTGTCTCTCTGTCTCTCTCTGTCTTTCTGGCAATCATGCATGCCCTGTAGCAAAAACCTCTCCCCCCCAAAATATATATATATATATAAATAATAATAGAAAAAGAAAGATCCAGGTGTGGGCATTTCTGCTGACAATGTCCCTGTTAGGATGCGGAGCCAGCAGCCTCTCTGAGACTCCGACATGCAGTCTGTGTTAAGTCCTGCTCCTCCCTGCTTGCTCCTTGCTCCTCTGCTCCTGGAGTCTCTCCGGCTCTGGGTCCAGTCTGATGTAACCATACCGACAGGCCAATGAAGGAGATATACAGCAGGGTCATACCTTGTTAGCGAACATTTTTATTTTTGAACAGCTAAAAGTTAGTTGTTATTCTGGATATTAAAGGGCCAAGCACAAGAGGGAAATTCCTGGGTAGGAACCTGTCCTTAGAACTGGTGATCTCTTTGACTGGGAGATATTTTTATCTTTGAATGTGAAACAGGAAGATCTTTTTCTCCCAACATTAGAATGAAACCCAGTCTCTAGCAGCCTGCCAGCAGCTTACAATAGGAAAGAGGAAATCACTTGAGCCCTAACCATGAAGAACTTAAAACCATGGCAATGAAACAAACTAGAAAAACCCAAACAAACAAAACCACTTTTCATTCCACTGTGGGTACTAACTGATCCCATCTCTCTGTGTGTATTAGTTTTTATTTTTAGTTTATTTACATTTAGGATCCATTTTGTCTCTCTTTAGAGGATATAAAGGGTTCAAGGAATGGAGTTTGTTTTTTCTAAGTTATCTGTATTAGCAGTGTCCACTGTACCATCTTGATTATTATACAATATGTCAAACTCTTCTTTTTCACCTTTAAAGAAAGTATGTAGTGAGACATTGAGAAATATTAGTTGGTTAAAACTTTGTTCATTTTAGCCCTTCAGTTTTCCAAGATCAACACAGACCACAGCTTCACGATGGACTCCCACCTGACGTTTTGCCAAGTGTAATGGAGAGTATTTATGTAGCATAAATCTCAAAGTAAACCATGTCTGTGCTGAAACCTGCAGTTCCAGGCACTTTGGATGATCACAGTTCTGTCTCTCCACTGTTATGGCAAAGCGGTGGCCATTGCTATGTGCTTCTGGGCCTTCCCCTCTCGCCCCCTTCTCCCTTATTCTAACCAACTTACTAAGTAAAGCACCCAGCTAGTCCTTCCTCAGGAACTGGCTCCTTGGGGACTGAATATAACAGGAGGCAGCATGAGGTCTTCTGAGAAACTGAACTTTTCAATGACCTGCATGAACTGGAACCACCGTCTGAACCTTAGGAGAATGATGGAGAAGCAGGAAGTCCCCTCCAAGCAGTCAGGAATGCAAGACACCCTCCTAGAAATCGTGGTCACAGAGGGTGCACGAGTGAGGGTCTTTGAGGGCAAGGCAGAAGGAGCTCTACTTCCTCAGGACAGAGAAGGTCCTCTGCAGGACAAGGTGGGCACAGGGTGGCCTTGAGGGACCAGTAAGTGACAAGACCAGGAGCAGGAAGGACCTCAGCCTCAGTGACTACAGTGCATAATTTTTAGGTCTTCACAGGGAAATCACTAAGGAAAATAAATATGGGAGAGGGAGTGTGGCAGGTGGTGTGTGGTGGTAAAAGAAAATTTATTTGAAGAATTTGTGGGGCAGTGCTTAAAAACTGTCAAACTAGTTGGAAACTGAGAAATGGAGAGGATGGAAGGAAGGATTAGATGTTCCGAAACACGGGAGCATGTTCTCAAAAAGTTTATGGAAAATGCACACTCTGACAAAACTATGCATATATTTTTAAAAGTTTTTATAACAATATAAACTCGTAGTTTAATTCCATTTTCCACAAACTTTCCAAAGTCCCCTCACCTCATACAAGTTGGATCAGAGACAACTTTCATAATGCAGGTGTTAGACTAACAGCAAGTTGTATGAGCTAGTCTATGTGGTTCCCAGTGTGTTTGCTAGGGCTCCCGCTACATTGCTGGAAGGCACAGTCTGGCTGCTATGATGACCAGGCCAGTTTATTGATAGGTGTCCCCCACCCAGCTGCTTCATGATCTGTTCTCCAGGTCATCTGCAAGAGAAACTCTGCCCCTTAGAAGTGATAGACAGCGTCGTGCCCTCAAGCTCTCTTAGCCAGGGCTTCCAGTACTTTCTCAGAGGGTCCTCTGGGCACAGCAAGACAGAGAACTTTGCTCTTGGAAAGAGGACATTCTAGGGGTAGGATGCCTCATTCTAAGCCCTCTACTCATGATGAAAGCAGGTTCTAGACATGTCAGATTATGCTTCAGAGGTTACTAGTAATTATTCAACTTAAGAAACTACAGGGAAGAGTGAGTGACACAACAGCTAAGTAAGACCAAGGGTAGAACCGGTGACATCTTCCTACAAATCTTCAGTGAGCCACATCACAACTAGTATCCAGTAAACGCCGAGGGGCTTTTCCATTGCAAAGACAAGTGTCTACCCCAAGGAGACCACCATGATGTGCTGCTATCAGAGCTGCATTCCCACACCCCAGTGTTCACAACTCCTAGTCCACAGCAGCTCTGATCACCAAATTCCCATTTTAGAATCTTATAATTTTGTAGATCTCTTAACCCTTCATTTGAGTAGTTAGAGGGATGACTATTATTTTCATTAAAAAATAAAAGTCATTAATTATAACCAAATTGGATGTCAGAATTATTGCACATGACACAATATGTGAAGTTTAACTCCAATCCCATTGTCAGTAGACTGCTACCATTTCATCCTAGTAGATGTTCGACTGTGACACATATGTATAGACATACTATGAAAGTACTTAAAGGGACCAGCAGATGGCATAATGGTTATGTTGCTGAACTCACACGTGATCAATCACGGTTAGAGTCCTGGACCCAGCGGCTTAAAAATCAAATCACACTGGACATGTGTGCATGTGTGTCCAAAAATCCCAAGAGGAGAACAGAGGAGAAGGGACTGTAGCAGTGTAATCGCTCCTGGGGATTGATTTCTTGTTTTCTGTCTGTCTCTTTCTGACTCTCTGACGAGCACACATGTACTATAGCAAAACTCTCTCTAAAATTAATTAATTAATTAATTATTAAATAAAAGTAGTAACTAAATGTTATGGTGCTGCGGAGTCACTGTCCTCTCCCCTCTTCAATCCTTTCCCACTTGTCAATATACCTTCTTCTGTTTCAATCAAAGAATAACATTTTGTTGATTTTCATTGAGATATCTCCAGTATCATAATGATTAACCATGATCGATGTTTAAGAAATGAATGTTCAAAGAATAAAAGTTATAAGAGGACATTACTTTAGTGGATTAAATTTCTTGAAACCATCTCCTATTCTGAACAAAATCTTAAACAGGCTTTCCTCTTACGCTATACACTAAACGTACAGGCAGCACATAATTTTAAAACCTAATATCTGTGTTTTCTTGCTTATGTACCCCAAGAGTACATCTCAGTTAATCAGGAACAAAAAGCTACATGTATAACCATAAGAGGAGAGCAATTACATAATATTTTACTTAAAAATGCACTTGCACATATAAACTTTCTTGAGTATAAACAGTATTATCTTCCTCATCATCGATGTGATGAGAAATGGCAGAAAAGATGTGCAAACCATACATTGATTAGTAGAGGACCAGCTGGTGGTGTGGTGATGAAGGTGGCTGGATCCCACATGGCTGACTCTATGGTTCGAGTCCCAGACCCGGACTCTTGAGAAACATTCATGTGCATATGTGCCCACCATCCCAAACAGACAGACAAATGGAAGGAAAGGGATTGTGGTATGACCATCTCCATGGGAGATGCTTTCTCATTTTCTTTCTCTCTCTTATTCTCTCTGTCCATATGCACCCATTGGCAAATTAAAAAAAAAAAAAAAAAAAGAAAGGAAATTCTGACATTTAGAACAACATGGATGAACCTAGAGGACATTGTTTAAAATGAAACAAACCAGACACAGAAAGAAAAATAAAGCACATTCTCTCATATAAGGGGACTTCAGAAAGTTTATGAAAAAATGGATTTATGGGGACCAGCAGTTAGCGTAATGGCTATGTTGCTGGACTCCCACATAGTCGACCGCGGTTCGAGTCCCAGACCCGGTGGCTTAAACTCATGCTGGGCACGTGTGCGTGCGTGCCCAAGATCCCGAGAGGAGAATGGAGGAGAAGGGATTGAGGCGTGGCCATACCCCCGGGGGGTGATTTCTCGCTTTCTGTCTCTCTGTCTCTCTCTGTCTTTCTGGCGAGCACACGCGCCCTATGGCAAAAACCTCTACAAAAAAAAAAAAAAAAATGGATTAAAGTATAAGTTTATTTTGGTGAATAAAAGTAATAAAAGCCACACATAACTTTCCATAATACACATTTCTCCATGGACTTTTTAAGGAACCCCTCACGTACAATCTAAAAATGTTGGTCTCAGCGCAACAGCTGTTATGGTGGTTAAGGTAACTGAATCCCACAGGGCAGACTCCGCAGTTCAAATCCCAGACCTAGCATCTTGAAAAACATGTCAGGCACGTTTGCATGTGTGCCCAAAATTCCAAGAGGAGAATGAGTAAGAAAGGATAGTAGTGTGGCCATTCTCCTGGGGGTTGCTTTCTTACTTTTCCTCTCTCTCCATCAGACACGTGCCCCAGATAGCAAATTTAAAGAAACAAAGCCAACACACAAAAAACCCTGTTGATCTCACAGAAGCAGAGAGCAGGATGCTGTAGTGATTCTCATGGTCTGGGGGAGGGGCAGGCAGGGCTAGGGTGACATTGGTCAAGGATAGAAAAACTTTAGTTAGATGGAAAGTTCAAGAGAGCAATAACGTTGTGACTATAGTAACAATGTATTGTATTCTTAAAAACTGCTCAGAGTAAACTGTTTTCACCACACTAAAGCAAATATATGAGGTAATGCTTGATTTAGCCATTCTATGTGTATATACTTCAAACACGTACACCATAAATCATCATAAATATACACAATTTTTATTCATCAATTAAAAATTAATAACATTTGGGGACCAAGTGGTTGCACAGCGATAAAGCACAACACTCTGCCGGGTCCGTCCCGGGAAGGTTTCTGCTTTAGGTGTAGAGCCCTCCCTGAGGACGTGGGCACACCTGTGCTCAGATGGGCTGGCTGAGGCGGGGGCCATCGTGGCATCAAGACCCTATTGGAAGTGCTGCCTCTCTGCTTCTCTCTTTCTCTCATGGAAGAAATAAATAAACACAATTTTTTTTATCTAAAAAAATAATAAAAGTTAGGTTACATGTTCAAAAAGAAAAAGTATGCATTGCTTCCTTGTGTGTATAACAGAGCACGGTCTTCCTCATTACTGGTGTGATTATCATCATCCACTGTGGGTGATGCCCACCTCAGGGGAGGCAGGGAGGGGTGAGAAGAAGCCACAGGAGACAGGGCTATGCGCCAGGAAAACGCTCTGACATGGCAACCAGGAAACCAGAGCCAGTCTCCAAGAAATGTCTTAACTTTTTTTTTTCTTTTTTGGAGAGGTTTTTGCTATAGGGCACGTGCCCACCAGAAAGACAGAGAGAGAGAGAGACAGAGAGACAGAAAGTGAGAAATCACCCCCTGGGGGGATGGCCACGCTGCAATCCGTTCTCCTCCAGTCTCCTCTCGGGATCTTGGGCACGCATGCACACGCGCCTGGAGTGAGTTTTAAGCCACCGGATCCAGGACGCAAACCGCGGTTGACTACGTGGGAGTCCAGTGACATAGCCATTACGCTAACTGCTGGTTCCCACTTCTTAATTTCTTGATGCTCTGTCTTTGCAACTAGAAAAAGGAAATAATAGTAATTGCTTTGCCAGTCTGCTCTGGTTGTCAGGAAACAATAAATATCAGAATGTTATACTTATAAAAATGTTCACATATGACATAGAACATAAGATCAAAAAGTTTAAATCAAGTGTTAAAAACAGGGAAAATCCAGGGACCAGATGACGTAATGGTTACATCACTAGACTCGCATGTAGTCAACTGTGGTTCAAGTCCCAGACCCGGCAACTTAAAACTCACACCGGGCACAGACATGGATACTGAACTTGAGCTCTGAAATATTATTTTCCTTGACTAAAAATGAAGATTTTCTACTGAAACTTCTCCCTCCAGATTAATATTTGGTGTGAAAGGCACAAATCCAGGCCCATCCTGAGATGGATACCGAACTTGAGCTGTGAAATGTTGCTTTTGTGTGGCGTGCACATGCACTGCAAGGTTTTAATTGTTTTGCTTTTTAAAATTAAAGTATAAAGTTTTTTTATTATCTTTTTTCTTTTTTCTTTCTTCTTGTTTATTTCATTTTTTCTTGTTCTTTCCTCTTCTCTAATTCTTTTCCTTTTTTCTTTATCTTTATCCCTGGGCTGCTCAGCTTCCATGCTCTGAGTGTCTAGACAGGTCCAAGTGAACAGGACCCAAACATCTGATTAGGGTCAGAATATTCCTCTATTCCTACTGAATCTGATGCACAAAGAGTGAAAACGAAACAGAGAGAGGTTGCAGATCACCTCCTGCTGCATGCCTCTGAACACTCAGATTGAACTGCAAGTTAGGAAGAAACAGACCATCCATCAGATGACTAGAAATCACCACAGAATTACAAGAAATATGGAAAAGCAGGAAAATGCCTCTCCTCCATGGGAAAAGAACAACTCTTCTTTATCCACAGATAGTACAATGAAAGTCATGGAAATGTCAGAGAAAGAATTTAGAATATTCATAGTGACAAAGCTAACAGAGATGGAAGAGAAGAGAGACAATGAACTGCAGAAGAGGCAGAAGAAAGGAGCTGATAAGCTCCAGGAGGTGAGGAAATTCTTGCAAGATCTAAAAGAGGAAATAGACACTATAAAAAAGAATCAAATGGACCTGTTAGAGATGAAGGCTATAATAAAGGAAGTCAAAATCTCCCTTGAAAGTATTAAAAGCAGACTAGATCATACAGAAAACTGAATCTCAGATGTAGAAGATAGAATTGCTGGCATAGAAAAATCCACCAAAAAGATGAGAAAATTGTCAAAAAAATGAGAATAATATATGAGAAATACTAGATGCCATCAAACATCCAAACATCTGGATAATTGGTATCCGAGAAGGCAAAGAGACTCTTAAGGGCATTGAAATCCTGCAAGAAAACTTTCCAAACCTAGAGAGGCATTCAAAGATCCAGACCCAATAAATACAAAGGACCCCAAAAAGAATCAACCCAAGAAAATCTTCTCCAAGACACATTATAGCCAAATTGACCAAAACCACAGACAGAGACAAGATACTAAGATCGGCAATACAACAACATCAAGTTACCTACAAAGGATATCCCATCAGTCTAACAGCGGACCTCTCATCGGAAAAAATGGAAATGAAGAAAGAATGGGAAAATATATTCAAAGTGTTAAGGGAAAATCAATTTCAGCCAAGAATACTGTACCCAACAAGATTATCCTTCATATGGGAAGAAAAGACAAGAACATTCTCAGATAAACAAAACCTGAAAGAATTTACCAACACCAGACCAGATCTCCAAGAAGTTCTCAAAGGAGTGTTATACCAGGAAAATTAAATACTGACACACAGAAATAAGAATTCAAAAATTAAGAAAATGGTCAACTTAACCGTAGGGAAAAGTCTGAAGTTAAATATTATATCCCAGAATTTAATTGGGAAGATTAAACCACAACAGAAGATAGATTATGTTAATGAGACTGAACTGGTGAAATAGCATTTTATGACTTTTGACTCAAACATTGTTGATTTTCTTCTAGGCTTTGTTTTCCAGTTTTAAGGAGTTTTTCCCTGTCTTGATCTGCTGATAGGTTCATGTACTTACTATTGGAACAGAATCCTAACCAATTGCCTGGCTTTAAGTTTTAAGCAAAGCATTTCTAAGCATTTCTTTGATTTATTAAAGCTAAAACTGCTTTTCTTGAAATTAAAAAAAAATTTAAAAAATATATTTAATGACCATAGTAAACTGTATAGCATCAGCCAGGTGCTACCATATAATAATTCTACTCAGAGTTTCATGCCTAAAGTCAGACATGTATTCACAGATATGTATATACCAGCTGAAATTTCTGTTGAATGTAGTTAGATTATTTAAGAAATTTTGTGAATCAATAAAATGTGGGGGAAAAAAGGAATGGAAAACAACTGTAGATGCCTGAGATAGTGTGTCAGGAGGGTGGGAAATGGCAGAGAGTGAGAAATAGGGGGATATATATATATATATATATATATATATAAAAAATTAGAAATGGAAAATTATTGATGATAACATGTATGATTAAGCCACTATGCAGTATATTCTGGGAATCACATTTTGTATGCTGTGATGACACTCCATGAATTAATATAAATTAATTAATTAAAAATTAAAATAAAATAAATAAAATAAAATAAAAACTTCACACCGGGTGCATGTGTGTGAGTGCTCAAAATTCTGAGAGGAGAATGGAGGAGAAGGGATTCGGGTATGGCCATACCTCGGGGTGATATCTCACTTTCTGTCTGTCTCTGTCTGGTGAGATTATGTGCCCTATTGAAAACAAAACAAAACGAAACAAAACAAAAAACAAAAAACAACAACAACAACAAAATACTTTAAAAAAATAGAGACAGAGAGAGAGAAAAGTCTGGAAATAGCTTTTCCCAAGATCTCTGTATTTGGTAGACAAAAGGTTTCAAGTCTCTTTTAGGAGGTTTGCAAAAGGGCAAAGTTACCTTATTTCTTTTTCAGTGGTGTTCTCTCTCTTTCTTTCTTTCTTTCTTTCTTTCTTTCTTTCTTTCTTTCTTTCTTTCTTTCTTTTTTTTGGGGGGGAGAGGTTTTTGCTATAGGGCGCGTGCACTTGCCAGAAAGACAGAGAGAGACAGAGAGACATAAAGCGAGAAATCACCCCCTGGGAGGGGATGGCCACACCGCAATCCCTTCTCCTCCATTCTCCTCTCAGGATTTTGGGCACGCATGCACACGCGCCTGGTGTGAGTTTAAACCATCGGATCCAGGACTTGAACCACGGTCAACCACATGAGAGTCTGGTGACATAGCCATTACACCAACTGCTGGTCCTGGGGGGTGGGGTGTTCTCTTTCTGATGGGACCTGAAAAAGAAAGGCATTTGCTAGTAGGAAAAGAGCAGAGACTCCAAGGGGAGCCTTTTTTCGTGATATAGTCATAAAGAATAACAAGGTCATGAAGGAGTATAAGTATACCAAAGCCAAACTCCAAGTTTTAATAAGAAAACAGCTATGAGGATTTCCCATAGGTGACAAGAGCCTCCTGAAAAGGGCTGCAATCTGCTAAACCAAAATGTGGAGGCCAGAGTAAAAGGAGAGAGAGGGAGCACACCTAGATGAGTAGCTTGAGTGTGCACACCCCTGGGACAGAAGGGCGGGGCGGCAGGTCCCAGGTCAAGGCTGATGTGAACACATCACCTCACACTGAAATCTAGGGCTTCCCTCCCCTGCTGTCCGCGGGAGAGGTCTCCCGTGGCTCCTGGCTCTGCTTGATCCTAGCTCCTTGTTAGACCCTGCACAGTCACCTGTGTCCTGTGTCCTGTACCAGACTCTTCTATTTTGGGCTGAGTACAACATGTTTTTCATTTCTTTATTTTTATTGTATTTATTTATTCTTACTTGTTAGTTTGACTAGAGAGAGACAGAGAGAGAGAGAGAGAGAGACAGTGAGAAAGCAAGCTGCCAGGTCCAAGGCTCCAACCATGTTCAACCATGTGGGATTCTAGCTCCTTAACCACCACCCCACCTGCCGCCCACAACCTGTTTTTTGTTTGATTGTTTGTTTTTGTTTTGTTTTGTTTTGTTTTACTCCTCATTAGTAGGACAGGCCTGTAGCACAGTGGTGAAGCTGTGCATCGGGAGCCAGGACCCACACAGCTGATGCTGATCACAGCTTGAACCTTCACTCTGGAGGTTTGTAAAACATGCTGGTCACATTTGCGTGCATGCCCTAATTCCTGAAGGGAAGGGAGAAATGGAGGAAAAGGATTGCACCATGACCACTCCCCACCGGGAGTACTCTCTCATTTTCTCTCTCTGTTAGTGTGTCTCTCTGACCAGCATATACACTCCTGGCAATAAAAATTTTAAAGTTAGTTAAAAAAATATGAAAATTCCTCATGCTTTCTGTTTTTCTCTTTTGAAAAATAAATGCACGGGACCAGCAGTTAGCATAATGCTATGTCTCTGGACTCCCATATAGTAGACCGCAGTTCGAGTCCTGGACCCGGTGGCTTAAACTCACACCAGGCGCGTGTGCGTGCGTGCCCAAAATCCTGAGAGGAGAATGGAGGAGAAGGGATTGCGGTGTGGCCATCCCCTCCCAGGGGGTGATTTCTCGCTTTATGTCTCTCTGTCTGTGCTCGGTTTCCTGCTGTCCTCTCTTCTCTACGCTCTGCGTGCCCAAGATCCAGAGAGAAGAATGGAGGAGAAGGGATTGCAGCGTGATGATCCCCCCTGAGGGGTGATTTCTCACTTTCTGTCTCCCTGTCTCTCTGTGTCTGTCTGGCAAGCGCACGCACCCTATAGCGAAAACCTCTCCAAAAAGAAAAAAAAAAAAAAGAGAGAGAAAAGAAAAGAAATACAGTGAGGGGAGGAACGGGCCTGGGCGGAGAGTGGAGAGGAGCTCTGGGGCTGCCGGAATCAGAGGTGCCTAGTTCGGGCTGACTTACGTCTGGCCAGCTAGAAAATGTTCTATCATGACAGTCCGTCCTAACTCATAGGGCTGAGTAGCTTTCACTCTCAGTCTGACTTAGCTACTACGGGATTCAAACTCTGTAACACGCTCATTGCCCGAGGCAGGGGTTGAGGTGAGAGCAGTCGCGTCTGTGTCTTTACAAAACACCCGTGCTCACCCCTTTGCTTCTCCAGTTTCCACATCTTGTCCAATCTCTGGACCGTCTGGGGCTGGCTGTGGAAGGCCACCGCTTTCTTTCAAAGCGGCACGTGCCACCCGGTGGAGCACAGAAATCCCAGGGGGTGTGGTTTCCGCGGTGCCGAGGGAAAGCTGTCCCCGCTGCTCCAGCAGTCCTGTGGAGCATGGTCTCGCAGCCTTGCCTTTGCAGAAGCCGGTATTTAAAAACCTGGGCAGGTCCATGGCTTAGAAGCCAGAGGGATCTTCTGATCTCTCAGATCCGATTTCTTATTCCAGGAGACGCAGAAGACAGTGCAGGCTGGACGCTCGGCCTGGTCTCGGAAGGACAGACGTGGACCCGAGGCTTCTGACTTTAAATACCGCTATCCTTTGGGGACTTGGGGCTTCTCCAAGACGCTCACAGCCGGAGCCAGAATGGTCACAAGAGGCCTGGGAACAGACGCGAGTCACACAACTGGGAGGCCACTGTGAGACGGCCGCAGCCTCACTGCTCTTTTTGTTTTTCTTACTTTCCGCCTCTCTCTTTCCTCTGTCCTCCCCACTCTTCCTCTATCCTCCTTCCTTCCTTCTTCTGTTTCTCTCTCTTGCCCTCCCTTTTTCCTTTCCTCCTTCAATACCTTTACTACAGGTGGGTTGACTATATTTTGAGTTTTATGGTAAACTCAGCATGCTGGGTGGGCAGAAAACAGTAATAAATGTTCCATGTTTTCCAATGCCTTAATCTAGCTCCTTATTTTTCCTAAAATTATTATGTGCTCAGATAAATGGATTAACTGCCTTGATAAATGGATCATTTACTGTTTTACAGAGATATTCTTGCTATACAATGTGTATGCTTGCCGGAGACACAGAGAGAAAGAAAAAGTGAGGAGTCACCCCCTGGGGGGATAACCACACTGCAATTCCTTCTCCTCCATTCTCCTTTCAGGATTTTGGGCACACGCACACATGTGGCCAGTGTGTTTCAAGTTGCCAGGTCCGGGACTCAAACCACAGTGAGCCATGTGAGAGTCCAGTGCCTTAACCACTTTGTCATCTGCTGGCCCTGAAAAATGGATTTTAGCATGCCATTGGGAGTCAATTAGCAGTTAGGAATACCAAGGATTCAGAAGAAAACACCCATTAAACTCTTGCAATGACACCAAGACATGTGGGCGTAGGACCCGTCCTTGTTCCAAAGAATTACAGCCTATTGGAAGAAACAGAAAATGCAGCTGAAAACCAATGTTTATCGAGAACTGAGCAGTCATTAATTCAGTCAGTAAGCATTAATTGAGCACTTCCTGTGCGCTAGGATCGCTTGTAGGTGCCAGAGATAAAGAGGTGAATGTAAGAGACAAAACCTGTCTGACAGTCTCTGCGGTGTGAGGGACTAGGCATTGTGGAGCTACAACTTTACTGGGTGCTCTCCAGGAACTCTCTCAGCTAGATATTATTGTTCCCAGTGTACACAGGAGAAAATGAAACTCAGAGAGGTTATGTGATCACTGTTCATTAGAAAAAGAGACTGGGTTTCAAACCAATCTGCCTGATTTAAAAACTTTCCATGGGTGGCCTTTTGAGATTAAAGAATTCACAAGAGACACCACAGGGCAAGACAGAATACAGTCAGTGCCAACTGAGAAGAATCCAGATGAGAGAGACCTGGCCGGGGGGCTGGAGCCTGGAGTCTGGGGCCAGAGCTTAGAGAAGAGAGGACAGCAGGAAACCGAGCACATGGAGGTGCAGAGACAGACTCGGGCGGGCCCACTAAGGACAGCCAGTGGAAGGGGCTTAAATGAAATGAACCTTTTTCCCAGCCGAGATTCAGGAAACAGAGCCACAGAGGAGGTCTGAGAAAAACTGTTGTGTGCTGTGAACACCGGAGTTTGTACCACAATTTGGGGACGCAGAGAGAGTGGAAGGGTGGACTGAGATGTGACAGCCAATGCTCTTCCTCCGTTATCACTGAAAGATTTTTACCTTTCCGAGTTACCGTCTCCTTGTCTGTGGAACGGAGGATAATCATGAACGTATCTTTATGACTTCAAGAATAACCAACTAATTAAAAAAAAGGTTAGATTTGTAAATTGCTGGACAAATGGGTCAGCATTTGAATAGGTTTCCACCTGGGCTGTACTTGTTAATACCCATTCAGACCCTTCTCTGAGCGGGTTTGCTGTTCATACACTGGATACTTGCGTATGAAGCCAATAAAACGGGTTGGAGAATGTGAGAAATTTATCTGCTCCATGAAGTCATTGTTTCACAGTTGTCTGAAGCTCCCAGTGGACTCTGAACATCAGATTTTTGTTGCTCTCTGCTTTCCACATTGCTCTTTCCCATGGGGAGATTCTTTTGATATCAGCATGGGGTATATGGAATTCTTTGGGGGGTGAAAGGTGTACTTTCTGTTATAGTAACTTTTTACTTAACCAGTTCGTTTCCATACAAAAACCACGATGATGCAGTAAAGCTCCAAGGGGCATACTAGGTCTGTGCTTTAATTTTCCTCTGGCAGGGCAAAGTCACTGAGCAAACTTTTTGAGCAGCTGGAATCATTAAGGTCACACTAACATTGAAAAAAACGGAAAAAAGGTCCTGACATCAGCATACCCAAAGATCTGAATAATTTTGGGCTGCCTCCAAATTGGAAATCCATTTCTCCGGGCTGTTCACTTCTTCCGTTCTTTCTCCCACACTGGTTTCTGGCACTCCCCATTTTTCTAATGAATCCAATTTTATGTAGATTTTAAAATTCTGTCTGCTATGGTACAAACGGTTCCTACAGTATAACCTTTAGGTCAGTTCTACTAAGTATTATTTTCTCAGTCTCTTCAGGGAAAAACAATCACTTTCTTCTGCCCAGCTCTTGAGTAATCACATCCATTCTCTGATGGAGCTGGCTCTGCACGACTGTCCCAGGGTACCCCGATGGCGGAGATGGCAAGGTCCTTACACGCTCCCTGAGGAAACAGTGACCAGCTCCTACTGATGGGAAGGCAGCCTGGATCAGTCTGATTTCCCCTGAACTTCAGATTGTGACTTGAGCTTTTCGCTAACTAGCCGCAAGACATCCTGGAGTCTGAGGGGTGGGGGGGGGAACCTGCATTTTCACACCCTGAAGCTGGTAACAGTTTTGACTTCAATGCCTTGAGAAGTAGGTGATTTCAATTGCCCTGTTTCCTTTCAGGGGAAAAGGCTTTCTTTGCACCTAAACAATCTTCCGGTGCTTTTGACTGACAAGCATATTGTTATGATTATGACTGGACTGCCTGACTCCTGCAGGGATAGCATTCAAAACTGCCTTAGACTGGCACAAATCAAAATATTCATCAACTTAAACTATGTCAGCGAAAATGGAAAAGCCAAAATTGTAGTGCTTTATATCATGTCAGAAGTCCACGCACACAGCGCAAAACCACTTAACTCTTTCCCTGCCTGGAGAAAGCTCGAGTGCGCTGCACAATTGCAGTATCTGGATAGCTTTTCTAAATTACAGCCACGATAGAAATGCCCATGTTTTCCCTGTATAGCTCCTTTTGATTTCGAAGCTTATTGATTCAATGAAGGCTTCATTCTCCTGAATCATTTCTTCAGCACCCTCCCTGGGATGCCTGTGGTGTGCAGGGCACCGCGCCCGCCTTTGTGGGAAGATGAGCGGCGTTCTCGCACATGATTTGCTGATGGTCTATTAGAAGAGAAGCCCACCCATAAATAGCTCTAAGTGGGCCACGTAAGTGCGGCGGAAGGTGGTGTAGGCCGCCAAGGTAAGGAACAGAGGTGCGGTCATTCGCTCCTCTAAGCGGCTGACTCCCCAGCCTGCAGATGTCAAGTTTTCCTCTCCTCTGCCAGCGGTAGGCGCTTTGCAGTCGTGTGGCTCCTACCCGTCCCTGCCTAGCTCTCGCAGCCACAGTTCACTGCCCCTACCCACGGGGCCCTTTCAGAAAGCCCGGGCCTTCGAATTCAGGCATCACAGTTGGAGGGGTCAACCTCAGCGGTGGGAGGAGGCGCCAACATGTGGGCTCCATCTACAGAGGACAGGAGCACAGTACGGTTGGAGAGCCAGGTCTTCCGGGCTTCCCCAAGGCATGACCCCAGCTCCATCTCTGACCCCAGCCTTTCTAGTGCCTGCTGCTGCATTTTCTCTGGGGAGCAGGGCCTGAGTGGGTTCCATTGCTTACAGCCCAAGGAGCCCTATCAATGCAGAAACGTCGTGAGAAAGGAGGCGGCTCACCTCCGTGTAACGAGGTCGAGAGAGTGGGTCCTAGCTCAGTGCTAGTATTTCCACGTCTTATCCGATGTGTCTCACGTGGCTTCCTGTTACCCTCGACCTCCCCATCTGGGCAGCGAGACCGTGAGTCATTCCCAGCCTCAAGGGAGGGCTGTCACAGCAGAACTGGAGAACAAAGGGAACAAAGCCTTGGCTTTCCAGTTAGAGGCTGAGCTTCAGGCTTCAGACAAGAAAGATCTGGAAGAATATTTGATCAGTTGGAGCCAGCTTTTCCCCTGCCCACATAAGATAAAAATTCCCCTGGCTGGGATACAAGGGCCATTCTAACAGAGCAAGAAGAGTTAGATGCTGTCAAATCCCCAGAAAGTGCCTCTTCTCCCGCCCTCCCTGATAGGCCCTGGTGTGTGTGTGTGTGTGTGTGTGTGTGTGCATGTGTGTGTGTGTGTGTGTGTGTTGGGAGTGCTGAGAACAGGGTGGGGGCGGCTTTATTTCCTGATTGGAACCCAGGAGATGGCAAACCTCGGATCTCCTCAGACAAGCTGCCCGGTACGTCTGGAATGGAAAGCCCCCGTACTGCTCAGTGGGTTCCATGTCCTGGTATGGCGAGGGAGGTGAGTCTGAGAGGGACAGGGGTGCCAGGACGGCAAGTCTGTGGGATCCCACAGTGTGGCCTGTGGTGAAGATGTAACCCCATGGATGAGTCCAATAAACCACCAAGGTCCACACCCGAGACACACCAAGGGCCTCTCAGGGCTCTGTGGAGGAGGCCATCAGAGCCGTGGGGCCTGCAGGGCTCTCGGGAACAGGCATCAGAGCCGCGGGGCCCGCTCTGCTCCTTTCTCTGCCCTGACTCCTCCCCAAAGGGCTCTGAGTAAAAGGTTCAGGGACCCCGTAGGTGAGGCTGTGCCGAGTCCCTGCCACCCACCCTGAGGAGGTAGAAACATCTGATTGTTTCATAGGACATGCGTGAACTCCCGACTCGGAGCGCTGTGGCATACGATCAGCTAATGCCACGTACAAACCACCCCAAGTGCAGCGTCGGAGAACAGCGATCCAGCTGGCTTTCGGCCACAGCCAGGACAGCAGAACCTCCGCCCGGTCCCAGCAGTCGCCAGTGCACAGAAGGGCGAGCAAACCAAATGGCTGCTGCTTCGAGCCACGATCTTTCCACACACAAGGTCTTAATTACGAAGGCGTGATTTATATAGAGTGAGATGGCGTGGCTCAGCTGTATGGTTTTATGTAAGCATCGAGATTTTGGCAAGATTTGGTATCTAGAATTGAGACGCTTTTGAAACAAAAACTTAAAATATGTCTTTGGCTTTGGGAGCAGGCAGCAGGCGGAAGCTGCAAAATCAGTGAGGAAACGACTGTAAACCCGGGAAAAGGCAGCCTGCGCGTTCCAGCAGCGGGACCACAGCACGAGCACCGTCCACGGTAACGTGGAAAACGGAAAATGTGCCACTGCGTTTCCACCAGGGGTTCTCGACCGAGCGCCGAGAGTGTCCTCTGAGTGCTTCTATGTGCTACGTGTGAGGTACCATGGGACAGAGATGCCACATTTTCATTTGTGACTGGAATTCAGAGGCCACGGCGAGGCCCAGACTCACTGGGTTGGAAAACAACTTCCTCAGCCTTGCCAGCTGGTCGATTCTCAAAGGTTAAGAAACAGCCGCAGCATAAATGGCTCCAAGGGAATGAGTGTGAGGCCTTTGGTTAAAACCTCACGCATTTAGGTGATGACCCGAGAGCTCCTCAGTAAGATGGAAGGTCTGCGAGGAGTAGTGGCTGCAGTCGGCTGGGACTGCCATGGCAAAATAGCACACGCTGCAGTGGAAACCACGGAAACGTGTCTCTCACCGTTCCGGAGGCTGACGTCGAAGGTGGGAACCAGCAGGCTCTCTTCCCGGCGTGTGGGGAGTCCTTACACGTGCTGGGGTGCACTCTCTGCTGCCTCTTCTTACGAGGACACCAGTTCCGCGGGATCAAGGCCTCCTGAACAGTAGTTTCCTCCACCCAGGCCCTGTGTGCAGTACGGTGTCTGGGGGTTAGGGCTTCCACGTACGGACTTGGTGTGTGCTGGGGGCGGGCACCATTCAGTCCACCGCAGACACCTTCCCTGCAGCTGCCTGGTATATACAGTCAAGAGAAGTTTTTATTAAAAAATCACTGTAAATGCATCTTTGGGGTTAATGAATGAAGCCTGGTAAAGTCCGAAGAAAACCTATACAGTTTTGAGAGCGTCATGTTGACGGAGGCACCACTGGCTTGAACTGAAAGAGACATGGATGCTCCAGAACGAGAAGAGGCCTCTGGTCGGCCGCGCGCCTGTGGACAGCGAGCAGGCCAGGAGGGCGACTCCGTGCGGAAGTGGCTCATTTCTTTTCTTTTCTTTTTTTTTTTTCCGAGAGGTTTTTGCTATAGGGCGCTCGCCAGACAGAGAGGGAGAGAGACAGAAAGCGAGAAATCACCCCCCAGGGGGGATGGCCACGCCGCAATCCCTTCTCCATTCTCCTCTCGGGATCTTGGGCACGCACGCACACATGCCCGGCATGAGTTTAAGCCACCAGGTCAGGGACGCGAACCGCGGCCGACTACATGGCAGTCCAGCGAAATAGCCATTACGCTAACTGCTGGTCCCTTTGTGGCTCATTTCTTAAGAGAAAGGAAAGACATCTCAGAGTTCATTGTTCAGTGGAAGGTCTGCTAGGAGTAGTGGCTGCAATGAACACTGAACAATGAACTCGGGACCCAGAGAGCAGAACGAGGCCCTGACAACACTCCTGGTCCCCAGAAGAGGGATCCCAGCAACACGTCTGTCCTGGGCTAGATCTAGAACACCTTGCATCGGCTTCCTCTCCTCCTGGGTGAGACAGGAATGCCTGCTAGAGCATCCTGGCACTTTCCCCATGGCGTGCTGAGCTGTGCTGAGCACCCATCACGTCTCACTGCAGCCTAAGGCCACTGGGTGAAAAGGAGCCACGCGGGAGGCTCAGAACAGAGGGGCCTCCCTTCGTCTGGACTTGGTCAGGCAAAGAGCTCTGGACTCCGGGCCTGAAGCCATACTCGACGAGCCCTGGGGAGAGAGGCGAGCACGCCGTGCAACTGGAAAGGGAGGCTTGCAGCAGGAGGCAGACCAGGAAGGTGTTGCAGAGGTGGCCTCGCTCCTCTCATCCCACTGCCCTCCTGCAGGGAGCCTTCCCTGTTTCCTCCTTGACGTGTGGAGTCCATCTCCCACTTGAACCTGGGCGGCTTTCTCTCCTCAGTGGGAACCCCGGAGCCCCTGCCACTCCTGCTGCCATCCTGCTGTGCCAGGACTGTGCTGGATCCAGCCCGAGCTAGCCCCTGGAGGTGAGAGTAAATGGAGACAGAGGCCAGGAGACAGGTACCACCGACAGGCCAGGACCACCCTGCCCAGGAAAGAGGCCAGAGCACTGCCATCACAGGAGCGAGCCCTGCTGGGTCAGGAGGGCTTCCCGCCTGACCCTGCACCATGCTGCTGACCAGGGTCGTGGCAGGTAAAAGTGCACATTAAGACCAAGTTAGGGGTGGTTCGTTCTGCAGTGTAACTACCTGCTGTGTGTGGCTGGAAAGGCAGAGCTACGTGCACTTCCCTAACAGTATGCTGTGCTGGCATCAGGACAGGACAGAACAGGGAGGGGGTAAAACCCAGCGGGGATTACTGAGCCATCAGGGATGCAGTAGGATGTGTTTTCAGGAGAGCCTCAAGCCCTATCCAGACACTCTGCCCCCCAATTCTCTCACAGCCACTTTGACATTTCAAATCTCTTTAGCTGGGGAGTTGAGAGGGACACTACACAAATCTTAAAAATTAGAGTATCAGGACCAGCAGATGGCGTAATGGTTACATTGCTGGACTCCTACATGGCCAGCTGACCGCAGTTTGAGTCCCAGACTCAGCACCTTGAAACTCACCCTGGGTGCATGTGCGTGCATGCCCAAAATCCCGAGAGGAGATTGAAGGAGAAGGGATTGCGGCATGGCCATCCCCCTGGGGGATGGTTTCTCACTTTCTGTCTTTGCGAGTATATGTGCCCTATAGCAAAAATCTCTCTCTAGAATAAATAAATAAATAAATAAAATTTTTTAAAATTAAAGTATTCCATTGCAGTGAACAAGGACACTCTTGAGAGAAGAAACATTCGGACTCAGTTTCCCCAAGGTCTAACTGTCTTCAGTTCTTTTCCTACGAAGCAGAGCAGGTACATGTATGTGTACATACATCTAGCTTAGAGGCAGGGCCTCGCTATTGCCCAGACTAGCCTTGAACTTGTGATCCTCCTACCTCAGCCTCCTGATTATCTGGGACTACTGGCACAGGCACCCAGCTTGCGGACATCAGATTTTACAAGACAACAAGCACTGGTCTCTTGAAAGAGAGGCTGGGCTAAGAGATGCCCTTGTTGGCCCAGACTTTTGCCCAGGACAAGTACAATGCCACTGGGATACTAAGGACTGCAGAAGGCCTGGCGCTCTGGGCTGCCTTCGAAGTACTGAGACCCACGAAGATTTGGAGAGGAATGCAGCAGACACCTGCCTCCTTGCAGGGCTTCTTAGGGCCTCTGCTGGGATGGGGACATTGCTCACTCCCCTCGCGAAGGACTGGTCCCCACCGAGCATGGGTTTACTTGGTCGTACCTCCAAGGTCTTCCCCCTTCCACCAGCAGCACAGTGAACACCCAGACCACATAGCTGGAGCAGGTTCTGGGTCTATGTGGCTCTGGGGCCACATCTACCGGTGATTGCTCAGGAAAATACATGAAGTAAACGGGTCAAAATATGGAAAATGATTCACTGTAGTTGTTTCAGCTATTTCTCACCTTATTTCTGTACAACTGTGACTAATTCTACCAGACGCCAGCTTCATATATAAGACCATGGATTTTCAAATTTGAGTCTGAATTGCTTGGTTTTTGCGTGGCTGCATAAATGAGTAAACAGCCGATACTAGAGAGGTTTCAACTACACAAAGACCGTGTGGCAGGTACACACTTCAGGATGCTGGATACGACTGACGGCCACATGGCCTGTGCACATGGTGGTGTTGCCGCAGCAACTGAAAAAACAGCTCATGAGAGGGCTCCTCAAGCTCCAATGACTCATGTCTTCCCTTTTCTCTCTAACAACAGTGACACTATACATTGCAGGGTTATTATTTCACTTCTCATACAAACCTTTGGCCTGGTGACTTATCCCTTGAGGCACGCTATAATCACTGAGAAATGTTATCCCTGTCACATCTTACTGCTTAATTATGACTCTGTTTTAGGCTCCTAGAGTCATCTGGCTTGGAAAGTCCTCTCTGTGTGATCATGAACAAACCTCCAAGTCGTGCTACCCTGGAGCTCACACTGTCTGTTCTATTTCCGTCTTGTTCTGTCTTAGGCAATAATTTTTGCCCCAAGATTCAACACCACTTTAAATAACTGATGAGCTCTTACACGTATGCAATTGCCACGAGACGACGACGCAGAGCGGGACAGTGCTGCAGTACAGCTCTGCAGCAGTGCACATGGGAAGGCGTGGTTCACGTCCAGGGACCTCCGAGTGTGCGGGCACACAGGTGTGATCTGCACTGGCTGACAACCACAAAAGGACGCTGCCCAGGGTGCTGTGTCTCCAGCTCTGTATTTCTCTTACTCATGGAATAAAAACACTTCACAAAAAACAAAAGATACTACCAACCCTTTGTCTTTCAAGTTCATTCATTCAGTACTTGACGGGGTTTCACACTGATGCAGTCCTATTTTATCTGTGTTATTATTTTGAGAGATTTTTGCTATAGGGCACTTGTGCTCACCAGCAAGACAGAGTCAGAAAGTGAGAAATCAGCCCCTAAGGAGAGAGCCATGCCACAATCCCTCCTCCTCCATTCACCTCTTGAGATTTTGGACATGCACACACATGCTCCAGGTGTTTCGAGCCACAGTTACAGGACTCGATCCATGGTCGACCATGTGGGAGTCCAGCACCTTTACCACTGTGCTACCTGTTGGCCCCAGTGGATTCCTATTTTAAACCAATGACAGGCCAGACCCTCTTCTTTCCAATTCACTCTTGCTCTGGTACTATACTTTTTAAACTCAAAACTCACACATGTTGCCTACTGGTTTTTTGGCTTTTGCTGTTTGGTTTGGTTGTGTATGTTCTGGTTGGTCCTCACGCTGAAGGCGTGGGCGAGTCTTAGGCACATCTAAGAGTTGCAAAAGTGAATAAAGTAACTAAAATCAGGACTGTTCTAAAAATGTGTGACTTCTGCAGTTTGCACCAACGTCTGGTGTTCCAACGCTTGTTTTGCATTGTTATTAAGACATTACGGGGCCAGCAGGTGGCATGGTGGTTGAGGCACTGGACTCCCACAAGGCCAACTGCGGTTTGTGTGCTGGCCCTGCCAGCCTGCCTTCTCACTTTCCCTTTCTCTGGCTCTCTCTGGTTGAATTGAAAAATAGTAAATTAAAAAAAAATCCATTATGTTCTGCATCAGTCTTTATTTATCATTGCATCTTATTCCTTCAATGAGAACATAACCTTCTAAAGGACATAAAGGCATACGCATAGACTTCTTCCATGGCTCTGTCCTTATCGGTAGCTACACTTGTTTGAGCAATTGAGTAAGTAGAGGATAGTGCATTCTCAGGACAGCTGTGTGGGATTAGAAGCTTACAAAGTAGCCTGACACTGGGGTACAGGCAGACTGCAGAACAGAGTCCGGCTTCACCCTCCAGAGAGTAGTTCAAGTCAGGCCTGGGGGAGACATAGACTGAGAAGGGGAGTAATTACCCTGGGCCAGTGGCCCCAGGCCTTGTCTGGCAGACTGAGTTATATCTACCAGGGCCTTTTAGAATGCTGACTTGGCTCCTTAGAAATACAAAACCGAAAACATCATTTATAAAGGTCATTGAGAATGGCCCAGGTCAGAATAGCTGGAGTCCGGTCTGTGCCAGTGCCATGGAAGCGGAAGTATCTGGATACTTAGATAAGCTCCTTGAGAGTACTACGTTGCCAAATGCAAACAAAGGATGAGAGGTTTATGGCTGAGTTCTCACTCTGTAACTCAAGTGCCACTCCAGCAATGAAACATGCTCTAGGAATTCCAATCAGAGATTTTTATCATCTGACTTGGAAACCAGCTGTGCTCATGGAGTACAAAGATTTACCACCTGCAAGCACTGTAATTCCGCGGAATTATGCAGAGGGAAAACTTGAGGAAAATTCAAGGTTTTATTTAAATGCAATGAGAACCAGGCTTTAAAAGCTTCTGCTCCTCTGAAACCCACAAAAAGGGCTCTAATTTAAAGAAGGCAGTGGGGAATCAAGGTGTAAGAACACTTACACTTAGGGATTCAAGTTTACCCAAGTACAAGTAGTGCTTTCAGATAGTTACATATAATTACTGATTGGTAAAGACCATCTTTTAAATAGACAAGTGTGAAAACAGAGTAGCTGGCTCCCAAATTACTCATCTCTTCAGTAAGAACCCTGGGCACCCTCTGCTTTAACTGTCTGAGAAGCAGAAAAGAGAAGCCGAACACTACAGAGGGACAGTGCTACAAAGGGCGGGTAACTCAGGGCAGTCATTCTGAACCCAACGTTCCCTCCGGATACTTAATGGTCACTGTGTTGTGCACTTTTGCAGCAAACCCTCCCAAATGTGTTTTACTTTACAAGCTGTATGATCACGGCTGTCCGGGAAACCAGTGCCCAAAGCCCTCACACCAACAGCACCAACAGCCCATTTCTCATCTGCTTCGCCCCATCAGGCGGGACGCAGCCAAGGCAACGTCACCTCATCACTCATACCATCGCCTCAACAATCAGGCACCACTCTAGGAGAGCCAAGCAAGAGAAAGCTTTTAGAGAGGTTTCCACAACATTCGATAGCCATATCTGCAAGTATTTAAGCATCTCTCTCATACACAATCCAAGTCGGTTATAAAGCAAAAATTTCAGGTGGAGGAATGCAGCAAGCTCCATGGTCTGAGACGTGAGAAAGCGGCAGGAGTCTGGAGCTGCAGGTTCATCAACACTTTAATTTTAAATCGAGCCAGCTGACCAGCCAACAAACTGCCAGTGAGATCTCTGGCCCTCAAATCCCTCATTATAAAGCAAGGTGACTGAATCAAATGATGTCTGAGATCACACCCAACTCATTTCTCCACATACGACTAGTTAGACTGAGATTTAAGATTGTATATAACCAATATTAGATTGTGTTTAACCAATATTATTATATTAATATAATTAACATATTACTATTATTATTATTATTTTTTGGAGAGGTTTTTGCTATAGGGCGCCTGCGCTCGCCAGACAGAGACAGACATAGAGACAGAAAGCGAGAAATCACCCCCCAGGGGGGGTGGTCACGCCGCAATCCCTTCTCCTCCATTCTCCTCTCAGGATCTTGGGCACGCACGCACACGCGTCCAGCGTGAGTTTTAAGCCACCGGGTCCGGACGCGAACCACGGTTGACTACGTGGGAGTCCAGTGACATAGCCATTACGCTAACTGCTGGTTCCCAACATATTACTGTTATGTTTTGGTCAATGAAACTTTTAATTTTATAGTACTATAGAACCTCATTTACTAATTTATTTTCCTTAACAGAAGTTCAAACAGAAGTAAGTAACATGGGCCAGAGGAGCAGCAATGCCATTTGACCTACATGGGAAGGTCCTGGGTTGGGTCCTGAACCTTCCTTGAGTTTACACCTATCAGGTAAGAGCGAGTGTCCCTGAATCCAGCTGGCTGAAACTAGCAGGGGATCGTGGTGCGAAGCCCTGCTGGGATGCCTGGCTCTTTCTCGTGGAAGAAAAGAATTTTTTAAGGTAAAATGAGAGACCATACTATAAATTCATCACACTTGTTTATTTCTTAGAAAAATATTTTGGTCAATGAAACTTTTAATTTTTATGTACATCATTTATAAATAAAAATGCAACTACATATATAAATGCTTCTGTTTTGCGAAGTTGGTAATAGAAAGTCACTCAAATGATAAAACTACAAAGCTCATCCATATTAGGAGATGGCAATACATTCAAACAAACCCATTTTAAAATATAATGTTGCCCTTTCAGGAACTACCATGGATACACTGTCATAGCTGTCCTTACCTTCTTTTATGACTGTTCTTTTTGTTTTTTAAGATTTAAAATACAGTATTTTTTACTTTTAGCATTTCTGATAAATATATAGTAATTGTATGTGACATTCACAGACTGTGGCAAAACTATATTTATTTACACATTCACATATAGCACAATGTAGTGGTCAAGTATCAGCTTGATATCAACTATTAAGTAATAAAAAATAAGCTTTTTAGCTATTTATATGCTTTATGACAGGTTAATTTATGTTTGACATATAAAAATACACATTTACAGATAGCTTTAGAAAGAAAATACATCTTTTTTTTTGACAATCAAAAGTAGCAGTAAGAGGGGCCAGCCGGTGGCATGGTGGTTAAGGTACTGCATTCCCACATGGCCAACTACAGTTTGAGTCCTGGACACAATAGCATGAAAATCATGCCGGACATGTGCACATTCTTGCCCCAAATCCTGAGAATGGAGAAGGGACTGCAGCGTGGTCATACCCCCCTGGGGGGGGTGGTTTCTCACTCTCACTCTTTCTCCAGTGAGCACACGTGCCCTATGTCAAAAACCTAAAAACAAAAAAGCAGCAGTGAGATTTTCTGTATTATTTTCAGCCTCACTTTAGAAATGTTTCAATTACCTAAATTTAAATAATTAGTTGCCTAAAGGGTAGTATTTTAACATTCAAATTACACATACAGTATTAAAATACTACGTATGTACATGTGTGTCAACTATCCAAAACTCAGGTTGTAAACTAAAACCATTTAAAATGGCCAATTGAAAACAAAGGTAGTGTTAGCTTGTTTGTTCTTTACATAAATTGCAATTTCCACATTGTGTTCTGCAATTTTACTGAGCCCAGATACATAATTCAACCTATTTTTGATTTTTCTCTTCCTCTTTTTTCCACACAGGAACTGTGTCTTTTTATTTTATTATAAAATAGAACCTCTATTCTCAATACTTCTCCCAGAAATACTACTGGTCTAAAACACTCTAACCATGTAGCTTTCTTCCATCTTTTAAAGTCACGCACTTTCACCAGTAAAAAGAATAAAGGAACAATCACAATCGAGGGACTAGATCACAATCGAGGTGATGTATCGAGGTGACATGTTCCACAGCCTCACGGCTAAGGGAGCTGGATCCCACAAGGCTGACTGCAGTTCAAGTCTTGGCCCTGGTGGCTTGAACCGTCCCAGGGGTGTGTGTGTACCCCAGGTGCTGACAGGATCGATTACTGGAGAGATTGTGGCATGACCTTGCCTCATGAGGGGTGCTTTCTCCCTCTCCGTCTCCACTGAGCAAACATAGCCTCTGGAGATTTTTTTTAAATCAAGGTGAAACATGTCCCTACATAGAAGATGATCATGTTACCCTACTAAAACTAATTATGGATTCAAAAATTGGCCCTGTTCTAAAGAGCCTTTGTCAGAGATCAGGGTATAATGTCCTGCAGA
Source organism: Tupaia tana (assembly GCA_026018925.1). Taxonomy (NCBI): domain Eukaryota; kingdom Metazoa; phylum Chordata; class Mammalia; order Scandentia; family Tupaiidae; genus Tupaia; species Tupaia tana. The sequence continues at coordinate 97,141,271 of JAKSZU010000007.1, forward strand.
CACAGAGTGAATACCCAATCAGCCAGAGAGAACACTGGCCTTCATGTGGCCAGAGCAGCTGAAACGCCATTAACTTCCCGACTGGGGCCGTGGGTGCTAAGGGGCACGCTGGAACCTGCACGCTGCTCGCTGACCTGTGGGGAAGCAGCGTGTGCCTGAGCTTTCCTGTTCTCTTTGGCAGAGCCCAAGGCCACACTCTCCCCAGCGGGCCGACGTGGCTTCTCCACACGAACCACTTGCTTCCCTGCTTCTTGTTCCCGCAGCAGTTTTTCCACCTCTGCCTCCAGCTCTAGAGTCTCATCGGCTTGTACATCCAGCTGCTGCATCAACTCCTCCAGCTTCTTGGCCTTCCGGAGCTCGTTCTGCTGTATGATCGTACACAGGTGTTCAGTGAGCTGCTCTTTGATCTCAGTCTTGCGCTGCAGATCTAGCTTGGCGCCAACGTACTCTGCCTCGGCCCTGTCAAAGCGCTTCCTGTGAGGACAGATGAAAAGATTGGTCCATTAGTTCTCCGCTGAGGAAGATATCCAACAGGGTCTAGAAATACACTCCAAAATTTGAGGAAAAAAATATCATGAAGAAGTGCATATTAACACTTTACAAACATCTGTCTAAACGTAGGCTATGGTTTCAGAAATGTTCACAACATGGCTATTGGGATTCACCACTGTAACATTCTTCTGTATCATTTCTTCGTTCTAATGTGCTTGAGTGGAGGCAGGCTCAGAGGGTTAACTCAATGGTTTGCAAGCTCCACAGGGGAGAGCCCTGATCTGTAGTGTTTGCCAGGTTATTAGGACCACCATCTCGGCCAATTTCAAGCTATCGATGTGCCATTGCTGAGTGTAGAACTGGGGAGAGACACCAAATCTGATTTTCATGAGTCAGTGCAAGTTAGCTGAAGTGAGTAAATTTATGAGAGGTAAGAACAAGTGATGCAGAAAATCTGCATCTTTGATTAATGGACCAGAAAAAGAAGAAAAATTACGATGGATAAGGGTCTCAAGAGCAGGTGGAGGCAAACCTACGCAGGACAGAGCATATCCAGCACAACAGCACTGGGCAAGGACAAGCAGCAGGCACACGCAGACGGAAACCGGATGACAACTTCTGGCAGGTCTCATGGCCTCAGCGCCCTCAGGCTAGGCCACATGGTTCTGCCGTAAGGAGCTGTCCTGTACTGCCGTATGCGGGTGCTCAACAGCGTCACTGCCTTCCACCCGCTGGCCACCAGTACTATCCCTAGTTCTGAAAACCAGTAATGCTTCTAGACACCAGCGAATGTCACAGAAAGGACAAAACAGTTCTCGGATGAGAATCCCCGGGTTAAGTGGTGCTCATCCTCTCCACTCAGTAGCCACAGACCACTGCCGTACTTTTATCAGGAGATGTTAAATATTTATACATATATAAACTCGAGACAGGTAATGCCAATTACCGGGATAATTTTACGAAAAGCTACCTTTTTCCTTTTATCACATCTACATCCGCTACCTTTTGCCTTTTTCATATAATCTTTCCTTTTTGGAACAAATAGTTTCTTTCTTTCTTGAAAAAAAAAAAAAAAAAAACAAACAAAAAACAAAGGTTGATTCTTCTTTACCAATGAGTTCTTCAACTCCATCCCCCTAACAGAGTTCAAGGCCAAGTTGTCTTATATGCCAGGACTGCCCACATCAACTGAACATAAAAAGCACTTTCGAGTACAAGAATTAGAGCAAAAAGAAATGGATCTACCTTCTAAAGTAGGAGTCTCTGTGTCAAAAGATAGTGCTGTGAGGAATAAAAGTCCTGTCAGAAAACCCAAGGTGCAGGGACCAGCAGTTAGCATAATAACTATGCCGCTGGACTCCCATGTAGTCACCCGCAGTTCGCATCCCAGACCCGGTGGCTTAAAACTCACGCTGGGCACATGTGCGTGTGTGCCCAAGATCCCGAGAGGAGAATGGAGGAGAAGGGATCGCGGCATGGCCATCCCCCCTGGGGGGTGATTTCTCCCTTTCTGTCTCTCTCTGTCTGTCTGGCAAGCACACGCGCCCTATAGCAAAAACCTCTTCAAAAAAAAAAAAAAAAAAAAAGAAAGAAAAGAAAACCCAAGGTGCAGAGCCTTCCTCTGCCACTTACTGTGTGTCAGTTTTGGCAAAGCTTTCTTTAGATGCAAAGAACAAACATTCTGTCAAACAAGATCGGGTTAAAAAAGAAGGGTTTAAGATTTAAGAGGCAATTCCAGGACTGGCTCTGCTGCCTAGTGGTTAAGAAAACGAGCTCCTACATGGCTGACTATGGTTTGAATCCTAGCCCTCGTGATTGAAATACATGCTAGGCACAAATGCATTTGTGCTCGAAATCCCAACAGAGATGGAGAAGACACTGCAGTGTGACCACACCATATTGGGGCAGGGGGTGTTTTCCCCTCACCCTTTCTCCGTCCACTGGCAATTATTTAAAAAAAAAAAAAAAGGAAAAAAAGTTCACAGAATCCAAGTCCATTCTCTTCAGCTTTTCTGCCACCCCACAGCCAAGGTGGCCACCAGCTGTGGCTTGACATCAAACTCACTGAGTGCAGTCTCACTAATCCAGCTCAAAATTCCAGAGGAAAACCCAGCTGTTCCAGCTCATCTTATTAAACAGAGCCCTGAGCACCAGGCCATGCCATGAGCCACTGCTAGGCCTGTAGATGACGGCCGGGAGCTGTGGTCCACCTCTGTGCCAGACGTGCCCCAGGGTCAGCATGAGTATAAACCCAGCCAAGTCCTGCAGGAGGGGCGGAGGCAGGGCCTCACTGAGCCTTGGTCTACCTGTGAGTAAGTGATGTCAACTTGTCTCCTAAGAGTGTTAAGAATTTAACGGTGTAAACAAGACACGTGCCTAGGCTGGTGGGTGCTCAAAAAACAGAACTTCCTCTTCAGAGCACAGAATTAAACCGTACTGCAACACATTAGTCCATGTGTACCTTAAACCAAGGTTATGTAAAATTTAGGAAGCTGGTCTTTATACCTGAAAACTCACATCTCCAGTCTCATTTTCAATAAACTCGTATGTTAGAATTACTGTCCTAAAGTACACTCTGGGTCCCCGGGCCCCTTACTTCCAGGGCCGAGGAATGCTCTCACGTATGCCCCTGCCTGGTGACCTCTCTGCAGGTCCGTGAGCACCGTGCCTCTTCCCTGCTCGAACCTCTTCTCCCTGAGAGGCGAGGAAGGTCAGTAGAGAGCTATGGAAGGCGCTCATGAATATCGAGTTGAAATGAACGTCTGCAAATAGGTCTCTGGGTTTCCACTCATCTTTCACCCTGGACGAGTCACTGAAGATTTTGTGTTTTGTTTATTTATTTAAAGTCTTCTGGCCAGAAATATGCATATATATTATTATACTGAGTGATCTGTGTTTAAAATACTAATTTCACAAATTGTACTACCCACCTGGAGGTCAGGTGGATAATACCAAATCGGAGTATGACGTACTTTTGAAGAGAAAAATAAGAACATTATACATAACACAGACAGACATACAGAACTGGAATTGTAATTATGGAACAGTTTTGTTACTTTAAATGGGCATTAAATGATTTAATGAATAGTATTTAAAGGATTCTAGAAATTGTCTCTTGGTTTTGGCATCCCTCAAACTTTTTAAAAACTCGATCATTAACCTTCCATATACCACAGGGTTCTACGGTCCACTTTCGGTTTTTCAGTTTCTTTTCTGAGTAGTCCTATTTGTACAGATTAACATACCATCATTTTTATTCAAGTCTTTCAAAGAACAATGAGATAATTTACTCATTTTTAAAATAACAAAATAAGGGCCAGCCAGGTGGTATGGTGCTTAAAGTGACTGGATCCCACAGGGCCAACTGTGGGATTCAAGTCCTGGACCCAGAGGCTTGGAAAAAATCATGCAGGGCACATGTGTGTGCCCAAAGTCCTAAGAGAAGAACAGAGAAAAAGAGATTGTGGTGTGGCCATCCCCACTGGGGGATGATTTCTCATTTTCTTGCTCCTGCAAGCACACGTATTCTACAGCAAACAAACAAACAACAGAATAAAACAAGTTCTATTTTACAATGACTAGATGAGACCAATTTTTTTAGGGGTTTTTGCTAAAGGGAGCATGCACTCACCAGAAAGAGAGAGACAGACACAGAGACAAAAAGTGAGAAATCACCCCCCAGGGGGGATGGCCACGCCGCAATCCCTTCTCCTCCATTCTCCTCTCGGGACCTTGGGCACGCACGCACACGGGCCCGGCGTGAGTTTAAGCCACTGGGTCCGGGACTCGAACCACAGTAGACTACATGGAAGTTCAGCAACATAGCCATTACTCCAACTGCTGGTCCTCCAATAGACCTTTTAATAAATCTAAATAAATTATGACATTGTAGAGACATTAGTTTTCCTGTCTTAAAACATTTTTGCCATTTCATCACCCTAAGGATTTCATTACTCGATTATTACCATTTTTGCTCTCAAAATTAAAATGACAAAAAATTTAAACGATGCAATGATCTGAATGGATGACAAAATAATAAAACAAATTTCATCATTTGTTTCCTTACTATTTTGTCCAAAGTATTATGTTACCTCAGAGAGGGACAGAAGACTAGAAATACCATCTCTGTAACCTTCAGTTTTCCATTGGACAAGTTGAGAACTAGTATTTTTTTCACTTTCTGCCCATGTTGGCAAAATAGTAAAAAACTGACAGAGGAAGACATTTAGCCAATATTAGACAAATCCCAAGAGGAACGCTGTGGTAAGCTAAAAACAGCCTCCCAGAGATAAACGCTTCCTGACCCTCGGAACCTGTGCACACTACTTCACGTGAAAGAGTAACAATTACCATATTTAGCAAGGACAAGGCTAAAGTCGAGGCTTCTGAGGAGTTAATTCTGGGTTACCAGGTGGGCCCTATGTGTAAACACATGGCTCCTCGCAGGAGCCAGGCAGAGAAGTCCACAGAAAGGCAAAGCAGCAGCACAGCCACCAGAGGCAGGAAGAGACAAGGAGCGGGTAAGGAAAGACGACCCTGCCCACCCCCGGACTGGACGTCTCCTCTCAGAAATGGGAAGAAAAAGTTTCTATTGTTTTAAGTCCCCCCCAGTGTACAGACATTTGTTTTGTCTAGAAACTAATGAAGAGACTCTGGAGTGTAGACGGTGAGGCAATGACAGGTAAAATCTCAGACCAACGGTCTTCAGACACATCCTCGGTGAACTTCCTGCAACTCGACACAGCAGGTGTAAGGCTGGAAAGGAAACAGGACAGTCTCTCACAGTTCATTTCGACAGGAAGGACGCGACCACCCAGTATCATGCAGGTACCTGGCCATGCCATTGCCATAAGTAACCACATTCTCAGCTGCTCCTGATGTCTGTGAGTCAGACACCTCTTGACAAACAGGTTTACTATGCTCATCCTTACTAGAATCTTTAAAGTTGTTTTCACAACCCGTATTTTTCTTCCTTCATAAGGAAGTAAATGATTTTAAAATAACTGCCTGTGCATATGTGTGTGTGCGCGTTTGCGTGTGTGCATATGTGTGCGTGTGTGTGCGCGAGCGCGCATGCATGCGTGTTTATGGGTGGCTATTAAAAGATGGCAAATGCTAATTATCGTTCCTGTTGTAGGAGGCTTCGAGAAACTGCTCCACGGGGAACACCCCAGCAGGGGCCGGCAGGCTGCGGGGCACACGGCGTGCTGCAGCCTGGGTTGGTGCGGCAGCAGACACGCAAAGGGGCCCACTCAGAGCGCTGCCCCCAGAGGTGCTCCTAACACGCTCCACAGAAGCCCACTGTAAAGCAAGGTCTGCCCATTCACTGTCCAAGAACCTTTTGTGGACAAAGTACTGTATCAATACCAAAACTTTTTTTATTAAAAATGAACGAGCGGGGGCCAGCATGTGGTGTAGTGGTTAAGGTGCTGGACTCCCATTCAACCACACAGTTCGAGTCCCAGACCCAGCAGCTTGAAACTCACACTGGGTACATGTGCGTGCATGCTCAAACTCCCAAGAGGAGAATGGAGGAGGGACTGTGGCGTGGCCACCCTCCATGGGGGTAGTTTCTCACTTTCTCTCTCTGTCTCTCGGTGTCTCCAGCGAGCATACACACACCCTATAGCAAAAATCTCTCTAAAATGGAGGAGGAATTGTGTGACCATCCCCTCTAGTAGGTGTTTTCTCACGTGGTCCCCCTCGTCTGGCAAGTGCACACACCCTCCAGCAAATTAAAAACCAAATAAATCAAACATAATCAGATTATTTTCCTGTTAAAGTTCCTAGTACTATATCTTATAATATGAATTAATCATATAAAAGGCTACAGAAAGCATAAAATACCCTCTGGCAAACATACGTTATCATCAAATGTGCTAAAAATCAAGGCTCAGTTAACCTTGCTTACTTCCTTAACGACTTTATCATAAAAATCTGGAACCTCTAGGTATCAACTACTGATGTCATTAATTCAGGCAGTTAATTAATAAAGACAACCCATTAAGCCTAATAGCATTCGGTCAAACAACAATTACAGAAATCACTGGGACAACCACAAACCTCCTTCTTAAACACTAAACAGTGAATTAAAACCACAATCAAGCATTTCCGCTTTATTAAATCATTGCATAAACATTCTGATGTTGTGGTCTACCCTGAACTAATGAGGCATTCTGATGATTTCTAGTGTTACAGAGCAAGATGCAGAACTGAGTCATTAACACAGCATTCCCTTGTGAAAACAGACAAGCTAGGATGATTAAAGCAATGTTGAAAGGCCTGAAAACCCTGAAATTGGACATAATTTTTTGCCCTTTTATCTGTTTGCAAAGTCCAAGTAATTCTTTACATGTGTCAGCTTATTTTAAAAATATTCTGATTTTTTTCTCTTTAAAAAAATGCCAATGGTCCAAACCAAGAGAAAATATGATATCAAGCTATTCTGAACAAAATGTAATTGAAAGGGAAAAATTTCGAGTTTCCAAGACTCAGTGAGTGGTGGAACTATCAGGTGTCATGGTGGTTAAGGTTCTGGACTCCCACATGGCTGATCATGGTTTGAGACCCGGACTTGGTGGCTTGAAACTCACACTGGTTATGTGTGTGTGCGTGCCCAAAATCCTAAGAGGAGAATGGAAAAGGGGGTGATTTTTCTTTGTTATAGGCGTGTACTCGCTGGAGAGAGACAGAGAAATAGAATGCGAGAAATCACCCTCCAAGGGAGGATGGCCACATTATAATCTTCTCCTCTCAGGATTTTGGTCATGCATGCACACACATCCAGCATGAGCTTTAAGTCACCAGGTCCAGTATTCAAACTATAGTCCACTACCTGGAAGTCCAGCAACGTAACTATTATGCCATCTGCTGGTCCCATGATTTCTCACTTTCTATCTCTCTGTCTCTCCAACAAGTATATGTGTCCTATGCCAAAAATCTCTCTCTCAAAAAAAAAAAAAAAAAGACTCAGTGAGTCTTAAAATGGCTTCAATCCATAAGGACCATATTGGATAATCAAAATTATTTTCTCTTTATTTAGGACAGTGAAATGAGAACAAGAGCTGAGAGACTGCGAGGAGAGGGTGATGAACACCCTCCACAGGTTCTGGTCAAGCTGCCATCCTGTCCTCCAGCCCTTCAACCTGTCAAGACCTTGGGCAGGAGCATGTACACACAGAGGATTTTAGGTTGACTGGGACAGACATACGAACCACGGTCACCATCTGGGATCCAGCTTCCTCGAAGCCACGCATTAGTGCTATGCCACAGTGCAGGCCCTGATACTTAAAAATTTAATGAACCAAGAACAGACTTGTGTTATAATAGTCAAGTTCTGGGTGTAAGTCATTCAGGTATTTACTTTGCTAGACTCTGAAAATTTTAAGTGTCTCAAATATTAAATAGCTGATGGTTTAACAGGGAAGACTGAACTGTAAATACATAATGTAAGAAATGCTGTAACAGCATGTGAACAAAGTTACCTGACAGGGCAGGGTAGAAGACTTCACAGAAAAGGAGACACATGAAGGAACCCATCAGAGAAATACATACAGCACCCACGCGGTAGTTAAGAGGCTTAAATGATAAAGTACATAAAAGGTCCTGGCCCAGCTGGCAGTAAACATTAATTAAACTAGACTTCTATTCCAAGTTCAATTCCCCAACTTACTGAGCACACGAGTAGTCGAGGCTGGCCTGATCAATCCGGTTCCGGAGGATTCCAATGTCGGCCGACACCATGTCATCCAAAGCCTGAAGCTCCTTCTGGATCCGCTTTAGTTTCATGGTCTCCGCCTGAGTTCTTTTAGATCTATAAGTCAGGGACACAAGTGGGAAAATAACACCTTTTAAAACCATGCACCATATGCAATATAAGTGATAAGGCAAAATATGATGTGTATTGTTTTCAAAACTTAGAAAAAAATAAAAATACTGAAATCAACGCTGGTCACATTTTGATACATCTTTAAGACTGCACTACAGTTCTTTTTCCCCTTACTTCCCTTATTTTCCTCAATTTTCTCTTAGCACCGAGTATTTTCACAAACAAGGTAAAAAGTGAGACTTAGGAAGAAAAACGTGCTTGTGGATCTATATTCATTCTGTAAAGAGAATGAACAAGTACTAAAACAATATACTTGCATCCCTTTACATACTGGGTCTTTCCAATGACCCCATAGAATCATCCAGCACGGCATTCCAGATTCCTCATCTTAACTTATTCTTGGTAAGCCCATTTTCATCTACCTGACACCCACCTGACTTCAAGAACAGATGTGAGCATTAAACACTCTTAAAATGTCTACCAACATCCACTGTATTCGATTTTTTTTTTAATTTTTAAAATTTATTTTACATTCTTTCCCTGAACATCATCACAGCAGACAAGATGTGATTTCCAATCCAGAATACACTGTATAGAGGGTTATAGAGGGTTAATCAAACAAGTTGTCATCAACAAGTGATTTTCCTTTTCTTGTTTCTTGTGTATGTATGTATGTAGGTGTATATGTGTGTATGTATGTGTGTATGTGTGTATGTATGTATGTGTGTATGTATATATGTGTATATATGTATGTATGTATGTGTGTATGTGTATATGTATATATGTGTATATGTGTATATGTGTGTATGTGTATGTGTATATGTGTATGTGTGTATGTATGTATGTGTGTATGTGTATATGTATATATGTGTATATGTGTATGTGTATATGTGTGTATGTGTATATGTATATATGTGTATATGTGTATGTGTATATGTATATATGTGTATATGTGTATATGTGTGTATGTGTATGTGTGTGTGCATGTGTATATGTGTATGCATGTATGTGTATACGTGTATGTATGTGTGTATGTGTATATGTGTATGTATGCACGCATGTGTATGTGTATATGTGTATGTATGTGTGTATGTGTATGTATGTAGGTATGTGTGTATGTGTATGTATGTGTATGTATGTGTATGTATGTGTATGTATGCATGTGCATGTATGTGTGTGTATATATGTGTATGTATATGTGTGTATGTGTATGTATGTGTATATGTATACTTCCCCATTTCTCCTCTTCTGCCATTTCCTACTTTCCTCCCACACTTTCTCTGGGATCTCCAGCTGCTTTCCATTCCTTTCCATTCCATTCCTATAAAGTAGCACCTAGCTGAAGCTATATAGCTTACTGTAGCCATTAAATAGGTACTTTTTAATATATATTTTTTAATGTTACGAAGACAGTTTTAGCTTTAATAAATCAAAATTTAAAAAAATGTTAAGAGAACTTTGTTTAAGACTTAAAGCCAGGAAACAGGTTAGGATTCTGTTCAAATAGTAGGTACATGGACCTGTCAACAACTCAAGAAAAGACAAAAATCCTTAACTCTGTATAACAAAGCCTAGAAGAACATCAGTAATATTTTAGTTAAAAGTCAAAATTTTTTTTTTTTTGAGAGGTTTTTGCTATAAGGGCGCATGCGCTCACCAAACAGACAGAGAGAGACAGAGAGCGAGAAATCACCCCCTGGGGGGGATGGCTATGCCACAATTCCTTCTCCTCCATTCTCCTCTTGGGATCTTGGGCACGCACGCACGCACACGTGCCCAGCGTGAGTTTAAGCCACTGGGTCTGGGACTCGAACTGCGGTCAACTATGTGGGAGTCCAGAGACACAGCCATTACGCTAACTGCTGGTCCCAAAAGTCATAAAATTCTATTTCACCAGTACATACTCATGTACCTCATCTATCTTCTGTTGTGGTGCAATCTTACCACTTAAATTCTGGACGATAACGTTCAACTCTGGACTTGTCCCTACCATTAAGCTGCCATTTTTTTAGTTGGTTTTGAACTTTTATTTCTGTGTGTTTGACTTTATGGTTTTCCTGAGATAGCATTCCCTTCAGAACTTCTTGGAGAACTGGTCTGGTGTTGGTAAATTCTTTCAGGTTTTGTTTACCTGAAAATGTTGTGTTATCTTCCCATATGAAGAGTAATCTTGAGAAGATTCCGCATGGATACTGGGAACTAGATATTTCAGGGGACAGGAGAAATGAAGATTTTCTACTCATAATTCAGCCTCCAGCAAGCAAAGCTAGTGTGCGATCACAACAGAACAGCAAACAGATTCTAGAACACCTCTGTCTGCTTGCTCCTGAACATTGAGGCTTAACTTCAAGAATTTAAAAGAAACATACCATCCATCAGATGACAAGAAATCACCGTCGGATCACGAGAAATATGGGAGAACGAGAAAATACCTCTCCTCCAATGGAAAAGAGTAACTCTCCTTCATCCACAAGCAGTTCGGTGAAAGTCATGGAAATGTCTGATAAGGAATTTAGAACATTCGTAATGTCGAAGCTAACAGAGATGGAAGAAAAGAGAGATAATGAACTGCTAAAGAGAAAGGAGAAAGAAGTTGCCGAGTTCCAGGAGATGAGGAAATTCTTGCAAGATCTAAAAGAGGAATTACACACTTTACAAAAGACTCAAACGGAACTGCTAGAGATGAAGGCTATAGTACAAGAAGTCAAAATCTCCCTTGAAAGTATTAAAAGCAGACTAGATCATTCAGAAAATAGAATCTCATATGTAGAAGAGAAAATGGCTGGCTTAGAAAAATCCACCACGAAGACTGAGAAAATGGCCCAAAAATTTGAGAATGATATGCGAGAAGTATTGGATACCATCAAACGTCCAAATATCCGGATAACTGGCATTCCAGAAGGTGAAGAGACCCCTAAGGGCATTGATAATCTATTCCATGAAATCCTACAAGAAAACTTTCCAAACCTAGAGAGGCATTTGAAGATCCAGTCCCAGAAAATACAAAGGACACCAAATAAAATCAACCCAAGAAGATCTTCTCCAAGACACATTATAGCCAGGTTGACCAAAACCGCAGACAAAGACAAGATACTAAGATTGGCAAGAGAGAAACATCAAGTTACCTACAAAGGACATCCCATCAGGCTAACAGCAGATCTCTCATCGGAAACAATGCGAGCGAGGAGAGAATGGGAAAATATATTCAAAGTATTACGAGAGAAGCAATTTCAGCCAAGAATACTGTACCCGGCAAGATTATCTTTCAGGTGGGAAGAAAAGACAAGAACATTCTCAGATAAACAAAACCTGAAAGAATTTACCAGCACCAGACCAGATCTCCAAGAAGTTCTCAAGGGTGTGTTGTATCAAGAAAATTAAACACAGACACATGGAAATAAGAGTCCAAAAACTATGAAAGTGGCCAACTTAATCATAGGGACAAGTCTGGAGTTGAATATTATATCCCAGAATTTAATCAGGAAAATTGAACCAGAACAGAAGATAAAAGTACATGAGACTGATAGGTTCATACACCTACCATTTGAACAGAATCCTAACTTGTTTCCTGGCTTTAAGCAAAGTTCCTTGACACTTTTTTGAGTTAAGTCAAAACTGGTTTTCTTAGTAGTAATGAGTGAACTCACCATTGAAAGCAGTTAGATTATGTAGGAAATTGTGTGATCAATGCAACGTGGGTGGGAAGGGAATGAAGGACAATTGTAGAACCGGAGGTGGTGTGAGAGGAGGGTGGGAAGGGACAGAGGGTCAGAAAGAGGGGTGGAAGTAATTCTAGGAACTAGTAATGGAAAATTTTTTGTAATGTGCATGATTGTGTCACTATGCAGTGTGTACTGGATGGGAGATTGCATTTTGTATGCTGTGATGAAGCTTAGGGAAGGAATGTAAATTGAGTTACAAAAAAAAAAAAAAGTTTCAGAAAAAAAATATATATCTATTCAATGACTGTAGTAGGATATGTAGCCACAACTAGGTGCTACTTTATAGGATGCATAAAGTAAGACTTGTGTTCATGGAAATGTGTGTATCACCTGTGTTTGCTACGAGGGTACTTGGATTGATTGGGGTCTTTGGCGATACAATAAAATGTGAGGAGAAAACAGTATAGAAAGCAAACATAGATACCAGAGACAGTGTGGGAGGAGAGTGGGAGATGGGAGGGGGTAGGAGATAGGGAATCAAGGATGGGGGGGGGAAGCAAAACATACAGAAGACAAGAAATGGAAGATCATTTGCTGACAATAACATGTTTGTTGATGTGCTTGATTGAGACAATATATAGTGTACTTTGGATGGAAAATCTCATTTTGTATGCTGTAATGATGTTCAGTGAATGAATGCAAATAAATAAATTGAAAAAATAATAATAATAATAAAAAGAGTAATCTTGTCAGATACAGTCTTCTTGGTTGAAATTGTTTTTTACTCAACACTTTGAGTATATTTTCCCATTTTTTTCCTTGCTCACATTGTTTCTGATGAGAAGTCTACTTGGTAGAAACCTGACATTTCTCTCTTGCCAATCTTATTATCTTGTTTCTGTGGGTTTTTTTTTTGTTTTTTTTTTTTAGGTTTTTGCTATAAGGCGTGTGCACTCACCAGAAAGAGAGACAGACAGAAAGACAAAAGGAGAGAAATGGGGGGATGGCCACACCGCAATCCCTTCTCCTCCATTCTTTTCTTGGGATCTTGGACACACATGCACAAGGGCCCAGCGTGAGTTTAAGCCACCAGGTCCAGGAATCAAACCACGGTAGACTACATGGGAGTCCAGCGACATAGCCATTATGCCAACTGCTGGTCCTATCTGTGGTTTTGGTCAATCTGGCTATAATGTGTCTTGGAGAAGATCTTCTTGGATTGATTCTATTTGGAGTCCTTTGTATTTCTTGGGTCTGGATCTTTGAATGCTTCTCTAGGTTTGGAAAGTTTTCTTGCAGGATTTCATGGAATAGATTATCAATGCCCTTATTAGTCTCTTCACCTACTGGGATACCGATTATTGGAATGTTTCAACATTTAATGGTATCTACTATTTCTCGTATGTTATTCTCAGTTCTGGGGGCTACTTTTTCAGTCTTTGTGGTGGATTTTTCTAGTCCAGTCATTCTGCTTTTCTACATCTGAGACTCAATTTTCTGTATGATCTAGTCTACTTTTAATACTTTCAAGGGAGGTTTTGACTTTCTGTATTATAGCCTTCATTGCTAACAACTTTATCTGATTCTTTTTTACAGTGTGTAATTCCTCTTTCAGATCTCAAAAGAACTTCCTCACCCCTAGAACTCGTCAGCCCTTTTCTCCGGCCTCTTCTGAAGTCTACTGTCTCTCTTCTCTTCCATCTCTGTTAGCTTTGTCACTATGAATATTCTAAATTCTTTATCTGACATATCCATGAGTTCCATTGTACTGTCTGTGGATAAAGAGGAGTTATTTTTTTCCCTTAGGGGAGAGGTATTTTCTTGGTTTCTTAGGTTTCTTGTGTCTTTGCTTGTGATTTCTTGTCATCTGATGGGTTATTCATTTCTTCCTAATTTCTAGAAGTTCAATCAGAGCATTCAGACAAATGTTGGAGGAGGTGATCTGCTAACTCTTGACATTCTGTTTTTCTCCAGGAGGCTCTACCAGAGTGAATTCTTCGCAGAAAATCTTCACTTCTCTTATTCCTTGAAAGTACTAGTTCTCAGTTCCCATGGAGGACTCAGTCATCTTCTCCACTGTATTTGGTTTTAATTTGTTTACGACCCATTTCCCCAAGCTGTTCTTGTTCTCTGGGCAAAATTACAGATCTTCAAAATTCTGTGTGGGACTCAAAATCAAAATATTCTTTTCTCATTTTAGAGAAGCTCCAACTCTTCTTTTCTCTGTCCCCTCACCACACAAGTGCGCCATGTGCTTAAGAAACAGACTATGCAAGTGCAAAGGTAAATCTTTAGCCATGTTTCCGCTCATTTGCAAGTTTCACACATTTTCCAGGGAGAATTCTCCCCACGTAAAACCACTGGATTGTAACCTACATTCTCCTGTTTCTTGCACCCTTCTTTCTGCCTGCAAAAGTTAACTCACTTAACAACATGATTTTTTATTCTGAGTACTTTATTGTACATTTATTCATGACTTAATGAGGTTGTAGTTCTTAACATTTCTGGCTCTATCAGTTGCTGTCTTAAAACTGAAGCACTTAGAGAAGTAGTATTCAACCTATAAATCTTTTTGTAAAATCCCAAGTAAACAGCCTCCCTACTTCTTTCAAATTGACTATAAAAATGTTTTCTATTTTAATTTTACTTTATAATTTTTTCTTTTCATTTAATTGTACATCTTTGTGGAGTGCAATATGTTTTTTTTTCTTTCTTTCTTTCTTTTTTTTTTCCTTTTTTTCTTTTTCTGGAGAGGTTTTTGCTATAGGGTGAGTGCACTCGCCAGACAGAGACAGACAGAAAGTGAAAAATCACCCCCCAGGGGGGGATGGCCATGCCGCAATCCCTTCTCCTCCGTTCTCCTCTCGGGATCTTGGGCATGCACGCACATGCGCCCGGCGTGAGTTTTAAGCCACCAGGTCCAGGCCACGAACCGCGGTTGACTACGTGGGAGTCCAGCGACATAGCCTTTACGCTAACTGCTGGTCCCAAGTGGAATATGGTTTTCGAAATATGAATATGGTACATAAAAATCAAGTCAAGGATATTACCACATTCATTATCTTCAAGAAAGAACACAGTATAATGTTGTACACCTTTGATTTCTTTTCTGCTAGGGTTTTTTTTTTTTTTTAATTTTTTGGCGTTACATATATAAAATCGGCAATGCCCTTCTTTTTCACTCTGTTGTGCTATACTGTTCCACAACCTATTTGCCTTCTTTTTTTTTTTTTTGGAGAGGTTTTTGCTATGGGGCGCGTGCGCTCGCCAGACAGAGAGAGATAGAGAGACAGAATGGAGAAATCACCCCCCATGGGGGATGGCCACACGGCAATCCCTTCTCCTCCATTCTCCTCTCGGGATCTTGGGCATGCACGCACACACACGCGCCCGGCGTGAGTTTTAAGCCACTGGGTCCGGGACGCGAACCATGGTTGACTACGTGGGAGTCCAGCAACATAGCCATTACGCTAACTGCTGGTCCCCTCTATTTGCCTTCTTTATATGCATTCTTGGCCTGGTGTTTTTTCCTAATCACTTGCAGGGCAGGAGGGAAAAAAAAAAAAACAAGGATACCACTATTTAATTTTTTTCCTCCCCCTTGAAACATAGTAAATTATTTTTTTGCCACATCAAGATCAAGGTATACCAGTAGAAGAAAAAAATCATTTTCCAATATACAGATTTCTCCATCAGACAAAATCTAAAATGCTTAGCCCACCTGCCTTCTTCCTCTATTTCGCCCTACAAACACTCTAATATTGAGCAATTTCCTTTGCCAGACTTTCCTGGAGGTCTAAAAAGAAAATGCCACTGAACACTTGGTTGCTTGCACTTGGTTTTCGTGATTCTCATACACTGCTTTACTGACCAAGCCTAGTTTCCTAAGGCCACAGGAGATCTGAAACCATGAACCAGAAAGGCAACAAGACAGGATGGGGAAAGAGTGGCTCAAATGGGCGCCATGCTGTTGGACACTGGCCCAATGCAGTGAATGACAAGGGCTCACCAATAAGCTGACATGGGAGGTGAGCAAAAGCTGAATCACACATATTACACACAATGGAGACCCCGAGTCACCAGTGACAGCTCAGAGCTTAGAGCACAGTGTCTTCCACTGGGGACAGGGAAATGATTTAAGAAAAATGCCCATAAGAAACACAACTAAGATCTGTGTGAGTATAAGTCACTTATAGGAGATTACCCAATTCCTCTACATATCAGACAAGTAAGGCCTTCTGATACCAAAATGAAAACCAACATTTGTTAATTTTTAAATACTGACACTGTTCTCTTATGAACATGCAGATGGTTAAAACTGAAAATTCTGACACCACTACTTATTTTTTATTTATTTATTTTTTTGTTGTAGGGTGCATATGCTCACCAGAGAGATGAGAGAGACTGAGAAAGCATGGAATGACCATGGGGAATGACCATGCTGCAGTCCTATCTCCATTCTTTTCTCAGAATTTAGATGCATATAGGCATGTACACGCACCTGGCGTGTTTCTCAAGCTGCCAGGTCCAGGAATTGAACCACCCAGTTGGCCCTATGGGATCCATCTGCCTTAACCACTGCACACCTGGCTGGCCCCCAGCCCTTAAAATTTTAAAAGTCAACTGCATTTATAAATTGAAAATGAGCAGTGCTTAAAGTCACCCTTAATTGGGACTAGCAGATGGTGTAATGATTATGTTGCTGGATTCCTACGTAGTTGGCTACGGTTTAAGTCCCGGATCTGGCGGCTTAAAATCTACGCTGGGCGCGTGTATTTGTGTGCCCAAAATCCCAAGAGAATGAAGGAGAAGGAACTGCGGTGTGGCCATCCCCCTCAGGAAGTGGGTTATTTCTCACTTTCTGGCTATTTCTTGCTCCAGTAAGTGCACGTGCCCTATAGCAAAAACTCTGTCAAAAATAAATAAATAAAAATAAAGTCAATTGAAACTAAAATTCCAGTATCACTTATAAAGCATAATTTGCTTAGTTAGCCTTGAAAGTAATGGTTGTAGTGAAAATATCTGATTCTTAGAACAGACAAGGGAAAATAAACACAAAACATGACAGAAATGAGTGAAGGGTACAGACAGGTTCTTCTGGCTCAGGTGCCTCACCTTTCTGCAATAGCTTTAGCCAGAAGGGCTTTCTTACGTTTATTTTTCTCTTCCATTAGCCGCTGTTCTTGTTGGAGGACTTCCCAACGAGACTTCTCTTGCCTAGGCAGCAAAAAAAAAGTATAAAAATGAGACTATGAGGCTGCTACCCTATCCACGGCTTACCAGCCTCAGGCCCTGAAGTACAAAGTTTCATCTAGCAGACTGTGTGCTTTTCTTCACAAGGCCCTTACATGAACCAACTTCTGCTCATGCTGGTTTACTAGGAGCAAAGGCAGTGACTGGCAATAAAGAGGCTCACAGAACAGGTCTGCAAAATCCACCCTCTGTATGTACCCAGGACCCACAAAGTGGCAGTTGGTGTGCTGTAGCATTTTTTTAAGAAATCCAACAGAATCTGTGTATTTAGTTACGTACTACATGCAAAATAAATTGCTCACAGTATACATTTTAGAGTTTTCTTTACAAAAACCTCCATGCACTTAAACATATTGAAGGCAAAAACCAATGTTTATTTCATACTTTTTCCAATTTGCTCACTTTTTTCAAATTTGAACATTTTTTTTTTTTTTCTTTTTTTGGAGAGGTTTTTGCTATAGGGCACGTGCGCTCGCCAGACAGACAGAGAGAGACAGAGAGATAGAAAGCAGGAAATCACCCCCCAGGGGGGATGGCCACGCCGCAATCCCTTCTCCTCCATTCTCCTCTCGGGATCCTGGGCACGCACGCACACGCGCCCGGCGTGAGTTTAAGCCGCCAGGTCCGGGACTCGAACCGCGGTCGACTACGTGGGAGTCCAGCGACATAGCCATTACGCTAACTGCTGGTCCCAAATTTGAACATTTTTTTAAAAGAATAAAACACTATGAGCTAAGATTTGAAAGCTGGGACAAAAGAAACTTCATGTCTACTACTGTAGGCACCTTCTCCCAGGTGCCTTGGTCCAGCCTGGCCCCCATGCTCCTGGATGGTCTGCCACACTGATGCCTGGAATGTCTCTGTTATTCTGATGGGGGCATCTCCCTTGAGGGCCATGGAGGTGTCCTACACCAAGTTCTTCCTTCCTTTTAAAATTCCCTACTGTTCTCTGGTCTACACTTTGCCTCTCCCAGAGACATGGGTCCATCTCTGAGTTCTCTATGACTCAGCTTTCCCTTCTTCTTGTCATAACCTCGGAATTTCTCTTGATACTTAGATTACATGTCTTCTATGAAAATTATCTTAAGTTTATAAAAGAGTAATAATTTTTTAAATAATATCTAATCTAAATTGTCTAGCTTAATTTTAAACTCCGTTTCTCCCTGCCTTATCTCAGGCCTTTGCTGGTTAACTACACTTATGGACATTTAATGCTTAAAGACATTTAAATTTATGCACTTCTTCAATGTTGGTTTCATAATTCATGTGGTTCACCATGTCCTGTCAAAATGATTTCTTAGTTGTAAACCCTTGGTGGGCAGGAAACACTTTAAACTTACGACACAAAACCTGGACCAGCAGAGATCAGAAAACTATCTATGATTAGGAAAAAAATAACATAAGCTATTAAATAAGAATTTCTAAGAACTCACAGGACAGTATAGAATAGTAATTTCCACAAAAATGTGGTTTAATTGTGCAGACTGCTTTTTTTTCTTTTAACTGCCAGAAGGCATGTATGCTCACCAGAGGGAGAGAACACCCCTTAATGGGGCACGGTCCAGGTACTCCCTTTTCTACTTTTCCACTGTATCAGGTTTTGGGGCATGCATGCATTCATGCACACAAACCCGACGTGTCTTTCAAGCCACTGGGGCTGGGATTCAAACCATGGTCAATCATGTGGGATCTAGTTCCCTTAGTCACTAGGCTATGGGGTCAACCTGGGTCAACCTGGAGGTTGTTTCTAATACACACACAATATATAAAAATTTGGAAAATCTAACAATGCAACTGAATTATATAATTAGCTCCCCAATTTCTTCCACTTTCTCCTTTGACAATTCCTTCAAACTTCTAGACAGATGTAAGATTCAATCTAAAAGCTGAAATCTGGGTTCAATGTGGGAAGCAGCATGATACAAAAAAAGAACTGCTTCTAGTGAGAAGAGGCCAGACTAGTAACACGTGCCTCAGCTCTACCACTTACATAGCTGTGTATCAGCTCTATGAAAATACTTCTTTTCTGAGTTCCAGATACCTCATCTTTAAGGTGAAAACTAAATGATGCAAAAAACATTAAACGCCCAACAGTGCCTGGTTTATATTTAAGGTTTAAGAGATTGCTATTTTTCAATAGTTTATTCACTGCATCCCAAGGCTTGAGTAAAAAACAGAAAATGTTTAAAAAAGAACAAAGTACAGTTTCCCAAAGTCCAATGGAACAAAACGGTAAAACGCAAAGACTCATGAGTATATAGACTTACTAACAATTCCACTTTCTTTGTCTCCAATTCACAATCCGGCTTTGGAGGGAGAACCTCAGGATTTCTGTGACCATCGTGGCAATTCTCCAGTCCCAGTCCCCTTGGGTTTTCATCACCATCAGGAGAGGTAAGAGGACTGGAAAGAGGAGAGGGAGAAGAATGTGGTTTCTGAGCGTGAAATCTCTGTTTTGGTACAGAAAGCAGCTGCTCTGGAGGTAATGAGGCTGCTCCATCTTGAAGTCCAAGTTTTTGCCTCTGCTCTAGGAGAGCTCTTTCTCGCTGAAGTTGTTGTCGACTTTTCTTCACAGGGAGACACCGCTGTGGTTCAAATGGATCTATGTAAGAGAAGGAAGAAAATCCCTTTGTGTGAGCAGCAAATAATTTCTCTTAAAAAAAAAAAAAAAAGCATTAGCATTAAAACGTTAATAAAATTCTTGGTCTCTTCCAACCCATTATCTATCCTGAAAGCCCAAAGAAACACAGCCACTTCTATACAGTTGCAACTGTTCTCAGATCTTACTATTACTATTTAACAAAACTGCCCCAGTTCTAAATTTCTCTTCACTGGTCTACGAGTGAGGCCTTAGGTCCAAAGCAAGGTTTTTCAATTTGACTTCATAATTGTCAAGAGTCGACAACTGTCTACATGTTTAGTCAAATTTAAGATGAAAATGAATTTGTCTTAAATTTGATTTACAGTTCTGTTTGCTCTCCTAAAACAACATGGTGGCTGAATTTGCAAATGGGATTCCTCTTAAATTTTAACAGCTTTTATGGCAATCTGATACATAGGCAGATGCTACCACACAAACGTAATTGAGAGAAGTCTCATATTTCTAGGAATGCTAGAGAGAAGGGGAAAATGAGAAATCATTCCCCAGGAGAGATGGCCATGACACAATCCTTTCTCTTCCATCTTCCTCTGCGATTTTGGGTACACATACATATGTGCCCAGTGTGTTTTCTCAATCCACCAGGGATAGGACTTGAACTGCGCAGCTGACTGTGTGGGATCCAGGTGCCTTAAGCACCATGCCACAGGCTAGCTCCCCTGCTCCATAGCCTTTTAGTCCTTTTCCCTCCACCCAAGAAAAATACATTTCAATCATATGTTGATCATTTCTTTCCTTATCAAATAGTAATACTGCATCTACGAACATTTCTATAAAGTATTTTTTTATTTAGCTGTTTTAAGTTTATGAAAAGGGTGCCATGCTTTTCATTATTTTGTTCTTAATACTATATTGCCAATATTCAAGCACACTGTTCTTGTAGCTGTAGTTCCATCCTGAATGTTGTATAACATTCCGCTGTGTGAACGTGCCAGTCTAGTAACAGACACCGAGGCCAGTCTCAGGTCTTTGCTCCTGGAGATTTTGCTGTTATGTTTCCTTTCACATGTGCAAGAATTCAGCTTGGCTATTACCTAAGAACTGCTGGATCACAAAGAGTAACTCATAAGCTGCTTTCCAAAGTGCATCCCCATAACAATGTGTAAGATCCACTGGATGCACTTTCTCATCAACTATTACATTGTCATATGTTTTGACCTTTGTCCATCAGTGGGTACAGAGTGTTATCTCTTTGTGCTTTTGGTCTGTCATTCTCTTCACTGGAGGTGATAAGCATCTCTTCTTAATTTCCTTTCCTATCTGTACATATTGTTGGCTGACTTTTCTTTTAGCCTGTTTACATTTTCCATGCATCAGCAGTTAACAATGAGAAAACAAAGATATTTTAATACCAGAAATTATCATATATCTAGGAACAAATCTAACAAAAAGGTGTTCAAGCCCTTTATGGGGCAAATTCTACAATAAAATACTTTCTTTAAAAATTGAAAACACTGGGGAACCAGCAGTTAGTGTAATGGCTATGTCGCTGGACTCCCACGTAGTCGACCGCGGTTCGCGTCTCGGACCCGGTGGCTTACAACTCACGCCGGGCGCGTGTGCGTGCGTGCCCAAGATCCCGAGAGGAGAATGGAGGAGAGGGGATTGCGGCGTGACCATCCCCCCTGGGGGGTGATTTCTCGCTTTCTGTCTCTATGTCTCTCTCTGTCTGGCGAGCGCACGCGCCCTATAGCAAAAAAAAAACCTCTCCAAAAAAAAAGAAAAAAAAAAAATTGAAAACACTTAGGGACCAGCAGTTGGCGTAATGGCTATGTTGCTGGACTCCTAGTGGGTCTGGGACTCAGATCGTGGTTTGAGTCCCAGATCCGGTGGCTTAAACTCACACCGGGCGTGTGTGCGTGTGTGCCAAAGATCCCAAAAGGAGAATGGAGGAGAAGGGATTGTGACGTGGCCATCCCCCCTGGGGGATGATTTCTCACTTTCTGTCTCTGTCTTTCTCTGTCTGTCTGGCGAGCGCACACGCCCTATAGCAAAAACCTCTCAAAAAAAAAAAAAAATTGAAAGTACTTGGCTGTACTGTTTTTAGCCTCCATTTTTTCCTTATGAAATAGATTATACATATATATGTGATATATATATATATATATATATATATATACACACACACACACACACCTTCTTCTAATCTGTATGGATAGTAAATAACAACAGTTTAAGAAATGAAACCTGACTGTAGTACACAAAACTACTGTTCAAGGATAGCTATAACCTTCCTGTTAGAAAGTAGGGAAGAATCGTATTTCCTGTTTCCCAAGTCATGTTTTACTTTTCTTTTTCTCTTCTTTTAAAGAGAGATTTTTGCTATAGGGTGTATCTGCCTCCAGAGGCAGACAGAAAGCAAGAAATCATCCCCCTAGGGGATGGCCACACTGCAATCCCTTTTCCTACATTCTCCTCTCAGGCTTTTGGGCACACGCACACATGCACCTGGCCTGAGTTTTAAGCTACCGGGTCTGGGATGCAAACCATAGTTGACTACGTGGGAGACCGGTGACATAACCATTACTCCATTTGCTGGTCCCAATATATTTTACTTTTCTTAAATGAAATATAAGAAGGACATATCATTTACTGGTGAAAACATACAACTGCCAATGTTCAAATTTTAAACATTTTTTCCCCTAGCAGTGTGAACTCCTGTTTGACAGCACCAAAGATGGCATGACTGTGTGGAGCAGTCACGTGCGGATCCAAGTTAGACATGAAATTCAAGAAAACAAATCTTTGGTACTTACACAACAGATATTTCAGAGCTACTTGTTATTGCAGCTTGACTTGGTTTATACTGATTTCATAATTACCAATACCTTTGAAATCCCCTCTGATCTGCCCTTCCCTGATCACATTCCCTTGCCTCCCCACCAACTTGAATTCTCTTTATAGGTTTTCTATATATCTAAAAGACTATACCTGCTTTATATAATTTTGAGCTTATATAAATGGCACTGAACTCTATATATTACTTTGCAGTATGTTCTTTTCATACATTGTATTTCCACAATTTATGCATGTTCACACGTGACCATAATCACTATATGTCCATAACTACACAGTAGCCCATTAGTTAAGCACACCACAATTTTCCATCCACTCCTCTGATAATGAATATCTTCATTGTTCCCAACTTTTTGATATTATAAATAAGACTCTTAAGAATATTCTTTTTTTTTTTTTTTTTTTTTTTTTGGAGAGGTTTTTGCTATAGGGTGCGTGCGCTCGCCAGACAGAGAGAGACAGAGAGACAGAAAGCAGGAAATCACCCCCCAGGGGGGATGGCCACACCACAATCCCTTCTCCTCCATTCTCCTCTCGGGATCTTGGGCATGCACACACACCGTGACTCGAACCGCGGTCGACTACGTGGGAGTCCAGCGACATAACCATTATGCTAATTGCTGGTCCCACTCTTAAGAATATTCTTGACCATGTTCCCCAACGTACATACAGATGTCTCTAGAATACTACTTACTGTCTAATTTTGCTGGCAATCAATCTCACCTTGCTAGATCATTTCAATCTATTTTTACAGATGGAGAATACCTGAAAGGGGTTAGAAAATTAAAACTCTAATTCTCCCAGTTTTACAAGTAAATTCAAGGGAAAACAACATAGAGGCACATATATGCAAAAATGGTAAGATGTTTTCTCTGCTCTTGAGGAGATCCTAAGACTGGTGATCTGGTGTCCATGCTGTAACATCTTGCTATCAAACCATGGGTCTTGAAGTTCAAGTCCTTACACATTAATGCTGAACTGTGGATTATAACAAATTACATGGCTACGTTGTACTGTGTACTGCAGGCGTCTACATCATAACCTCTGAACTATTCGCAAGATCCATGGAAACCTCTGCAGTGAGGGTCCTCCCAGCTCTGTGGCAAGGTCTTGCACAAGAACTACTATGGCATTATTTCAAGGCTTGTCTACTCACTGGACTATAAGCTCTTTGAAGGCAGGAATGACACCTCTTTGGTCTTTGAATCCCTAATGCAAAAGCTGATACCTGCAGCTTGAACTCTGCACATCTGAGTATGTCAGCTGATGCTGAAAATAGACAGCAAATGAATTTAAAAGAATACAGCTATCTGAACTAGACAATTAGCTTCGCTTTACAGTATAACCTTTATGATGACGGTGTTAAAGGCCTCAGGACAGATCTCAATGCCCCCAACCTGGATAGTCTATACTGGCCCTATTTTACTAATTAAAGTACTTCCCAGTCCACTCGTTAGCCCTAGATCATTCTCACACCTGTGCTAAAGACACAGCGGCTATTCCTGAGCAGCGTTCAATTTTCCCACACACCTCGATAAAAGGCCTGGCAGGCTTCACTTAGTTTATCTCAAAGCACTTAAACTAAGGAATCAAGAGCAGCCTAAACTTCTCACATAAGTGGTGTGCACTCCCAGGCCCATCCCACCGATTTTATGAAACGCCCACCACAAGCAAATCAGAGTTCATATCACTAAGTTTGTCACCACGTATCTGCAAACTTTATTCCTTCAATAAAAAGATTAAAAAACACAAGCCAGCACAAGCCCATCTGACGTACAGTGGACAAAGACGGAGGGAAGCCCAGGATTTTAGCTCGCCGGGTCGGCTGGGCCGTCATGCTCACAGACATAGAGGCTCGGCAGGGAGCCGTTGGAGACCCCTCGGGATCGCCAACTCCCAAAGGCTGGCAAGAATGCAAAGTCGTCCAGCAGCCAGGGTGGGCGCGACACTGCGGGGCTCTGAGCCCGGCAATCGCCACCGCCGCGACTCCCCGCCCTCCACCGACCCCAGGCTCGGGCAGCCAGGGGCTCGCCTCCCACGGGGACCGGGCCGGAGCCCACAGCCCTGCCTCCAGGACGGCCCTGCCCCCGGCACGCGCACACGCCCGGGACTCAGAGCTCCGCACGCCTCGGTACCTTTAGCCTGCCTTAGTTTCCTCAGCTCCTCCTCGGAGAAGCCGGCCCAGCCCCCCGCCATCGGCCCAGCAGCCGCCAGCACCGAGGGGCTCAACCCCGGAGCCGCCACTGCCAACTGGGCCGCCCAGTCACATCCGGGTTCCCCTCGATGGCGCCCCACAGCCAATCAGCACGGCGAGCTCGGACACAGGCCCCTCCTCCCCGGCGTCAGGACCCGGCTTCCTCCGCGGCTGCCCCGAGTAGTGCCGGAAAATCTGGCTGGGACATAGTGGTCGCGTAGGCTTCCATTGCCCGACCGCGTCTCCGCTCTCTCTTCAGGTCTCTAATCCTCGTCGGTTAGCCTCTTCGACAGATACGGGGGTGACGGCGAAGGGAAGGGGCGGAGAAACACAGGCAATGAAAAAGCGGCCCCGAGCTGGGGACCGACGTGGGGGCGCGGCCGCCCCTGCGCCCTCCGCGGGCGTGGGCGGGGCCTGAGCGGGCCAGCGTGTGCCCAGCTGGGCCGGGCTGCGACCTCGGAGACCTTACCGAGGCTGTGTGCTTTAAGCACCCGGAGCGGACGGGGTTGGAGTGTGGGCATCCCCCCGGGGGTTGATTCCTCACTTTGTCTCCCCCTGTCTCTGTCTCTCTAGAGAGCGCTCGCACCCTATGGCAAAAACCTCACCGAGAAAAAAAGGGATAGTAAAATAAGAACAGCACACTAATAAAGCTTAAATGAGTTCTTAAGGTTTGGTAAGTGTCTTAAACCAATTTTCGATTTATTCTGAAAGATGTGCCCTTTAGTCCATGTCTGGGTGTTGCAGAGCCGCTCCCAAGCTGGAGCCCAGCATCACGCACGCACCAGCTTCACTGTGCGGCCGAGGTCGGGAGCAGCTGACCCGCTCACAACTTCTGGTGGTCTTGAGCTGCAGGGCTTAAGACAAGAAAGCGGAGCTGTTTCCGACATTCCAAAGCCTTCCTCCTTTTTGTGTTTATCAGATCGTTTCCTGCTGGTAGCCCTGGTGAGTATCTGCAGTCATGCCAATGGGAGGCGCGCCATTTAGCATGTAAGATGTGATGAGGTTTGGGGTCCCACAGGTCAACATGGCATCCCCCTTTGATCCCACTGGTCTAGGCTGGTACTTAGAGCAGCAGTCCCCAACATTTTGGCACCAGAGACTGGCCACCGGAAGAGGGGCCCAGGAGAACTTGGTCCTGGGATGACCAAAGTGCGCCACGTTTATCGCCCTCCAATTTCCACCACTATCACGTTCCAGTGTACACTGAAACAATCACTCAAAGTAGGTTTGCACTCCCATGAGAATCTTAACGCCACTACTGTTCTGGCAGGAGGCAGAGCCCAGGTGGCAACCCAGCAATGGGCAGAGGCTGCAAACACAGACGAAGCCCAGCCCAGCAGGCTAGCACTGGTCAGAGGCCCAGCCCCAAATAGTCCACTACTGGAACCAGTCCGCGCACCTATGTGCAGGCGTCCTGTTAACTAAAGACAAACGCTGTCCAGCGAGGAACAGTATGGAGCAAGCATGGGCTGCGTGGTGGGTGACATCTGAAGGTGAAGGATGCTTGAAACTACTCTTCTAAGTAATATTTGACCTTGTAAAGTGGTACTGACACTTGAAGATGCTGCAGACATTTCATTTTAAATGTGGTCTCCTTTTGAAAACGTTCAAAAATTTAATCCATCCAGAAGAATTGGAGGATACAATTTCATACATTTTTTAAAAATAGAAACTGAATACATCAAAATAAAGGTACATGTTGTCTAGTTCCAAAATAGGTGAAGATCAGCGGCAACCTGGCAGTTAATTCGTTTCCTGGTTGCAGGCAACAGCCGCCTAATACAGCTAATAAGGATGCCCAGCCACCTGTATGCGCTGAGTTGCACTTTTAACATTCCCTTTTTTCACTCTGGGTGAACGTCAAGAATTATCAGTAATCTTTGCAGAGATAGAAATTACAGATTATTAATAATCTTCGCAGAGACAGAAATTTTAAAAGGTTTTGCATTGGCCCTGAAGGGGAACTAAAGCATGAATAGTAATAGTAATAAAATCCATCTGTATAAAATTATAATCCCTTTCCAAGGTTCATTGTACCCTATTTGTCAGCTGTCCCTCCTAGTGGCTGATTTCTTTCAGTGATGCAGATTTTAGCAGGAGCTTATCACCAAAGACGTTTGTCCTGTGGATGTTTTCTCTACCTGGCTTGGGACAGTGTAGATACAGATGGTTTTGCAGAGTCCTAGAAGTTTTAACTATTTTAAACCAGATTTAGGTAACTTTTCAGCTTGTAGTATTGAATTTGGATCTCATCTTCACACGATACAGACCTCATGTCAGTTTTCTTAAGTGCCTTAAAATAGATGCTATTTCTCCCTATTACTAGCAAATAACAAGCTTCCTTACTGTTTTCCATTTCTTAAAAAGATGTTTTTGTCATAAGGAGCGTGTTTTGCTAGAGAGAGAGAATGAAAGCGAGAAATCACACCCCCTGGGGAGGTGGTGCCCACACTGCAGATCTTCTCCACCTTCCTCTCAGTTACTTTGAACACACATGCACACTTGCCTGGTGTTATTTTCAAGCTACTAGGTCAGGAACTTGTCCAGTGCCTCAGCTGCCGTACCAAATGCTCAGTCCTTCCTGCTTTTCTAGAGCCATGGGGGAGGTTTTTCTCATCTGTTACCACATGGCCCAGCTTTCCAAGCTGTCAACGTTATTTTATTTATTTATTTATTTATTTTTTTGAGAGGTTTTTCGCTATAGGGCGCGTGCGCTCGCCAGACAGACAGAGAGAGACATAGAGACAGAAAGTGAGAAATCACCCCCCAGGGGGGATGGTCACGCTGCAATCCCTTCTCCTCCATTCTCCTCTCGGGATCTTGGGCACGCACGCACACGCGCCCGGCGTGAGTTTTAAGCCACCGGGTCCAGGACGCGAACCGCGGTCGACTACGTGGGAGTCCAGCGACATAGCCATTACGCTAACTGCTGGTTCCCTCAACGTTATTTTAATGATCTTCTCTCAAGTATGTATAGGAATCCCAGTCCCTAGGACCTGCATTTAGGTAAGGTCTTCTTTTTTAGATCTTCTATGCTTACTTCTAAGTTATGTGATATATTTTTTAAAAATTTAAAAGCATGATATGTATTACTTGACATTTTCAGTGCTTGTGGAAAGGGGACCATCTGTGATAACACACTGTGATATTGTGTAGAGTTGATTCTCCACCAGAGCAACTAGAGTATAATCTTAAGAATCTAATCATGTTTGTAGTAGCTAAAACTGAACCGGTCAGCCCTGGTGGTACAGTGGTAGGTAATGTGATGATCTGCGATGCTTAAGCCACGTGGGTTCATGTCCCAAAGTCTCCTTGTGAGTGTCAAGCACGTGCCTGTGATCCTGACCGGCCAAGGTGGGGGGCAGTGTGAACACCCTCTCTCTTTCTCCCCACCCCTTCTCTTACAGAAGAAAGACAGAAAAGTTCAGTAAAAACCTGTAAAATGGCTGCTTATCATTCTTGGGATATAATCCCAGTTCCTACGTGATCCTACATGGTCTGATCCCGACCTTCCTCTCTGACGCGATCATTAACCAGACTGTCTTTCCCTTTCCTCCACACTCCTTTGGGGGCTTTGAGGACACATCAGACTCTCCTTCCCCCACTCCATCCCTTGACTATGACCTTTTCCGTCTCTGGCTGGTTCTTCCTGCTTCAGCTTTGAGCTGCTTCAGGATTTGGGATATGAATGGCACATGTGTTTTTCCAGCCACTGGGACTGGGGTTTGACTCATGGTCAGCCTTTTGGGATCCAGCTCCCTTAAGCACTAGGCTATGGAGCCAGCCCGACACATTTAATGCATTTTAAGATTCCTTTCTATTAAGAACTTCTATGATGGTGACTAACGTTAATCCTACTTACTATTTATTCTGTTTGCAACTATGAACTCCTTGGTTAATAATTTTTTTTTTTTGAGAGGTTTTTGCTACAGGGCGCATGCGCTCTCCAGAAAGAGAGAGACAGAGATACAGAAAGAGAGAAATCACGCCCGGGGCTGATAGCCACAATCCCTTCTCCTCCATTCTCCTCTCAGAATTTTGGGCACACATGAACATGTGTCCGGTGTGAGTTTAAGCCACCAGGTCCAGGACTCAAACTGTGGTAGACTACATGGGAGTCCAGCGACATAGCCAACAGCTGGTCCCTCCTTGGTTAATAATTAAGAATACATTGAGAAAAATTAAATGTCATTTTATTTTTTGTAAGGACTTAAAATAGTATTTCTTTCAGCAGTATTCTGTAGTTTTCAGAATATACGTCTCACGCATCTGTCTGATCAATCCCTAAGTAGTTAGTAACATAATGCCACTATAAACAGTATGAATTCTGTCATCCAATAGTCAATTATTCTGTCACCCATTAGTCAATGCTTGCTTTGATCTGAATCTTGGTGTCTCCCCTAAATTTTTAGATCAGAACTTAGTTCACAATGTGTTGGTTTTAATAGGTAAGGCCTTTAGCAGGCAGGCAGTCATGAGGGTGGAGCCATCACTGGAGGGGTCCTTACAGAAGATGCCTAAGGGAACCTGCTTGCCCCTTTCACTGTGTGAGGATGTAGAGACTAGGCTCCATCAATGAAGCAGCCAGCAAGCTTGTACTAGACATGGAATCTGCCAGCACCGAACCTTGGACTTCCCAGTCTCCAGAGCTGTGAGCGATGGATTCTGTTGTTTATAAATTACTTAGTCTGTGGTATTTTGTTAAAGCAGTTGAATGGACTGAGAACTTATGTTGTTGATCTCTTATTCTTCAACCATGATAAAAACATGCAATTTTTGGTGGTAGAGTTCATTGGGTTTTCTGCATCAGCATAATTTTGAATAAAAATGAGATCAGAAACTTTCTTGATTCTGATATAAAGGAAAAAACATAACGTTTTCACCTTTAAGTATGTTAATAGTAGGTTTTCACTGATGCCCTTTATCAGGTTGATGAAATTCCTTTTTGTTCTTTGTTGAGAACTTTTATCAGAATGTATAATGGATTTTGTTGCATGCTTTTCTGACTCTTGAGGTGATCATTCTGATTTTTGTCTTTCAGGTTGTTAATATGGTCATTTGTATTGATAGATTGGCCAATGTTACACCAATATTGCATTCCTGGGATAAACTTCACTTAGACATGATGTATTATCCTTTTTGTATATGGTTAGATTTGATTAAAATTTTGTTTGGAACTTTTGCATGTGCTCATGAGGGATATAGCTCTGTTGTTTTGCTTTTTATAATATCTTAGTCCGATTTTGGGATCAGGATAGTATTCAGACAGAATGAGTCAAAAACAGTCTTTCCTCTTCAGTTTTCTGGAAGATTAAGTACCATTCTTATTATTGCTTATATATATTTTAAAGAATTATTTAATTAATTAATTAATTTACTTATTTGTATTTGACCAGAGAGGGACAGAATGAGAGAGAGAGAAAGGGAAAGTGAGAAAGCCAGCCACCAGGTCTGGGACTCGAATTATGGTTGGCCATGTGGGAGGTTAGTTCCCTTAACCTGCCAGCCCCTATTGCTTATATTTTTGATAAAATTTACCAGTGAAACAATCTGTAATTGTCTTTGTGAGAAAGTTTTTAACTGAAAATTCAATTTCTTTAATTGATAGAGCTATTCATGTCATCTGTGTCTTCCTAAATGATGTTGGTAGTTTTTCTTTTAAGGTCTTTGTCCATTATATCTTAGTCATTGAATGTATTGGCATAAAGTTGTTCATAATTTTATTTTTTTTAATTATTTATTTATATAATCCCATTTGTTATTATTATTATTATTATTATTATTGTTTAATTTGATCACACAGAGACAGAGAGAGAGAGAAAGGGAAAGTGAGAAAGCCAGCCACCAGGTCTGGAACTCGAACCGCAGTTGACCATGTGGGAATCCAGTGCCCTTAACTACCATGCCACCTGCCAGCTCCCTGTTCATAATTTTAAAACATTTCTTTTTAAAATTTTCTTTCTTTCATGAGAGAGGAAGACAGAGAAAGACAGACAGGCACTCCCTCCAGGGTCTTCATGCCATAATCCCACCCTCAGCCTGAACCAGCCAGGATCATGGGCACAAGTGTGTGTACATGGAGACCTCAGGACGTGAACCCTGAACCTTCTCATATGGTCTCAGCGTTGCAGAGTGTTGCATTACCACTGTGCCAATGCAGCGGACCTGTAATATTCTTTTATTTTTTGTAGTAAAGTTGTTAACTTTGTGGGCTTGGGGTGCTCAACACCTGCACATTCCAAAGAAGTGACAGGTCTTTGACAGGGTCCTGGAAGATAAGGTCTAAATCTTTAGAATATCCTGCCTGATAAGATTGTTTTTGTTTACCTGAATGGTTGGCCTCACCAGATAGTTTATGCTAAATAGTTTTTGGTAACAGTGTGATATAAGGAGAATGCCTGTTTTTGTTTACTTGTGTTCCCAGTCCATGCTGTATCCATTTGGCATCTGGGAGGGCTGAAGATTGAATAGTTACAGTAAGTTATATGAGTGCTTCATGCCCACATGACTGACTCTGGAATAAGGACAGTACACACCAAGACTTGGGAGCTGCCCAGGTTCTCCATATGTCTTGTCCAACGTTGCTAGGGGAATTAAGTCTGTCCATATAAATATACTGGGAGAGGATAACTAGAAGCTCACACCTCAGTTCTCTTGGACTCCTTCTAAGTGCCCTTTTGCCTTTGCTGATTTTAATCTATGTCCATTTACCATAAAAAGTTACAACTATGACTATGACCACTTTTCTGAATTTTTTACGTTTTTCCAGAAACTCATCAAACCTTAGGGTGGTGTAGGGACTCTATTCATAGTTCATATCTTTTTGATATCTGTAGACTTCATAGTGATATCATTTCCCTAATTTTTGATGTGGATAATTTGTGTCTATCCCCTCTCTGTTTCTCTCATACTCTATCCCTCTCTGTGTGTCTCTGTTCACTCTGATAAGACGTTGATCAGTTTTATTTTTCTCTAATTGTCAGCTTTTGGTTTTGTTGAATTTTTCTATTGTTTACTGGTCTTCCATTTTGTCGAATTCTGTTCTAATCTTAATTACTGTATTCCTTCTGCTATTTTGGATTTCACTTGCTCTTGCTGTCCTAGTGTCCTAGAGTGTAATCTGAAGTCACTGACTCAAAACTTTTCTTTCTTTCTACGTAAGCATTTAGCACAATAAAAATGCACCCAAGTAGTGCTTTAGTGGCATCCAATACATTTTGATGTGTTGTGTTTACATTTTTATTCAAGTCAAAATACTTTTTAATTCCTCTTTCAATGTTTTTCTTTGAGTCATAGATGATTTAAAATCCTGTTCTTTGCAAATATTTTGGGGTTATCTGATTATCTAGAGACCTTTCTCTTACCGATTCCTGTTTTAATTCCACTGTGATCAGAAGAGTATAGTTGACCCTGGAACAACATGGGTTTGAATGCCACAGGTCCTCTTATATGTAAACATCCTTTTTCTTCCTTGTAATTTTCTTTTTCTTTTTTCGGAGAGGTTTTCACTATAGGGCGCGTGCGCTCGCCAGACAGACAGAGACATAGAGACAGAAAGCGAGAAATCACCCCCCAGGGGGGATGGCCACGCCGCAATCCCTTCTCCTCCATTCTCCTCTTGGGATCTTGGGCACGCACGCACACGCGCCCGGCGTGAGTTTTAAGCACCGGGTCCAGGACGCAAACCGCGGTCGACTATGTGGGAGTCCAGCGACATAGCCATTACACTAACTGCTGGTTCCCCTTTTAATTTTCTTAATGCTGTTTTCTTTAGCTCATTTTACTGTAAGAATACAATATATAAATACCATAAATAAACAGTTTTGTGAATTGATTTTTTATGTTACCAGTAAGGCTTCAGGTCTACAGGAGGCCAATGGTGGTTTATGTGAGTCAAGGGTTATGTGTAGATTTTTGGCTGTGCAGGAGATGATGCTCCTTTCCCCTACGTTGTTAAGGGCTGACTGTTGTTTAGATAATTGGAATCTTTTTAAATTTATTGAAACTTTTATGGCATATAATAGAGTCTCTCTTGGAAAATGGTCTATGTACAAATGAAATGAGCGTGGATTTTGCCACTCTTGGATAGGGTGTTCTATTATGCCAATTAGGTCAGTTTTGGTTGATTGTGTTTGTTAGTCTTCTGTATCCTTACTGACTTTCTAGCTACTTGTTTTAGTATTTATTGAGAGATGAAAATTGAAATCTCCTTTTATAATTATAGATGTGTCCAATTATCATTCAGGTTTTACTTTATATATCTTGACCTTCTGTTACTAGGTTAAAAAAAATGATTAGGATTGTGTGTCTTTTTGATTCATTGATTCATTTTTCATGATAAGTGACCTTCTTTCCTCCTTCCTTTCTTATTTTGGTCTCAAAACTAGTTAGTCTGACATTAATGTAAGCCACTCTAACTTTCTTTAAATAAATATTAACTTTAGCATTGGTACTATGGTTTTTCCTTTTTCCTTTTTAAGGTGATTTTATCTATTTCTTTTGATAACTTATTAGCTATACTTTTTTAAAAAATTTACTAGTCTAAAGACTGCTATAGGGTCATAGTATACATCTTTAATATATCATTGTCTGCCTTCAGGTATATTATGCTACATATAGTATATGAACCTTACAAACAAATATATCCTCACTTCTTCTCACCTGCCCTTTATGATGTTCTTCCAAACATTTCACGTACATATACATGCCACGAAACCCACATTGCAATGTTATTATTTTTGTATGAACAGTTATTTTAAAAAGAGATTTAAACAAGAAAGTCTTATATATTTACCCATGTCAATATGGTTTTCTCTGTCCTTCTGTTGTGCAGATTCACATTTCTATCAGGTATTTTCCTCCTGCTTGAACAACTTTCTTTAGCATCTCTTATAGTGCAGGTGTGCTGGTGGTGAATTCTTTAAAAGGTCCTCATTTTGCCTTTTTTGAAAAACAAGTTTCATCTTGGGAGAGAGGAGAAGGGAAGACAAAAAGGGAGGGAGCAAGGACAGGAAGGGAAGAGAGAAAGGTAGGTACCCTTGACAGGGTCTTCCTATGCCACAATCATCTCGGCCTCCCAGCCAGCCAGGATCGCAGGTACCCGGGTATGCCTATCAAGCTTAGGTTGATCCAGGATCTGAACCCAGACCCCCAAGGGGCCTCAGTATCATACAGTGGTGTCCTACCACCTATGCTACAGGGGCTGGGCCTGCCTTTGTCTTTGAAAGACATTTTACTGAGTATAGAATTCTAGTTTGACCTTTAATTCTTTCAGTACTTATAGACACTGCATCACTCTCCTCTTATTTGCAGGTTTCTAATGAGAAATCTGCCATCATTCTCTCCTCTTTGTTCTTTAAACAGATGTGTTTTTTTTCTGTCTACTTTTGAAGTACTTACTTTACCACCATTTTTGGATCAATTTGAATATGATGTGTCACAGTGTAGTTTTCTTTATTTTGTGTTTGGAGTTCTTTGACACATATGGATGTTTGAATTTATAGTTTTTATCAAATTTGAAAACTTTCTGGCCATTATTATTTTGTTGTTGTTCTTTCTCCTCTTCTTTTGGGGTTCTATTGTATATTACTCCCTTGAATTTTTTCTGTAGCTTATTGATGATATTTTTTTCATTTCAAACGTCTTTTCCCCCTCTGCTTCATTTTATATAGTTTCTATTGCTACATCGTCAAATGTATTAATATTTTTAGGATTTTTACTTCAAATATTTAATATTTTATTAATCCCATCCGGTATCTTTTTATCACAGACATTGTAGTTTCCACCTCTAGATGTTCATCTTGAGTCTATTAATAAACTATTAAATAACTGAGGTAAAAATCCTAAAAATATTAATAAATTTGACGACATAGCAATAGAAACTATATAAAATGAAGCAGAGGGTTAAAAGATGTTAAAGATGTTCATTTTGAGTCTTTTTCATATTTTCAGTGTTTCTTGCTAACTTTTTGCACATTGAATACAAGGAATGGTAAATACTAATATCTTTGCTGATTCTAACAACTGTGTTAGTTCTGAGATTAGTTCACTTGATTTTTTTTCTCTATTATGACTTATATTTTCCTGCTTTTTTGTGTGCTTAGTAATTTTTCATTTGATTTAGGACATTATCAGTTTCACCCTGTTGGATATTAGCTAGTTTTATTTTTTTCTGTAAATATTTTTGAAAAATAAGTGATTTGGAAATAGTTTTATTTTTCTTAGTCTTGCTCATAGAATTTATGATGTATCCCAAGAAATGATTAGTCAAGAATTAACTATCTCCTACTACTGGCACTAAAATCTTCTGAATACTCTACCGAATGGTCTGTGGTTTGTAAAGTTGTGCAGCCTGACTGGAGAAGGGGCAGTTTCTCAGTCCTGTGTACTGCTGTGTACTATATTCTCTGACACTTTCACATAGTTCATTCCTGATGTGTTAGTCCATTTTGTGTCAATATAAGAAAAAAACACATATTCAGGAATTTATAAACAATACGCATTTATTTCTTATGTTTCTGGGGATTAAGAAGTCAAGATCAAGGTGCTGGGAGGTTTGGTGTCTGCCGAAGGACAAGTCCCCACTCCAAGATGGCTCCTTGAACATTGCATTCTTTGGAGAGGAGGAACACTTCCTTACATGGCAGAAGAGTGGGAGATCCCAGAGAGAGCCCACTCCCAGAAGCTCTTTCAATACTGCTCTTTCAATAACCCACCTGAGAAGGAGGAACATTTGCGGCCTAATTACCTTTAACAGCAGCAGTTCCCAATTTTCCTGGCACCAGAGACTGGCCTTGTGAAAGATAATCCCTCCACAGACAGGAGTGGGGGGGGGATTCGGTTGGTCCTGGGATGACCCAAGTGCACCACATTTCTGTGCACCCCATTTCTACCACCAGCACATTGCAACATACAATGGAATAATCACACAACAATCCAGTTCCCACTCCCACGAGAATCCAATCCCACTGCTGACAGGAGGTGGAGCCCAGGAGGTGACATCAATGATGGAGCTGCAAATACAGAGGAACCTCTGGTTCACCCGCTGCCCACTCCCTACTGTGTGCTGGTGATCAGGGCAACGGCAATAGTCCAAAAGACCGTGGACTGGCAAGTGTACTGCCTGGGGGCTGGGAACCCCTGTTTTAAAGGACCCACATTCCAATTCCATTACATTGGCTATTAAATTTCAACTTGAATTTCAGGTGAGACAGACATTCAGCACCTGGCCTGGTGTAGTTTCTTCACTGGCATTGCTGATCAGGACTCTGAATGCATGCGGAGACATTCTACTGAGCTCTGTGATTGATTTTCTACACAGCTCCCTCCTTTCCAGCACCTTGCCATGTATATTCCAGCCCTGTTGTTCTTCTACTCCAGATTCCAGCTCCTCAACTACCGAGTCCTCCAGGCTTTGTCTGATCCACATCACCGTGCCGTGACCTGGAGACTCTTTCAAGGCAGTAAACTGTGCAGTTGTAGGGCTCTTCTCATGTCCTCTTCTCTCAGGAGTCACTGTCCTTCATTCTCTGATATCTTATGTTTTGAAAACCATTGTTTCACATGTTCTTTTTATTTATTTTGGGTTGTTATAGGAGGGAGCATAACTTTAGAACCTATCACTCCATTTTGGTCAAAAGCGCAAGTTCTGGCACTAGTTTTAGCTATTAACTCTCCCAGTTTTACTGTACTTAGGAATTTTATGGCTTAGTTCCCTAAATTATTCTTGGGTTTTGCCCATTCTCTTTATCTATTCTTTGGACTATTACTGATGGTCTAAAAGTTTCCTTTTTACAACCATTGTATCCATGGCATCAGATACTGGGAAAATTGTGGATTTGTGTTTAAGAGTCATCTAAAAATGCAATAATACAAATAATTTAACAGCTTGCATTTTCCTTTGGGAAGTAGTCAGAATTCTTTTCATTACCTTCAGATTCCAATGCGTTCCTTCATACTGGGACTTTTGTCTGTCCCTAAGTACATAACTATTAGTGAGATGGTGGCTGAATATGTGGCTTAATACTGTTGATTGGTTGGATGGATGGATGGGTGGATGGGTGGGTGGATGGATGGATGGATGAGTGGGTGGGTGGATGGATGGATGGATGGAGGAATCAGGTGTGCTGGTCCAGCTGGAGCTGCCACAGGGCGACTAGACTGGCACATCAGTGCTGTGACAGCAATGCAGTGTGCTCAGCACATGGGCCCCTGGTTAGGTCTAGACTGCAGGACATCCTGGCTTTGGTATGTATTCTTATTTACATTTGAATTCAGTTGTGTTTTGACTTCAGAATTTATCATGCATAAAATAAGGAAATCATACTGATGCTAAGAAGTACTGGAAAACTGAGGGTCTCCTTCCCTTTCTATATACTGCCTTATTTGAAATATTTTAAATGCCCTCCAACGAAGAGATGATTGAACTAGTATTTCAAGCATTTTTTAAAAAATGAAAACACATAAAAAGCATTAACTAGAACTGCTGGGCAAAACAACTCTCCTGTTTAATAGTTTCCATGAGTCCTCAGTTTAATTACCATGTTATTCTGCCAGCTTTCTCCAGAAATAATTGACTGAATGAAGTCAT
Organism: Tupaia tana; assembly: GCA_026018925.1. Classification (NCBI taxonomy): domain Eukaryota; kingdom Metazoa; phylum Chordata; class Mammalia; order Scandentia; family Tupaiidae; genus Tupaia; species Tupaia tana. The sequence continues at coordinate 97,178,744 of JAKSZU010000007.1, forward strand.
TTCACTGGATATTTACAAACACTAGACTTGTAAAGGGGGTATCTGTCAGTTCCTCTTCGGCTTGGAAATGATGCAGGCTGACCTGGCTGTGTGCAACTGCTATTTTGGGCTCAGGGTATTTTCATAGTCACCAGCTCAGTAAGATGATGGGAAAGAAAGGGGGAGGGGTTAAGAGCTTTTGGCCTTTATGTTCAGTCTGAGTTTTGTAATTTTTGCTGTGAAAAATAAGAGACTAAAACCCCGATTTGTTCTAAGACATGATGTAGTTAGATAGTGATTTTCGTGCATGTCGTTGTTGGAATACATTGTTAAATTGTGAGTAGTCTGGAAGGAATCTGCAAAACTTGGGGCATCTATACTCATAGCTTAAACATTGACTTATCAGTCATAATAAAAATGTATTTCCAAGATCATTCTGTTACTGTTATTGATCTAATATTCTGTAATAAAGTATTTTTATTTTGGATTAAATAATGACTTGATTTTAAAGACATAATATCAAATGGAGAGCAGACAAGATGAAGAATAGGCTGAAAATATTTTTATCTCAGGCAGCATAGAGGAAATTCCAAAATTCAAGATCAATGGAGATGAAGATTTACAGAATTGAAGTAGAATGCCAAATTGTAATATTATACATTCAAGTTTTAAAATGTCAGTCCGACTACACAATAAAAAAATTTGATGCAGGGAACCAGCAGTTAGCGTAATGGCTATGTCACTGGATTCCCATGTAGTCGACCGCGGTTCCAGTCCCGGACCCGGTGGCTTAAAACTCACGCCAGGCGCATGTGCGTGCGTGCCCAAGATCCCAAGAGGAGAATGGAGGAGAAGGGATTGCGGCATGACCATCCCCCCTGGGGGATGATTTCTCTCTTTCTGTCTCTATGTCTCTGTCTGTCTGTCTGGCGAGCGCACGCGCCCTATAGTGAAAAAAACCTCTCCAAAAAAAAAAAAATTGATGCAGAAACTTCAGATGGTCTTCACAAAGACTTCAGCTGTAATATTTATAATGTAATGACTTCAGAGTAGCTATTCATAGTCTACACATCCTACATGGTGGAGATAATATGAGTAAAGCTATTTGGGATGAGGTGCTTATTTTAAAGCAATAGTAGAGGTGACAAAAGGTTTAAGAGGAATACTCAGAAGTGAGATGGTTGAAGCTAATATACTTATGAAACGCATAGAAAGAATGAACTTAGGTTTGTGTGTTTTTTGAATTTACATTTTAGCTACACATGAGGATGAATAAAGATAATATCAGAGTAATCCAAAGTGAATTTTGGACTGTATTAACATTTGTCATTTAAATTTAACCATCTCAATCACAGCTAGTAAATTTGGTTAAAAAAAAAAAAAACCTTTTTCTTTTCTGTAGGGTGTGTGTGCTCACCAGGGAGTGACAGAGAAAAAGGAGTGAAAGTGAGAAATCACCCCCCCAGGGGTGATGGTCACACCGCAATCCCTTCTCCTTCATTCTCCTCTCAGGATTTTGGCTACACACACACGTGTCCAGAATGATTTTTAAGCCCACAGGTCTGGGACTTGAACCACACAGTTGATCATGTGGGATCCAGCTGCCTTAACCTCCACACTACCTGTTGGCCTGGTGAAAACCTACTTATATATCATACGGTAATGGCAGATTTTATAGGACATGAAGGTTCTACTGTTTTGTGGGACCTCCTTAAGAACAAAAGGAACATCATAAAGACACACAGTACAGGGACTTTAAGGCCTCAAATATGAGTCTTCTTCAGAGCTTCAAGTCAATCTGCTTCTGGTTAACCAATTTAATTTCATAAGTACTAAATGAAAAGATCCACTCTGGAGTATCTAGGCAGTGTGGAAGAAAGAGGAGTGGTCGGGATTTCAAACCCACGTCCCAGCCTTAGCTTACATTTTTTACAAAATTATTATTTTATTTAACTTTATTTTTATATTTATTTTCATTTGTCCAGAAAGGGATAAAGAGAGAGAGAGAGAAAGAGAGAGGGAGCCAGCAGTTAGCGTAATGGCTATGTTGCTGAACTCCCACGTAGTCGACCGCAGTTCGCGTCCCGGACCCAGTGGCTTAAAACTCACGCCGGGCGCATGTGCGTGCGTGCCCAAGATCCCGAGAGGAGAATGGAGGAGAAGGGATTGCAGCGTGGCCATCCCCCCTGGGGGGTGATTTCTCGCTTTCTGTCTCTCTGTCTCTCTCTGTCTGTCTGGTGAGCGCACACGCCCTATAGCGAAAACCTCTCCAAAAAAAAAAAAAGAGAAAGAGAGAAAGTAAGAAAGCAAGCCACCAGGTTCGGGACTTGAACCACGGTCGGCCACAGAGAATCCAGCACTCCCAACCACCACGCCACCTGCCAGTCCCCCTCAGCTTACTCTTTATTGGCTAAATGTGGCCTCAAATGCGTAGCAGGTACGTACTTGGGTGTGGTTGTGAACACAAAGGCCCTGTGCTTAAGGAATGAAGTGCTCCAGTCCTGTCTGAATCTGGGGGAGAGTTTGTACCCCACCCCTTGCTCCAGTCCTGTCTGAATCTGGGGGAGAGTTTGTACCCCACCCCTCTCAGTGGGGCACGACAGATGTTGGCATACTAATGGCTCTCAGAGGTGGTGTTATTTAAAGACACGGCATACATGTGAGTTAACTTCACTTTGCAGTTGTAGGCTCCTCTATCTCGATGTGTCTGACACGTCGTAGCATCATCTGGAAGGCATTTTGGGAAATGCAGTTATGAGGAATTACCTCATTCAGCCTCCTTCACTGCGATAGCCATTCCTAGTTTCCTTCTTCTCATCCTGATCAGGTACATTTAATGGAATCAACGTCCCCAGCAGTGCAGTTTAGACAGACTCGCACACTTCGGACTCAGCTGGCAGCTCTTACTAAATGGTACCACCCAGCAAGCGGAGATTGGCAGCAGGATGTAAATGGGTGTTTAACTGGGGTGGTGGGACTGGGCCTTCTCAGCCCTGGCATGTTCTTCATGATTCCTGGGGAAACTTTCCTTTAGGCATCCCTAGGCCTCCTTAAATGGGCCCTGTGCCCTAGTGATGTCGCCCTCTGTGCCTGTAGATAGGGTTACCGCCCTCCAGTGTGATACCACCCACGAAGCCCAGCCCATGCAGTGGTTGGAGGCTCAAGTGGAGGTAAGATTCTGCCCCTTCTTCAGAGCCACTCTGAATGTGGAAACCTGAAAGGAGGCCTCCTGCCAAGTAGAGCTTGGAATTTCAACCTAATGCCAGGGACTCCCCTTTTTAGGGTAATTACCACTTAACCAAACATTTCTGAGCTCCTTATAAATTGGCCCCCTCAGTCACTTAACCATTTTAGTGGCTCTTCTCTGAACTCAGTCCAAGTTTTCCACCATTCTGGTAACAAAATGCTCTGTAGGGAATGCAAAGTCCAGGTGCGGCAGCACTGCGGGGGCATTTGGTATGACGGGAGGCAGCGGGGCAAGATGACAACCACCCCATGTCCCTTGAGCTGTCGGCAAGCTTGCAGTGAGTGAGCAGGCCAACAAGCTGAACATGCCATTTTTTAATCTGGTAGAAGCATGACCAATGGCCACTAGCCTGCAAGCAAGTAGGGAGGATGTGAGTGAATTTGAAGAAATTCTTCACTTTACATAACATTATAGCTGGGGCCAGCAAATGGTGTAGCAGTTACGTTGCTGGACTCCCACATAGTTGACCACGGTTCAAGTCCCAGACCCGGTGGCTTCAAACTCACACTGGGCGCATGTGTGTGCATGCCCAAGATCCCAGGAGGAGAATGGAAGAGAAGGGATTGCGGTATAGCCATACCCTCTGGGTGGTGGTGGGGGGGGAGGGGGTTCTTGCTTTCTGTCTCTTTGTCTTTCTCTCTTTGGTGAGCGCACATACCCCATAGCAAGAAACCTCTCCTAAATAAATAAATAAATAACATTATAGCTATACTTAACAATGAGAAATCTGTCTTAAGAATAAGAAATTCCTGAAAAAAACAGGATTATTTTTATTTTTTAATATTTGATAAATTAAAGTGTATTTAACAATCTGATTCCAAGACTAATTAAATATGTGAATAATGGGTCACCCTAACAAATACAGTAATAAGGTAGTTATGCATGGAGCTCCACATCTTTGTGGCCACGAATGTTTGAACCGCTTGTCAAATGCATAGTTATTGCTGTAAAATTGGGCACGGAAAACCACACCGGAAGGAAGTTACCTCCCAATAGATATGCATAGTCGTGTAGCATTGAAAAGGTACTGTTTCTACTCACCAGAGTTTAAGATTTCAACTGAAATGCTTTGATTCCGCACAATGTGAAAGATTATTTACTGCTAAGATTCTCAAGGCACCAATGCTGACATGAGATCATACCATTCAAACTGGAATTGAGTTTCCATTTTTAACTCTTTGCCCTACATGGATTTCTTCTTGACCATCTCAGGGAGACTGTTTTCTTAAGACTCTGTAATAAACTGAGGTTTTAAGGGGTACGGTACTAATATCAAAGAACCAGAGTTATTCTCTTTCTCTGTTCTTACAATTCTTTGCACCAGCCCTACCTAGATCGGGAGATTGAATTCTGGAGAGTAGTATCTGCTTTGAACACAGCTGGACTCTCAGGTAGTTTGGTCTTTGGGGACTGATATACCTAAAATAACTTTTTCAAAATAGTTAAATCTGACCACGTGTGAAATGGCAGTTGCCTTTTAATTTTAATGGAATATTTTAGAGCATTTTTATGGAAAAGCTCTTAAAATTCTTTTTTTCACTACCTTAATGAAAGGGAAAATGTGTTGCTATAGCTGTTATTTTTTATAATAAATTTAAAGCAGTTCCTACAAATCTTAACAAGTAAAATCAAATATTTAATGCATTTGGCAACATGCCTTTATAAAATTTCCAGAACAAAATAAAATATTCTGTTTTTAAAGTTCTTTAAATAAGACAGAAGACAGACTGAACTGCTAAGAGTACTTACATCAGGTATCAATATTTCCAAGTTAATTTACTATGTGGCATCATCAAACCACATTATTATGATAGTTACTGTTGCAATTGTAAAGATTTATGCTCATATTTCTAAATCAGAACAGAAAGCTAGATTTACAAATAGGAATAGTCCAAGTAGAAACACATTTTGTTGTTTTTTAATTTGCTACAGTGCGTGTGGGCTTACCAGAGAGACAGCGAGAGAGAGAGGGAGAAATTGAGAAAGCACCCCTAGGGAGGATGGCCATGGCAATACCCCTTGTCTTCCAATCCGCTAAGGATTTGGGACACACGTGCCGTCTGCGTTTCTCAAGTCCCCAGATTTGGGACTTGAACTTCACAGTCAGCCACGTGGGATCCATCTGCCTCAACCACCACACCACTGGCTGGCCCTGTTTTGTTGCTTTTTTAGAACACCATGTTTTTGTTTTTAAATGCCATAGGGTATGAATGTGTGCATGCTAGTGGCAGAGACAGTGGAAGAAAGAGACTCTCCGAATAGGGCTTGGTCATGCCCCAATCCTTTTTTCCCATTTTCCATTCTGTCAAGGTCCTGGGTTCTTAGTTAACACAGGTTTATGTTTCTAGTGTTGTGTTTTTTTTTTTTTTTTTTTTCAGTCCTATGCGTTGATTTATCTTTTAAGACGTTTCATTGTTAGCTAGCTAATCATTTTGAATATTTTCAAATTCTTTACGGTAACTGAATTTATGTAAAATTCTTTTACCATATGTGGGTAAAGAGCATGGTGAAGTTATTGATATTCAGAAAGGTAGGCAATTTCTAAAGGGTAGACATTTTAAGGTTAGAACGATTCTGGGCCAGGTGATCTTTGGATTACATTAATAAAATAGAAATTAAATAGTAATGTGGCTAAACTGTACTCTCCCCTTTAGTTAATAGAAATCATCTGTCAAGAAACTATGAATTTGCTCTATTTTGCTGCCTAGGCCAGAAAGAATTTAAGGTGCCTTATAAAATCTCACACACAGTTATATATGTACAAATATACACACGTGTGCATATGTATATGTGAAGGGACTTCAGAAACTTCCTGGAAAAAGAGAACTAAAGTATAAATTTATTTTGATGCAAAGAACTTTGACATTCATGCATAGCTTTCTCGTAATATGCATTTTCCATTAACTTTCTATAGATGCTTTTATGTATACACACATGCAGTTTTTAATGTTTTTTTTTTTTTTGTTTTTTTGTTTTTTTTTTTTTGGCATAAGGCGTGTGCACTTACTGGAGAGAGACAGTGAGATGGAAAGTGAGAAATCACCCCAGGAGCGATGTCCGTACCACAGTCTCTTCTCCTCCATTTTCTTGCTGGAATTTTGGGCACATACACACAGGTGCTCAGCATGGTCTTTGAGCCACCAGGTCCAGGACTTAACAATGGTTGGCCATGTAGGAGTCCAAAATGCCACCTGCTGGCCCCCAACACACACATACTTTTTACACACACATAAACATGTATTTGTGGAAGTAAGTCTAAGAGAAAGTGAGAGTAGGAAAAATAGAATGGAACAGGGCCAGCAGGTGGCGTGGTAATTAAGACACTGGATTCCTATATGTTCAACCATGGTTCAAGTCCCAGACCAGGAGGCTGTAAAAATCATACCAGGTGTGTGTGCATGTGTGCCCAAGACCCCAAGAGGAGAATGGAGGAGAAGGGATTGTGGGATGGCCATTCCTCCCTGGGGGGAGGAGTGATTTCTTACCTCCTCTCTCTCTCTCTCTCTCTCTCTCTCTCTAGTGAGTGCATGTACCCTATGGCAAAAACAAAAACAAAAACAAAAACAAAAAAGGAAAGTATTGAGCAGAGAATGAAGGTAGTACACAAAAACCATGTTTCAAGTCTTACATACTTTCTAAAGTTGGATCACAATTTTTTTTTTTTTTTTTGGAGAGGTTTTTGCTATAGGGCGTGTGCGCTCGCCAGACAGACAGACAGAGACAGAGAGACAGAAAGCGAGAAATCACCCCCCAGAAGGGATGACCACACCGCAATCCCTTCTCCTCCGTTCTCCTCTCGGGATCTTGGGCACGCACGCACACGTGCCCGGCGTGAGTTTTAAGCCACCAGGTCCAGGACACAAACCGTGGTCGACTATGTGGGAGTCCAGCGACATAACCATTACGCTAACTGCTGGTCCCACAATTTTTGCTTTAAATCTTTTCAAAGCCAAAGCAGAGGCAAGGAAATGATATGCAGTGTTGTTTTCTGGTTTTTTTTTTTTTTTTTTTTTTTTTTTTTTCTTCAATAAACTAACAAACAAAAAAGCCTGGATACTAATAGAAGCATGAGAGAAGTTTCTCTCCGGAGTGGCAATATAGATTGTAACATTTAAGTAGCCATGTCCTCGACATGGCTACTGTACAATACACGTTGTACCTTTCCTTTTTCTTTTCTTTCTTTCTTTCCTTTTAAAATGGCTCTGGTCGATTAGATGCTGTGGCCTAAGAGAATGGCTAAGCAATGCCATCCAGCGTGTGGTGGCAACACGTCCTTGCTTTGCTTCCTGCCGGAAGGAATAGGTGGATAGGTCACTGTGGACCACTGTCTGGTCTGGGATGATCAATCTAGCAACTTATTCCTACTTTTTAATCTGATGGAGTTTTGTTAAGGATTCTGAAAACAGAACTCCATTGATTAAAATTTTGAGCACTTAAAATTAGTGAATATTAGCATAGAACACAAAGAACATGCTCAAATCTGATGAGTGAGAATTTAAGGAAGGGACTGTTTGCCAAGCTGTGGGCTCCGTTAATAGAAATGAACACAGGAATATTAGCGACAGCCAGGAACCGGAGAGGAGGTGGTAATCAGGACCCAAGATTTTTTTTTTTTTTTTTTTTTTTTTTTTTTTTTTGAGAGGTTTTGGCTACAGAGTGCGTTTACTCGCCAGAAAGACAGAGAGAGACAGAGAGACAGAATGAGAGAATTTACTCCCCAGGGAGGATGGCCACACCGCAATCCCTTCTCCTCCATTCTCCTCTTGGGATCTTAGGCACACACACATGTGCCTGGCATGAGTTTAATCCACTGGGTCTGGGACTCGAACCATGGTCGACTACATGGGAGTTCAGCCACATAGCCATTATGCTAACTGCTGATCTCAGGACCCAAAATATTTGTGACTATTGCTAAGGCTGACCTTTTAGGAGAAGGTCTCCTGACAGAGTAGGGCCTCCTCTAGAGTCAGCCACTGCTATCCTGTGGCCTGACAGGAGGAAGTTGGGGGTGAAACCTGCCATTCTCTTTCTCTTCCCAGCCTCCACCTCCTGCCAGCGCTCCCCAGGAGCCTCCCTCCACTGAAGTGGTCCATGAAGTCAGCCTCGAGGGCACTGAGTAGGGAGAAGTTGAAGGGATTTATCTGGAAAGGCAAGTAGAGATTATCCAGCATAATGCATCCTTTCCTTGGTTTCTTTATCTTTCTACCACACAGAATATAAACAACTGTTGGGACCAGCAGTTAGCGTAATGGCTATGTCACTGGATTCCCACGTAATCGACTGCGGTTCGCGTCCCGGACCCTGTGGCTTAAAACTCACGCCGGGCGCATGTGCGTGCGTGCCCAAGATCCCGAGAGGAGAATGGAGGAGAAGGGATTGCGGCGTGACCATCCCCCCTGGGGGGTGATTTCTCGCTTTCTGTCTCTCTGTCTCTCTCTGTCTGTCTGGCGAGCGCATGTGCCCTATAGCAAAAATCTCTCCAAAAAAAAAAAAAAAAGAATATAAACAACTGTTAACATTTCCCGCCCAGTCTAGGTCCCTGGCAACAACTAATTTAATTAGTATTCTAATAGTTTGTTCTGTAAAGTGTGAACATTCCAGTTGCTTCATATCTTTGCAGCACTTGATATTATTATTATTTTTAAAAATTTTAGGCATTTAATGACTGGGTAGTGGTATCTCAGTGATTTTAATTTGCGTTTCTATAATGGTATCTACTGTTGAGCATTTTTCATGTGTTTGTCATCTGTATTCACTACTTTTGTAAGTTGTTCCATCTTTTTGCTCTTTTTAAAGCTGGATGGTATTTTTGTTTTTATTGAGCTTTGAGGGTTCTCTTTTATTTAATGCAAAAAAGATTGGCCACCTCTCTTTGGAATTGCGAAAGTTCCAGTCTTGCATTAGGATTCTGGTAGCCTTCTGAGTGCTCTCTTTATGTATATGGTCATTGTAGAGTAATTTCCTCTTTTCGTAGCATCTAGACCTAAATGTGTAGTTCATTTATCTTTCTCCTTCACTTAAATACCTTCATTTATGGGCATATTTTTCCTCTGAGTTTGAAAATACTCAATAAATTTATAGATAGGGGTATTTTCACTGACATCCATTTTTCATTACCTAAAGCTATATTTATTTCTAATCTATAATTTCTCAAGGGAGTTTATTTTATTTGTTGACTATCCATTATTATTAGCAGTTTTATCACATTGTGTTCAGCAAATATAGTCTGTGTGGGTTCTAGTTTTTGAAGTATTAAGATTTTCTTTGTAGCCTAACATGTGTTTTTTTGTTTTTGTTTTTGTTTTTTTTAGAAGTTTTTCCTATAGGGTGTGTGCACTCTCCAGAAAGACAGAGAAGAGACAGAGAGACAGAAAGTGAGAAATCACCCCCAAGGGGGATGGCCATGTCACAATCCTTTCTCCTCCATTCTCCTCTTGGGATCTTGGGCATGCACGCACACGCTCCCGGAGTGAGTTAAAGTCACCATGCCGGGGACTTGAACCGCGGTCGACCACGTGGGAGTCCTGCAACATAGTCATTACACCAACTGCTGGTCCCAACATGTGGCTTTCTAAAAAAATGTTCCAGGGATATTAATCAAAAGGCTATTCTAGAACTAGCAGATGGTATGGTGGTTAAGATGCTAAACTCCCACATTTCCCACCATGGTTCATGTCCTGGACCTGGTGGCTTGCTTTCTTTTCTCTCTTTCTGTATCTCTCTCACTGTCTCTGGTGAGTACACATGCCCTCTTACAAACTAAAAAATAGTAACAATAATAAATAAAATTAAATGAATATTTTTTAAAAGTCTACTCTAAGTTTAACTCTATTAAATCTATCTTATTAATTTTATTATTCTAATATTCTATAAAATGAAAATTGTGGTCTCTTTAATTTTTTGATTTTCAAAAGGAGCATGTAGATCTCCCACTATTAGATAGGTTTATTCATTTCTTCTTACCTTTTCATTTTTAATCTTTTCTTTATTCATGATAATGTGTATGCAGACAGAGAGAAACAGAGAGAGAGAGACTTCCCATGATCTGGTCTTGCCACAGTCCCCTTCTTACAGTACTGTAGCCTGTTAGATCCTGGGCACTCACATGTGTGCCTGGTGTGTTTCAGGCTGACCAGGCTAGGGATCCATACAGCAGGCAGCATGTTGCATCTGGCGTCTTCTGAGCAGCCCATTACTGCTGCGCTTCAAAGTGGTCTACTTCTTGCCTTAGAACAGCATGATGTGCTCAGCTGGTATTATAGGTGCACATGTAACTTCACAGTTTCCTTGCTTTTTTTCTTTCTTTTTTTGGAGAGATTTTTGCTATAGGGCATGTGCACTTGCTGGAAAGGCACACAGAGAGAGACAGAGAGACAGAAAGCGAGAAATCACCCCCTGGGGGGATGGCCATGCCGTAATCCCTTCTCCATTCTCCTCCTAGAATCTTGGGCACGCACGCACACGTGCCTGGCGTGAGTTTAAGCCATCTGGTCCGGGACTAGAACTGCAGTTGACTACATTGGAGTCCAGTGACATAACCGTTATGCCAACTGCTGGTCCCTCCTTGTGGGTTTTATAGTATAAAAATACTGCTTCAGGAGTCAGTGGGAAATGTGGTGGTTAAGGTGCTGGATTCCCACGTGGCTGAACACAGTTCCAGTCCCAGACCTGGCAGCTTGAAAATCATTCTGGATGCAGGTGCACGCATACCCAAACTCCGGAGAGGAGAATGGAGACGAGCTTGCAGTATGGCCATCCCTCCTTGGGGTGATTTCTCACTTTCTCTCCCTCAGTTTCTCTCTGGCAAGCACATATGCCCTATGGGAAGAAAAAAGTTCAGCTTTTTGCTAATGAATGCTTTTTGCCTTGTATTTTATTTTTGTAGAACTGATATCAATATGACTATTAAAGTATTTAGCGTATTTATCTCTCTCTCTTTATATGTATGTGTGTGTATGTGTGCATATATATATATATATATAATGTCCCTGTATTTTCAAACTTACTTTGTTGTTTATTATAAATAACACCTAATAACATATATGTGTGTGTGTGTGTGTGTGTGTGTGTGTGTGTATTTTAACACAGTCTGGGAATTTGTCTTTCTAAATAGGAGAGTTTGGTCTATTCACATTATTTTGGTAATGGATATGTATAGATTTAGCCTTGCCATTTAGACTTGTGTTTTATTTTAAAATACAGGATCTTAACTTGTTTCTTTTTTGTTTTCAACTTGATTGCTTAGATTCTCATGGCTTTCTCTTTATTCCTTTAATAGACTGAGTGCTTTTCTATTAATAGTTTTAATTTTTGAATAATATATATCAACATTTCTATCAACATCAAGAATTAATCAGATCTTTTGATTATTATTATTATTATTATTATTATTTTGAAACATTCGATCACTGTACATAATTTGGCTTGTAAAGAGAATTTACCCAACATGAAATACACCTCAGACCAGTCCTGTTAAGAATATCATACGCCTTATCATCAACAGGCAATAAACCATTTCTGTGTCCCACAAATGTCTTGTTTCTCTATTTTTCCCTCCCTGACTTCCTTCCCTATACTTTTTCCCTCTCCCACCCTCCTACTACACTGTCTCCAGTGTCCATAACTATTTTCACTGCTTTTATGTGCTCCAGTCTTTCCATTCCTACCATAGAGTGCAGACAGTTGGTATATATTTCATAGTCTGTCTTGCTTCACTTAGCAATAAATCACTTTTAATAATTTCAAGTCGGGACCAGCAGTTTGCATAATGGCTATGTCACTGGACTCCCATGTAGTTGACCGTGGTTCAAGTCCCGGACCCGGTGGCTTAAACTCACGCTGGGCGTGTGTGCATGCGTGCCCAAGATCCCGAGAGGAGAATGGAGGAGAAGGGATTGCGGCGTGGCCATCCCCCCTGGGGGGTGATTTCCTGCTTTCTGTCTCTCTGTCTCTCTCTGTCTGTCTGGCGAGCGCATGTGCCCTATAGCAAAAAGCTCTCCAAAAAATAATAATAATAATAATAATTTCAAGTGATCATATTCAATCACTTTCTATCAAATGCCAGGGTCTTGTTTTCTTATGGCTGAATAGTATTCCATAGAATATATGGGCCACACTTTTTCAATCCATTCATCTGTTCATGGACATTTGGGTTGGTTCTATGTCTTAGCAATCATGAATAATGCTGCAATAAACATTGATGTGCGAGCACTTTTCTGACTGAGCGTTCTCCTGTCCTTTTGGTAGATACCTAGAAGTGGAATTGCTGGATCATATGGTAGTTCTATTTGTAGGTCTTTAAGGAAACTCCATATTGTTTTCCACAGTGTCTAGACCAATTTACATTCCCACCAACAGTGTAGAAAGTTCCCCTTTCACCACAACCCCAGTAACTCGTATCATTTTTTGTATTTTTAATCTTCACCATTCTGACAGGAGAGAGGTGGTGTCTCATTGTGGTTTCAGGGGTGAGGTGGTATCTCATCGTGGTTTTAATCTGAATCTCCCTTATGATGAGGGATGTTGAGCATTTCCTCATACACTTTTTGGCTATTCATTGTGGAGGGCACTGCATATGGAAGCCATCTTGAGCTATCCACCATCTTGGAAACCATTAGGCTTCACTTCCTCACTGAGCAAACCATTTCTCAGAAATTATGTGACCAACTGTTCTTCTGGAAGCGGTTGGGTTTCTAGGCAACGGGAGAGATCCACCCACACCAATGATTGGTTCATGCTGTTCTATCTAATTTGCATTTCAGGCAACCAATCGGTGCCCACCAGCCTGTATATAACTCGCCATTTTTCCTCAATAAACGGAAGAAGAAGAAGACTTGATCAGCACCTCGTATTATGTGTGCGTGTGTTTGTCCCATCTCTCACTCCCTCCCCCAGGGAACCTGTTTGACTGTCCCCCGTATGGGGACAATTCATATGTCTTCCTTAGATTTTTGTTCAGCTCATTTTCCCATCTTTGAGTTGAGTTAATCATTTTGGGGAGGGGTAAGTAGCTTGAATTCCCTGTGAATTCTGGTTATCAGTCCCTTACCTGAGGCGTTGTTTACAAAAATATTCTCCCATTCTGGGACCAGCAGTTAGCGTAATGGCTATGTCGCTAGACTCCCACGTAGTCGACCGCGGTTCGAGTCCCGGACCCGGTGGCTTAAATTCACGTCAGGCGCGTGTGCGTGCATGCCCAAGATCCCGAGAGGAGAATGGAGGAGAAGGGATTGTGGCATGGCAATCCCTTCTAACCTAAATGATAAGTTAGTTGGGTATGTGAATTGTATTTGTTGTTATCTTAAAGTGTTTCTCCATTGTATCATACTTTGAGGCAGAAACAAGGAAAGTGAGAAATCACCCCCAGGGATGATGACGACACTGCAGTTTTTTCTCCTCCATTGTCCTCTTGGGATTTGGGGCATCCCCCCTGGGGGGTGATTTCTTGCTTTCTATCTCTCTGTCTCTCTCTGTCTGTCTGGCGAGCGCACGCGCCCTATAGCAAAAATGTCTCAAAAAAGAAATATTCTCCCATTCTGAGGGTTGTCAATTCACATTAATTATTGTATCCTTTGCTGTGCAGAAACTTCTTATTCTGATGTAATCCCACTTGTCTATTTTGGGGATTACTGCCTGTGCTTTGGGGGTCTTATTTAAGAAGTCTTTGCCTACCCTAATGTTTCGCAGATTTTCCTAGTGTTTTCCATCAGTAATTTTATAGTTTTAGGTCTTAGGTTCAGATCTTTGATCCATTTTGAGTTGATTTTTGTTAATAGTGAAAGACGGGGATCCAGTTTCAACTTTCTGCAGGTGGTTACCCAGTTTCCCAGCACCATTTGTAGAAGAGGTTTTCCTTTTCCACTGGATTGGCTAGCATTCTTTGTTGAAAATCAGTTGGCTGTATGCTTGGGGGTTTATTTATGAGGTCTCTAAGAATTAATCAGTATCTTTAAATGTCTCCAATCTCCCAGAGCAGACAAATCCTTTAGTATACTTTCTCAATATCGCGCCATCAAGTTTTGTTTTAAGATCTTTTAGAATTTTTTTTCATTGACTTGCATGAATTTACTTTTATATCCCATCATTATGTCTCTGATTCCTTAGGAGTAATTTCTTAGGAATTAAACTAACGTTCAAGTTAATTATGAACGTAACTGCAGGCATTATCTTTTCTTTGCTCATAGTTTTTTCCTTATCTTCTTTCTTTAGTTTTTACTTTGTTAGAGTTATGAGTGTTAAACTCTTGAGACCTTGCACATTATTATTAGCTTTGCTTTTTAAATGATATGTTAGTTGGGTATGTAAATTTTATTTGTTGTTAACTTAAAGTGTTTCTCCATTGTATCATACTTTGTGGCAGATGAAAAGTTTAATGCTGTTTTAATTTTTCCTTTTATTTCTCTTAATCTCTTTTATGACTTATTAGAGTGCTCTATTTATTGTTGAATTCATAGTTTATATATTTTAATAGATTGTATCTAGATGTTATTCTTGCACTGCTGTCAAGGAATTCTAAAAAGATTTCCTTCATGTGGGGGAAATTTTATTGCTCCTGTTGTTGTTTATTGTTTTTGTTATTATTTATTTGGTTCCTCCCCCCTTTTTTAATTGAAACATAATAATTGTATATATCTGTGGGATACAGTGTGATTTTTCAGTATATGAATACAATATATAATGAACAAATTTTGATAATTAGCATAGTAATTATCTTCTTTTTAATTGCCAGAGGGCTCCTGCATTCACCAGGGACAGAGAAAGGAAAAAGGAGTATAAGATAGCACCCCCCAATAGGGTGTGATCACACCATAATCCCTTTCTTCCATTTCTACATCCTGTTGGGATTTGGGTCATGCTTGCACAAGTGCACAGTGTGTGTTTCAAGCTGCTCAGGTCAGAATTCAAACTGCAGTCAGCCATGTGGTATCCTAGTCCCTTAAGCACTAGGCTATAGGCTGGCAGCACAGTAAGTATCTAAAATATGTATTATTACTTTATGTTGGCACATCCAAAATCCTCTCTTTTAGGTATTTTACTATATGTAGTAAAGTAGAGTCAACTAGTTATCCTGTTTTGCCATAAAACTCTACTATCCATTAACTAACATCTCCCTAACCTCTCCTTCCCCTTACTCTTCCAATCTCTAGGAACCTCTATTCTATTATCTGCTTCTATGAGGGCAACTTTTTAAGTTTCTACATATGAATGACAATTGTGTTAGTTTTCTTCTTCTTCATCTTCTCCTTCTCCTCCTCCTTCTTTTACATTTTTGGTATAGGGCATGTGCGGTTGCTGGAGAGAGGCAGAAACAGGGAAAGTGAGAAATCACCCCCAGGGACAATGACGACACTGCAGTTTTTTCTCCTCCATTGTCCTTTTGGGATTTGGGGCATGTATGCACATGTAGCTGGTATGATTTTCACCCTGCTGGGTCTGGGACTCAAACTGTGGTTGGTCATGTGAGGACTCCAGCACCTTAGCCACCACACCATCTGCTGGGCCCCAAATGTCTTTTCTTTTTTTAAAGCCTGACTTATTTCACTTTACACAATGTCCTCCAGGCTTGTTAGTATTGCCTCAATTGACAGGATTTAATTCTTTTTAGTGGTTGAATAGCTAGTGTATGTTGTGTGTATACACAGCACATTTTCTTTCTTTCTTTGTCTGTTAATAGATGTGTACTTTGATTTGATATCTTACTATCATGAACAGTGCTCAATAAATGTCGGAGTGCAAATATCTTACCTCCATACTGTTTTTTCATATGGCTGTACTAATTTACATTGCCACCAAAAGTATAAGCGTTTCCTTTTCTCTATATTCTCCCAGTGCTTGTTATTTTTGTCTTTTTGATGATAGCCATTCTAACTGGAGTAAGATGATATAGCATTGTGGTTTTGAATTACATTTCCCTGATTATTAGTTGATTATCTTGGTATTTTTGCTTGGAATTTTTAGCTAATCAGAATCTTTTGTGGTTCCATACAAATTTTATGATTGCTTTTTTTCTATTTCTGCTAAAAATACCATTGGAATTTTGACAGGGATTGCATTACATCAGATTGATTGGAATAGTATGGACATTTTAACAATACTGGCTCTTCCAAATAGATGAAAATAATCTTTCACCACCTTAGTTAAATTTGTTCCTAGGTTTTTTTTTTTTTCTTCTTCTTTTGGTAGGTATTACTTTTTTGCTTCTTTTGTAGCTAGTTTTTGTAGCTAGGTATATAAAAATGCTATTGATTGTCATATACTAGTTTTTTTATCCTGCAACTCTACTGAATTTATTTATCAGTTTCAAGAATTTTTTATAGAATCTATATATTTCTGCGTACAAAATGATATCATCTACAAACAAGGGTAATTAGACTTCTTCCTTTCCAATTTGTATGCATTTTCTTTCCTTTCCTTTTCTTTTCTTCCTTTTTGCTATAGGACATGTGTGCTCAACAGAGAGAGAGAGAGAGAAGGAAAGTGAGAAATCATCCTCTAGGAGATGGTCACACTCCTCCATTCCTCTCTTGAAATTTTGGACACACATGCACATGTGTTTGGCATGATTTTCAAGCTACTGGGTCTGAGACTTGAACCAGCAGTTGGCCATGTGGAATCCAGCCACCTTAACCTCCATGCCACCTGCTGGCCCTTCTTTCTTTCTTTTTCCTAATTGCTCTGGTTAAGAATTCCAGTACTATGTTGAATAAGAGTAGTGTTCCAGTTCTTATCTTGGTCCAGTTCTGAGAAGAAGCTTTCAACTTTTGCTCATTTGATGTAATGTTCACTATGGGTTTGTCATATTAATATACAGCCTTTATTGTGTTGAGGTGCATGCCTTTTGTATTTTCTTTGTTGAATGTTTTTATTATGATAGGATTTCTTTTTATCAAATCCATTTTCTTCATCTTTGAGATAATCTTATGGTTTTTGTCCTTAATTCTGTTGATATAATGTACTGTGTTTATTGATTTGAATATGTCGAGTCATCCTTGAATGCCTGGGATAAACCTCACTTGTTCCTGGTGTATAATCATTTTGCTGTACTGTTGGATTTGATTTGCTAGTGTTCTGTTGATCATTTGTGCATGTCTGGTCATCAGGGTTACTGGTCTACAGTTTCCTTTTTTCTTGTGTCGTTATCTAGTTTTCACATCAGGGTAATGTTGGCCTCATGAAACCTGCTTAGGAAGAGTCTCTCCACTTCAGATTTTGTTAATAGTTGGAGAAGAATTGATCTTATTTCTTCTTGAAAGGTGTTATATAATTCAGTAGTGAAACTGTGCAGTCTTGGAGTTTTCTTTATTGGAAGATTTTTTTATTACTAATTCAATTTCATTATTTATCATTGGTCTGTGCAAGCTTCTGGTTTTTTTCCTGCTTCTATCTTGGTAGGTTGTATGTGTTCAGGAATTTATCTGTTTCCTCTTGATTTTCTCATTTTTTGGCAGGTAGTCTTTCATAATATCCTCTACTAATCATTCCTGCTCTGTAGTATCAATTTTAGTGTCTCCTTTTTCATTTCTGATTTTATTTTATTTAAATCTTCTCTCTCTCTTTTTAATCAATCTAGCTAATGGTTTGTTCATTTTATTTACATTTCAAAAAACTAACTTTTTATTTCATTGGTCTTTTGTACTGTTTACTTGGTCTCACTTTTGTGTTTTTCTGCTTTGAACTTTGTTGTTTGTTCTATTAATTTTGGATTTAGCCTGTTCTTGCTTTTCTAATTCTTTTAGGTACATCATTAAGTTATTTGAAATCTTTCTTTCTTTCTTTTTTAATGTAGATACTTATTGCTATAAACTCCCCTCTTAGTACTGCTTTTGCTATATCCCATAGATTTTGGTATATTGTTTACCTTTTTATTTGTTTCAAAAACATTTTAAATTTCCTTCTTAATTTTTTCATTGACCCACTGGTCATTTGGGAACATGTTATTTTGTTTCCATGTATTTCTATAATTTTCGGCATTCCTCTTGTTATTTCTAGTTCTAAATCATTGTAGTTAGAAAAGCTACTCTATATGATTTCTATTTTTCTAGACTTTTTTTTTTTGAGAGTTTTTTTCTTCGCTATAGGGCACGTGTGCTTGCCAGACAGAGAGAGACATAGAGACAGAAAGCGAGAAATCATCCCCCAGGGGGGATGGTCACGCCACAATCCCTTCTCCTCCGTTCTCCTCTCGGGATCTTGGGCATGCACGCACACGCGCCCAGTGTGAGTTCTAAGCCACTGGGTCCAGGACGCGAACTGCAGTCGACTACGTGGGAGTCCAGCGACATAGCCATTATGCTAACTACTGGTTCCCTATTTTTCTAGACATTTTGAGACATGTTTTGTGGCCTAACATAAGGCCTATACTAGAGAATGCTCATGTGCTGATGAGAAGAATGTGTATTCTACATCTGTTGGAAGAAATGTTTTGTAAATGTTTGATTGTGCAAAATTAAAATTAAAATATGAGTTTGTTTTGATGCAAAAATTATAAATCTATGCATAGTTTCTTAATAATATGTATTTCTCACAAACTTTTGGAAGACCCTGCCCCCATCATATCTTTTATTTGGGCAATTTAATCCATTTACATTCAAAAGTATTAATAGGTCTGAACTTACTCCTATGATTTTGTTAATTATTTTCTGATTATTTTTACTTCCTTGGTTCTTTCTTCCTGTCTTATCTTTGTGGATTGGTGGTATTTTGTAGAGCTAATGTTCGACTCCTTTCTTTCTCACTTGCCTGCTCTGCTAGTGGTTCTTCCTCTTTCGCATGTTTTCATGATGGTGGTTACTATCCTTTTACTTCCACACGTACAACTCCTAAATATTTCTTGTAAAGTCAGTCTAGTAGTGCCGCCATGTGTTTTCTATTGAATAAAGAGAACCCAGCAACACTTTGTTATTACTAAATATCACAAATGACAAGCCCCAGCTGAGAAAGTATCTTATTTTGGTTAAGTTTTAACAATTAAAGTTCATTTTACTCTCATAGATGATCAACTATTAAAATCACTTTTTCAGTTGTGAAACCACTTTTTTTCTTAAGAGAAGAGACGTGGGTAGGAAGAGGCAAGTGGAGAACAGCCACATGATAGTGACCAAGGTGTATAAAGCTGTTCATTCAGTACCTTATTTTGGTAATATTTTCATAAAATGGAAGTTATTTTTATGTGCATTTTTCTAAATCTATAAGTCAAAGCAAATTTGATAAAGCAGTCTCTTCAAGTTCCATAAACATATGCAGTTCTAATGATAAAGTGTCAACATTTGCATTTTCATAGGCTAACATAATATACAAACTCATAAAAGTCTCCTGTTACGCTGTTAATTTTACCTAGCTCTGCCTTTATCTTCATAAATACTCAGTGAAGCTATAAACAAGGTACTGTAGCTTTTCTAATCTATACAGGTTTTAAAGTAAAACCAATTAGTAGCAATTCTATAAAACAGAAGAGATATCAATGTCCTATTTTCTTTAGTTTGTGTGTCAGTTCTTTGAAAAACACTAGGTGCTGGGGACCAGCAGATGGCGTAATGGTTATGTCGCTGAACTCTCATGTAGTCAACTGTGGTTTGAGTCCCAGACCCAGAGGCTTAAAACTCATGCTGGATACATGTGGGTGTTTGCCCAAAATCCCAAGAGGGGAATGGAGAAGAAGGGATTGCAGCATAGCCATCCCCCCTTGGAGAGTGATATCTTGCTTTCTATCTCTCTGTTTCTCTCTGTCTCTCCAGTTAGTGCACATTCCCTATAGCAAAAATCTCTCTTTAAAAAAGAAAGAAAGACACTAAGTGTGAACAGAAGGTTTTCCATATATTGTACAAAACTTGGTTTTCTTTCATAGTTACATCTACTTTTACAGAAACCTTCAAGTGTATGTTGGAGTTCCAACACTTGATTAATACCTTGTAATTTTCTTCCAGTTCCACCTGAATTTCAGCATCAGCTACATTCAGATCAACATTCATCATCTTGGATAATAAGCTTTTGTGAAAGAGCCTTCAATACAAAATTCTGGATGAATGGACCAGCAAATGGTGTAATGGTTATGTTGCTGGATCCCACTTGGTCGACCACAGTTCAAGTCCTGGAGCTGGTGACTTAAAACTCATGCTGGGTGCCTGTGCATGCATGCCCAAAATCTTGAGAGAAGAATGGAGGAGAAGGGATTGTGGCATGGCCATATACCCCTCCCCCCAAGGGGGGTGATTTCTCACTTTCTCTGTCTCTCTCTGTCTCTCTGACAAGTGCATGTGCCCTATAATAAAAAGCTCTCTTAAAAAAATTCTGGAGGAATGATCTTTTGTTTGAGGCTCTGGGAGGGAGAAAGATTGGGAGGATGGCAATCTTTGTTGAACTCCTATTTATGGAAGGAAGAATTTTACATCTTTGCTATATGTCTCTTATCTTTTTAAACTCTTTATCCCTTTTTACTGAGTTTTGATAAAATCTTTCAGTTTACCCCTCCAATTTACTAATTTAATCTTGAGCCTTATTCATTCTGCCATTTAGCCCATATTTCAGTAATCTTGATTTTTTTAAAACTCTGCTTCTTTTCAATAGCATCTTATTCTGGTTGGTAGATATATATATATATGTATATATATATATATATATATATACACACACACACACACACACACACACGTACATATATACATATATATGTGTGTGTATATATATACACATATGTACATACACACACACACATATATATATATATATATATATATATATACTTTTTTTAAGAGAGATTTTTTGCTACAGGGCACATGTACTCACTAAAGAGACAGAGAGATACAGAAAGCCAGAAATTACCCTCTGGGAGATGATCATGCCACAATCCTTTCTTCTCCATTCTCTTCTTGGGATTTTGGACATGCATACATGCCCGGTATGAAGTTTAGACTGTTGGATCTGGGACTCAAACAGCAATCGACCATGTGGGAGTCCAGCAACATAATCATTATGCCATCTGCATGTCCTGGTAGATATAATTTTCAAGTTGATAACTTTTCCTTTTAAAAATACCTGTGGTTACTAATTTTATGATTCTTTACAATTTTCTATAATTCTCTTTCTTTAAGGCAGGATTTAGCTGCCTTAAAGGGATTAGTCCTTTTGTATACTTTAGTGCTTTTAAATATTTGGTGGACCTTCTCATATGTTTGACACTAGGTTACCTGTTTATATTTACAGATGAGGTCTCTAACAGAAATTCTTTACTTGGGAGCCACAGGTCACTATGTAGACCTTAGACCAAATTCATGGGGTCCATGTATAAGATGGGAAAGTTACATTTTCTTTTTTACTAGCCTCGAGAGAAAATTTATCAATTCCTTTTACTTTGAATATAGGCAACAATTTCAGGAGTTCTAGCAATATCTGTTATTTCACCACTGATAGAATTTAAAGATAGTTCCACATCACATTAATTTGTAAGTGTGGCTTAGAATCATCGTTGCTTCAAAATTTTGATAGTAGTAGACGTACTACTAGATCTTGTCGTTTTATGTGTTGATAATTATTTAAAATATTTTATGGCGCCATTTTAATGTAATTGACTTCATTTTAAAAACTTTTACATATATGTATATATTCAAAAACATTATTCTAAGTATAGGTTCATAGGCTTCAGCAGTTAAACGGGTTTGTAACACAAAAGAGATTAAGAACTCTCAGTCTAGATGGGTTACCATGATGTGTTAGAAAATATTTTGGGCCAACAGGTGATATTGTAGTTCAGGCAGCTGGATCCCAGACAGTGGCTGGGCCCTGGGGCTTGAAAAACATGCTGGGCATGGGAACCAGCAGTTAGCGTAATGGCTATGTCGCTGGACTCCCACATAGTCGACCGCGGTTCGCGTCTCGGACCCGGTGGCTTACAACTCACGCCGGGCGCGTGTGCGTGCGTGCCCAAGATCCCGAGAGGAGAATGGAGGAGAAGGGATTGCGGCGTGACCATCCCCCCTGGGGGGTGATTTCTCGCTTTCTATCTCTCTGTCTCTCTGTCTGTCTGGCGAGCGCACGCGCCCTATAGCAAAAACCTCTCCAAAAAAAAAAAAAAAAAAACCATGCTGGGCAAGAGCATGTGCCCTGCAGCAAGAACTCAAAAAAAAAAAAAAAAATAATTGATCTCCGTAATGATTCCTGTTTCTTGCTAAATGTATAAGCCCTGGCTTTGTTGGTTATGTAGGAGAGATGTAACAAACTCTGGGGCAGAATGAGAAATATCTCTGTCGCGGAAATCTCTACTGGGTTTGAACTTCCTTCTTCCTTTTCTTCTTTCCTTTTCTTTCTTTCTCTCTCTCTCTGCCTCTTTTTTTCTTTCTTTCATTGTTCCATTTTAAGATGGACATGTGTAAATAGGAAAGTCATTCCTCCTTTAGGGCAGCAATGAGCCTTTCTTTCTCATGACCGAGATTATTGCCCTCCAGCATTTCGAGTGATCTGTTTAATTGTCATCGTGTTCTTTGGTGAGATACCTATCTTATACTCGGCATTTATAACAGAGGGAGATCAGAACACACTGCCCGAAATAAGACGCCTTGGCATATTGAGATTTTTGAGTTGAAGGAATTAGAGATGTAGGAAGAACTCCCTGAGCTTTTCCTGAAGCAGGCTGTAAGACCCTCATGTGACAGGAGTCCAAAGGGGCCTTGCTGAGTTTCCTGTGCAATCACATTTTCCCACACTTTTCACTCTTTATCAAACCTAGCATAGAAATGTTCAAGTTTAACTGCTTCTTGGGATCTCCATTTGCTAATGAAGTCTCCAGAGTTACATAAATTTTTTATTAAATAAATTTATATGAAATAAACTGTCCATTAGGTAAATTTATATTTTTATTTTCTTGTTAATCCGTGTTTTGTTATAGGGGTCACAGCCAAAAGCTCGTAAGAGTAGAAAGAAAGGTATTTTCTTCCCTCCATCACTGTGCTTTGTTTGGGTGCTGGTTGAAAAGAGCTTGTGCCGTGGATTTAGTCAAGTCCCCTGTGTGTTCCTGTGCCTGGTGCACTCTAGCCTGGATCCAGAGCTCTGTCAGAGCCTGACCAACGTGGATGGGCACGTCAGCTGGCAAGGACTGTGGCATCAGGTTCTCACACATTCAGAACAAGTTGACTTTGACATAAACAGCTTGTACCAAGTTAATTAATTTGCCATTACTTAAAGATTTAAGATACGGCCCCTACTTATATTTTTAGAGTAAGTAAACTTTTACTCTTCAAATTTACATAAATTTCATTTTAGAAGTCACTCATATGGAACTCCTTAATTTCAGTTTTATAATTATGTCAGAACTTTTTAGGTAATAGTGAGAAATAAATTTGAGAGAAAGAGAGAAGAACTGAGAAAACTGTCCTGCTCTGTCCCCCCACCCCCGGGTCTTAAGCAAAACTTCAAAATCTAAAAAAATCTTAGTTTTATCTTAGGTTATATTTAAACAAAAGAATATTGCTTTAAAAATGCATAGGAGGCCATTGATTTGGACTGGACGCCTGCACTAGGCCCCACGGACCAACCCAAAGCAGAATCACTCGTACTAATGTTCCACAGCACCAAGCCCAGACTGAGGTGTGTAACTGATGGCTGGAGAAAACAGGAAAGAAAGAAAATAGCTAAATATCCTAACAGGCCAGTTTCAGTGAGCATGATAATGAAGCTCCCTCGTTAATTCTTTTAAATAATTTTGAAACAACCAATATTCTTTCTGTCCTTTATTTCTATAGCCTTCATTTCTTCTTTGTTTATAAAACCAGGTTCCTCTGCTCAATTCTATTTTATAAAATGATGGGTTGCCCACTTCCAGACTCACAAATAAATGCCAGTTAAAAAATTTAAACTAAATTTGTTGTAATTTTTTTTTTTAAGATTTTTGTTATAGGGCTTGTACACTTGCTGGAGACAGGGAGACAGAGAGGGAAAGTGAGGAATCACCCTCTAGGGGAGATAGCCACACCATATATCTCCTCACCCCATTCCTCCTCTTGGGCTTTGTACATGTCCCTGGCATGTTTTTCAAGCTACCAGGTCTGGGATTCCAAACCAGCAGCCCAAACACCATGCCACTTGCTGACCCATATTTGTTGTAACTGTCTTTAGAAAGTGTTCAGAGCTGGCTTCTCAAACATTACCCACACAGGCTGCTGGCAAGGTAAGGCTGCAGTTAGGGCTAACATGGTAAGCTAATAAGCACATCAGTTACAAAGCTCGGGTCATGCCTGGCAGGGAGAAGGAGAGCTCGGAATTCTGAGCACTGGAAATTTTGTTTTTCAGTTGCCAGAGGACATGTGTGCTCACCAGAGAGGGGGAGAGAGAGAAGGAGAGGAAGAAAGCACCCCTCAATGGGGCATGGGCACTCCATTTCTCTGTGCTGTTGGGACTTTGGACATGTACATATGCACAAGTGCCTGGCATGTTTTTCTCAAGAGCTCAGGCTGGGAATCCAACCACGGCTGACCACATGGAATTCAGCTCCTTAGGCACAGTGCTTAACCACAGCTCTGTGGGCCCAACCCTAAGTCTGCTCTCCCAGTCCTTGATTAGGCTTGTGTAAGAATTATGAAACAACAGTCTAGCACTGCTGCAAAGAGCAAGGGAACATTTTACAAGAGACTCAAAGAGTCTGAGCATAACCGCCTGTTGATGCTCTTCTTTGAAGAGTTGGTGGGTCTTCTGGGAAATTCTTGTAATGAATACTCACTCTATTTTCTTTGGCAGGGGAGTCCTGAGAGACTGAAAACTGCTCCCAGGGCCACTGGAATGGCAAGATCATGTGCACGTGGGCAGGAAGGCGTGGTTTCCTTTCTCAGTGCCAGGACGAGTGTGGGTAGGTGGTGCTGGTTCTCAAGACTTATCTGGATTGTGTAACTCTGAATTTGCTCTGCAGTCAAATCTCTGTAGAATTCTCCTGTTCTTTACTGCAGCTTTCTAAAAACTTCTCGAATAAGATTTCATTTGACGTGGGAACCCTGAGGATGTAACTAATACATTCGGAAGTCTTTGATTTTTGGGGTGACACCTGGGAGTGTCCCTCAGAGCCCAGGGACATCTGAGCCTGTTCCACTGGTCCCCACCATGGGCAGAGGCAAGACATGTGCATGACACACCTTTAGTGTGCCAAGCTTGGAGAGCAGCAATTGAGAGCTTCAGGTATGCAGAAACTGTTAGGGCCAAGAGCTGATAGTAATTGAGCAGCTGTCTCCATGGTGATCACCAAGGTTGTCAGGACAGAATTAAAAACAAAGACTCTTCAGGACCAGCAGATGACATAATGATTATGTCACTGGACTTTCACATGGCGACTGCGGTTCAAGTCCTAGACCCAGTGGCTTCAGACTCACGCGGGACACGTGTATGTGCATGCCCAAAATCTCGAGAGGAAAGTGGAGGAAAAGGGATTGTAGCATGGCCATCCGCCTAGGGGGCTGACTTCTTGCTTTCTGTCTCTTGGTCTCTCTCTCTCTCTCCCCAGAAAGCACACACCCTTTAGCAAAAATCTCTCTAAAAACAACAACAATGACGAAAACACAAAAACTCTTCAAGGTGATGTCTAGTCTGTCTTGGCAGCTGCAGTAAAATACTGTGGACTGATTGGCCTAAGTAACAAAAAGCCATTCCTCACAGTTCTGGAAACTGGAAGTCCAAGGACAGAGAGCCAACATGGTCACTTTTTGGCGAGGTTCCCCTTCCTGGTTTACAGATGGCTGTCTTCTCGTATCCTCACAGGAGAATGTGAGAGCGAGCTGCGGTAGCTCTTTTTTCTTCTCCTCCTCCTCCAGGTTTGTTTTTTTGTTTGTTTTGTTTGTTTGTTTGTTTTGCCATAGGCACGTGGGAGTCCAGTGCCTTCACCACCACACCACCACCTGGCCCTTTGTCTCTTCTTCTAAAGGCACTGATCGCAGCGTGAGGTCTCCGTCCTTATCACCCACCATCCCCCAAAGCCTCGCCTCCAAATCCCACCAAACTGGGGATCAGGATTTCAGCATACACATTTGAGGGACACTATCATCCCGCCCATAGCAGGTGGCCTTACGTGATCCTTTGTCTAAGCTCCCTAGCTAGGCCCTGAAACAGCTGTGAAAATGAGAGAAAGAATAAGTCTCTTTTGGAAAACCATGAGCCACCCGCCCCTCCCGCCTCCCTCCAAATGCATTTCAGTTTCTCCCCTCCTCAAAAAGGTCCAGAGTTCCGTCTTCTTAAAATGTACACCAAAGCTTGTGCTAATGCACTATTTTCTATTATTAAGAGGCTTCAAAAGGCACATGATACCGCAAGTGCCCGAGCAAAAGTCACGTCACTCTGTGCCTGAGTCCAGAGCCAGGAAACGCAGGGTGGGGTGCGTGGAGGGGAGGATGGTGAAAAGGAGAAAATAAACATTTCAGAGTCTTATTTCAGTGATGCTTACAGGCTCTCTTTAGCTCTCAGAAACTTCAGAGCCAGTCAAGACCTCCTCCCTTCTCTCTAGCTTGAAGCAACTTTCCTGTCTAGCAGCCACCTCACCTCTGTCACTGGACAGCAATGTGCTCAGACTGGCCTCGCAGCTCGAGGTCGGAGGACCCAGCCAATGCCCGAGGTCCGGACAGAACCCAGGCGCCAAGCAGCGTCCTCGGGCAGCAAATTGCTGGACACACAGGGCCCTGTTCGGTTACCCCCCTTGGTTGTGGGTGAGTGGAAGCCATTAACATTTAAAAATATTTGCAGAAATCAGAGGGGAAAGGTATTTCTGGAGGGCCAGCACTCCGTGCACTTTCGTGCGTGCCAGCAGTTGCTGGCGAGTCTCGGGCTCTGATGGAGAACATCTGGAGGGCTGCTGCGGGAGCGGGGCCGAGGGCGGGAGCAAAGCGGGAGGGAAGGGCCTCCTGTGGCCTGGGGACTGGATACTGGAGGTCCAGGGCAGCTTAGGGCTGAGTGGTGGGTGGAGAGCCCCCTTCCCTGTCAGCAGGCCCAGGCCTGCGATGAAGACGGGTGACGGCAGCAGCAGCAACAGGCGCCCCGAGTTCCTGAAGCGGTTCTTTCTCCTGGAGCTCTGCTGGGGAGCCGGAGCGGGCGCCGGATGGCAGAGCCGGAAGGGTTCTGCCCGCAGTGGAGGCAGGTCTGGCCTTGTGTGCCCCACTGCCAATCCCATTCATGGAAACATGGTCGAGGAGCCACGCACCGTGAATAGTATGTTCCAGACCCAAAGTGCTTTTGTTGTGGCCAGAAGGTGGCGTGGTGGTTAGGGGTGCTGAGCTCCCACATGGCCCGGTTCGAGTCCTGGACCTGGTGGCTTGTTTTCTCACTTTCCCTCTCTCTCTCTCACTCTGTCCCTCTCTGGTAAAATTACAAATAAATAAATAAATAAATAAATAAATAAAGTTACATTACAAAAAAAAAAATATCCCAGCACCTGCTGCTGGTGCTCCTGTGACAGGTAGGGCAGGACCTGGGTACAGATCCCGTTCAGCCTCTTGATGGATCTTGGCCTGCTTGTGCGCCTCGATGTTTAAGCTGTAGGACATCTCGTAACACATCATGTAGTGACATAATTCTTATTTAAAAATAAAGCAAAATGCTTTCGTTAAGGTTAAGGTCAGACTTTTGAAAACCTGTCACATCTCAGAAGTTTGTTTTGGATTCTGATTTGTGCATGCCTCACCTTACCCCACACGCATTTACTAAGCCATGCCAAGGCTGGTTGTGACAGGGACCACCGCGGTTCTTGCTAAGAATGACCCCCTCAGCCCCTTTACTTGGTCGGAGGCCCTGGGGATGAGCCTCTGTCCCCGGACCCGTGGTGCATGGACTTTATTTACACGTCCTCCCTCCCGGGTCTCCTTCGCTCCTAGCTCATTGCTAACCAGCTCACTTGGCTCCAAAGCCAGTCCTACCTTTTTAGTATTTTATTTTAATAACGAGCACTAGTGTCAGCAGGTGGCACGGAGGGTAAGGCTGCTGGATCCCACATGGCCGACTTCGTGGTTCAAGTCCTGGTCCTAGTGGCTTGAAAATCACAGGTCGTGTGTGTGTGCTGCCCAAATTCCTGAGAGGAGAATGGATGAGAAGAGATTGCAGCATGACCGTCCACCCTGGAAGGTGATTTCTCACTTTCCCTCTTGTCTCTCTCTGTCTCTCTCTCTCTCTCACTGGTGAGTGCTCGTGCCCTATGGCAAAAACCTTAAAAAAAAAAAAAAAAAAAGCCCTGTCCCCCATGGATTCACCTAACTGCTACAGAATTGTGATGGCTGCAGTGTTAACACCGACTGGTCCAGACATGCCAAGCTGTGGACTCTGCAGAATCACTGCATCAAATATCCAGGTGCCTTCCGTGTGGCTCTAGGGGTGTGACGTGCAATGAGACCGTCCCTGCTTCCCAGCGTGGAGAGCCCAGATGTTGTGGTATTTCTAATAGTGGGTCTGGCGCGCTTCACAACGGCAGTCAGTCTTCACTGCCTTTACTATGCTGGGGACTTGTTTAATTTTAGAAAGATTTTAGCTACAAGGCACGTGTGCTCACCAGAGAAAGAGAGAGAGACAGAAAATGAGAAGGCCCCCCCCACCCCATGAGAAGATGGCCATGCTGCAATTCCTTCTCCTTCATCCTCCTCTCAGGATCCTGGCATTCACGCACATGCACCTGGCGTGAACTTCAAGCCTCTGGGTCCAGGACTCAAACTGTGGTTGACTACATGGAAGTCCAGTGATGTAACCATTGCACCATCTGCTGGTCCCTCTATGCTGATGACTCCTATTTCACATTGTTCTTACTATTTCAGATTATTCACAGTATATTTTTAAAGAGGTTTTTGCTATAGGGTGCATGCGCTCGCTAGAAAGACAGAGAGACAGAGAGACAGAGAGACAGAAAGCAAGAAATCACCTCCCAGAGGGGCTGGCCATGTCACAATCCTTTCTCCTCCATTCTCCTCTTGGGATCTTGGGCATGCACGCACATGCGCCCAAGGGTGAGTTTAAGCCACTGGGTCCAGGATTCGAACCGCGGTCGACTACATGGGAGTTCAGCAACATAGCCATTACGTTAACTGCTGGTCCCCACATATTTTTTTTTGAGAGGTTTTTGCTATAGGGCTCGTGCACTTGCCAGACAGAGAGAGAGAGAGAGACAGAGAGATAGAAAGTGAGAAATCACCCCCCAGGGGGGATGGCCACGCCAGAATCCCTTCTCCTCCATGCTCCTCTCGGGATCTTGGGCATACACGCACATGCGCCCGGTGTGAGTTTAAGCCACCGGGTCCGGGACTCGAACCGCAGTCGACTATATGGGAGTCCAGCGACATAGCCATTACGTTAACTGCTGGTCCCTACATTTTTTTTTTTTTGAGAGATTTTTGTTATAGGGTGCATGTGCTCACTGAGGAGACAGAGAGAGACAGAAACCAAGAAATCAACCCCCAGAGAGATGGCCATGCTGAAATCCCTTCTCCTCTCGGGATTTTGGGCTTGCACACACATGTGTCTGTCATAAGTTTCAAGCTGCTGGGTCCAGGACTCGAACCATGGTCAGCCATGTGTGAGTCCAGTGCCTTAACTACTGTGCCACTTGCCCTAGTTCACAGTAGTTTTAACAATATGTTACTATGATTACCTGTTCTGCTATTGAAAAACTGGTAGTGAAGTGACAAGGCTACTCTGCCTCTGAGTATTAGATGTTCTGGTATCTGTGATTGTGTCTGTATGCATGTTCTCTCTACATATACGTGTGTGTGTGTGTGTGTGTGTGTGTAGAAAGAAAGAGAGAAGGAGAGAGAGAGGACGTTAAAAAGTCTGTGGGAAAATGGAATTAAAGTATGGATTTAGGGCCAGGCCATGGCCTGTTGGTTGAGGGAACCACATCCCACGTAGTTAACCATGCAGTTCAAGTCCTGGACTGGCATCTTGAAAAACACACCAAGCATGTGCACATGCTTGCCAAAAATCCCAGCAGGATGGAGAGGCTGAGGAAAAGGGATTGTGGCATGACCACAGCCCATAGAGCATGTTTTCTTCTTTCCCTCCCTCCCTGGCCATGCATATACCCTGCAGCAAAATAAATAAACAACATTTTGAAACCCATGCAGCTTTTGATTTTTTTCATAATATGCATTTTCTACGAACTTTTGGAAGACATTACATATACCCTAAAATAGACCAATCAGTGTTAGAGGTTTCATTTTGACGAAAGCAATTTACAAGCCTCTGTGACTGAAATTCAGCTGGGATTGGAGTTTGCCTCAACCGTTCATGTTGAGGATCAACTCTGCTCGTGCCTTTACATCAACCGTTTACGCCCATAACTTTGCTGCCAGTGCTTTCCGTTTTTTAATTGCTTTTTAATATTTTAAAGTCTTTCTTTACTTTTAATTTTTTTCAGGGGCTTTCCTGTTTCTTTCTCTTCCTTCCCCGAGCGATAAACCAGATCCATGTGAATGCCAAATGTATGGTCAGTTACTCCAAGAAAAAAATTTAAAACTAAAATTACTGGAGGTTACTGCAGATCTGATCAGGCATTCTCTCTATGAAGTATAATTAGAATAAACTGTCAGCCCTTTCTCTAGAAATAGCAGACGCCTGGTGCTATCTGGACAGAGAGCCTACAACTCAAGCTCCCAAACTGCAGTCTTAACCAGTTTTGAGTCTGATTAAAACTATGGTCCCTTTCTCCAGAATAAATAACTAAATAAATGCACGTTAACACCAAATTTTGCCTTTCTCTTTGAACAACTATGTGTTAGTAAGAAACTGTGCCCAGTGTCAGTAAATCCACCTCTTTTCCAGCTTAACTTACATTTTTTCTTTCTTAAAGCTTGCCAGGGGCACATGTGCTTGCCCCAGAGACAGACAGACAGGGGAGAGAGAGAGACAAGATGAGAAGGACAGCACCTCCTCTGGGGCCTGGTCACACCGCATCCCTTCTCCTCCATTTCTCCCTTCTTTCATGATTTTTTGGTACTTGGTCAAAGAGCATTTCTTATATGTCTGAGTATGAGTGTATAGTAGCTACTTAAATGTTAAGTAGGACTTAGAGTCCTGAATGAGACACACACACACACACACACACACACACACACACACGCAGGGAACGAGAGGATGGAATATTGATCGTTCACGTCAGCAGATACAGAACTGAATCACAATTTTGAAAATACTCTCAAACGTGTCCAGCCTATACTGATTGAGAGCAAACTTTCATATATGTGTTTTTCTCATCTCAAGATTGTTGGGTCCTTTTTACTTATGTGGAGACTGAATTCCAGAAATGATTCATTAGATTGCAAAGAAAATCTAAAAATGATTCAGAGTGAGTCTTTGAATTTACTATCCTGAAGTAAATAATTAAGTTTGGACAAAAGCCCTTGAAGAGTCTACTCCTATTACTATACTGAGTCCTTTCAAAACATTTCTTCAGTCAAGGAGAGTGCTAGTGGTTTAGATCTGCATCCTAATCTCTTTAATCTGAATCCAGTCACCACTAGCGTCTGATATCTGATGACTGTTCCCTTCATCTACAAGAAAAATTGAAACAAGGGATCCTGTCTGGGCTTGCAAGGCAACTAAAATGACAAAAACAGTAGTGTTTTGTCTTACAAATGCCAAGTTTATTCAAATAACCACATTTGCACCAGTGGTTTTCAGAGAGGTCATCTGAGTGCGATGCCAAGGAAGCGTCTCTGGAGTTAAGTCCCCCCGGCCAGTCATTGCCTGGTCCAGAGCTGTCCACGAGGTACAACGTCTGCATACAGCAGCTGGTGTCACCCAGCTGGCCAGGAAGGGGGACTGCCTCAGCCGCTGTGGGCAATCCAGAGCTCTCCGCCTCCTATGCCTGACTTTATTTATAGCCTCATTTTAGCTGATTTCTGGACAAGCTCAGCTGCCCTGTCCAGAACTGGACCTGTAGAGTGGCCGTGCTCTGTAGGTTCAGCCTGTCAGTCCCAGCCTTGGCACCTGTATGGCGAGACTTTATCAATAGTAGTAAACACCATCTCTATGTGTCTTTTGTCCAAGGAAATGAACATGCTTACTGAGCTGCATAGGCATTTCTTCTACCTGACGCTGCAAAAATTCCTCCACTGCTGTCTGAGGTTCCGAACTCTTTTCTTTCAGCCATCCGTTTGGGCTTATACCCATCCATATTAGCAAAATCTAGTCATTATCATGATCCATTCAACAATTACCCACAGCCTAGGACAATGAGATTCAGTTGTCCCTGGTGCGTTCATTGTTCATTGTCATTATAATGTAAAGACGGCAGTGGTTCTGTCTGTGCAAGTTCAAGTTTCAGCAGATCATTTTGACAGTCTAAATTTGCATTCGCCATCAAGTGTCATTAACAACACACTGCCCTTAAGCATTCAGGAATTTGGTAGCAGATGAGTTATCAAGATTTGTCATTTTGGAGCTAGCAGCTGACAGGGTGGTTAAGGCCCTGGATTCTCATTGTGTACTCCGAATTGTGGTTTGAGTTCCAGACCTGGTAGCTTGCTTTCTCACTGTCTTTCTCTCTCTCTCTGTTTCTCTCACTCTCTGTCTCTCTCTCTGGTGAATGTGCATGCCCTATAGCAAAGTTAAAAAATATAATAATAAATAAAATAACGAATTGGAAAACAATTTAAAATAAAAGATTTGCCATTTATATAGCTTTTTAGAGCTGTACAAGTCACCTTGAACTTGATCACTATTGTGTGAAGATAGGTGACTTTTTTCTTTCCTGTAGAATATTATTTTCATTAAAGAATCTAACATTGATGAGGAAACATGATCAAGAAATGAGGGTGGAAACACACCAAGTAGATAGCTCTATGATGCAAAGAAATGAAACTAGTGAAAGGTCCTACAGCCATGTGCTTCCCAGCAGAAGCTGCCAGAGTATCAGTGGAAGTCTCATTTAAGTGAAAGGTCATTTTAAAAAGAGTATCACATTTATATAAAAGTGACAATTATCAGAATAACTTTTTTTCATTTCCTTTCTAAAAATAAAGATACAATTAGCAGTTCTGTAAAGAAATGAATCTTCCTTCAGGGATCTTGTTCTTCTGACCTAAAGTGATTCCCTCAGAAAAGGTCCAACCTAGTCACTGTGATAAGTGCTTTGGACCAGAAGCTAGCATTTCAGTGTTTATCATCTGATTTTGCAGGTTCTGTTTACCAATGAAGAGATTAAAGGCTTCAATTCAAGTCCTTCCTGTAACATGCCTCCTGGGGAGACTATGTTGTCCCTCTTGATGTGTAAATAGTTCTCCAGCTAGTGGCTTTCTATAGGTGTTTCTCTACCTTTTTCTAACCTCTGGCTTTCTTTGGTAAAGAAAAATCTCACATTTCTCTGGAAAGTATTTTATGGCCTATCTGTAAAAAAAAGAAGACCAAGTGAGTTGAGGAGAGGAGGAGGGATCATTGCTCCATTTCTTTTGTGTTTTCTAGATTCTTTCATCAGCTGAAAAGATCACATTTTTTTCTGTTGCTTTTGGACAATTTTCAATTATTTATTTGGTTATAAATATATAAAAATATAATATTGAACATGTTTCAAGAGTAGGTCTGCTCTTAGGTTCTATTGTTCTCCTCAGATATACAGCTTGTCCTAAAAAAATGGAAATGCTTCTCAATTGTTTAAATGGAACTATATTTCTGGAGCACAGAATACGTCTTTAGCATCTCTGGGGATTAAAATGTGGATTTGACGTATGTATATGTTGAAATTATTAGTTAGTTTCTTACCTACAGAACCAATGATTTGGGGACAAGATGGGCAATACCCACCCCCTGAGGACAGTGGCAAGATTTCTGCGTCACAGCCCACCTGCCGCCACTCAGTGCCAAGGGATCCCCAGGTGGTGCCTGGGAACTGGTGGTGACCACCGGCTGGCATTATGCTGAGGGCCGCCGAGCTTTCAGTTCTTTGTGTCTTTAGTTGATAAACTTCTTTGCTGTCTGATGATGGCACAGTTCATGCAGTTCTTAAGATCATCTCTGTTGCTGACAGCTGCTATTCATTCCAATCCTGGATTGGTTTATATGGCTACTAGTAATTATTTTACTTAGGAAAACAGAAGATTTGAATGGGGATTCTGGACTAGCCCTGTCACTAGCGATGACCACGTGCTGCTCCTTTCGATGAGTTTTGTTTTTTTGTTTGTTTTTTTCAGGTTTTTGTCATAAGATGTGTGTACTTGCCAGAGAGAGGGAAAGCGAAAAATCACCCCCCAGAGGTGATGGCCATGGCAAAATCCCTTCTCCTGCCTTCTCCTTTGAGGATTTGGGGCACACACTCACTCAGTGTGACTTTCAAGTCACTGGGTCCAGAACTTGAACCATGACCGGCCACATGGGAGTCCAACATCTTAGCCACCACACCACCTTCTGGCCCTGCTCCTCTTTTACACAGCTGTGTAAAACCATTTGGTCACATTTCTGATCCCTGGAGTGGCCCGTTTTTCAGCCCTCTTGTGCCAGACACTGGGTTAAGTTTCCATGTGCTCCCAAATCCCCACTGCAACCCACTGAGGTTGCCGTGTTATCCCCATTTTCCAGAGGTATAACTGAGGCCCAGAGAGATGCAGCAGCTTGTCCAAGGCCAGGGCTGAAACATTATGTCTGACCCCAGCCCTGGTCTGCAGCCCCTCTGCACAGTCTTCTGAGGTAATGCTTGACCTGTACCCTCGGAGCTGCCTGTGATCCTCCCCAACTCCTGCAGTCAGCTCACGTACTTGCTTTATCTTGTTTGTGGACTTTAGATTAAAAACTCTCACACCACCTTGGACAGCATGCAGGTGACATGCCCGAGTCCACATGCCTCTGGTACCCTAGGCAAGTCCCAGTTCTAGTTCACTCCCACTATGTGGCTGTCCCCTTATGTCCTGTAAAGGCAAGTCTCCTCTCGGAACTTCTCCAATGAGTGAACTAGGAGCAAGTTTTCCCTCCACTTAAATACCCAGGGAGGTGCCAGCAGACATTCAGATACTGCCGTCTGTCTGTCCCCGGTTAGCAGAGCTCCCCACAGGCTGCAGGGGTGAGCTCGTCCAGACACGGCCGGCACGGGGAGGGAGATTACAGCTGTGGCCAGGACGTTGCGAACTCACCTGGGCCTTGATGACAGCAGGACTTTTTATATTAAGATACATTATCTCGAATGTCTTCAGTGGGAAGCCAGATTTGAGGTATCTTATTTGAGTTATCTCAGGTACCTAATTTCCTTCATAATGTTGCTATTGCAGTTGGTGGCATTTGGTCCTGCAACTTCTGATCATGAAATTAACTAACATTGCCTGTTTAAGGATTTGATAAAATCAGATTTGGCCATTTAGAGCAATTCCTTTTCCCGACAGTACTGGTGGCAAGCTGGTTGCATTCCACAAATGTACCCAAAGAAATTCAGCCACTTCTGAAATGAGGGAGGTATCATTTTTATGTGCCGAATGATGACTATCTTTTGAGAAAATTCAAAAGAATAAATGTTAGCTTAAACCAGTTGATATTCTCGGTAATAGCAAGGAAACTTACGAAGATATAGGGATAAAGACTTTTTTCTTCTCAAATGAGAGAGGGAGAGGGGAGAGAGAAAAAGAGAGTTATTTTAATAGGGTGATGCAATCCTCCTGCCATGGCCCCCCAGTTAGCTAGGATCACAAGCATGCAGTCGGCCTGGTGTGCTCAGGTTGGCTCGGGAATCAAACCCACGCCTCCTACGTGCATCCAGCCTCCCAAGCAGTGGTGTGTATCACAGAAATGAGACATTTTCAAAGACCAACATTTTAGGAATTTAAATATTTAGTGTGATTTTCCACTTTTTAAAACGAGGTAGCAAATAAAACAATGTCAGGTTGTACCAGCAGAGTAGACTCACTTTTAAGAATATTCAAATACAGGAACCAGCAGATGGTATAATGGTTATGTTGCTGGACTCCCACATAGTTGACCGCAGTTCGAGTCCAGGACCTGGTGACTTAAAACACGCTAGGTACATGTGTGGATGTGCCCAAAGTCCTGAGTGGAGAATGGGGAAGAAGGGATTGTGGTGTGACCATCCCCTGGGGGGATGATTTCTCGCTTCCAGTCTCTCAATCTCCAGTGAGCACACACGCCCTATAACAAAAATCTCTCTCTAAAAAGATAAAATATTCAAATGCTAAACTTGAGGCCCAGTTGTCATGGTGCAGGCTATAAGGCACTGCTCTGCAATGCTGGAGCCACATGAAATACCTGGGTTCAAATCCCAGGTTGACCTGAAGTATGCTGGTAAGCACTCATGACCCTGGCTAGCTGGAAGGCAGTGTGGGGCGAGGAAGGTCTTCATGTGACAAGACCCTGTCGAGAGTCCCGGTTCCTCCCGCTCTCTCTTTGTAAAGATATAAAACAAAAACCTTCTTTTTAATACTAAGCTAAAACTTAATTATAATTTGAATTATGTAATGAATCCGTTGGTTTATGAATGCCCATAGTATTTTTAAGTAGGAATCATTTGTATTGAATTATTAAGCAGAGTCTAAGGAGTCCTGTATATTTTTAAAATTAATTTAGTTTGATAATATAAGAAATATTTGCTTCACTGGGGGTTTCTCTACTGAAGTAGAGACATAATGAAAATAAGTTGCACAGTAATTAGTAATTATTTGTTGGGTTACAAAGTTGAGAAATGTAGTAGCATTTTCCCCCCAACCAGCTCTACATTACTAAATTTGTGTTAGCTGTGATAACACATCTAAGACTGTGTTACACACGGGCATTGCTTGTCCCCAAAGAGTAGATTTACTGTTTTGAGGACAGAATGTAGTTTCGTGAAAGTACCTCTGCTGGGTGGTTTCCCTGTCTACACAGTTGGGTATTTTGAGTTTATAAAAAATGGATGATAGGGAACCAGCAGTTAGCGTAATGGCTATGTCGCTGGACTCCCACGTAGTCGACCGCGGTTCTTGTCTCGGACCCGGTGGCTTACAACTCACGCCGGGCGCGTGTGCGTGCGTGCCCAAGATCCCGAGAGGAGAATGGAGGAGAAGGGATTGTGGCGTGACCATCCCCCCTGGGGGGTGATTTCTCGCTTTCTGTCTCTGTGTCTCTCTCTGTCTGTCTGGCGAGCGCACGCACCCTATAGCAAAAAAAAAAAAAAAAAAAAAAAAAAAGAAAAAAAAAACCTCTCCAAAAAATGGATGATATTTCAATTCATTTCATTGATATTTATGTAAGGTCTGGGCTGGAACCTGGGAAAGATACAAAGTTAATCCCCACCCCCAAACTCCAAGAAGATGCCATGTAGTAGGAATACTTCAGTCTTGAATAATACTGTTTGTCTTTTACAATGAACACACAGTGAACACAATCTTTATTTTTTTTTTGTTCCATTTTGTTTTTCAATTTGCTTGAGGGTGTGTGCATTTGCTAGAGAGAGACAGACAGAGAGAAAGAGAGACAGAAAACAACCTCGTGGGAGATGGTCACACTGCAATTCCTTGTCCATTTCTCCCTTGTTTAAGGATTTGGGAGTGCACACACGTGCCTAGAATGTTTTTCAAGAGCAGGATCTGGGACCAAACCTACAGTCAGCCATGTGGGATCCGGCCGCCTTAACCACAGGGCCACAACCTTCATTTTATTCTAGCAACTATAAAACAGAGCAGATGAGAACATGGCACAGAGAGCTTATGGTGCCTATTTAATGCACAGGAGCTCATTGGTATAGGAAGGGTCACCACATCCAGATTCTTAATCCCGAAACAGAGAACACTGCAAGTCTGACAGGTGGGCTGTAGTTCTGGCTGGCCTAGAATCAGTCACGACCTTTGGGGCCTGTTTCCCCGGGGAAATAATCACCGGTTGGGACAGACGGTCTCTAACATTCGTAGCTCTCAAGTTTCAAGACATGACCCTAAGAGGAAGAACCAGGCGGGCAAGGCACACTTTTCTGTTTTCTCTCCCAGACCTGACACCCCTCTGCTGCTTTCTGGGAACGTAAGGAACTGAGCTTTTCTAGAGATGTCTCCTATGCTTTCTCCCTGCCTTCATTTAGGTAGGTGCTGGGGCATCTCCCGAAACACTTCACTGATGTCCTTCCCATTTCAGGCTCTCTTTTTTCAAAAGTGTGTTTGCTCCTGTAAACAGGTTGGCATTTTAAGCGTCAGGAAACTCCGAAGTCTGCCCAGTAGCTGCAGCGCTTGCTCTCCAAGGGCTCGTTGTAAGGATTTATGCCACTTCCACATCGTCTTCCACGACCTCATTAAGACTACTCAGTTGTGCACACCATCGTGTGTTGGGAATTTGAGGCATATCAGGTTCAAGACTGGGGAAAGCAGGTCCGCTCTCCTGTTAGCCATCTTTCCATATGTGGTTCATGGCATTCCCCACCATCGCTGCTGGTGTTCTTCTTAGCCCAGTGGTAGGATGTGCCCTGATCCCATACACAGCCCTCCTGCCTTAGTGCCATCCACAGCTGGAGACAGACACGACACCCAGTCTCTCTTGGATACACAGCTGCGCCTAGCTTCGTTGGCCAGGAACATGGTTTTGTGGTAGGTGGGAACACTTGCAATTTAATGTTTTCTTCCCAGGACCCAGAGTTTCGAGTGCCCAGGGGCATTATTTAGGAGTAGCAATATTTTCTTTGAAGGGTCATTATTCTTACAATACCTATCAACAGCTAAGCAGTAACCACGAGCCAGTCCCCGAACATCTGGAACAACTGCCGTGGTCTTGTCTGAGTTCTGTAATCCCAGCAAGTGAGAGCTGCTGTGAGCCTGTTAGTGTTGCATGGTTTTCTGTACGTGGAACAGTTGGGGCTGGGATTTTTAAGTTCTGTTGCATTTACTCTAAGCAGAGAGTGAGGTGGTGTGTGGCGGCCCTGCCCCCAGGTGCAATCTTCCCGCACAGAAAGTGTGCAGCAGGTGTGGTGCCATTGCAGACCGAGTCCGTCTGGATTCGAAGCAAACTGTAGAGGACACTGGCCAATTTCTGTGAAAACTCGAGAAGTCCAGGGAATTTCTCTACTCTTGCCTCATCTGTAGTTTCTTTCTATCCTGAGATACTGGTGCTACCCAAGTATCAGCAACATTGAAGTCAGTGAAATTGGCCCTGTCTGTGATTTAAAATCCCTTCAGTTGTGCTTTTACATTCACATGAACCACGAACCCTATTTATTGAATAGTTTTGCTATAAGGCACATGCACTTGCCAGAGAGAAAGAAAGTCAGAAATCACCCCCGGGGCATGGCCATGCTGCAATCCCTTCTCCTCCATTAACATCTCGGGATTTGGGGCCTGCACACACAGGTGGTCTGGGACTTGAGCTGCAGCTGGCCATGTGGGACCCAGCTGCCTTAACCTCAGGCCACCCGCAGGCCTGGACCTTACTTCGTAACGCCCAGAGGCAGTGAGTGTCGTAGGAAAGGCACTGGGGCACTCGGGCGTGCCAGGGGCACCTATGTGGTAGCAGCAGTCCTGCACACGTCCGTGCACACGTGCACACAGGACGGTGTGAAGGGTACTCATGTAGGAAGCAAGCAAGATTGCATGGAGCAAAAATCCCGCTGAGGATTCTGGATATTGACTCGGGTGTGCTCCCGCTCCACACACACACGCACGCGCACACGCGCACACACACACACACGCACGCCCCAGTGAGAAGATCTGACTGCTCCGCGTGCTCAGGCTCTTTCTTCTGAGAGACTGTTCCTGGGTCTGGTTTATTCCACCTGCCAGCCACCTTCACGACTCAGCTCGGAAGCTGCCACGCCCAGCTCCAGGCAGTGCTGACAGGTCTCCTCTGCCCAGAACCTCCACACACCTGCGGTGAACTGCTTGTGAGCCGCCTCCCCCGCCATGTGCTCTGTACCTGAGGGTGGCGATCCTGCTTCGGACTTGTTAATAGAGACAATGCAGAGGGTGAGGAAGAAGGTGGCTTCAAAGCCAGGCCTGGATCACACTGTCCTGTGGAGTACCGCCTTGAATAACCTGCTCAAAGCTTATCAGGTGACCTCATCTGGGAAGTGGGCATAGAAATGCCGGATGCTGTGAGGCTTTCATTTTTAGTGTTTTTCTGCAAGTACAGAAAGGCCCTCTCATGGTCCGTCCCATTTACCTTACCTAAGTGCTGGTACCTACCAGTAGGTAGGTAGCCCTACACTGCCCTGCTAGCCTAAGGTCTCTCTCCCTGCTTTCCGCAACAAACTGGCACCTTCTCAATAATGACGGCCTGGCAGGGGTGTGGAACATTGCGGTGAAGCCAGACTTTGTCCCTAGGGATATCCAGTGACTGTGTGGGTAGAGTTGGCCGTGCAGGCCTCTGTGGAGATCTCGTCTCTGTCGGTTAGTTCAGATGACCTCATTCACTTAACAGACAACTCGGGCACTGTCCGTATACACCTGCTGACCGGGCCAGGTGCTATGAAGATCACAGACGGGGGACGGAAATGATTTTTAAATTAGATGAATACAAAATAACAACTAAATAAAGTGTTATGAAGAAGTGAGGGCTGAGATCTTGAGTTCCTTTCCTAATCAACCTAAATTTACATGAAAGTAGAAAATTAAAGCACAAATTGCAAACATCAATGTCAATGTCCTTTGTAAACTTGTGCAAGCTGACTTATTTAATCAGTCTTTCGTCTGTTTCTTCCTGCTATGTCTGTCTCAGCAGGGTCTTCTGGTGGAAGAGTCAGCCTCTCTGTGTCTACACAAATGTTGCTTCTTTCTGTCTCACATATTAAAAGTACATTGGGCTAGCCAGTGGCCTGGTGGTTGAGGTGGCTGGATCCCACAACGCCAACTGTTGGTTCTAGTCCCAGACCTGGCAGCTTGAGAAACACTGGGCATGTACGCATGGGTCCCCAAAATCCCAAAAGGA
Organism: Tupaia tana; assembly: GCA_026018925.1. Taxonomy (NCBI): domain Eukaryota; kingdom Metazoa; phylum Chordata; class Mammalia; order Scandentia; family Tupaiidae; genus Tupaia; species Tupaia tana. Next base: position 97,219,770 of record JAKSZU010000007.1, read on the forward strand.
GAAGAGAGAGAATTGCGGTGTGACTATCCCTTGGGGGGTGGGAGGAGGGGGCGCTTCCTCACTTTCCCTCTCTGTCTCTTTCTGGTAAGTGCACATGACCTGTGGCAAGTTAAAAATAATGCTGCTCTTCACCATAGCCCAGTTGCCAAATTTGTAAAAGGAGCTGGTGAGACTAAATAATTTTTATTAGCTCTAAACTATGTTGATATCTTTAACCCTGCTGATGAAAGAGGAGGGCAGACCGTGCCCTACCGGTTTACTTCTAAACCTTAACTTCTGTGTTTGGTCATTAGGATTTACTGTTTCCACCTTTCCTGGTATCAGAGCTCCAAACAGAAGAAGCTGGAATGTAGCGCAGGCAGCATATGAAAAGTGAAATGCTCCAACAGGCTTTGAAGTGTTGAATAGGAGCATTGTGTTGAGAACATTCCACTGAATGACAGAAACCTGGGAACTGGACCAGCTGTGGATGTGCAGACAGCATTATGACCGTCAGGCGCGTAGAGACCTGGTCTGCGTCCGGGTCCATAAGTCATGGTCTCCGCATTGCTATCCAGGACGTGGTCGGCAATTGCTATCATTGTACACATCGCCAAGGGGAACAGTCAACATGCCCTTGTTACCCCATCTAGAAATTTCCGTTCAGTCTGTACCAATATGAATGAACCCATTTAAGATGCCCCGTCTGAGAAAAGGTGCTTCCCTAAATACAAATGAGCATAACATGGAGCAGCAGGGAACAACTCGGTGGGGGTGGGGCAGAGAGGAAGAGCCCAGCTCTACGGTTCTGTTAAACACCTCCTTCACTCCAATCCCACACGGTCTAGGTCTACGGACTAGAATAGCTCAGTGTGCTCCAGGTCGCCAACGGTATTTAGAATGTGAGCAGGTTGCTCTGCCTTAGTGCTCCCTAAGGCTAAGAACACCAGAGAGTCCTTCAGGTACTAGGAGGAGGGCCGGCAGCATGGAGTATTACAGAGAGGTGTTATTTCTCAGAGATAAAGGAACAAAGAGGCCTTAATATCCGGCCCAGCCAGGGCAGGAAATTGCCTACTTCCTGAGCCTGAGTGGTGGAGGGTGGGATGGGAGCCAGATACCGGAGGGAGGAGGGAGTGCAGGCCAGAGACCTCAGGGTTATATCGTGGGGCACATGGATTTTGTATCAGAATGTCACAAACTCATTTTGTCTTAGCCCAGAAGGATGCTTGGTGAAGAATTTAATGACACTTAAGCATTCTTGTAAATGTCATGGATGAGCATTAATTTTCAGAGATGGACATTCAATCTCAGATGGTCATGCTTGCCATTCTTAAACCTCCTCCTGTCTGTGGTATGTGCCAACATTTTAATTTTAAAGACTATCAATTATCCTGTTAATTGTCGATTCTATTATACAAGTGTAAAGTACCAGATTGACCTTACATCCCTAGTTCTAATTACTTACGTGAGTTTTTATAGACCTCTATCTAACCGCAATGACACTAACAAACTATTAATAATTTGAAAAGCTCTTAACCTCCCCCTCCCCATTTGGTCAAGATTGTCAAACAAGCTGGCCTCAAGGTTTGGGTTATAAAGAAAAGTCACAGAAATCCTATCAAGGAGAAAACTATACAGTGGGAAGAGAGCCCGGAGCCCTAGCACAGGAGGTGAGGCCTCTGAGACCTCTGCACTTGCACTTCCCAGATGTGTGACGCTGGAACACCTCTGACCTCCCCGCTGGTCTCAGCGTTGCCGTTGGAAGGATCTGCAGTATAGGGTGGCTACAGAATTAAATGATGTCTGGCAAATGAGTATTGGAAGCTGGTCCTTTTCCCTCCCTTCTCTCTCTCCAGCATAATGTAGACTTAATTGATTTTGCCACTCTTTATTAGAAAAAGAACACAGGCTCAGATAGTTGTGTTGAAAGAACAGAAGAGAAAGATTAATTTACAGAAGGACCCAAAGATGGGTTGGATTGAGACAAGCCAAAATAAAGAACAGAATGTAGAATAACACTCTACAGGTAGAGTCTAGTCAAAATTACAGTAGCATTAGTGAAGGGGTATATGTGGGGGTTGAGTGATAAGTAGTGTGATGCTATCAAAATGTAGATTATAGTGGCCAGAGTTAAGATACTTCATGTAGCTATCAATCAATCAATTTTTACTCAAATGTCTGTACATTATATATACATCTTTTTCCTTATAAAAGGAAAAAATATGGAAAGGCTATTCATTGTACAGGAATGTACAGCCCTGTAGCCTAGTGGTTAGGACAACCAGCTCCCACCTAGCTGATCATCACCATTCAAATCTCAGCCCCAGCGACTTGAAAACACTGGGCCTGTGTGCACTTGAAAACACTGGGGATGCCTCAAATCTGAGACGGCTTGCCCGCGATGTTTACTGATTCCAAAGAACGTGCCCAGAGGTCCAGCTGGGGAGCATGTGAGTTTGTGTACTTACATAGGGAGGGTGCTCCTCTGATGGCCGAGCAGGGAACAGTCCCCGCTGTCACTCAGCACAGGCTCAGGTCATACATGTAAGAACAAAGCGTTCGTAAATCAATTAAAGATCAATGCAGATAACCTGTCACCAAGACAGGGGGCCGGCTGATACATACATTGTTTGAAGGTTACATAAAAGGTCAGGTTTTCCATTAGCAAGCTCGCCAGGGCTTGTACTTAATTTAGTGCCTCTGATCTTAGGGTGCTGATGTGCAGCTGCATTTGCTCAAGACTGTTCTGCCAGCGCCAGCCCCCGCTCTGCCAGGGCCAGCCCCTGTTCTGCCAGCGCCAGCCCCCGCTCTGCCAGGGCCAGCCCCTGCTCTGCCAGCGCCAGCCCCCGCTCTGCCAGGGCCAGGCCCAGGTTAGGCTTGTTGCACTTTGACAATCTTCTAGGGCCAAAAAAATTAAATAAATAAGGCTACTTAAGTGTATATTACATGTCATTTCTCGAGCATATATTTAGGTATTTATGAGGTCTCTATTTCCTTTTCTGCTATCTGCCTGTTCTCATTCTTTGCTCATTAGTCTACTGGATGGCTGGGAATTCTTTTTATTGATTAGTAGAATTTTCTTGCCTAGTAGAGAAATTAGTTCTTTGTTTATTGTGCAAGCATATTTTCTAAGTTTTGTATTTATTTTGATTTTCACTGTTGTGATTATTGCCATACGGAATGCTTTCTTTAAATGTTTTTCTATCAAGTGTATTAGTCTTTTTCAAAATGATTTACTAGATGGTGCATGCGTTGATCAGAGACAGAGAGGAAAAGTGAGAAAGTGCCCTTCCCACCCCCATGGGAGATGGTTACAGCACTGCCCCTTCTCCTCCATCTCTTCTTTCAGAATTTTAGGCACGCACATACGTGGACCTGGTGTGCTTTTTAAGCCATCTGGTCTGGGATTGAAATCATGTAGTCGACCATGTGAGATCCAGTGGCTGTAGCCATCACACCACCAGCTGGCCCTTATCTACCTTTTTTTTTGTGTGTAGAGAGATTTTTTGCTATAGGGCAGTACATTCATCAGAGAGACAGAGAGAAAGAGAGAGAGAGAGAGAGAGAGTGAAAGAAATAGTCAGGAGGGATGACCACACAGCAATTGGGGGGGGATGACCACGCCACAGTCCCTGACATGGCAACTCCTTCTTCTCCATTCTCCTTCCGGGACTTTGGGCACACAAGCACACATACCCAGTGTGAGTCTTTTTAAGCCACCAGGTCTGGGACTCGAACCATTGTCAGCTACATGGGAGTTCAGAGACGTAACCATTAAGCCATCTGATGATCCCAATGTATTTACCATTTTCTCAATTTTGTTTATACTTAGAAATCTTTTGTCACATGCGAGAATAATTTTTTCTAGAACTGTATGATTTCATTTCTTACACTTAAATCTGTAATAAATTTCAAACTTATTCTGGTGAGAAATATGAATCTAAATTTATTTTTCCAAGTGGTTGCTCAACTTTCACTTGTTAAAATACTATGTAATTCATGTTTTTAGTGCCACTTTCAAATGTGCCCTCTATCTTAACTATGTAATTATACAAAAGGACTTCAAAAAGGTCATGGACAATTATAATTAAAGTACAAATTTATCTCGGCCCTCCCCAACATTGAAATCTATGTATTCTTCTTCCATGACATGCATTTTCCATTAACTTTTCGAAGAGGCATCATAAATATTTGGGTCTATTCTTTTTGCCCTCAGAGATTTGTCTATTCATATGCAAGACCAAATTTTAATTTTTAGATCGTTTGTAATATACATCAAAACCTGGTAGAAATAGTTACTTTTCTTTATTTAATCTTTCAAAAGTTTTTAGCAGTTTTTACTTGCTGTTTTTCTGATGATCTTTAGAATAGCCTAGTCTCACATTTACCCTTGAAAACAAATACATATGTTAACTAAGGGGAAGTCGATACTTTTATGCTTTTGGAGTATTCTTTTTCAAGTACATGGTACTCCTTACTTGTTCAAATGTATGTGTACAATGTATGTGTATGTGTGTGGGTATATTTTGTGACTATTAACATTTTTAAATTTTCCTTATATTCATTTTATTTATTTCTTTCTGTTGTGTTCAGATTTGATTATAACAAAACCCCAACTATGCCTTCCATGAGTTATGCCTAAAAGGGTTATCTTAGGAGAGTTGAAATCCATAATTTATAAAAAAGAAAATGAATATCTTTTAAATACATGAAGAGATGCTTCACCTGATCCACACAAGAGAACCACATGAATTACAACATTGAGATAGCCCCTTGTCCCTGTCAGCTTGGCAAAGATCACAAACTTAAAGAGTGGGGTGTGTTGGTAAGGGTGCGGGGCACTCATTGACACACCATCAGAAGATAGGTATGTTGTTAGACTTCCCTGGATGGCAATATGGTGGTAGTTCTTACAGGAGACCAGAACATGCCATTCCAAAATAGACCTTGTTGGCCTAAGGATTATTTTGAGTTGATTGTTTTGAGAAACTGTAGACACAGGAAATACTCTGAACACAGAAGTTACCTTTTAGTGGGAAAAAACTTCCATCTATAGAGGAAATAGCTATTTGTAAGAATATCTCCTCTCTGTACTAGAAAGAGAAGGACAACTAGAGGGACCAGCAGATGGTGTAATGGTTACGTCACTGGACTTCCATGTAGTCGACCACAGTTCAAGTCCTGGAGCCAGAGGCTTAAAACAATGCTGGGTTGGGACCAGCAGTTCACATAATGGTTACATTGCTGGACTCCCATGTAGTCGATCGTGGTTCGAGTCCCAGACCCAGTGGCTTAAACTCACGCTGGGCGTTTATGCGTGTGTGCCCAAGATCCCGAGAGGAGAATGGAGGAGAAGGGATTGCGGTGTGGCCATACCCCCGTGGGGTAATTTCTAGCTTTCTGTCTCTGTCTGTCTTTCTGGTGAGTGCACACACCCTATAGCAAAAACCTCTCCAATAGCAAAAATATCTCTCTCTTAAAAAAGGATAATTAGAAACTTATGGGAGAAGGCTCCTGCCTAGCCCTGCATTCATCGCCCCATGATAGGCCTTCCCACGCCCTTCTCTCTGTTTCAGTTAAAGGTGCTATTTAAGCTGAACTTGAAACTACGTCTTAAGAAATTCTTTATTCTGCAGTTATCTTCCAAGTATGCATGAGGTATACAAATTAATAAACTTGGTTTTTATTTTGTTTTATTTGCTACAGGGTCCATGTGCTCACCAGAAAGAGAGAGAGAGAGACAGAGAGTGAGAGATCACCCCTGGAGTGATGGCCACATCACAGTCCCTTCTCCTCTAGTCTCCTCTTGGGAGTTAAGTACTCACGCATATGCGCCTGGGGTGATTTTCAAGTTACCAGGCTAGGACTTGAACCACGCAGTCAGCCATGTGAGATCCAATGTCTCAACCTCCATGCTACCTACTGGCCCAATAAACTTATGTTTGTTTTTCTCTTGTTAATCTGTCTTTTGGTATAAGCATCCGCTTCAACTAGGGTTTATGAAGGGTAGACAGAGAAGTGTTTCCTGTATTACACTTTCAATACGATGAATGCATACACCCCGTGTCCTTGCATTTCCACGTGTGGAAACTTCCTCTGCAGGGACACTTAAATGCACGTATTTATAAGGATGTCTATTTTAGTATTATTTGTAATAGCAAGAGTTTTTAAATCGTCTAAATGTCCTATAGGGTACGTCTACTAAGTTGTGGCAGACATATACAATGATTCATATGAACCCCTTGAAAGAATTAAGGTATAGATAGGGCTTTCTATCTCAAATACATCTGTATGTTTAAAAAAGCAAGGAAAGGGGCCAGCAGATGGCATAGTTGTCAAGATGCTGAACTCCCACATGGTCAACCAAGGTTCAAGTCCCACCCCTAGTGGCTTGAAAATCATACTGGGTGTGTGTGCGTGCATGCCCAAAATCTCAAGAGGAGACAGAAGGAAAGATTGCAGCATGGCTGTCCCCCCTGGAGGGTGAATTCTCACCTTCCCTATCACTGTCTCTCTGTCTCTCTCTGGTGAATGCATGCATCCTATGGCAAAAAAAAAAAAAAAAACCAAACAAACAAACAAACAAAACTAAAAATAAATAAATAAATAAATAAAAGCAAGAACACAATGTAGAATATATATTATAATTTAGTGTTAATATATATGGACATATATACACATATATACACAGAGAGACTCACATACATGCTTGGATACTATATATATAAATACATAGGTTATGTTTATAAGGGTACTTAAACTTTAGAGTAATTGCTCCAAGGGAGGGAGGACTGAATGTGTGGGCAGAAAAATGGGTTGAACATGTGTCTGGTATTCACAAGTATATCTCTGTCTGTTAAATTTGGTGTCATTTACACTAGTCATCCAAAAAATAATATTTTTTATTTTTTCTTATAAATTTTTTGCTATAGGGTGCATGCATTTGCTGAAGAGAGACAGAGAGAGAGAAAAAGTGAGAAATCGCCCCGTCAGGGAGGATGGCTACACTGCAATCCCTTCTCCTCCATTTCTCCTCTTGGGTTTTGGACAGGCATGCACACACGCCTGTTATTTTCCGAGCTACTGGGTCCGGGACTCAGAACTGCAAAGCCAGCCATGTGGGATCTAGTACCTTACCCTCTTCTCCACCTGCTGGCCCTGAAAAAATTACTTTTAAGAGTGAGAGCAACACAAAAATATTTTAAACATGGAACGTCTCAGGAATTTTACTTCTATCATACTTTCACTGAAAGAACTACTAAAAGTATATTTCAGCGAGAAAACCAAAATAATCAACATTATTGGATATTAGCATGTTCCAGGCAGTTCTTGTGCTTTAAAAACGTGATCTAATGGGACCAGCAGTTAGCGTAATGGCTATGTCGCTGGACTCCCACGTAGTTGACCGCGGTTCGCGTCCCAGACCCGGTGGCTTAAACTCACACCAGATGTGTGTGTGTGTGTGTGTGCCCAAGATCCCAAGAGGAGAATGGAGGAGAAGGGATTGCGGCGTGGCCATCCCCCCTGGGGGGTGATTTCTCGCTTTCTATCTCTCTGTCTCTCTCTGTCTGGCGAGCGCACGCGCCCTATAATAAAAACCTCTCCAAAAAAAAAGAAAAAAAAATGTGATCTAATTTAATATCCATAAGAACCTGACAAGGCAAGAATCATTATTATCCCTACCATACAGATCAGAAAAGAGCAATTTAGAGAGGTAGAACAGTTTGCTCAAGGCCACACAGTTCATCAGTAGAGTGTGGATTCACACATAGACAGGTTAATGGAGCTTTTATTCTCATTATGTCTTTCCATATATTAAGAATGGAGATGGGATCAGCAGTTAATGTAATGGCTATGTCGCTGGACTCCCAGGTAGTCAACTTTGGTTCGAGTCCCGGACCCGGTGGCTTACACTCAAGCAGGGCACGTGTGCATGCATGCCCCAGATCCCGAGAAGAGAATAGAGGAGAAGGGATTGCGGCGTGGCCACCCCCCGGGGGGTGATTTCTCGCTTTCAGTCTCTCTGTCTCTCTGTCTTTCTGGCGAGCGCATGCACTGTATGGGGGAAAAAACCTCTAAAAAAAAAAGAATGGATACAAGAAAAAAAGAAAGAGATAGAAGTACATAGATCAGTAGAGCAGACTGATGATGCAAAGTAAATATTTTGTTGCAATAATTATTTGTTTTTATGTTAGTTTGTTTGTTTTAGGTAGCCTCTTACTCTGATGGGAAGATTTTGGAGCAAAATTAAGGAGTGTTAATCTCATCTTATTGGGGAACAAATACAAATATTAGTTCCTCTTCCATTTTTTAGCAAAACATAAGCATGTAGGGTAAAAAAATTTAAAGTAGGGGCTAATATAATGAAATTTTTATAGTAAAAGTAAAGAAAATAAAGAACTATGAATTGAGAGGAAGAAAAATGTTTAAGATAAATGAATAAACCAAAATAAGATAGCATTAAAAAACTCACCATAGCTATAACTTATAAACTCAAAACTATAAATGATTTTATCAAAAAGTCTTTTAATAAGGAGCAATCTATTAAAAAGGCAAAATAAAATGATGTTAATTCTTTTTTTTTTTTTTTTTAAGAGAGGTTTTTGCTATAGGGCGCATGCGCTTGCCAGATAGAGACAGAGAGACAGAAAGTGAGAAATCACTCCCCAGGGGGGATTACCACGCCGCAATCCCTTCTCCTCTGTTCTCCTCTCGGGATCTTGGGCATGCATGCACACATGCCCGGCGTGAGTTTTAAGCCACTGGTTCCGGGACTTGAACCAAAGCCGACTACATGGGAGTCCAGCGACATAGCCATTACACTAACTGCTGGTCCCAAAATGACGTTAATTCTGAAAATAAAATAGACAAAGATATAACAGGCAAAAATTACCAATAAACCAAGACACAATTTTAGCTGTACTTTTATCATGCCAGAGCACATGCTCCACAATTTCTAAACTTTTTTCAATAAATTACTCAATGTATCATCTATAAATTTGTTTAAGGCTCCTGATGCAACTTTTTACTTTTTAAATGTGGAATATGTATTTGGAGAATTTTTATGTCTTTTTGACCTTTACTTTAAAAAAAAATCTTTAAGGGAATCCGATCCTACATGGTCAACTGCAGTTCAAATCCTGGCCCCAACAGCTTGACAACCACATTGGGGGCTCAGCATGTGACTCGGTGGTTAAGGCAGTTCAGGTGTGTGCTGTATTTTGTTTATTTTATTCATTCATAATAGAGCATGTGCTAGCCCATGTGAGAGAGGGAAGGGCACTCCCCATAGGGTTTGGTCATGTCACAATTCCCTTCCTCCAGGCCTCCAGCTGCCATATCTTGATTACTTCACACCTGCTGTGTTTTAGGCTAGGGCCAGGGATTTGAACAGCCGCCTCCATGTAGATCCAGCCTCTCTTGAGCAGTGCATTACTGAAGTGCCATGGGTCTGGCTCAGGTGTGCTGTTGATCTCAGCCCTTGTGGATGCCAGGAGAGACATGGCAAGCTCCTGAACCAGTCTTACCCATGGGAGTTTTCGAAGGTATTGGGTAAAGAAACTGTGCTGATTAGTTTGGTAATTCCCCAGTTTTATCGCTAAGGTCCTGAGTAGTGGGAACCCCTTAGAACTAGGCAATCCAGAATACCTAGTCTCACACCTCAGGGTCTGTGACAAGCCTGGGGTCCTGGAGACGGGAGGAACTTAGGTAGCGTTCAGTTGCTATGGCTGTTGCGAAGCTCTGAGCAGAGTGGGACAGGCAGTAGCCCTGGTATAAACTTGCCAACCTGTACTTTTAAAGACATTCGTCAATTAACATGGGCTGTTAAGTTGTTGGTGCAAAGTTGTTTCTAATATTTCTCACTACCCTTTTAATGCTTCTAATGATGTCTCTCATTTTATTTTTGAAACTGGCAGCTTTTTGTCTTGCTTTTCATCTCTCTTTCTCTCCTCCTCACTTTTGTTTTTGAAATCAAACGTGCTGAAGATTATTTTGAATTTAGTGTTCTCATGATGAATCAATGCGTAATATTATGAAATACCCCTCTTTTTCCCTCTTAGTCTTCTCACCTTAGTCTACTTTGTCTGATATCAAGTTTGTCACACCAGTTCCCTTGAGATTAACGTTCACTTGGTATGCCTTTTACTTACCATTACTTTTAAACATTGTATCTTTTTCCATTTATGGTTTATTTCTTATAAATGCAGTTTATTTCCAAATGCAGTCTGAAAATCTTGTTAAGCAAAGTGTTTATCCATCTACATGTAATGCGATTTCTAATATAACCGGGTTTAAGTCTCCCAACTTACCTTGTTTTTCTTCTGATTTTGTTTCTTTGTTCTTTTTCTCCTTTGCTTTGTCATAATCAAATATTTTTAATATCCCATTTTAACTTTTCTGTTATATTTTTGTTACACTTTTTAATATTTTTAATATTATCGTTTTAGTGGTTACCTACCCTAAACATTGTCAGCTGCATGTTAACTTGTTATGGCCTGTGTTAAGGTCGTGCCTTTACCATTTTCCAACACTGCAGCCTATTTAGAGAGGGGACCTCCACTCCATCCCTGCCATCTTTGCTATTTTTGTCAGATGACTCCCTCACATAAGCCCTGCAAGACTTTGCCATTGTCGTTGCTTTAAATGGTCCATTTTTAAGCATTTGTCTACATATTTACCCTTAGGAAAGCTTTTTATTGCTTCTTGTACTTCTGCTTTTTAGTATTTAACTTCAGCCTTAAAAAAATGTTCCTTAATGTGCTTATGGTGAGGTCTGCGGGCTGTGGATTTTTCTCTCAGAGCTCCACTTGTTTTATCTCCTACTGGTTATTCGTTCATCAAATGTGAACTGAATACGTCTTATTCAGTCTGGGCTGCTTTGATTAGTGCTCACCATTTTAGTTAGAAAACATTTCCACTGGACACCTGATACATCCTTGGTGGTTATTTTTGGGTTGACAAGTCTATCCTTTGGTTTTCCTTTTCCCTAGACTTGATCTTGGCTGTTACTACATAGGGAGGCGGAAAAAAAAAAAAAAAAAAAAAAAGAATGAGAGGATAGACAAGTGGGCAGCACTGGGGAAATCACGGTGTTATCCGAAAGCAAAGGGGTTTTATCACTGCTAGAGAGCTGGCTGTTTAAGACATTCGTCTAGCTCACTATTTCAGTCCACATTTTTCTTTTAATGAGGTTATACGAATCCACATTTTTATTTTAATGCTCATGTCTCTATTTTTATTTTATATGATTCTTTTGGTGATGTGGCAGTTTTCAAGTCTCCACTGGAAAGTAGCTTCTGGGATGCTACAGGATGGTTGCAAATTCCAAATGCAAAACATATGATCAGTGCAGCCTCCCCATGTGCACATCTAACTCGTAGACTTCGGCCCCATGCTGTGCTAACTTACAGCAATGCCCTTGGTACAGGGTGGAAGACTTCACTCAGCATTGCCCTGGGAACACACAAGCCAGGCAATTTTGAACAAAGACGCACGTCTGCCCTTTCTTCAAATGGTCGCAGTTGCTCTGTGCCTCTCCTGGTCCAAGTACCTCTTCCCTGACCTCAGAGCTTGGTCCCTAACAAGGCACAGTGCCATCAGCAAAACTCGTTTGGAGTTGGTTAAATTCTCCTTTTAATCCTGACATAGTGCATTCCATTGTTTCGGAGCATTTTGGTGCTCTATTGTTTGACTATCACAAATCATTTTCTCGGAGAAGTGAGATTTAATCAGAGGCTACCTGCAACACAAAGCATGTCCCCAAGACTTTGTGAAGTTCCTCCACGAGCTACCCCATTTCTCTTAGAGTCTCATGAAGTAGGATCGCAGCCTCACTGAGGAGGTAGAGAGGCACTGGCGTGACCGGTGCTTTACGGGGAAGGTCTCAGAGCGAGTGTCCAGGAGGTCAACAGGTAGATGCCCGGGTCTAGGTGACGCATTGCGGCCATGGAAACGGCATCCGCAAGACTCCAGAGTGAAACATCCTGCAGGAGTCTTTCCAAAGTAAGGTGCTATAGTCTGAGACCAAAGTGCATGTTGCAGATAAAGGAGGCTGGGAAGAAAGGGCACTGCAGAGAGTTACAGTGCTATTCCAAGACACTGGGGCTTAATCCTTTTGTTACAGAAAGTTTGATTTGGTTTTCACCATCCCGGGAGAGACTGTGACCCAGGTAATTTGGGAGCTCTGCACACACCCGCAGGAGAGACTTCAGCTCAGATATCCCACTTTCAATTCATGCTCTCGCGACTTCCCCAGTGCCTCCCCCGGCGGTGGCCAGGCCACTTCTTATACCTGCAGGCGCAGCTAGTCCTGTTCCTGGATCCAAACTCCAGTAGTGATCCACTTCCCCCATTGTGGGTCAGTCCGTCCTCTCACAGGGATTCTGGACCGCCTTCTCATTTGGAGTTTCAAGATGGTGGCTAAAGAGCTGTAAAAAGCAGACAGTTGGAATGTAGAATTACTGGGCTGTGAAATGTCTGTGGAAAATTCAAAACACCTTGCACTTAACACAATGCCAGGGCTGATTAGTGCAGTTTATTGGTAAGCCCCGAGGGACACCTGCAGGCTTTACCTTCGGTCTAGAACCTCTGGCTGGAGGGAAGGTGTAATGCCACGTTAGTTCCGCACTCTTTCTATTAGCGCTCATTCAAAGCTGCCGACACCAGATGTGTTACAAACGAACGTTAATTCCCCTCCAGCATCTGGATTGCATGTACAATGAGGGGCGAGATTTATGCCCTGCTGAAGCATTCCCCGGTTTTTAGCACAGAAGTGATTGAACTCCAGATGTTAACAAGATGCAGAGACCTTTTAGTATGATTAAAAACACGATTTCTTGTTTTGCTCATGACAAAAACCATTGGATTAACTTATTAGAAGGGGAGCTGCCGTCCTGTTCATTGGAAGCTGGTCTACTTGAGCTGCTGTAGCTTGTCGTCGAAGATTTTATGAAGAAAGAATGACTCACCAACTCCTAAAATCAACAACTTTCAAGGCCCCTCTCAAAGTCGGGAGTTACAAAGGTAGACATTCTCTGAGAACTATGGATAAAGGTTTAGATGAGAATGAAAGTTAATACAGTGTTGTATGAATTAATCACATTCAGATCCGCTCCCTTTCGATAGTCTTACTGTTATTGAGAAACATGGAACCACAGCCTTCAAGCCTTAGAGCTGGCTTGTTCTTCAGCTGTCACCAGTCTGCCCTCTCCATCCTCTGCCTTTCAGGGAGGAGAGCGGTCTCCTTTAGAGTCAGGCAGCTGGAATCCAAGAAGATCCAATGTCCTGACTCAGGTCTTGGGATTAGAAAGTAGTGAACTGCTGAATTCAAATCTGCTACTTCCAAGGCACAGTGTTTTCTTCATGATAAGAGGCACTTCGCCTGTAACTGGCTTTGCCCAAAATTGAAGTGAATCTTGTATTTAATGTGAATATTTCATTGATTTTTTTTTGCCCAAAGTCATTGTTAATTAATAGTGCACATGACTCAAGAGCATCTTAGGATCAAGGCAATATGTTAAGTTTTGATTTAATTAGACAGAAACTAATACGCCATCATCTGGATTCTTACCACTGCCATAGTCTGAGAATCTGTAAAAGGTATTATTTTCCTTACGAGAAAGTACCTTACTGTGGAGAGGCTCACGTATGGTATTCTCAGCCTTCCCTAGTGAAGATGAAGGAGAAACTAGAACAATTTTAATAGGAAAACTTAAAATAGAAAATATAATTTTGAATGGTTCCTATTAACCACAAGCTTAGTCTGCTTATGTGCATCGTACCTTTCAAGAACTGGAGGACTTGATATATGAAGGGGTTCATGGTTCTAAGGCCTTAAGTCTTCACCCACCTTCAGGGTTATTTGGTCTTTCTGTTCACTATGATAAAATTCATTGTCTTCTCATGTCTCTTAGAATAATTATGAAAGACATAATAAATTAAATGTGTGTAAGTGAGAAATAATGGACTTATAGTAATAAGTGGTGAATCATTTTTTAAACCTTCATCTCTGGTTAAGGATCGAAGGATCAGGAGGTACCTTTTCTTAAATGCATTTATACAGTGTGTCACTGTGTGATTTTCAATTTTCTTTGTAAGACTTACTATAGAACTCTGTACACTTCACATTTGCTCAAAAGAATTCATTTAACCAAGGATTTTGTAGAGTAACAAGAGTTAGGTATTGAGTTTTCATCATGAATTTACTGCTAACAATTTTAATCTCTTACTTAGCAACCTAGACATCTCCAGTAGACATTTTAATTCTCTCCAAGACTTTGCTTTTCTTTTGATTTCTTCTCAAATACAATACCCAACCTCTCATTATTTTTCTTTTCCTTTAGGTTTTCCTGTTAGCAGTTTAAAGTTCCTTAATCCCCGTTGACTCAAACTGGCACTCAGCAGTTGAAGGCTTACTTTGAGGCAGTGCGAGACGACACATTGCAGTTCAGAGGCCCAGGACAGTGACCAACATTCCTGCTCGGGAATTCCTGCTGATTTTCTCCTGGGATGGAGGCTGGGTGTGCTGTTTGTAGCAGATGTTGATTTTGATAACTACCATGAAGAATATGTATCAGGGCAAGAGAGAATGATTGGAGTATGTGTAGAGACTGAGGAGAGAGCCATTACATGGCCTGGGGGGGCTAGGGAACATGGACCTCTGGTAAAGAGATATCTGAATGCTCCCGGAAGGAAATAACATGGGTGAACCAGGGGGAGGCAGCGAACAACTCAGCTCTGGCCCAGCGCCTACCAATGCTCATGGACAAATCTTTACAGCAGCCGGCAAAGCAAAGGGCTTACCAGTAATGCCCCCTACCTTCTAGGGCCATTTGTTACTATCTGTCGTTACCTATGAACATTCCTTGAGATCTTGCCCTAACTCCTAAGGGGGCTAATTATTTAGACTGCATCTTCTAAATTAATCACCTTGAAATAAGAATTGTAGGCTAGGTTTGTCAAGGTGGTTGAGCTGTTAAGTAAAAGTTTTGTGAGTAAAATCCAGAAAAATGTATGCCACCTGTTGACATCTTCTACATTTATCCCTTAACCGCTCCCAATATTGCGTTTTTGCAAATCTTTCCCAAGGAAATTATATAAATGCGAACACAGCTTTATGTGCAGAAATGATGATCATTGAGATATTATCAATAAAAATTAAGAATAGGAAATCTGGCCCAGGCTGGTAGTGCCTGTTCGATGCTGCTGCTCGGTGGACTAAGGCACACAGGGTGCCAGGTTTGGTTCCTGGCCTGTCCAAGAGTCCAGCTGCTCAGGAGGCTGAGGCAGAAGGATTGTGACATAGGGAGAGCCTGCCTGAAATACAATGTGTTGCGTATGTGCACAGGTACGCGTGCGTGCACACACACACACACAGACACACACACACACACACAAAGAAAAAATTTAAAAACTTAATGATAAATTATAAGAGAGGAGCCAGTGGGTAGCATGGTGGTTAAAGTGCTGGACTCCCACATGACCGACAATGGTTAGAGTCCCTGACCCAGTGATTTGAAAATTATGCCGGGTACATGTGCATGCGGGCCTAAAATACCAAGAGGAGAATGGAGGAGAAGGCATTGCAGCATCGCCATCCTCCCGGGTAGCAATTTCTCACTTTCTCTCTGTCTCTGTCTTTTCCAGTGAGTACACATGCCCTGTAGCAAAAATCTAAATTATAAGAGAAATTTTTCATTACTAATTGAGCAGGTAATATTAGGCTTTTAAATACCTGCAAATTATTATTGATAAGGCGGTAATTGCTTATAAGGTAGGGGTAGAGAAAGGGTATCAAATAGTACACAGAATATAATCTCGACTATGAATAAAAAGTTTTGAAAAATTAGCAGCAATTGGGAACCAGCAGTTAGCGTAATGGCTATGTTGCTGGACTCCCACGTAGTCGACCGCGGTTCGCGTCCTGGACCCGGTGGCTTAAAACTCATGCTGGGCGCGTGTGCATGCGTGCCCAAGATCCCGAGAGGAGAATGGAGGAGAAGGGATTGCGGCGTGACCATCCCCCCTCGGGGGTGATTTCTCGCTTTCTGTATCTATGTCTGTCTCTGTCTGTCTGGCGAGCGCACGTGCCCTATAGCGAAAAACCTCTCAAAAAAAAAAAAAAAAAAAAAAAATTAGCAGCAATTATTTCAAAATTCAATGGTAGGTTTATAGATAATTTTTATACTTTTTATTTTTTCTTTTAAAATTAGTATTATCAAACTATAAATCCTATACCAAAAATGCACATATTTTAAGAAAGCAATAAGTATCAGCAAGTATTCTATAACCCATGTGACAGTTGCCTGAATTGAATTGGTCACTCGATTGAATTGATGAGGGGACCAAAGATCCTTTGTGCTCATTCGCTGTAACACTCCCACCCCCAGCTTTCCTCAGCCTCCAGAGTTGCACCCTGCTTTCCGTCAGTGTGCGTTAGGTTTGCCTAGTTCACGTTCCATGTGATGCACATACGACAGCAGGGTGGAATGCACACACGGTGTAGCTGAGCGTACTCCCGTTTCAGGCTTTCTTCAGTTAGCAGAATGCTATTGCAACTTATCCATGTCAGCGCATGCAGCAGTAGTTCACTCCAGTTTTATTGTTTTCACTAATAGTATTCATATTTTTAAAATCAATTTAAATTAATGGATCTATAGGTTGTTTCCAATTTCAGGTCATTATGGAAAAAGCTGTTATGAACATTTGTATACAGACAGTTTGTGGACATATGTTTTCAGTTTTCATAGGTAATACTTAGAAATGAAATCACAGTGCCAAATGGTAAGCATACTTCAATTTTATACAAATTGCCCGACTGATTCTCAAAGTGATGTACCATTTTACTCTCCCCCCCGCCATCATTATATGATGCAATAATGAATGTTGACAGTTTAAATTTCTTTTCAAATTGCCAGAGGGTACATGCACTTGCCAGAGACAGAAAGCAAGAATGGGAGAGAATGGGAGAGAGAGGGAGAGAGAGAGAGAGAACAAATAACACTCCTCGATGGAGCATGGTCGCACTGCAATCCCTTTTCTTTCTTTCTTTTTATTTTATAAAGAATGATTTTAATTAATTAATTAATCTATTTATTTTAAATTTGACCAGAAAAGGACAGAGTAAGAATGAGTGAGAAAGAGAGAGGGAAAGTGAGAAAGCAAGCCACCAGGTCCAAGACTCGAACTGCAATCGGCCATGTAGGAGTCCAGCGCCATTACTTACCACTACCACGCTACCTGCCAGCCCCTCTCTTTTCTTTCATTTCTCCATCCTGTCCAGTTTGGGTGTGCACATGCATATGTGTGCACGCACACTGCACACACACACACGCATGGTGTGTTCTTCAAGTTGCTGGGGCTGGGATTCAAACCATGGTTGACCATGTAGAACCCAGCTCCCTTAACTGTTGGGTGACAGGGCTGGCGTGACAGTTTAAATTTTTTTTAGCCATTCAAAATGCACATGTAGGGACCAGCAGTTGGTGTAATGGCTATGTCACTGGACTCCCATGTAGTCGACCGTGGTTTGAGTCCCAGACCCGGTGGCTTAAACTCACGCTGGGCGTGTGTGCGTGCGTGCCCAAGATCCTGAGAGAAGAATGGAGGAGAAGGGATTTCGGCATGGCCATCCCCCTTGGGGGTTGATTTCTCGCTTTCTGTCTCTCTGTCTCTCTCTGTCTTTCTGGTGAGCACATATGCCCTATAGCAAAAACCTCTCCAAAAAAAAAAAAAAAAAAAGCATATGTAGTAATATTTTACTGTGGGTTTGAAACTCACTCAACCTTTCACAAGGCAGTATTAATCCGTTTAAGAGGCAGCACCTCCATGATCTAATCCCCCCAGTTCAACCCCTGCCCACTAGGACCACATTCCAAAACATGAACCTAGACAGATAAACCATTATCCAAACCACAATGTTTTTTCATTCTTTACTTTTAACCTCTATCTTTGTATTTACTTATTTTTTTTTTTTTTTGAGAGGTGTTTGCTATAGGGCGCGTACGCTCGCCAGACAGAGATAGAAAGTGAGAGATCACCCCCCAGGGGGGATGGCCATGCCGCAATCCTCTCTCCTCCATTCTCTTCTCGGGATCTTGGGCACGGAAGCACACGCGCCGGGTGTGAGTTTTAAGCCACTGGATCCGGAACGCGAACCGCGGTCAGCTACGTGAGAGTTCAGCAACATAGCCATTACGCTAACTGCTGGTCCCTGTATTTACTTTTTATTTGGCTGGAGTTATGTGTGCTCACCAGAGACAGAAAGAGGGAGGAAGAACCTCCTAGTAGGGTGACATCACAACACAGTCCTGTCTCTTCTGTTTCTCAAGATGGAGAAAGTCAGGATTTGGGGTCCATGTGCACATACACCTAGTGTGTTTTTATAAGCTTCTAGGCCTGGGATTCAAACCACTGGCTTAGCCATGTGGAATGTGACTCCCTTAACCAGTTGACCAGGGGCCAGCTCTATTTGTATTTAAAGTACATTTCTTTTAAATAGTATATAATTATGTCTTGCTTTCTTATCCAAAGTAATAATTTCTGCCTTTTAATTGAAATTTTTTGCATCATTTTTATTGAATATAATTATCAATTCAATTAGGTTTAATTCTTTCATCTTATCTGTTTAGTATTTTAAATATTTCTTCTTTTTTCCTGTTTACATATTTTTGCCCTTTTTTGAGTTCTTTTTTTGATTGAGTATAATTAAATATTTTATTATACTTTCCTCTTGGCTTATCAGCTATGAGTCTGCACTTTCTTTTAGTAGTTCCTTAAGAGCTTACAGTACGCATCTTTAACATCTTTAAGTCTACTTTCAAATGTTACAGTACTGCAT
Organism: Tupaia tana; assembly: GCA_026018925.1. Taxonomy (NCBI): domain Eukaryota; kingdom Metazoa; phylum Chordata; class Mammalia; order Scandentia; family Tupaiidae; genus Tupaia; species Tupaia tana. The sequence continues at coordinate 97,238,587 of JAKSZU010000007.1, forward strand.
GTATCATGTAAGACCCTTGCCACAATATACTTTCACATGGCTTGCCCAACACTTTGTATTGTAATAGATTATATTTCTACATACATTATAAGCCAAAAAATGCATTGTCATTATTATTCTAAAGATTTGAGTTTTGTTTGTTTGTTTGTTGTTTGTGCTCGCAGAAGAGAGAGACCAACAGACAGAGACAGAGAAAGGGAAAGTGAGAAATCAGCTCCCAGGGAACAGCTATGCCATAATCCGTTCTGTCCCATTCTCCTCTTGGGATTTTGGGCACACATGCACACACTTCCACTTTGTTTTTCAGGCTGCCAGGTCTGGGACTCAAATCATGGAGTCATCCACGTTGGATCCAGTGAGTGCCTTAACCACTACGCCACCTGCTGGCTCCAACATTTAATTTTTTTAATGAAGTGAGTGGCAAGTAAATAAGAATCATGCATATTTATCTACATATGCCAGTTTGTTAAAGATCCAAGTTTCCACTTGGTAATCCTTAGGGCCAGAAGAAATTTATTTGACATCTCTTCTAGTGCATATTTTGTAGTGGACAATTCTATTGATTCACTTTTCTCTTAGTTATGGGTCATATCTCCTGGTTTTATATGTTCAGTACTTTTCTGTTGGTTGCTGGATATTGTGTATGTTGCATTGATGATGAATCTGTGTATTTTGTTTTTTTTCTTTTAAAGAGTGTTAAATTTTGTGTTGAGTGTCAGATTAATTGAGATTCCACTTAATTCTGTCTTATATTTAAAGTCTCTTAGTGGAGGTCTAGAGTTGCCTGTCCTCGAGCTAGTTCAGTCCTACAGTTAAAGTGCATTGCTTCCTGGGTCTCTACTGTATGCCATGGATGTTCCAAAGGTCTCTTTTCTCTGGATGATTAGAATTTCAAATGTGGTCTCAAAAATGCTTTCAGGAAGAAAGGACTGTAGAGCTTGCCTCATTCTCTTCCTTTTGGGTAGAGAGTATACTCCTATGTCTGAAAGTTGGTTTCTATATTCAATTCTGTTATGTAGATGTTGACAGTAGGAGGTCATCTCAGGCACTAGTTATTCTGCCATGGCCAAAAAGTAAGTTTGATCTTTATAGTATTTTTAAAAATTACTTCAAGTCAGCCTGTGGCCTGGTGATTAAGGAGGCTGGATCCCACATGGCCAACCACGTGGTTTAAGTCCCAGCTCTGCAGCTGGGTGGTGCATATGTTTTACAGATCTCAAAAGGAGAGAGGATTGCAATGTGACCATTCTCCCTGGCAGGGGAAGGTGCTTTCTTGCTCTCTTTCTCTCTCTGCCTCTCTCCAGCAAGTGCATGTGCCCTCTGTTTAAATATATATAGTTTCTCAATTTTAGACAATGAACATATATTACCCAGAAAATATAAATAATATTATCATGTGATTTTCTTATAGCTTCTATAATGAGTTACCACTAACTTAGTGGCTTTAAAAAACACAAGCACAGACTTAGAATTCCCTAGATAAGAAGTCGAGCTGGGGTCTCCCTGGGCTCTCAGGGTGCTGATAGGCTGTATTCCTCTTAAAGGTTCTAGGGCAGAATCTGCTTTTTGGCCCTTTCCAATGTTTCGAGGTAGAAGTTGCCTGCCTTTCTTAGCTTGTGGCCACTTTTTACATCTTCAAATTCAGGCACCTCCTCCAATGTCTCTCCAACTCCGATTCTTTTCTCCTGCTTCCCTCTTCCACTTAAAGAATCCCACTTACAGGCCCAACTAGATAGTCCAGGATACTCTCCCCATAGCAAGATCCTTAACTTTATCACCTCTGTAGAGACCCTTCTGCAATGGAAGGTCCAGGGTCAGGCAGTGGACATCTTGGGGGACTGCTATTCTTTCTACCATAATTTTTAAGGTGTTTGTCATGATGTGTTAGAACAATAAATCATCATTCTTTGAATGCATTATAAGAGAAAACAATCTATTGATATATTTCACACACACTCATTGCAATCCCCTCTCCTCCACCTCTCTCCTTTTGAGATTTATAAACCACATGCACTGCCCAGCCGCAGAGAGCAGGGTTGGTTGTGTGGATCCACTTAAATCGCATTTCTGGGGTCTTCACCTAAGGACCTTGCAGCTGTGTCTGCTTATCACACACAGGATACCAGCCTACGAGGTAGAGAACATGTACAGAAAACTGGGGTTTGCTAAGCATAGCAGTATGTGTTTTGATTTCTGGTCTCTTTTTCTCTTACTTACCCTTGGTGTCTGTGACGTCTCTGAGCGTACCCGCCAGTACCATTTCTAGAGCTAATAGCACTTCCTAAGCACTGTGCCGAAAATGTTCTTCTCAAAAGTCTCCCAAATTTCTCCTTGGACATCCTATGTCTGTAAAGGGTGCCACGTTTTCATCAAACTGAAGCATAAAACCACACTTGCCTTTGCCTGATTGTTACTTCACCACTAAGTCGACTGTCCGATTTTGTAGGTTTTTGTTGCTGTTTTGACAAGGAATCTCTCAAGCTTCTCATATAATTTGTTTTATTTTAATTCCCATAACCATTTCAGACCCTTGTTCCTATATTTAAACCATCAGAAGAAATATTTGCTAATAAGTTTCTTTGCCTTTTTTAAAAAATGATTAAATTGACATTTTTAACATGGTAATTTCTAGTTTACATAAAATTGTACATTGCTGTAGGGTACAGCATGGTCTTTTAAAGCACATATACCATGTGTAATAGTCAAATCTAGGATGTAAACATAGTCACCATATTCAACCTTCAATATAACATTATGTTATATACATTGGAATTCACTCTGCAGGGTTTTATTTTAAGTATATATTGCATTGTCAATACATTCATTCTCTTTCTTAATCACCTCCGCTAGATGAGTTTCCTAAAGATTTGTGCTTACTCAAAAATTTCTAAGAGACTCCACAGTATCTATAGAGAAAATTTCTAACTTTGGGGTGTGATATTAAAACAAAACAAAACAATAAACCAGGACCAGCAGAGGGCATAAAGGTCACTGGACTCCCATGTAGTCGACCACGATTCGAGCCCTGGACCCAGCAGCTTCAAACTCACTCTGGGCGCATGTGCGTGTGTGCCCAAGATCCTGGGAACAGAACGGAGGAGAAGAGATTGTGGTGTGGCCAACCCCCGTGGGGGGTGATTTCTCACTTTCTGTCTCTCTTTCTCTCTGGCAAGCACACACATCCTATAGCAAAAATCTCTCTAAAACACACACACACACACACACACACACACACTTTCATTTTAACAATTTAAATCCTTCAACTCTCATCTCGCTTTCAACTTTTTTTCCCCCTGCTTTCCTTGACTATTTATCTAGCTGTCACCAGCATGAATGAATTTCTATAGCAGTCTTATGTAGAAATCTTTCAGTTATTGTTGAGCAATGCTTTGATTTACTCTTCTATAATCATTTGCCTTTACCATTTTATACTCCAAATAAATTTTCCAAGATTAGAATTCAGCTTTTTGCTTTTGTCTTTGTTTTTATTTTAAAGGTAGGGTCTCACTGCACCGCAGTCCTCCTGACTTGCCGGCCAGCTGGGACTCCAGGTGCACACCACTATACCCCACCTTTAGGTCAGACCGGGGTTGACCTCCAGCTTCCCGTGTGGTGCCAGCCTCAGAGCACAGCACCTTAGCTGACACATCACCATGGCTGACCTAAAGCTCACGTTTTGTAGGTCTTTGAATCCTTTATCATATCTGGTACTAGTTGTTAATAAAATCTCTTTGTGAGTAAAGGAAAACCACAGTATATATTTTCTCCAGGGTTTTTTTGGGGGGAACAGAGTATGGAATAATCAATGTTTCTTAATAAGTAAGCTTTATTAGTACCTAGTGTATGTATATTAGTTTTGCTTTTTAAAACACTAATATTGGGACCAGCAGTTGGAGTAATGGCTATGTCGCTGGACTACCATGTAGTCAATCATGTTTTAAGTCCCAGACCGGTGGCTTAAAACTCATGCTGGGTGCATGCACATATATGCCCAAGATCCCAAGAGGAGAATGGAGGAGAAGGGATTGCAGTGTGACCATGCCCCCTGGGGGGTGATTTCTTGCTCTCTGTCTCTCTGTCTCTGTCTTTCTGGCAAGCGCATGAGCCCTATAGCAAAAACCTCTCAAAAAAAAAAAAAACACTAATATTATATCCTCATTGCCATTCTGTAGGGTCAGGTTACATAGTCTCCATTGAGCTACTGTGTGATTTCCTAAAAGCAGTTCCATTAAGGATGGGCAGGGCCAGACATCCTTACTCCTACCTCTGTGTTCTTTCTGTTCTCCTCTAGCCTCTCAACATGTCTTATGTCATATAAAGATTTTTAGATCTCCATGCAACCACTGCAGTAACCACACAGACTGTTCATACCTTTCTTTAAAACTAACTCACTCTTGATTCTTTGTTAGCAGAATAATCTTCCCGTGGTATGAATCAAGTCCACTTTGTTCTTACGGCAGAACCTAACAGATTAATTGAGATTCCACTTAATTCTGTCCTTTGCTACACTACGTTGTATTCTCCATTCTGTGTTTTCAGTTCGGTCTTTTGTTCAAAACAAGAAATGCAAAGTATACTTGGGTTGTTTTGAAATGGTCTCACATATCTCTAGGGTTGACTCACTGTTCAACCCCATGGAAACCCTTGTTTGTTTGGCAGAACCCAGACCTGGGATTTGGGGAATTATAATAATTATGGCTCATCTGATGGTCCTAGGCCAACTGTTGCATTTTTTTTTTTTTTTTTTTGCTTTGGCTGTTCCATTAGCAGAAGGTATGACCTATTGTGTTTAAGCTGAAGGTCAGTGCAAAGGACGGTGAAAGTTGTGTGAGGTTCCTAAGCTCAGGGTGCATGTAAAAGCCCAGAAGAGCCATCTTCACTACCACAGGGAATAGAACCTCTAGGTCTTCGTTCCAAGGCTCTGGCAATAAGCACATTCCCCAGCTCCATTTTCCACACCAAATCATAAAACATTTTAGATGATAGCGCTGGGATGTCAGTGTCTCAGTAGTACTAATGATGATGTGGAAATGTTTGTTACCATTTGTTGAGCCTATAACATGCACCAGATTCTGAGATGTATCACACATTCAAACTTTGTGAGGTCTATGTTTTCACCTCTCATGCATAGAAAACAGAAACAATAGAAGCTCAGTCAGGATGAGTGGTGTTGGAAGTCACAGAATTGGTGAGGGGCAGAAGTAGTCCTCATTTCTGACCCGATATGGGAGCTTGACGCCACACGCTGCACCTTCCCTTGAACCAGGCCACAGACACACATGCTGTGGAGCGCGCCTGCTCTGTGCTTTGTGACCACTTGACCCATTTGCTATTAACTTGTTTGACTTTTACGCTAATGGTATATATACATATATAATTTGCCAGAGGGTACATGCCCTAGCTAGAGAGAGAGGAAGACGGCGAAAACACTCAACAGATGTAATCATGCCACAATCTCTTCTCCACTTGTTCATTCTGTCAGGATTTGGGACATGCACACACAATTTAAATCCTCCAGGGCCAAGATTTGAACCATGTGGTTGACCATGTAGGGTACAATTACTTAACACCCAGGCAATGGAGCTGACCCTAAACTAATGATTTTTTTTTTTTGAGAGGTTTTTGCTATAGTGTGTGTGCACTCACCAGAAAGACAGAGAGAGACAGAGAGACAGAAAGTGAGAAATCACCCCCCAGGAAGGATGGCCATGCTGCCATCCCTTCTCCTCCATTCTCCTCTCGGGATCTTGGGCACACATGCATATGCGCCCGGCATGAGTTTAAGCCATGGCGTCCTGCACTCGAACCGCGGTCGACTACATGGGAGTCCAGCAATGTAGCCATTAATGCCATCTGCTGGTCCTGATATTTAAAGAGAATATACATTCGAAAATAACTCCAGAATTTAGTTTACTTACAATTTAGTTTAAGTACAAGTGGTTTTCAGAAAGTTGCCAGGACACGTACATTATGAAAAAAACTATGCATGGATTTCAAACATTTTCACATCATAATGAACTCACATGTCAATGCCATTTTCCATGAACTTTTGCAGCCCACTCATATATTACCCTATGCTCTCTTTTTTGATCTTCTGCTCAACCTCTCCTACTTTATGGTTCTCTCGAAACTACCCAGCAGGAAGCTTGCTCTAGAAGCAACCCTGAACATGCACATGACCGTATACTGTGTATGTACCACTTACTAAGGCGTGCAACCACTAAGCCAGACTGGGAATCTCTGTGTTTGAAGCAGCTGCCCAGGGATTCTACTGCAGACTTTGGTGGAGAAGAGATTGGGTGGGAACCACTCAGTGATCTAATGTTCTGTGCCTCTGAGGACTTTGGTGCAACTCCTCGAATCTACTTCTTCCCCTTGGGCTCGCCATCACTGGGGGGCGGGGGGCTGCATCCCACTGCACACCTTCCATCCAGGGTCCGTGCTGTAGCCAGCACTGTCCTTGGAGTCCAGTTCAAAGCCGAGGAGGAACCATGGAGCCGGAGCCACTGCTGACGTGGGGCTGTGGGTGGGGGCTGGTCCAAAGGAGACAAAGTGCTTTGGCCGGATGCGCTGATGCACGCCCAGGAATCTGCAGACTGGTGTGAACCTTTCCAGGCCTGAGTCCTGTGAGCCGAAGAGGCACAGGAAACAGTTCTCCCTAGAGCCCTATCTGCTGCTGGCTGGAAGGCATGCTGAGCTGAGGCTCTCTGAATCAACTTCCTGAGCAGATGCTGCACCCAAGGAGTCACCAACTCAAGCATGTTCTGCTTTGCTCTCAGGTGGCCTGACTGATGGGTGGGAATGAATTGCTCTGTCTCTTTCTGTTCCTTCTTTTTCTTGGCTCAGGTTTTAACCTAATTGCTCATCCTGATTTTTCAGAAGCCAGAGCTTACTGAGTTTTTGCCCTTTGCCAGCTGTCTATTATTTGGTGCTCCGGGCCTGTGTACAAACACCAAGTCCCCAAGCAATCACCAACACCCAGATCACTGTGAATAGCCTGAACTTTAACAGGAGAAACAACTGGCTGTTCCTTTGTCTCTGCATCCCAACCCTTCTCCCTTTGCCCCCATCAGAACAGACTCCACCAGGAGGCACACTTAGGTCGTCACACATACAGCATGGGTCTGGATACAGGCTCAAAATAATCGAGATCCTGTGGATAAATTCTCTCCCTTTTCTTGGTCAGTGTAACTGCTAGTTGCCATGCAATAAATCACATCATTGCATGGCAGATTCAGTTAATAACTGAGACTAGCAAGGTAACTGAACCATGTCCCAAAAGCTAAACGACAGAGAAATTGGACTGACTGTGGAGCACTTCAAATTGATTGCTTAGTAATGGGATATTTTTCCTGGAGAGACAACAGAGTAGCTCTGAACTGTTGATTCTGTCCTGGGTACACACGCCCATGTTAAGGAAAATAAAGAAAGTGTGATAGATTTGCTCTTCGGCCTTCTGCCTCCTCTCTTGCTTTGTGCCCTGCATTCACATCTCTGTTTTTGTGCTGTAAATTTGACTGGGGGCACCTCAGTATCGCCCATGTGTCAGAGAATCTGTAATCTCAGTCTGCATTTTACCAACATCTCAGCAAGGATTAGGAAGCCAATTTACAAAGCAATGTTCTAAGTCTTAGCTCAGGCTTCAAACATTTTAGGAAAAGAAAAATGCAATGGCGAGAGGCTGTACACCCAGCAAGGGTGTCCAAGGTCAAGATCCAGGAGACTCCACACAACTGGGCAGCAATAATCAAGTGTGTTCTGAGTGATTTCTCCCCAGAGACTGCTACGTGAAGTGAAGATTTTGCAAACAAATTGTACTGCAGTGCATTTTGGGACGTGCTTTTTTGGGAAGTGCTAACTTTGTACTCTGCTGACACCAAACATTTGAAAATAAGCCCTTTTTTTCCTCTCTCCCCTCCATTTTTGGCTTCACTTATTCCTACCAAAACACACTTCAAAAGACTTCTTTATAGAAAGAATGTTTCAAAAATACAATATTTCCATCTGTTATTTCAATAATGCATGCTCTGGGACTCTCTTTATGAACCATTTTCCTTTCCTTGCTCCTATTTAGATGTATAAATATTTGATTCTAAAGCTCTGAGGAATAGTTGACCAATAGGGTCGTTGAATTGTGAACATTCCTAACCCTATAATTTTGTCTGTAGCAGGCGTCTCCTGCTGGGGAACTCACTGCTCAGGGACTATAGCAATGTAATTCTCAGACTGCTCCATCACAAGGTTACTCTGAAGTAGAGGGAAGGAAGCAGGTTTAATTTTGATAAAATAAACTTTATTTTGTAACTTTATTATTTGTTTTTCTTTCTCCTTTCAACACTTCATAATAGATGTGCCTGGTAATTTGAAGTCAACCTCCCTGGTTGAGGTGCCTCTAGGCCACCCCATATTCCTGGAGCTTTTTAAGAGGAAGCCACACAGCATTTGGTCTTGTCTTTCCAAAGTGTACAACAGAGTTTTTTCCTACCTCTCATCTGAACCAACCATATACTGACTCACATTAAAAAACTATCAAATGGTGACAACACAAGATGCATGGACAAAGTCATGCCACTCATATATACCGGAAATGTCAAACCATGTACAAAATTTTACATGGTTTGCTTTTCTTCTACTAGGCTTTGCTTGTCAGAGTTTCACATCAGCAATTATTGAAAGAATTGCATTTGAGTTTACAACTTAACTCTCTAAGAACCCCCCTCTTTGATATAAACTGAAAAATTTCCTACAAATAAAAGAATCTATGCATGGAATTTAATATATTTTGAACTTAACCCAAAGAGCTCTTTTGCTGTGTATAAAATAATTAAGTATAAATTTCATATAAAATTTTATGAGTGGATGAATGGGGAAAATGTCTTAAATGTCTTCCAGAATAAAAATATGCTTTGGTTTCTTTTTCTTTTTTTTTTTTTTTTTTTTCTTTTTTTTTTTTTTTTTGAGAGGTTTTTGCTCTAGGGCGCATGCACTTGCCAGAAAGACAGAGAGAGACGGAGAGACAGAAAGCAAAAAATCATCCCCCCCCATCCCCCGGAGGGATGGCCACGCTGCAATCCCTTCTCCTCCATTCTCCTCTCAGAATCTTGGGCACACACATACACGCTCCTGGCATGAGTTTAAGCCACTGGGTCCAAGACTTGAACCACAGTCAATGACATGGCAGTCCAGCAACATAGCCATTACGCTAACTGCTGGTCTCTTCAGTTTCTTTTTAAATTAAAAACTAAAATGTTAAAGATATTCACTTAAACCTAAACCTAATTACTAGGTTGGAAATAGCCAAATCTTTCTGGAGACAATAGAGCAAGAGTCTCTTAGAGCTTTAAAATGTCTACAACTTTGATTAAGAAATTAAGCTTTTAAAATTCTTCTCAGGAAATACAACTCGCAAGAAGGAAGCCCAAAATTGAGAGTACAAGGTCCTCAAAATAACGGAAGAACAGGAGATGAGCCTTTTGTTGCTCCTTTCCCCAAGAAGGCTTTTTCCCACTTTAAAAGTAATCCACAAATTGAGAATCTGAGGGCTACTGTTAGCAGTCCTATGGGACTGAGGGTATAGAAGTTAGATTGTGTTAGGGACCTGGAAGCATCCAGCCTTTTGGCTACAACCTAACAGGCTGCAAACTAAGAGTGAGAAGGAGCAGAATTAGCCCTGACAGTGTCTGAAACAACTCTCATATCAGTTTAATCCCTGATTTTATTGAAGTAATATTCCTAGTCTTAAAGTCCACCAAAGACAAAGTAAACACTCTGTGTAGAGAGAGTGCATCATCACAAGCTTCAAGTTAGTCCTAAAATATTTCATATACAATGTTAACATTTAATAAAATATTACTAGATATTCCAGGAGGCAAGACCAAAAAAGAAGAGAAATAACACTCAGAAAAAAATGAAACAGATCTATTTATTAGAATTATCACACACGGACTTTTAAATAACTATGATCACTATTTTAAAGAAAATAAAGAGCAAGGTAAAGAGTTTAACAGAGAACTAGGGACTACAAAAATAATTGAGTTGGAACTCTATAATAAAAATTACAGTAGGTGAAATATTTTTGAAAAATCAATATATGGGTTTATGAGCCAATTAGAGATAGCCAAAGATAGGATTAGTGAATTGGAAGACACAGAGGAGAAAGACATATATGATACAGTATAAAGGTCTATATGTGTAATCACAGCCTTAGAATGAGAAAACAAGAAAGAATGGGACAGAAGTAATACTTGAAGAGAAAATGGCTGATAATTTTCCAAAACTACTGAAAAAAAATTAACACTGATTCAAGAAATACAATGAATTCCAGGCAGAAATCTTTGAAGAAAATTACATGATAATAAAAGAATATCATGGGAACCAGTAGTTAACATAATGGCTATGTCGCTGGACTCCCACGTAGTCGACTGCGGTTCGTGTCCCGGACCCGGTGGCTTAAAACTCACGCCAGGCGCGTGTGCGTGTGTGCCCAAGATCCCGAGAGGAGAATGGAGGAGAAGGGATTGCGGCGTGACCATCCCCCCTGGGGGGTGATTTCTCACTTTCTGTCTCTATGTCTCTCTCTGTCTGTCTGGCGAGCGCACGCGCCCTATAGCAAAAACCTCTCAAAAAAAAAAAAAAGAATATCATAATAAAGGTGCTAAAAATTAAAGAAAAAGGGAAAAATCTTAAAAGCTAAAAAGTTAAAAAAAGTCCATATTAATTTTTAAAAGTTGTATTTATTCCATATTGGCAGAAAGAGTAATAATTACAAATGACTTATCAATAGAAATGATGAAGTCAAGTAGATAAAGAAATATTATATTCAGATAGTGGGAAAAAAAATTCCTACCTTAAATTTTGTACCAGTAAAATAACTTTTAAAAAATAGACAAAAAAAAGACATATCCAGGTAATTAAATATTGAATCTTCATAATCAGATATTCACAAGAAGTAATTCTGAAACAACATTACAATGGCACATCAATTTTTTTTTCCTTTGAGAGATTTTTACTATAGAGCACATGTGCTCACTGGAAAGACAGAGAAAGATAGACAGAAAGAAGGAATCACCCCTCAAGGGGAGATGGCCACACCTCAATCCCTTCTCCTACATTCTCCTCTTGAAATTTTGGGTACACATGCACATGCATGAATTTAAAGCCTCCAGATCCGGAACTTGAACCAACATCAACTACATGGGAGACCAGCAACATAACCATTTCACCATCTGCTGGTCCCAGACTCATCAAGTTTATTATTATTATTATTAATTATTATTATTATTATTATTTTAAATTTGTTATAGAGCGTGTGTCCTCACTAGAGAGAAATAGAGGGTGTGGGGGGAGAGAGAGAGGGAGGGAGGGAAAGTGAGAGAGCTATCAGGTTCGGGACTCAAATCACAGTTGGCCATGTGGCAGTCTAGCACTACCCCATCTGCTGGTCCTAAATGTACTTTTTTTAAAAAAATTATTTTAAAATATCTTATTTAACTTTATTTACTTATTTATTTTTAATTTTCATTATTAATTAATTTACATTCATTCCCTGAGCATCGTCACAGCGTACAAAATGTGGTTTTGGATGCTTAACAGCATCTCCATAGAGGCCTAATCATACATGTTATGGTCAATAATTTTCCATTTCTAGTTTCATATATATATGTGTGTGTGTGTGTGTGTGTGTGTGTGTGTGTGTATTTTTTTCCCTATTTCTCACCCTCTGCCATTTCTCACCCTCCTCCCACACTATCTCAGGTGTCTACAGTTGTTTTCCATTCCTTTTTTCTCTCCACATTTTATTGACTCACAAAATTTCTTAAATAATCTAACTACTTTCAATAGCAAGTTCAGCTGGTATAGACATAGTTGTGAATACATGTCTGACTTTAGGCATAAAATTCTGAGTAGAAGGAATATGCTATAAAGTAGCACCTAGGTGATACTATATAGCTTACTATGGTCATTAAATAAAGGTTTTTGTTGTTGTTGTTGTTTTTTGTTTCTTTTTGTTTGTTTGTTTGTTTTTGCTATAGGATGCATGTGCTCACCAACAAAGAGAGACAGATAGAAAGCGAGAAATCACCCCCCAGGGGGGATGGCCACGCTGCAGTCCCTTCTCCTCCATTCTCCTCTTGGGATCTTGGGCACGCACGCACACGCACCCAGCGTGAGTTTAAGCCACCAGGTCCAGGACTCGAACCGTGGTCGGTTACATGGGAGTTCAGTGACGTAGCCATTACGCTAACTGCTAGTCCCTAAATAAAGTATTTTTAAATATATTTTTTAATTTCAAGAAAAGCAGTTTTAGCTTTAATAAATTAAAGAAGTGCTAAGGAACTTTGCTTAAAACTTAAAGCCAGGAAACAGTAAGTAGGTACATGAACCTACCAGCAACTCAAGATAGGACAAAAATCCTTAAAACTGGAAAACAAAGCCTAGAAGAAAATCAGCAATTAGTCAAAAGTCATAAAATTCTATTTTACTAGTTCAGTCTCATGTACTTTATCTTCGGCTGAGGTTCGATCTTTCTGATTAAATTCTAGGATATGATATTCAACTCCAGACTTGCCCCTACGATTAAGTTGGCCATTTTCTTAGTTTTTGAACTCTTATTTCTGTGTGTCTGTATTTAATTTTCCTGGAATAGCACTCCCTTCAGAACTTCTTGGAGATCTGGTCTGGTGTTGGTAAATTCTTTCATGTTTTGCTTATCTGAGAATGTTCCTGTCTTTTCTTCCCATATGAAGGATAATCTTGCCAGGTACAGTATTCTTGGTTGAAATTGCTTTTCCCTTAACACTTTGAATATATTTTCCCATTCTTTCCTCACTCGCATTGTTTCCAACGAGAGGTCCACTGTTAGCCTGATAGGCTATACTTTGTAGGTAATTTGACATTTCTCTCTTGCCAATCTTAGTATCTTGTCTTTGTCTGTGGTTTTAGTCAATCTGGCTATAATGTGTCTTGGAGAAGATCTTTTTGGGTTGATTCTATTTGGGGTCCTTTTTATTTCCTGGGACTGGATCTTTGAATGCCTCTCTAAATTTGGAAAGTTTTCTTAAGGATGGAATAGATTATCAATGCCCTTATGAGTCTCTTCACTTTCTGGGATACTAATTATCAGATGTTTGAACGTTTGATAGTATCTAGCATTTCTCGTATATTGTTCTCATTTTGGGGGGCAATTTTCTCAGTCTTCACGGTGGATTTTTCTAGGCCAGTGATTCTGTCTTCTACATCTGAAATTCTATTTTCTGTACGATCTCATCTGCTTTTAATACTTTCGAGGGAGGTTTTAATTTCCTGTATTATAGCCTTCATCTCTAACAGGTCCATTAGATTCTTTTTTATATTGTGTATTTCCTCTTTTAGATATTGCAAGAATTTTCTTATCTCCTTATCTTCCATCAGCTCCTTTCCCCTGCCTCCTCTGCAGTTCATTGTCTCTCTTTATCATCTCTGTTAGCTTTGTCACTATGAATATTCTAAATTCTTTATCTGACATTTCCATGAGTTTCATTGTACTGTCAGAGGATGAAGAGGAGTTATTATTTTCTCTTGGAGGAGAGGTATTTTCTTGCTTTCTCATATTTCTTGTGACCCTGCAATGATTTCTAGTCATCTGATGGATCATGCGTTTCTTCCTAACTCTTGAAGTTCAATCTGAGCATTCAGAGGCCTGCAGGAGGAGGTGACCTGCAACCTCTCTTCCATTCTGTTTTCACTCTTTTTCCATAAGGTTTAGTGGGAATAGAGGAATATTCTAACTGTAATCGTATTCAGATGTTTAGATACTGTTCACTTGGACTTGTTTAGACACTTAGTGCATAGCTGCTTAGCAGCCAATGAATAAAAAAAGGATAAGAATTAGAGAGGAGGAAAGAAGAAGAAAAAATAAAACAGAAAAGAAGAAAGAAAAAAGATAATAAAAATAACTTTAGATTTTAATTTTAAGAAGCACAAAATAAAAACCGTGCAGCATGCCTGCATGCCACGTGAAAGCAATATTTCACAGCTCAAGTTCAGTATCCACCTCAGGACGGGCCTGGGTTTGTGCCTTCCCTAAATGAAATGGGGAAAGGCAAAAATTAGCACAATAAAAGGGGCTTGAGAGCCCAGAGAATACTTTACCTTAAAAAATTTTTTTTTTTAATTAAAAGACACAGAGAGGCTGAGAGAGACAAAGATAAATGGAGAGAAGGAGACAGAGGTAGGCCTACACACTAGAACTTAACCTGGAGGGAGAAGTCTCAACAGAAAATCTTCGTTTTTAGTCAAGGAAAGCAATATTTCAAAGCTCAAGTTTGGTATCCATCTCAGGATGGGCCTGGGTTTCAGGATCATCAAATTTTAATACATGATTTTTTGTGGGACACATTCAAACTAAAACATCTTCCCAACTGGAAGAAATCAAAAGTTTCTTTTAGACAATACTGTGTAGAGTTTGTGGGTGTGGTTAATACAAGAGAGAAAATTTGATATTTCTTTTTCATTCATGACAGCATGTGTGCAAGAGAGAGTGAGAGAGGCACTGTTTTCAGGATTTTATCACACAGTGCTCCCCTTTCTCCAGTCCTCCAACCTATCAGGATTTGGGGTACACATGTGAGCCTGGTGTGTTGCAGGTTGACTGGGATGGAGATCTGAATTTGCAGACAGCCATGTGGCCTCCAGCACTTCAGTTCAGTACACTACCAACTGTGCCATCAAAGCTGGGCCAAAAATTTGATATTTCAATCAGTGGCTACTAATTAAAAATAAAGACCTTTGCTTTTCCTCAAAATACTGGCAAATGTTCTTGGATCAGAAGAATAATATAATCAAAATGTCAGTTCTACACAAATTAATTTACATATAAAATGTGATTTTGATCCAATTACTCGTGACATTCTTCACAGAAAAAGAAAATAAAATTATAAAATATGTGTGAAATTATAAAAGACCCCATACCACCAAGGCAATGCTGTGCAAACAGAAGAAAATAGGAGTCATCTCATTACATTACTTCAAAATATATTATGAAGTGGTAATAATGAAGTCAGCATGATACCACTGTAAAAATTAGCATTTGGACCAATGGAACAGAATAGAGAATCCAGAAATAAACCCCAAATTATACAGTCAACTGATCTTTGATAAAGGGTACAAGACAATACAATAGAGAAAAGGAAGTCTTTTCTGCAAATGGTTCTCAAAGACCTACAGAAAAATGAAACTGGACTTCTATTTCTCACCATTAATAAGAACTCAAAAATGGATCAAATATTTAAATGTAAAGCCGCATACTATAGAACTACTAGTAGAAAACTTAAAGGAAACTCTTGAGACATTGGAGTAGGCAAAGATTTCTTAAATTAGACCTCTAAAGCACAGGCAATAATCTGCAAATTAGACAGTGAGATTGCATCAAGCTAAAAAGCTTCCTCACAGCAAAGAAAACAATAATTAGAGTGAAAAGACAACTCACACATAAAATAATAAATAATCCAATTCAAAAACAGGTGAATGAATTGAATAGATAACTTCCTGAGGAAGATCTACAAATGCATGGTAGAGGGTGAATGTGAGGTGCAAAGAGAAGCAACATTTAACAGATTAAGAAAAATGTGAAGTTCTCTGTTAAAAAGAAATATACATATATATGTGTGTGTGTGTGTGTGTGTGTGTGTGTGTGTGTGTGTATATATATATATATATATACACACACACATATAGTTTATATCATGATTAGGACTTTATGAAAAAAGTGAAATTAATCTGAAAATTTAAAAAAACTGGCAAATGAATAAAGTGCAGTGCTCTGACTTAAAATGAGATGTGTGCATTAGTTTGCTAAGGCAATAATAGCAAAGTACCTCAGGGTGGGTGACTTCAATAATGAATATTTATATTTTCATGATTCTGGGGACTAGGAGCTCAAGATCATGGGTGTTAGTTTCTTCAGTGGCCTCTCCTTGGCATCTTCTTCTTCCTGTGTCTTTACATTGTCTTTTCTTCTGAATGAGTGGGCTTCAAAATTTTATGGAAAATGTAAATTATGAAAAAAAGTATGCATGGATTTCAAATTTCTTTTGCACCAAAAAACCAATTCCTACTTTTTATCTTTTCTTTTTTTGAAAAAAATTATTTTATTTAACTTTATTTATTTATTTATTTATTTTAATTTGACCAGAGAAGGATAGAGTGGGAAAGAAAGTGAGAAATCAAGCTGCCAGGTCTGGGATCCAAACAACAGCCAGCCATGTGGGAGTCCAGCACCCTTCACCACCATACCACCTGCTGGCCTCTAAAAAACTCTGACTTTGATTCCACTTTTCCACAAATTTTTTGAAGTTCCTTGCATCCAAATTCTAATATCTACTTTTTCTAAAAAAATTATTTAATTATATTTATTAATATTATTAATTATTATTAATTTGCTATAGAGCATGTGTGCTCACCAGAGAGAGACACAGAGAGAAAACTAGAAAACAAGCCACCAAGTCTGGGACTTGAACCATGTTGGTCATGTGGGAGTCTGGTGCATTAACCAACATGCCATCTACTGGCCTGCTAATCTCTTAACAGTAGTCATATTGAATTGGGTCCAGCCTAAAAACCTCATTTAGACTGAGTATCTCTTCAGCGACTGTGTCTTAAATACAGTCACATTCCGAGGTGCTAGAGAATAGGACTTCAACATATGAATTTCAAGGGGCACAATTAAGCCAATTAACAATGCACAAGCATGTAAGTTTTGATTTTCATTTTTTTATGAAAAAACTTTCTGAATAGACAGTCTATTAACCCATTTGCTGAGTAGGTTAATTAGAGTGGGTCCTGCAGCCAAAATGTCAGCTTTATCACTTAGTATTTGTATCTCTCGGGCAAGTTCTCATCTTTGTGCCTAAGTTCTTCATCTGTATAATGAGGATAACACTTCATTCATCAGGTTATTGGTGAAAATGAAATGAGCAAATTCACGTAAAACATTTAAAATGGTGCATATAATCAGCACTCAATCAATGCTGAATATAATTATGTGTCTCAAATAAGTTAACAATAAGCATTTGAAAAGTCTGTTCATAGTGTGACAATATTCCTTGGTAAGTCCAAACCAAGATTTATTATCTGGTGGAACTAATGGGCCTGATCTTTGCAAGTTTCTGTTTGTATAAATTGATAAGGGTATAGGCTTTTGTGCAGAGAAAGGAGTTATATGTAACAGCAAGATTCAGGCTAGACAAAAGTAGTCAGGACAATGGCACCATGTCTTCCTTCCCACACAGTCTCACCAACTGGTTTCTAGCCAAAAGTAGAGAGCTCTTACAGACTAAAGCTGGACGATCTGTTTCCCAGAAAGATTTAAAGGGATTCTGGGCACAGAAGAACTGCTGTAGAGCCAGCAACCACCCAGAATGGTCTTTCAAAGTAGATCAAGCACTCTGAGGCTCAAAATGCCCACCAGCAGAGCCCTTCTTGCAAACAGGGCAGGACTCTGGAAGGACAGGCAAGTGTAGAATGCCTCGAGGAGGCTGTTGAAGAGGTATGTGAGTTCTCATATGTAAAAGCCTGTCTTCAGGTCTTACAGAGATAAATGGGAGAAATTATGAAGTTTCAGGTCCCCAAGACAGAAAGAGACAAATTCTTGAAAATTTAAATTTGTAAATGTTGGTTACTTTATACCTACTGCTATATGGGTTGAAATAAAACACTTTTTTTTTTTTTTTCCGTAAGGTTCCTAGTTATCTGTCTGACAATTTTTTTTCACCACCATATAATGGAGAAATGTGACCCCGTAATTTTGGCAAATGTTGATTTAAGCATTTTCTTGGAGACCTTTGTATGTGGAAGGTTTCCTGGTGGATGCTATGTTATGTAACCCAGCCTCTACCTTCTCTCTCCAGCTGTGAGAGTAGCGCCATCAGGAAGCCTTTCAGTTGATCTGTCAACCCTGTCTCAGGGTGCCTTCTCACACCACTTTTCTAGGTCAGCCTTAGTCCTGTGATGTGGGCTATAAAAGCCCTGCTGTGCCCCAGCTTGGGCAACTCTGAATCTACAGCCCATTTTCAAAGCTGCTGTTGTAGTCAGGTGTCTTATGGGACAACACATGGACCTAACCCCAAATAAGCCAAAAGTCAGTAATAACAATGTGGATAAACAAGTTGTCTTCCATGAACATGACAGAGTACTACCTACCGATGACAATAATAGACTACAATGATGTGCATCAACACGAACAAAGCACATGCAATGTACTGTTGATTGAAAGAAGTGAGACACAAGGCTACATGCATTGAACAGGGATATACGTCTCAAACACAAGCCAATCAGAATTACGTCGGTGTGACTGTTACTCTTCATTGGTGGGAGGTATAGTACAGAACTGGGTGAAGCACAGGATTTCTCAGGGAGTGTGAGGATTTCTTGTTTTTGATCTGGCTCCCCACCACATGGGAGGTTTGGTTTGAGAATATGAAGCTGTACAATGAAACTTCAGTGAATGGAAGAGGAAAATATTCCAAAGGGAGTTTGGTTCACATTATGGGAAAAATATTTTTTTTTTCCTGTGAAGAAATGAAAAAGGAGTCCAGAAATAGTTCACTCGAGTTTGAGCTCCTCAAAAGGAATTTTTAATGATTTGGAGGCCACTTCATGGAAATTTAAGATTTTTAAACATCAACACATATGGATTTTAATGCTTTTCAATTTTGCTATAGTTAGTGTTCAATCATAATTTCTGATTCTTGATCTGGTTCAACAAGAATACTTTTCTTAAATAAGAACTCTCATTAATTTTTTTTTTGGAGAGGTTTTCGCTATAGGGCGTGTGCACTCGCCAGACAGACAGAGAGAGACAGAGAGACAGAAAGCGAGAAATCACCCCCCAGGGGGTATGGCCACGCCACAATCCCTTCTCCTCTCGGGATCTTGGACACGCATGCACACGCGCCCGGCGTGAGTTTTAAGCCACCGGGTCCGGGATGCGAACCGCGGTCGACTACGTGGGAGTCCAGCGACATAGCCATTACGCTAACTGCTGGTTCCCAAAACTCTCATTAATTTTGACTAACGAAGAAAAATGTGACCACTTACATGCCGCCTATTACAGCCCAGAGCAGTGGAGAGTCTGAAAGGAGAATGGTCGTTCAATAAATGGGGTAGTTATTTGACACTACATCTGCTTCACAGTGCACAGAGCCCGAGGGAAAAGATGCAGATGGTGGGTAGACATCAAGTTTCTTTGAAACTAGCAAATTTGAAAACTCTGAATAGAAAACATGGAAAACTTTAGATTACTGTGCGAAGGAAGGAGCTGGGGCAATAATAAGCCTGTGGAAGATCCTGAAGAGGGAACATTGAAGAAAAAAGAAATCCAGTCCTTGGAGACCCATTCAGGTCCTCATGGACCCATGACAGACGCTGTCCCCCTCTTCCACTTTGAACATGGGAAGCAATCTCAACTGACAGAGCTCTGCTTACAGCCCAGTGACACAGAATGATTTAGTTTGAGCTAGCAAGTCTATCCAAGAGGCTGAGAAGCAGAGTCAAGCACACACCAGGGCTGTACTCAATTCTCTATAGCTAAGGTAGTTCTCCAAAGCAGAGTGAATCCCTGAGAGAGTATAAGACAGAATCTCTTGATTGCTTCTTCTTGTACACATAAGTCTAAAAACTAACATAGTCAAATGCCTATTTTTCAAATAGAAATCACTATGAAGAGCCCACACATATGTTAATGGTCTCAACAATGGTTTTCATTCTGTTTGGCATGATCTTTATCTTTGTAAAAGAACATTTAAAAACATAGAAAAATTATTATTATTATTATTATTATTATTATTATTATTATTAAGGAGAGATTTTTGCTATAGGACACGTGCACTCACCCGAAAGACAGAGAGAGAAAGACAGAAAGCGAGAAATCATCCCCCAAGGGGGATGGCCATGCTGCAATCCCTTCTCCTCCCTTCTCTTCTCGGGATCTTGGGCACACGTGCACACGCGCCCAGTGTGAGTTGAGGCCACTGGGTCCAGGATTCAAAACGCAGTCGATTACATGAGAGTACAGCAGCATAGCCGTTACGCCAACTGCTGGTCCCAACCATCTTATTATTTTAAAAAGTTATTTATACTTCTAGAATTTTTGCCATTTTTTAAATGTGATGGTAGCAATAAACTCTTTTATGGAATGAGAACAACAAAAATATAACTCTGTCTAAAGTTTACTGTCATACTTTCTCTAGCAGAAAAGAAATCAGTGTGACAATCAAAGGGAACAATCCCCAGTACTTGTTTCCTTAGTGCTTTTCGTGTGACCTGTGGGTCAGTTCTGTAAAACTTCCAGCAACTTGGGGACCAGCAGTTAGCGTAATGGCTATGTCGCTGGACTCCCACATAGTCGACTGCGGTTCGCGTCCTGAACCCAGTGGCTTAAAACTCACGCCGGGCGCGTGTGCGTGCATGCCCAAGATCCCGAGAGAAGAATGGAGGAGAAGGGATTGTGACGTGACCATCCCCCCTGGGGGGTGATTTCTCGCTTTCTGTCTCTCTGTCTCTGTCTGTCTGTCTGTTGGGCACACGCGCACTGTAGCGAAAACCTCTCCAAAAAAAAAAACAAAACAACTTTCAGCAACTTCAAGGTAATGAGATATGTTTCTTTCTGGAATCATCAGATAACCCTTGTTGCCAGGAATGACTAATAAAATTACGCTGTCTGTCCTTAGCAGATGTGGGTTTTGGGTTTCCAAGGTAACCTGGAGACTCACTTGGCTCACAGAATCCTGGGAAGTTAAATGCCCTCAAAATGGAGGTGACACCAAGGAAGCTGGCAGCACAATGTCCCTGGCCTACCTCAATGAGAATGTTTTGGAAGCCAGAAGGGAGAGTAACAGTGCAATGTACAGTCTTGGAGGCTGACCCACATGGGAAAGTTGCCAGTTTGCATCGGAGACCTTCCTGAGTGCAGCAGGCACAGGCGTGCTCGGGATCTGCCAGGCTGGGGCTGGGTTGTGGCGTCAGGATCCTGCTCAGGGAAGCTGTCTCTCTCTCTCTCATGGAATACACAAGTAAAGCTTTGTTTTTGTTTTTGTTTTTGTTTTAAAGCTTGTGTAAGAAATGATGTGCTTTCAACACAATTCCCTCCCAATTTGAACTCTCACCCATTACTCAACATCACAAAGCACATCCATCATGGACTGTGAAAGTTATTATTTTCCAAGGAACAAAAACCTTTCTGTTCCTCCTTTCCTGTTACAAATGCGCCCTCTGGCCACAGGCTCAAAAGGTGTTTAGTGCAGGTCTACCTAATCGTAGTATCCCAACTCCTTAGTTACAGTGATGGAATCTAGAATGGGCACATGACATAAGGAAGGTCAACCACAATCCTTCCCCAGGACTACAATTGTTTAAGGTTTTCCAAGACAGGAAATAGGCAGCCAGACTGCCAGCAGATATGTGCAGAGAAGGTGCTTGCTGAATGAAATCAAGAGGAGACAATTGCCCGACAGAGACAAAAGAGATCTGCAGCTTTGGGTGTCAGCTAAAGGCCCCAAGACTTGGTATCTCTTCCTTCAGTTCTGTGACTTGCTCCAGAGCTTTATGAATGAAGTAATTCTCCTGTACAAGCCGGTTAGAGTCGATTTCTGTCACAGCAACCCAAGAAGTCCTGGTAAAGAAAAGGACATTATCAAGGGTAACAGGAAGACTGGGAATTGTCAGTTGCCCCTAATCTAGGGCTTTGTTTCAACCTCTCATCCAGATAGCCTCTCTCCGTGTGCCTTGGCAACTGGATATTGAACACCTGCCGTGGACATCGCGATAATTCCACGTAACCAAGTGCTCCATAGAGCGTTTCTCTGACAGCAGTGCTGGCCAACTTTCAGTGTACTCTCAGGGGCTGAAGACTCGCTTCCTTTAAAATCTCAAATGTGGGGACCAGCAGTTAGCGTAATGGCTATGTCGCTGGACTCCCACGTAGTCAACTGCGGTTCGAGTCCCGGACCCGGCGGCTTAAACTCACGCCGGGCGCGTGTGCGTGCGTGCCCAAGATCCCGACAGGAGAATGGAGGAGAAGGGATTGCGGCGTGGCCATCCCCTCTGGGGGGTGATTTCTCGCTTTCTATCTCTCTGTCTCTCTCTGTCTGTCTGGCGAGCGCACGCGCCCTATAGCAAAAACCTCTCCAAAAAAAGAAAAAAAAAAAATCTCAAATGTGCCAAGATGTTTTCTTTATGACCTTGACTAGCACAAAGAAGATAGTCACAACATCTGCCATATCTAACTACTGTGTTAGGCAGAAATTTAATGGATTTAAAAATAGCCTCAGACCTCAAGCTACTGAAAGCCAAGAATCTCTTTATATATACATATATATATATATATATATATATATATATATATATATGTGTGTGTGTATATATATATATATAATATCATATGCTGCATTTATTATCAGTTAAAGAAACAGTAGTTGCTATAAATTGTGTCAGTTGGGAACAATCACTATGGGCTGGGAAAACCGAAGGGATGTTGAGCAGAGTCCTACAGGACAGGTGGGCAGGTTGTGCAGAAGGAGCAGGGGCAGGGACCAGCAGGTGGTGTGGTGATTAAGGAGCAGGGACAGGCTTTCAGAGAAAGAAGGCTCTGAAAAGAGGAATGTAGGTCTATGCGCTTGGACAGGAAGCTCAATGAGAAAGAGGACTGTCACCCATCCCATTACCCATTTGGTGTGATGTGTCTCTTTACTGACCATTCACTCCCACTGCAATTTCTTGACGGATTTTGATCTGAGGGTGAGAAGAGGGATCTATCCATCCCAGCTGGAGTTTCCCTGAAACATGGTCCCTAAAAGCATTTCCTACTTTCCATGGCATTCACGGACTTTCCTTCTGATCATTCATCAAAGCAAGGGGCCATCTGCTCTGTGCTGTCTGCCCCGTGAGTGAAATTCAGGCATGTGTGATGTGGCTCCACGCCAGCTTCCCTTCCTCACAGCTGCTGTGCCCCTTTGAACAGCCCATGGGGCCTGGCTGGTGTCTCACCTTCCTGCAAGGTGCGTGACCTCTTGGCCTTCACTCTTACTTTACTTTGAAAAATACCTGCACCTCATGCCGTTCAGGTGTTATTTTAGAAACCCTCACCATACACAAAACCAGTAGGTGTTTAGACTTTTTTTGGCAATAACCCATTTTACCAATGAAAGATTTTAATGAAACTCAACAGCTCAACCAATTCTTCCATTACAGGAAGAATAACAGCTTTCAATTTATACATCTCAGGCCCTTTGAAGTGCGTTGTTGACATTTGCTAACCAATCTCCTTTACATCCTTGGGATCCTCACCGTACAGGAGAGACTTGGCAGCTACAAACGACCTTGAAACTAGAGTCTAAAATGAATGAAAGCAGTCATGGTGATTGGGAATGAAGTAAGAGAACTAAAAGGAAGTTGCAAAAGTCTTACATAAACTGTGTGTATGTATGAAAATATCATTTAAAATGCTCTGATCTCCCAAACCAGAGAGCCAGAGAAAGAGTCTGGATGGTAAGAGGCAGAAATTTTTTCTATTTGATATTTACAAAGAAAAAAACCTCTTTTCCAAGATTTCCTGTATCAAATGATAATGTAAAATCAGGCAAGCATTTAACCTCTCTGATTCTTGCTCTGTTAATCTATGAATGGGTAACACATATCTGCATTAAAGAGCTTGTATTAAGAACCTGAGAAAGAAAAGCAGCTCAGAGCAATCTGTGGGATTCAAGGTTCATTTACTATTAAAGGCCTGAGTAAACATGAGCCTGGTGGTCTGGTGAGGTCCCACACCATCAGGATTATACCGGAAAAAGGCCTTCTTAAAAAAATTTTAAAAATTTTCCAAAGGGCGTGAGCACTTGCCAGAAGGAGACAGAGAGACGAAGAGATAGAGAAAGTGAGAATCATCCTCAGGGATGGTCATGCCATAATTCCTTTTCCTCCATTCTCCTCTCAGGACTTTAGACACGCAAGCATATGTGCAAGTTTTGTTTTTGTTTTTGTTTGTTTGTTTGTTTTTTAAGCCGCTGGGTCCAGGACTTAAAGAGCAGAGTCAGCTATGTGGGATCTAGTGTCCTAACCACATGCCACCTGCTGGTCCCAAAAGGCATATTTGAATTTACAACAAATCAATTTTGATACTGCAAAATGGCCCTCATCCTTTCTTTATCCCAGTGTTCTTGAGTTCGTGATGTAAACATTAAGGTATAACCAGTCGGTTGCCTGCCTTATTTCAAGTCGACCAGTGTAAACTCCTGACAACCTGTAACTTCCCCTATTCTTGCCCTTCTCTTTACTACATAAAACATCTTTCTTGGTCATCATTTTGATAAGCACATGTCTGGAAAACCAGACTCTGTTCATCTGAGTGATTCAAAGTGTTGGCTCAAATAAACTACTTTTATTTCACTTATTCTGACTCAGTCTTCTTGTTAGTTTGGAAAGTTAAATACTGAGTACAGTGCCTACCTACTACGTACAAGACACTCAGTAACACTACAGTGGCTAGCACTCAGTAATTATCTCTCATTTGAATAAATGAATATATGAAGGAGTGTGTAAATGAATAAGTAGATGAAGATAGTATATAGAAAGCTTCTTGTCTGCTAGACATATAGTTGGTATAATTAGATGACTTTTATACTTCTAGGAAGATTTCTGTAATGATTATATCCATAATTTCTTTCTTTTATTTTTTAAAGATTATTTAATTTTTATTTATTATTATTGTATTTTTAAATTTTGCTATCAGGCACCTGTGCTCACCAGATAGAGAGAGAGAGAGAGGGAAAGTGAAAAAGCAAGCCAGGCCGGGACTAACGGGTCAGCTGTTAAGCACCGTGTCACCTGTTGGCCCCATATACCTACAATTCCTATTGTGATTGGTTTGTAGCTCTTCGCATTGCTTGATGGAAAATGTATGTAACATAAAAGCTGCACTCGGAAATACTCCTAATCTAAAACTAAGTGGTGCTGGTAACATCCTAAGACGTGAGCTGGAGTCATTCCTTTTTAGATTTTCAAACAAAAGGGAGGTTTCCAAGAAAAATAAGAAAATAGAAAGCAAAGGTCTAATTAAAGAACAGTTTTAAGCAGCGAAAAGGTATATAAAGAAAACTGAAAAAGATTATTTTTAAATTCTCCAAGGTATAATTGATACACAATAAACCGAATGTGTTTAAAGCACATAATTTGGTAAGTGTTGACCGATGTATTCACACATGAAACCGTTAGCATCATCAAGGGTGTGGCCATCCCACTCACTCACCAAGGTCTTCTTGCCCCTCTGTGATCTCTCCTCCTCCCTCTGCTGTTTCCCGTTTCAGGCACTGACCTTTCTCTATTACTGTAGATAGTCTGGATTTTTTAGAGTTTTATGTAAATAAAGTCATATAACACATTTTCTCTCTATGGCTTGGCTTCTCATTCAGTATAACTATTTTAAGATATATCCTTATTGCTGCATGTATCAAGAGTTGGTTTCTGAGAAGTTTTCCATTGCATGGCTCTAACACAGGTTGTTTATCCATTCACCTCTCAGTGGGCATTTGGGTGGTTTCCTGGTTTCAAAGCTGCTATAAATATTTGTGTAGAGTCTCTGAATTGATACATGCTTTCTTTTCTATTGAACAGTAGAATGAATAATATGGCAAACGGCCATGTAATTTATTAAGAAACTGTCAAACTGTCCTGCGGAACTGTCTTCTGAAATAGTTACATCATTTTGCTTATCAGTAGTTCCTGTTCCTCCACATCCTCACCAATCTGTGGTCATCCTGTTTAATTTTAGCCATCTCATAGGTTTATAGTGACATGGCTTAACTTCCATTTCCTTAATGACTAATTATATCGAACATCTCTTCATGTCCTTATTTGTCATATGGATGTATATTTAGTTATGTATATTTACATAACTAATCACTTTATTAACATAACAGTGGTTACAATGTGATTTTTCAGCACATGAATGCACTGTATAATTTCTTGTTTTAGAGATATTTTTGCTATAGGGCTTGTGAACTACAGAGATAAAGCAAGAAATCATCCCCCAGGGGTGATGTCTATGCCATAATTCCTTCTCTTTCGTCTCCTCTCGCGATTTTGGGCACACACACACATGTGCCTGGCATGAGTTTTAAGCCACTCCTCTGTCCAGGACGGTAACCGCAGTTGACTACATAGGAGTCCACCGACGTAACCATTTCGCCATCTGCTGGTCCCATAATGTATAATGCTTAAAACAAGGTTACAAAAAGAACAAGCACAGGAAGAAAAACTATCCGCAAAATAATGCAATTAATTCTTTCATATTTTTCATCCAGTTTATTTCTTAGTTGTTTTTTTTACATTGGAAAGTTTATATTTTGTTTTTTACACTTTATAAATTATTATAAACATTTAATTATCATTAAAAAATAGAACAGTGTAACTAGTACACTCCGGTCTCAACCATTTGAAATATTAACCATAGTAAGTTGTTGTTAACCATGTTCTCCTCACTGCATTTTATATTATTAGACCTCGTTCTTCCATCTATCTGCAATTTTGTTTCTACTCAGCAACTGTCTCTCCCCACCCGTTCTTTCCCAGTGTCCAGTAAAAGCAGTCATTCTACATCTCTGTACGTCTCTGAGATAACTTTTTCTAATATCCATATCTGAGGGAACAAATGCATTTCTCTTTCTGTGCCTGGCTTATTTCAGTTCCCATCATGTCCTCCAGGCTCACCTATTTAACCTTGAATGACTAGATTTTGTCCTTTGCAATGGCTGCACAGTATTCCGGGTGTGCCTGTGTGCACAGTATTCCATGTGCGCACATACCACATTTTCTTTATTTCTGTTGATAGACACGGAGATTGCTTCCATGTCTTGGCTATTGTAAATAGTGCTGATAAATGTTAGGTGCAGATATCTTTATGACATACTTCCTTTCCTTTGGATGTATGCCTAGTTGTGGGATTACTGGATCATGTGGCAGATCTATTTTTAGTTTCTTAAGAAATCTCCATACTGTTTTCCATTTGGTTGGACTAATTTACATTCCCATCAACAGTGTAAAAGATTATTCCATTCTTGGTATCCTTACTAGCATTTTTTTTTTTTTTTTAGGTCTTTGCCATAGAGCACATACACTAACCAGAGAGAGACAGTGGAAGGGAAAGTGAGAAATCACCCCCAAAGGGGGTTAGTCACACTGCAATCCGTTCTCCTTCATTCTTCTTGTGGGATCTTGGGCACAAATGTGCATGTTCCTGGCATGATTTTTCAAGCCACCAGGTCCAGAACTTGAACTGTGGTCGCCCATGTGGGAGTCCAGCACCTTACCCACCACATCACCTACTGGCCCCCTCAGCAGCAAATTTTATTCTTTGTATTTTTGATAATAGCCATTCTAACTGGAATGAGATGATACCATATTGTGGTTTTGACTTAGATTTTCCTAATTATTACTGATGCCGAACATTGTTTCATATGTTTATTATATTATAATTTGTTTATTATGTTTATTAGTCATTTATATATCTTCTAAGTCTGTTCAGATTATTTACCCATTTTAAAACCAGGTTATTTGTTGTTTTGCTGCTGAGTTGTTTGAGTTACTTGTATATTTTGGTTAATAATCCCTTGCTAGGTGAATAATATGCAAATATTTTCTTCCATTATGTGGATTGTCTCCTTACTCTGTTGATTATTTCTTTCACTTTGCAAAAGATTTTCATTTTGATCTATTCCCATTTGTCTCTTTTTGCTTTTGTTACCTGTGCTTTTGAGATTTTACTCAGGAATTCTGCCTATTCTGATGTCATCAAGTACTTTCCTTATGCTTTCTTTTAGTAGCTTTATAATTTCAAGTTTTATGTTTAGGTCTGTAATCCATTTGGAGCTGATTTCTGTGCCATATAGGTATCTTTGAAAAAGTGTCTGTTCGAATCATTTCTAAATTTTTTCTATTGGTTTGTTTTCTTATTACTGAGTTTAAAGACTCTTTATGGAATGTACATAGACATTCTTTATGATACTTATAATTTGCAATTATTTTCTCCCAGTCTGTGGATGTCTTTCTGTTCTTGACATTAGGTCTATAATTCTTTTTGAGTTTATTCATATGGTATACGGTATGGATCATAGTCATATCGTGGATATCCAGTTGCTTCCAATTGTGAAATATCTTTTCTCCACAGAATTGCGTTGGCATCTTTGTAAAAAATCAGTTGTGTACATTTGTGTGAATCTATTTTTTGACTCTGTTCTTCATGCATCTATTTTTCCCTCTTTACGACAATACGACACTGTCATGGTTAATGTAGCTACAAAGTAAGTCTGTGTTTTTAAAATTTTACTCTCCTTTTCAAAGATGTTTTGCTTATTTTATGATGTTGTTGCCTTTTTTATTTGTTTGTTTTCAATGCCAGATGAAATTTATACTCAGTTTGTCAATTTATTTTTAAAAGTCTGCTGGGAGCTGGCCTCATAGTACAAGAACCAAGACCCATGTATAGAGAGTCAGATTCCACATGGCCAATCACTGTTTGAATCCCAGCCCCGGAGTGTTGAAAAACATGTGCACATATGCATATGTACCCAAAATCCTGATGGAAAAAGGATTGTGGCATGACCATGCCCTGTTTAGGTGTGCAAGCTCTCTCTTTGGAAAGTACAAACACACTGGCAATAAATTATATATTTTTTCAAGTCTGCTTGGATTTTGAATTTACAGACCAATTTGGGGAGAATTTATATCTTAAATATATTGAATCTCTACCCATAAACACATTCTCTCTTGTCACTTATTTGGGTTTTTTTAATTTCTCTAAGCAATGCTTTTTTTTTTTTTTTTTTTTTTTTTTGAGAGGTCTTTGCTATAGGGCGTGTGCGCTCGCCAGACAGACAGAGAGAGACATAGAGACAGAAAGCGAGAAATCACCCCCCAGGGGGAATGGCCACGCTGCAATCCCTTCTCCTCCATTCTCCTCTCGGGATCTTGGGCACGCACGCACACGCGCCCAGCGTGAGTTTTAAGCCACCGGGTCCAGGTCGCGAACCACAGTCGACTACATGGGAGTCCAGCGACATAGCCATTACGCTAACTGCTGGTTCCCTCTAAGCAATGCTTTTTGGTGTACAGGTTTTATAACTCTTCTCAGCTTTCTTTCTAAATAGTTAATATTTTCTGGTCATATCATAAGTAAGATTTTTTAATTTAAATTTTTAAACTTTTTTTCTAGAATACAGAAATACAATTTATTTTTGTTTATTAATGTTATGTCTTGAAATCTTACTAAACTCACTCTGAGTTATAGCAGTTTTGTTATGGATTACATTGGATTGTCTACATAGATAACCATGTTATCTGTGAGTAAATGTGATTTTATTTCTTCCTTTGCAATTTGTATATCTTTTATTTATTTTCTTACCACATTTTACTGACTAGGTAGAGTCTACAGTATGATAATGGATAGAAGTGGTAGGGTGGGTGTTTTTGTCTTACACTAGAATCTAGGGGAGAGACATTTAAACTTTCACCATCAAGGATGCTGTTAATTATGGATTAACATTTATATATGGTCTTCCTCAAGTGAAGAAAGTTCTCCTTTAATTTTTAGTTTGTTGAGTTTTTTTTATTTATTTAACTTTATTTCCTATTATTGCTTATTTTTTAAAATTTGACTAGAGAGACAGAGGGAGAGAGAAAGGGAAATTGAGAAAGCAAGTTGTCATGAATCACGGTAGTCTATGTGTGAGTCCAGCAACCCAACTACCACACCACCTGCTGGCCCCTGTTGAGAGTTTTGATCAATAATGGATGTATATTTGTCAAGAATCTACTGAAAAGATTAGATTTTGTTTATTGCATAACATCTCTTTTTGCATTGAATTTATTGGGATAAAATATTGTTTTGTACTTTTGCATCCTTATTTATAAATAATTTTGCATTTATCATAATGCCGTTTTTGGACTGGGATCTCAGAATACTATATCAAATAATAAGTTGGAAAGTATTGTCTTTAATTTTCTGAGTTTGTGCAGAATTGGTATAATATCTTACTTTAATATTTGGCAGACTTCACCAGATCAAGAATTTAAATGCAAAGTGTCAGTTCCTTGAAAGACACAAAATACTCAAACTCCCTGAAGAAGAAATTGAAAATCTGAATAGCCCTAATTTTTATTAGATATAAAGACTTTAAATACATAGTTTAAAATCTTTCCAAAGATTATGATTTGGCTTGGTAGGTGTAGATTTTCTTCACATTTTTATACTTGGAATTAATTGAACTTCTTGGGCTTTTGGTTTCTATTTTTCATCATTTTTTAAAAATGGGCCATTATTTCTTCAAGTGTTTTTTTTCTACATTCCCTCTTCTTTCTTTCAGGTACTTCTATATTAGGCTGACTGAAGTTGCTCTACACCACACAGGTAGTGTTTTATTTATTCTTTTAATTCTTTTTTTTTTTCCTCTCTGTACTTTACCTTAGATAGTTTCTACTTTTGTTTGTTTTAAAATCTACTTATATCCTGCAAGGTTCTGCCTGCTGTTGATTCAATTTAGTGTACTATTCATCTCAGATGTTTTGTTTTCATCACTAGAAGTTTGATTTAATTTTAAAAATTTTCTTTTATGTTTCTACATAACTTTTCAAACATATGGAATGCAGCTAGAGTAACGTTTTTATATTTGTGTGTGCTAATTCAAACGTCTGTCAGTTCTGTGTCAATTTGAATGTTTTGTCTTCTGTCTTCATCATGGATTGCATTTTCCTTTTTAGGCTTGCCTGGTAATTTTGGGTTGGGTGCCAGGCATCGTGAATTTTACTTTTTTGGGTACTGAATGTTTCTGTATTTCTATAAATATTCTTGTGCTTTCTTCTGGAATGCAGTTACATTACTTAGAAACAGTTTGATGTTTTTGGGGACCAGAAGCTAAGTGATACATGGGACCACAATATTATTTCATCTAGAACTAGTTACACTATTGATGTAAGACCCAACTGAGTACTATTCCTAATTCATTGTAAATTGGGAAGATTTCCAGTGGTGCTAAGAGCAATGATCTTCCTGGCCTTATGTGACTGCCAGGCACTATTTCTGTGAAACATTTCGAGTAGTTTTTCCTCTGTATTGAGTGATTTCTTACGTGCATGCTCTGATCTATACTCTGATCAACACCCAAGAAAGACACTTCACAAGTCACTAGAGTTTTTTTCACTGTGTAGCTCTGTACATATTGGTTCTTTGTCTTGCAAATTCTAGGTGCCTTGGTCTTCCTACATTTTCAGCTCTGCCTTTTCAAGTCAGGGAGTCTGCTGGACTCTACCCTGTTTCTCTCTTCATATGCTATAGCTTGGTACCTCTCACAAGGCAGAAATCAGAGGTAATTGTGGTGCTCTCCCTATTTATTTTCTGTTTTTTCAGGCATCATTGTCCTCTGTTGTCTAGTGTACAGTGTTTTAAACATCTTTGTTTCATATACTTTGCCTGACTACTTTGGTTGTTCCACAGGAGGGGTAAATATTGCTCCCATTATTCCACCTAAGCAGGAAGTGCAACTCTTGAGACATAATATTCAAAAATGATGTAGCAGATGCTGACAGAATTTAAACAATCCAAATGACTCTCTGTTCTTGTTTTTGGGTTTTGTTTGTTTTTTTTTGTTGTTGTTGTTTTTGCCTTTTTTTACATTCTAGTAGGTATAGCAGATTTGACATCATCCCTTAAACACAGAGGCTCACTAGAGCAATGGGGTAAGTGATTCCTATTTACCTACTTCATCCCCCTCAACAGACTGAATAGAGAAGCACGGTTCATTAGATAAGTTCTGGGAAGAAATGAGATCCACCCCCTTTCTCTTTAGTTTTCATAGTTTCTACAGAATTACAGAATATTCATAAGATGGTATATGGAGTTAGTTGATCTGGACTCAAATTATTACAGCAGCACTTTCCATCACCTCTGGTGCCCATTTTATGATGTGCTTTGAAAAGCGTCTGATTTCCTTGACATAATTCTTTTTTTCTTTTCCTTCCCCTGATCTTCTTTTTGTTTCTGCCTACCATTTTAGGAGCCCAAATGACAAATAAGAAATGTCCCTTTACTTCATTGCTTCCATGTAGACCTTGATGATCCAGACGTCAGCATCACAGTGACTGAACTGCGCATGAAAAGGGTTGGTAGACTCTCTGCTGATCCCCACCACCCTCCTGTAACATACCTGAACCCACAAAAACAAAGCCATCTCTTTCAGGTTCTCTTCTAGATGTGTGGGAGATGAGCAGTACTTCCCTGAGGGCTCAGAATATTTGTTCGATATTCCAGATAAAGGGATATCTACAGATAAAAGGATATCTTAGGTAGAGTGTGTGCTCCAAAAGCTCTTTAAGAATATATTAGTAAGTGTGAATATTATATTTTTCCTCCTTTATTTTGGGGGAGTCAATCTCTATTTCTTTAATTCTTCTTTCATATAGAGATCTCATCCCCATTTAGAGATAACTCTATTAATGGTGGTTTTCTGTTCTCTCGATAACTGTGGGTCTTTCCTAAGCATGTTGCCTTTTTGCAAGAAGTGAGGTAGATAAAAATTAGCAATGGCCTATTATTTATACTGCTGCGTAGTGAGACTTGGAATGTCCCTTCTTAGTCTTGGAAAATCTGGGGAAAGGCAGGGAAAAGACTGTTGCTGCCTTCTTCAGCAGGAAAAGTAGCTATTACATGGAAAGGTATCACGTTCCACCAAACATACTTGAAATTCACTCAGGAGACACAACTTAAACAGTATTACCTGGGATCAGAAGAGGACATAATGGTTATGTTGCTGGACTCCCATGTCGTTGACCATGGTTCAAGTCCTGGACCCAGAGGTTTGAAACTCATGCTGGGTGCTTGTGTGTGCATGCCAAAAACCCCCAAGAGAAGAAGGTATTGTGGCATGGCCAGCCCCCCTGGGGGGGTGATTTCTCGCTTTCTGTCTCTCTGTCTCTCCAACAAGTGCACATGCTCTATAGCAAAAATCTTTCTCTCTCTCAAAAAAAAAAAAAAAAGCCATCACCTTAAAATATGCTAAATGGATTTCCACTTCATTACATTTGCAAGTTATAATCTTATATAGATAATATTCCTGCCATTCTAGAAACTAAGAAGTATCTTTCTATTTTCTAGGAGAAATACCCTTTCTTGGTATCTTGAAAGCATATCTCAAAATATTTGAGGTAATATTTTATATCTCCTTAGTATTTTGAAGATGGTTTATCTCCTTTATTTTAGATTTTTTGCCTCCACTGTATTTGCTTCTTCTGATAGTCATAATGCTATAAGGAGGCATTTTAACAACTGAAATCCTCCCAGCGTTTCTGGAATAAGAGTAGCAAAGTTGTTATTTAACCTTTTGAGTCAGACTCCCTGGGTTTCATATCTTAAAGACATATTTACCTTGGACAAAATACTTATCCTCTGGAGGCCTCAGTTTCCTCATCTGCAAAATGGGGGCCATAGTGGTATCTACCACCTGATGGAGTTGTGAAGATCAAGTGATAGCCTGCAAAGTGATTAAGGGAGTGACTCATGCAGTCAAAGCCCAGTAAACATGGTCTTCATCATTTTACTTCTATCCATGGATCAAAGTTAGCCCGATCTCTATTCTTGCAAGAAAAACTATTTCTTGCCTAGTCTTGGCCATCTTCTAAACCCAGGTCAAGGCCTATGCCCTTAACTTTGTAGTCAATGCACCAAACTCGGTCTTCTAGACATTT
Organism: Tupaia tana; assembly: GCA_026018925.1. Lineage (NCBI taxonomy): Eukaryota > Metazoa > Chordata > Mammalia > Scandentia > Tupaiidae > Tupaia > Tupaia tana. The sequence continues at coordinate 97,272,346 of JAKSZU010000007.1, forward strand.
TGTACTCATTCATCTTTTGATGTCCTTGCAGACAGTTTTCCTGAGACTTTACTTATATAAAATAAATAAATCATTTAAACCCAGCACAGTGGCCCCCTGCCCTGAGAAGATACCCCTTTTCTCGATACCACCTCTCATCAAGTCCCTGCTCACCTCAGAAGAACGAGTGCTTTGCCTTCTGTGATGCTGTGGCATTTCTCATGCATCTCTTCCTATGTCCATTGTACTAGTGATAATTACTTCTTCATGGGCCCACATCTCCCACCGTTTTGTGAGCCTTGCAAACAAGGGCCTCCTCTTACTCATTTCTGTACTTGTGACACATGGCATAATGATGCAGAGCAGGCTCTGAATGAGGGTTTGCTCAGCTAAACTCGGTCAAGTCGAGAAGATTCAAGAAACAACTTGGAGCTCCAGGTGTGTAAACTATGCTGTCCTGAGTGCTTTGGGGTCACACACAGACTCAGGAAGTAACATTCTGTGAAGCTTATGATCTAGTTAGAAAGTCTATATCTTTCTTTAAGCCTCCAGGATATTTCTAGAGGCACACAGAATGCCTCTGAGAATCATCCACTCAATGGCCAACAGTTATCCCTCCTCCATAGTTTAAGGCCCAGCTTACCATGACACCTGCTAAGTATCCCATGCTGTGAATCAGAGAAGCAATAGGGCAGAAAGCATTAGTTTCCACCCTCCCTGGGAGGCGATCTCTCGTTTTCTGTCTTTCTGTCCCTCTCTGCCTCTCCAGCAAGTCCACATGCCATATATCAAAAAACTCTTTCCAAAAAAAAAAAAAAAAAAAGGAAGAAAGAAAGCAGTAGCTGAGCAAACTTCAACTGAGAAGCTGTCAGCCTAACTGAGTGGACACCCTCAGGGCTAGACCTGGGTGAGGCTGAAAAGATGGAGGTAGAGAGTGATTGGCGTCTGATATAAATTATAATTTTTTAAATATTTATTTAATTTTATTTATTCATTCATTTATTTTTTAATTTGACCACACACACACACACACACACACACACACACACGAGAGAGAGAGAGAGAGAGGAAAAGTGAGAAAGCAAACCATCAGGTCTGCGACTTGAACTGCATTTAGTGTTTTAAATTATTTTACAAGAACTTTGAAACTATATTCAGAAACACTGTATGTGAAAAACATTTTTTACCTTCTAGTATGAATAATTTTTACATGCACAGTGTAGAGAGACACATCCTGTGTGCCTGCTTCCACTCTACACCCAGTTTCAATACTCATCCACTTGGGCTACCTTTGTTTCCTTTATTCTTCTATGTTCTGCCATTTATTCTTGAAAAGCAAACCTCAGATATCCCTTCATCTCATATAAAGATTTCTTTAAAAAAGTTATGGATTATTTAAAAATTTGTCACTGAACTCCCATACAGTCAACCACAGTTCGAGTCCTGGACCCGGTGGCTTAAACTCATACCAGGCGCATGTGCATGTGTGCCCAAGATCCTGAGAGGAGAATGAAGGAGAAGGGATTGCGGCATGGCCATCCCCCCAGGGGGTAATTCCTTGCTTTCTGTCTCGCTGTCTCTCTCTGTCTTTCTGGCGAGCATACGCGCCCTATAGCAAAAACCTCTCAAAAAATTTTATAAGTGAAATATAATTTGTTTCTAGGCTCTTTGCCATAGAGAGAGACAGAAAGAGGGAAAGTGAGAAATTACCTCCTGGGAAGGTAGCCATGCCACAATCCCTTCTCCTCCATTTTCCTTGGGATTTTGGGCACACATATGCCCAGTGTATTTTTCAAGCTTCAGGGTCTGGGACTTGAATTGCAGAATCAGTCATGAAACATCCAACACCTTAACCACCCACCACTCCACCTGCTGGCATGTGAAATATAATTTTTATATCAAGAATAATAAAAGATAATTCCTTAATGTAATCAAACTCATACCATTTTAGAAAATGAAATAGCAATCTTAGAGCTGAAGAGTTTTAATGCAGACTAAATCAAACATTACATGACATGAAAGATTGCACAAACATGGAACGTCCATCATTCAAGCATTCACAACCACCTGAAGAAGCTGGGAAATGTTAGCAAACTCGATATTTGGGCTCCTCAGGAACTCAAAGAAGTTCATTTGACAATATGTATAAACATCTGCAATGTGCTCATTAAATGTGTGGAAAACAACTCTTTTTTGAAGTGACTGGTGAGGAGAAGTGGATCTTTACAACAATGTGGTATGCAAATGATCTTCTTCCCAACGTGATGACTCACCTCAAAGGACAGCAATAGCAGACATTCATCAGCAGAAGGCTATGCCCTCAGTGTGGTGGGATTTTAAAGACATCGTGATTTTCGAGCTCTACCAAGGAATTAAGTAATCAATTAGAATGTATACTGTAAGCAGTCAGATCATTTGAACAAATCCATCATCCAGAAATGTCCAGAGCACATTGATTGTAAAGAAGTTGTGTTCATCGTCCAACTAACCTCCCTGCTTCTATTTCCATCCCTTTCCCCAATTCATTATCCACATGACAGATCATATGATTTTTTAAAAATATTTTTTAATGTTTGGCAGTATAATTGTTTTGTTTTTAGATTTTTACTGTAGGGTGTGTGCATTTACCAGAGAGAGGAAGAGAGAGAGAAAGTGAGAAATTGCACCCCAGGGGTGATAGCCACATCATAATCCTTTCTCCTCCATCCACCTCTTGTGATTTTGGGTACACATGCACACATGCCTGGTGTGTTTTTCAAGCAGCTGGGTCCAGGGATCAAAAGTGGATTCAACCATGTGGGATTCAATTCCTTAACCACCACACCACCTGCTGGTCTAGTGCAATTTTTTTTTAACTTATAAATACAGAGATAAATTTTTAGAAATAAAACTAGCTAAAATGATTAACAATGGTCTTCTAGAATGGAAATAAAGATTTTTCTTTATTATTATAATATCTTTACTACAGTATTTGGCATTTTGTATATACATACTTTACAAATGTTATTTTGGGAAATAACTACCCCCCCCCCAAGAAATACAATCATAACTGGTTCATCTCTGAAGATGATGTAATCTGCCTCCTACCCATCTATATGTTGGATCTACTTTTGGATTATCCTCCTCAAGGCCTGTTTCTTCAGTTTTTTTCAATTCTCTAAATCTCCAAAGTCTTTCCCCAAAATTTCTTTTTAGATGATGTTCATTTCAGTTGTTCACAACAAAAGGACTTTGATTCATATGCAGAAATCATGCCTTTCCCGGTGAGGAGAAGTGGATCTTTACAACAATTCACCTCCACATGTAGGTGAATCCCCACCACCTCCAGAGCAGCAAGAGGGCTCTAGTTGGCCACAGGAAGACCCATGACTAGACCTCCCTTCTTGCTCTCAAATCTCTCTTATTTCTAGAGGTGCCTGTCTCAGATCGCATGCTGTACACTAGGTTTCCCTCCTCCTAGGGTGTGTGCTCCTTCCTTGTTTATTTAACCAATTGTTATGCACACTTGATTCAGGTTTCGTCTCCATGAGGATCACACCACTGAATCATTCATTTGTGTTCCTCTAGAGCCCAAGAGGTACTTCTGCTTATTACTCACAGTCCAAGACCAATATCTCTGTATGCATATTCTCTACCAGACTATAAGTTCATCAAGAACACAGCTTCATCCATTTTTATATTTCCAGTGTATCCTACATCCCCTCTACCCAAAACAATAAATGCCTTGTGAATGGAAATATATCTGATTTACAAAAAAGTTAAATTATATACCATATAGCTGACTTGAACATTTAAAAATTATACACTATGTTTTTTGAAACTTCTATCCAAAAAGTTGTATTTACTTTTAAAGAGCAAGAATGCTAAATGTCAATGCTCAATAATTAAGTCAACTATCCTATATATGATAGTTGTTCTCTAATGGCTCCGTAGGGTAAAGTTTTTCTGAGCATTTTTGGGGAAAGTTATCAAGCTCCCTTTAGTTGTGATGCCATGATCAGATATGACATATACATCAATATAACTTTTAAATAGGTAACTTTGTAATTAATTAATTAGTTAATTTTGCTATAGGGCATTTGCACTAACCAGAGAGAGACAGAGAGAGAGTGGGGGGAAAGTGAGAAAGCAAGCTGCCAGGTCCAGGACTAGAACCATGGTTAGTCATGTGGGAGCCCAGCGCCTGAACCATCACACCGCCTGTTGGCCCCTCAATATGATCTTTTTAAAGCTGTTCATCAGATCAGGTCTTCCAGTATCTTCTCACTGCACTCAGACTAAAATCTAAGTGTCCAGGAGACTTGCCCTTGTCTATGTTAGTTTCCTAGGCTTGTGGTCACAGAGCATCACAAACTGAGTGACATACAGAAATGTATTGTCCAATGGTTCTGAAGACTAGCAGTCTGAAGCAAAGGCATTGGCAGGGTTGACTCCTTATGAGAATGGGAGGGAGAATCTGGCCAGGTCTCCTTCCTAGCTTCTGGTGGTTTGCTGGTAATCTTTGGTGTCCTTGAGTTGTACAAACATTACCCTGACCTCTGCCTTCAACTTCACATAGCTTTCTCTTTGTGAGTTTTCTGTGTCCAAATTTCCCCTATTTATGCAGATGCCAGTCACCTTGGATTAGAGCCCATTCAATGACTTAACTTAGTCACCTGTAAAGACTGTGTTTGTAAGTACAGTTATATTCACAGGCACTGTGAGTTAGGATTTCAACATCTTTTTGGAGGACAAAAGTCAGCTGCTAATAGTCTCTGTACTTCTGATACCATCTCTTGTCACTCTTTATCTGGCTGTAAGGACATTGGTCTTCATTCTTTTCCTAGGGCAGGTCAGTGGCATACTCTCCCCATGTATTTTGTACTTCTTATTATTTTATGCTGGAAAAACTCTTTACCTGTGCACTATAATATTTCTTCCTAGAATAGAGATCCAAGTCAGAGAGTCTGATCTTGACTGCCCTCTCTAGGGTCTATCCTCCCACTCACCATGGCGGGGGTGGGGGGGGGGAGGATAAACAAACAGAAAACAAAAAAAAAACTTAATTCAATTTAAAAATGGGCAATGAATCTGAGCAGACAATTTTCAAAGGAAGACAGGCATGTGGTTAAAAAGCATATAAAAAATTCAGTATCTTTTATCATAGGGGAAATGCAAATCAAAACCACCATGAGGTATCATTGTGCATCAGTCAGAATGACTGTAATCAAAAAAGGAAAGAAAATGTCCTGGCAAGGTTGTGGAAGGAAGGGAACTCTCATGCACTGTTTGGGAATGTAAATTAGAACGGCCAACGTAGAAAACAACATGTATGCTCTTTAAAATTTTACAAATATAAGTACCATATGACCCAGTAATCTGACTCCTGCATATTTACCCAAAAGGACAGAAACCACTATTAGAGACACATTTTCCCATCCATGTTTATTGCGGCATTATTCACAATAGTTAAGAAATGGAATCAATCTATGTGACCAAAAACTGATGACTGAGTGGATTAAGAAACTGTGGTACATGTGCAGAGCAGTAGATCTGAGCAAACATAGTGACCTTTAGACACATACAGAAATGCGGTTCCATGAGCTTTATTTGCATAGGGATTAAAGCAATTTACAAGCAAATATCCTAGCTACCTGAAATTGTATAGCAGTATCTGTCTAAGGAAGCTACTTGTGTTTATCAGGATTTGCTCCAAAAGATCAGAGAAACTACATGGTGCCAGTCGTTTTCTCACCTTCAGAATATTAACATCTGAAAACAACTGGCTTTGAATTCCATTTCCTCTTCCCCCATTATCTGCTCCATAAAATAATAAACCTGGTATTGGCTTGGGGTCGCAGCTTTCTTCATCAGAGAAGTCGGTCTCACTCAATCCTCATTTTTCTACACTGTATGTCTTTATGTGTTTATTTTTATGCTTATTTCTAACCCACAGCCACCCCCCTCCCCCACCCCGACTCAGAAAAATGCGTTCTGCCAAGCACGTCCTGGCAGGTACATATACATGATATAATACTACACAGCTGTAAAGAACAGAGAGATGAATCTAGAATTTTTAATCCTAAATGAAATAAGATAGAGTATGAAAGATGTACACAGTATGTTCTTACTTAACATATATCAAATTTCTGTACTCTGTGGCAGAAATGGAAATATTCAAAGACATACAAGTAGAGAGCACAACTGTAAACACCAGAGATTGTTTGAGCAATAGGGACTGGAGGGTAGAGGGGTGGAGGGGCTCAGGAAAATGTTTAACAGACCCAAGAATGCATATAAACAGGGCAAATGGGGTATGGAATGCTATACCATGACAGAATTAAAAAAAAAAAAAAAAAAAGGGAGGGGTGTTGCTAATATAGATAAAATCTAGAGAAAAAAGAAAACCTAGTAGAGTGAAAATCAAAGGTGAATTACAACAATGTAATGTTCTTTGTTGAAGATGATAAATGTAGTAATATCTTTGACTTGATTATCACACACTACATCCTTGCTTTGTAAAATCATATTGTACTACTTAAAGATGTACAACAATTAAATGTAAATAAGAAATTATAAAATAAAAAATTAAAGAGTCTATAACACACTTATTCTTACTGCTTTTTTTCTTTCCTTTTTTTTGGGAGAGGTTTTTGCTATAGGGCACATATGCTCGCCAGAAGGACAGAGAGAGACAGAAAGCAAAAAATCACCCCCCAGTGGGAATGGCCACGCCGCAATCCCTTCTCCTCCATTCTCCTCTCAGGATCTTGGGCATGCACGCACACACGCCCGGCATGAGTTTAAGCTGCTGGGTCCGGGACTTGAACCATAATCGACTACGTGGGAGTCCAGCGACATAGCCATTACGCTAATTGCTGATCCCTCTTACTGCTTTTTACCATTACCTCTTTTTCTTCTAAAAGAGATATTGTTGATTATTCCATAAGGTAGCCCTGAGAACCTAGAACAGTGCCTGTCACGTGATAGAGGCTTAATAAATAATTGTAGATATCTGAATGAAAAGACCTGCCTTGTTCTTTCTGTTTCCAGTTTGTTTTCAAGTTTTTTTTAAAAACTTATTTCTTTCATGAGAAAGAGACAAAAAGACAGAGAGAGGCAGAAGCAGTGAGACATGCACCCTGACAGGGTTTTCACAGCAAGATCCAGCCGGCCTGGATCATGGGCATGCATACTCGAGGAGGTCCTGGCATGCAAACCCAGCACATTTGCCTTATGTGTCTAATTGTATGGAGAAATGTTCACCTGTTGAAATATTCATTTTGCAAGTTACATAATGGGATTAAATGTATAAAAGAAAATGAAATTAAAAAATGTGGGGAAAAAAAAAAAAAACTGAACCACCATCTTGCCCCTCCAAGTTGTTCACCTGAGCACTATGACAATAATAGAACTTTATTTTCATAAGAAAATATTAGGTAAAATTCCAGATTAGATAAGAAAGAATTAGAATCAATAAGACATGCACATCACAGTGTTTTTGCCCTTTAAAATATTTTCCCTTTATTTTTGATAGAGCATATATGCATGCAAGAGGTAGGGGGTGGGGAGGAGAGAAAGCACCCCTTAATGGGTCCGGGTCACACTGCAATCTTCCTCCTTCGATTCTCCACCCTGTCAGGATGCTGGGCATGCTGGGCCGGGAGTCAGTTCCCGCTTGGGCTTCCTCAGTACGTTTAACTGCTGAGCTGTAGGGCCAGCCCCACAGTGTTTTTGTATGGGCTCTGCTTATACATGCTTAAATTCTGGTTTTTGTTAATTGTTCATTATGTGTTAAATTTTCCACTGTGTGAAGCAAATCCTGCAGCAGGTGTGTTAGTCTGAACTCTAAACTTCACCTTTGTCTCGAATAGAATCAGGGTCATGCAGTCCTGCTGTTTGCTGGTTAAGTGGTCAGTAGGTCTCTAGCCAGACCCAATGTAGCCACATTTTCTACAGAAACTTTCTTTTCACCATATCAACATGAAAAGCTTCCTAACAACCCAGAGCAACCATTTTCTTAATGGAGTCTGAAGTTCACTCCTCTGTTTATGATGTGTAACAACTGAAGAAGGAGATATAAAGTTTGCAGCTATTATGTAATCAAAAACATTTGTGTTTTCCCAAGAAGAAGGAGGAGGCAAGAAAGGGGTGAGAGGCAGGGAGGAGGAAGAAAAGAAACGGGGGAAAAACCCACTAGAATTGGAGGTTTAGAGCCCGTGCCGTGAACAGGAAGTTGAAAGTCGTCCAGCTGTCACATAAAAACAAAAGAAAAATGCTTTATGCATTCAGTCATTACTAAGTGTTCCACATGTCTATTTCCCACATTATTTGCCAGCATATATTGGTTTTCAAATGCTAGCATTTTAAAAGCAGTAGAAATATTTGCTTTTAAGATAAAAATTATTTCATCTTGAAGGCCATAAAAACAAAAATCCATATGGTAAAAGAGGAAAAAAAAGTTACCCTCACCGTCAAGCATCTTTTCCTGAAAGCAGAGGCCTCTCTTGCTCTTAGTTTTCCAAAGCATTTTCTTGGTGAAGAGCCACTGCAGGCTGAGCCATTGGGGCATGGGTCCCACCACACACCTTAGGAAGAAAGTACTCAATGTCCAGCGATGGTGTGGAGGTGGACTGGACTCCCAGGTAGAAGAGGAAGTCCCTGGGGCTGTCACCAATGACGGTTCTAGAGAGAGGAAGTCTCCCTAAGCCAAACTGGGAGATAGAAAATTGGATAAACAAACACCTTTGTGAACATTTTTATCTTTTAGTGTCGTCTGAGTAAGGAAACCATAATTGGAAATGAATCACTGAATTTATGGATCTTATCAGTGTGGAATGTTAGTAGTAGTAGGAATTACTGAAGAAAGCAAAGGCCCAGCTCTAATTTTCAGATATACAAATTGAACTGTCCCAGCTTCAAACTCACTTACACAGTTGTTTAAAAATTCACATTGAATACAGATATTCTGAATGCGATGGTGATTTGGTTCATTTCCTCTTTGGTGATCTAATAAGTGCCCCTCTGCTGTCCCTTAAAACCTTACAGAGGATTGTCTTACTACCTCTGAAAGCAAAAGCTCCCACATCACTCTTTACTGCATTTAATTCATTTCTATAAAAGGCCATCTTGAGAACATGTTTTATATACCCCAGGTCCACATAAACATAAAATTTGATCCTTATGAATAGAAACGTTTGTGGTGGGTTCTTAAAGAGCAACAGAGTTTCTAGAATCAAAGGCTTCACCCTTATTGTCTTTTTTTGCCCATTTGACCTACCTCCAGTCTAATACCAGTTTCCTCCTTAGCTATTTATGTTTTAGCTCCACACCTAGCACCTTGTTGGCTTCACAACAAAATGCACTTCCAGAAGCCTAAATAATCTGCCACTCATTGTCACCTCTTTACTGCCTTGGTCTCTGACTGGTGTGTTTTTGTTTATCCAGGTCTTAATACCTAGTAAGCCGTTAAGTTCCCCCGAGTTTAACTTCTTTCTATTAATTTAGCCTATATTTTTGACACTTTTTCCTTCTTTATTATTTTCTATATTTGCTACATTTTGAAATACATACATACAAAATTATATATATGTCAATCAACTTTATTCCTATAATGCATGTGTGCAGATTTAAAGGACAGTAATAACATAAACATTTGTGTGAATACCTTTAAGTTTTGGAACTAGAGTATCACTGATGTCATTGAAGCTGTTACAGACTTGTCATTACTGTATTTGCCTCTTTATCTCTTCCAAATGTTTATTGTTCTATTGTTTTTCTTTACAATTTTACCATGTATGCATAGAGTCTTAAGAGAGAGGGATTAGGTTTGCTTTGGCTGAAGTTTACAAACACATTGTATGTATGTTACCTTTTATGCTTTTCTAGTTTCCTTATTTTTATTTATTTATTTATTTATTTATTAGTTTTTTTTGTTTTTTTTTTTTTTTTTTTTTTTTTTTTGTTTTGTTTTTGCCATAGGGTATGTGAGCTTTCTGGAGTGACAGAGAGAGGGACAGTGAGAGGGAATGGCCATGCTGCAATTTCTTCTCCTCTGCTTTCCTTTCAAGATTCTGGGCACACATGCACACATGCTCAGCATGATTTTCAAGTTGCCAGGTCCAGTACTTGAACTGTGACCAGCCATGTGGGAGTCCAGTGGCTCAACCGCCACACCATCTACTGGCATCCTAGCTTACTAATTTTTAAAAATCAATGCTTATCCATGCATGCTGCATAACTAGTTGTCATTGCAGTAAAGGACATCATTATGTGACCATGCCACAGTTTATTCACACTTTCTACTACTGACTGACAGCTACTTGCCTTTTTCAGTTATTTGTTATTACAAAAACTTGCTGCTATGAACATGCATATGTCTCCTGACTTTTTATAAAAATTTCTGTAGTGTATACAACTAAAGTCACTAGGCCACAGGCCATGAGTGTTCTCAACATTGCTGGATGCTGGCAAATTATTTCCTGAAATGATTGTGCTGGTTTACACTCCCATTGCTCCACATTCTCATCATGCTTGGCTTTGTCCAACTTTTTTGTCATCATTAATTTGATGTATATGCATGACATTTTATTTCATGTATGGTGTTAATATGCATTCCTCTGGCTTTTAATAAACTGAGCATTTTTATATGAATATAATTAAACTTCTCTATGATTTGTTTTTGTATTTTGTTTAAGAAGTCTTTCTCTGCTCTGACTTTATAAATATATTCTATTTTTTTATTTTAAATCTCAGTGTATATAGATATTGTGTAAACGTATAGTATGAGATGAAACATTATCTCAGTTTTCTCCTTACGAATAGTCACACAGACCAGTGTATTTGCTGAGAAGTCTCCTCTTTCCTCATCCATCTGTAATGAAATCTCTGTCTCATATCCAATTTCCATATTGTATGAGTTTATTTCAGGCATTCTGTCTCATTCCACTGGGTGATGTGATTGTCTCTGTACCAATGGCATCCTCCCTTCATTGCTTTTATAGTAAGGAAAAATACCTAGGAAAGTGAGTCTTCTCAACATAGTTCTTTAAGAAAGTCTTGGCAGACAGTGGCCATGTAAGTTAGAATTCACTAAGAACAACTCACCTGTGGAATCAGCTAACCCTGGAAATGGATGATTCTGGGGCATCAGGCCCATACCCAGCCACTGCCGGCAGTCAAGCATGAGAAAAGAGGGACAGAGCGGGCGCTGTGTCGGGGTGATGAAGAGCCCATGGACTCTGCACTGCATGAGTGCCCTGTGAGCCTTGAAACCTCTCGGCTGCCCCGGGGGGAACTGCTGCCGGTACAATCTTGGTGGTCAGAGCAAATAAAAACAAAACAAAATGTTCTTGGCTATAACTAACCCCAAAATGAGTTGGGCATTTTTCCTTTTACTCCTTACTGAAAAAAATTTGTGTAAGATTGAAATAATGTTTCTCGAATGTTTAATAGAACTTATTTGCAAAATATTTTGGCCTGGTGCTTTACTTATGGAAAGATTTTATACATGAATTATATCTCATGAATAATAAAAGTTACTCTGGGCTTTTATTTCATCTACATCAGTTTTGTTAAATTACATTTTACAATAATGAGTGCTACTCTCTTATCTCCTCAAATTTATTGGTATGCAGCTTTAAATAACACTCTTCTGGCTTTTTAACTGAGACGCTTCTCAGATATGCCTCCTTTTTATTCTTTATTTTTAAGGTGCCCCCCCCCCCCCCCGCCGCCCCAGGGCTTATGTGCTTGCCAAATAGAGTTACAGTAAGATGGAATCTGAAAAATAGATCTTCTCTATTGGTTTCTTTTCGTTCTCTCTTATTAACTAATCACTGTCTACTCACTGGTACGTTTCTTCTTGGTATGGTCCTAATCCTTTAATAAAGAATGTCCTATATGAGTAAACACTTGACTAGTTTATCTTCTGGGGCTGAAAAAACAGGAGGATAGGGCTTAGGGAATTTCACCTCATTCCTTCTCTGCCGATAGTAGATTGGCTACTAGCCACTTGGGAAACATGCTTTTCAAGGGTGACATATGGTATTAGAAATAGCCACAGCATCAGAGGAGAAAGCTGAAGAGTGCACACATATACCTCTGACTATTCTAATTACATTAACTTATATTGCTTGATATAAGCATTTTCCTACTTGCTTCTTTAAACCGCATGCTGGTGAATTTCCAATTACACACATCCTCACTTGTGTGAGAGAGATCACATTTTTCAACTGATTAAGTGGTGTGAGAGGACAGGGTCCTAGTGGGAGAAGTCACGGGGAGAGAATTGCTGAGAAAGGAAAGCAGTCTGAACTACCTGACCTGACTATGGAGTGAAATGAAATCCTAGAAAGGGGGAAATTCCAGCAAGTGTTCATCCTCTCTGTGGTGGTGTCCAGTTTTCTTTTTTAAGTCATCTTAATAAACAACACTTCAGTTGATCTAATATTCCCAGCATGAGTGCATTGGGTAGGCCAGATCTGGAGAAAATGGACCGAGATGCAAATGCCTGGGATCGTTTCCTCGGAAAGGAAGCCTTCTGCATGACTGAAGACAGCCTTTATAAAGGAACAACTGATAACAGATTTCTAAAAGGTTTTGTTGAATTCCTGGGATGTATAGACTATCTTGAATAGATTTGGAGATGAACTTGATTAAGAGAAACGTTGTTTCAGTTGGCACAGCCTTCCTGAGAGTCGTTATTCCTTACACTGATTTCCTTCTTAGGACCCAAGATCTGATATGTATCTTTGATTTATCTATCACTCTTATGAGGCACTTTCCAGCATATGCTATTGAACTTGTTAAGTGAAGGCATATCTTTATTTTGTAATCCATGAAAGCTGGTATTAAGGACAAAATAAATACACTTCAGGAAAGATAACATTTTTCACAACAGATGTGAGAGCAAAGAACCCGTTGACATGTTTATTAGCAATGGATAAACGGAATGTTTCAGTTTGGCCCAGCACCCAGTAAATACAGATGTGCATCCAGATGCAAACCTCTCGAGTCTGTGAAATAGAATGCATACTGGCCACATTACAAGATCTCCGGCATTTCCAGCTTGACAAGAAGTACCCTGGAGAGCCACCTATCTCGTTTCTCATGATACTTTGGCAGTATTTTCCTCTGCTCTACTAAGAGCCAAAAAGTGTGGAATAGCACAGTACCCTAAAAATAAATAAATAAGAAAAGAAAAAATAGAAAAATAGTAATGAAAAATTTACTAAATAAACTATTTTTGAGTTTCAAATGAGTTTTTTTTGTTTATTTTTGTTTTTTTGTTTGTTTGTTTTTTGTTTTTAGTGGGTCTGGCTTACAATATAGGATGCCTGGGTCATCTTTCTGCACTCAAGGTTATTTTTGCTATCTGAGAATAAATTGAACAGTCTTTAGCTCTTGCAAACTTATCTAAATGCATAAAGATTCTGTTAAACTCTGTGACTGCCTTTTCCCTGATAGGACTAACGTCTTAGCAGATCTCAGAATTTAGTGACCTTTTTTTTTTTTTTTTAATGTATAAACAAATCCCAACCAGAAAGCCATGGTCAATCAAGAAATTCATGCTTCCAATGCTATTCATTTAGAATAAAAAATACATAAAGGGTGTCCAAAAACTAAGAATTACTCTTTGTGACTACTCTGGAGGTGTATGATTGAGTCAGCTATGTTATTGATTAAAACATTTTTCTTTTTCATCAGTCAGATTTTTTAAAAAATAATTGTATCAATAGTGACTGCTTATTCAACTGCTTAATGCCAAATGCTAGGCCAGTCCTTCTCCTGATGATTCTGTCATCGCAGATACCTTTCATTATTTAGTGTGCTACACACTATGCTAAGTTTTTTTACTTGCCTTATTTTGTTTAATGCTTTCAAAAACTCCAAGTCAGTCTCCTTATATAAATAAGGAGATGACAAAACTAAGGACTTAGAAAACTCGAGAAAAAAAATTTTAAGTAAATTTAACTGGAAAAAGTTGTTTTGGGAGTTTTTGATTGTTTTCATAATGTTGACATTGTTTTTGTAAACTTGTTTAGAGTGCTTGAAAGCTGCTATAGTGTTTAGTTCATAAGTCTAAAAAGGCACACCCTGATATGTTTTTTTGTTTTTGGTTTTTAGAGATTTTGCTATAGAGTGTGTGTGCTCTCCAGACAGAGAGATAGAGAGACAGAAAGCAAGAAGTCACCCCACCAGGGATGATGGCCATGCTGCAATCCTTTCTCCTCTATTCTCCTCTCAGGATTTTGGGCACACATGCATGCACACCCAGCATGATTTTTTTTTTTTTTTTTTTAGAGAAACATTTTTGCTAAAGGGTGCCTGTGTTCACTGGAGAGACAGAAAGCAAGAAATCACTTCCCAGAAGGGATGGCCACAACACAATCCCTTTTCTTCTATTCTCCTCTTGGGATTTTGGGCATGAACACATGCACATGTGCCCGGCATGAGTTTTAAGTCACCAGCTCAGGGATTTGAACCATGGCTGACTATGTGAGAGTTCAGTGATGTAACCATTACCCCATCTGCTGGTCCTTGAGCCCGACATGAGTTTTAAGCTGCTGGGTCCGGGATTTGAGCCATGGTCGACTATGTGGTAGTTCAGTGACCATTACCCCATCTGCTGGTCCTTGAGCCTGACATGAGTTTTAAGCTGCTGGGTCCAGGATTTGAACCATGGTCGACTATGTGGTAGTTCAGTGACCATTACCCCATCTGCTGGTCCCCACCCTGTGTGTTGATGACTAGCCAATGCCGTTCTCTCCTGGCACCAGAATGTGAATCTGGGTGAGCCGCTCAAATAACTGAGTTTGCTGAAGGCACAGGGTTCAGAAACCAAGAACCCCAGACAGATGCTGGGTCAAAATGGAACTCAGTACCAAAAAAGTAGGCATTTAAAACATGGGGTTTACATCTCATCAGCATCCGGTGAAAGTGTTACCTGAGACTGGAGAATGCAGTGCTAATGGACCCCTTCCATCTGGCTTCCAGCTCACTTGAATGCTTACTCTTAGAATTTGATCTGAAAACATCTGTGCTGAGAAGTCATCGATGTGGATGAAATCCGAGGCATCATGTTGAATTAATGTCCACATGTCCATGTTTCTGGTACGACATCAGTGCATAGATGTATTTTCAGGAATGCTTAGAAACAGAACACTTTAAATGTTTGTTTCCATAGGCCAAATGCAATATTTTAACAATATTCAATGCAAATAAATAGTGATTATGAAAATGTACATATGTTTCGTTAAACTTACTCATCTTAGTATTTTTAGAGAGCTACCAAAGAAAACTAGTTTAATTTGCTTCATAACCATATCTTACTTAAAAATCAAATTATGTTACCCTCTTTGGTTATTTAACTTCATCCACCAGACAGGCTTCTAAATGATCATGACAGTTGCTAATATTCAAATCCACTCTATAAATGTCCAAATTTGCATGCAGTTGATATCAAAGATTGTTTTAGAGTCCATATGGCAACAGAAAAGGAATACTCTCTGAAAACGTTTGGACTGAGAAACAGCAACATCATTGGAGCAAATATGTCACCTCCAAAAGCAGCTCCTTTCATAAAATGTCAAGGGAGAAGTATTTCTTTTGAACATGCCAAACCTCATTCATTTAGAACAATTGTGCTCAAACTCCAATGCACATAGAATCATTTAGGAACTTTATTAAAACAAATTTGCAGATACTCTGAGAGCCAAATTCCAGATAAATCAGTGAGTCTGCAACAGAGTTCAGGAACTTGTATTTTAACAAGCTCCCCCAGGGGATTCTGATGCACATGATCAACAAGCCGTTCTCCAAAACACCAGTCTGGACACATGACTAATAGCACAGGCTATACGCTCAGGAATGTAGTTTCACTATCCTATGTTTTCTTTCCTTAAACCATCTTGACAGAATTTAATACATACTTGGGCTCTTGCAGTTATTTTCAGCTTTAACTCAAGTACAATAGTTAAACATTTTGCAATGACCTCACGCTGATAATTCTTACTAGATTACAGATAAAATACTTCAGATTTAGAATTGTAATCTCTCCATTGTGTGCAGGAGTACAGACTAATAACTTTGAACCTCAATCATTTCTAGTGTCCCTTGGAAAGTAAGCATGGTTTCATGGGACATCAAGTATAGGACAGAGTCTCAGATTAAGATCACCTTTATTCTAGGGATGAGAGGTATGTATGCAAGTAACTAAGATTTGACACAAAATAAGAATCAAATTTTTTTTAATTGCCAAGGAGCATATATGCACTTGTCAGAAAGACAGACAGAGATAGAGAGAAAGGGAAGGGGAGAAAGCATCCTTTGATAGGGTATGGTCATGCCACAAACCCTTATCCTCCATTTCTCCATTCTGCTGAGATGGGACATTCATTCACAATGCACCTGGCATGTGTTTTAATCCACCAGGGCTTGGTCTTGAACCACACAGTCAACCATGTGAGATTCAGTTCCCTGAACCACTGGGCCATGAGGCCGTCTCTAGAGAAGTATTTCCTAAAACATGTTCCATGCACTGTTCATGTCCCCTGAGGTATTAATAGATGTTATAAGTAAAATAGATTTTAGGGCAAAGATTTCAGAAATACTGAACTAAACTAAAATAGTTTTTAGTATCATTACTATTATGGGACTTGTCAGAACCTTTAACACCTTAAAATGTATTATCTTTCTACATGAGGGATTATAGTATAGAGTTTTCTGATCTATGTTTTGCTGGAGGTTTTCACAAACTAATTTATCTGGACACCAGTGTAACATGAAACACAGAGAACCTGTGATCCAGGCAAATGCTTAGGTGTCCTGAAGAAGGTGAGATATTCCCAGATAGGGCGATGTTGTGATTGTTGGCACTTGAGCTGTGTCCAAATAGTCACTTGCCATCTTTCTTTTGCATAGACAAAATATTCATGGAAAACAAGTAGTTACTATCCTTGAAAAAAATCTCATTATCAGAGAAAAAGCTATGGATTGGACAATTTGGAGATTGAACTTCAAGATAACATTGGCTGCATACATAGAAGAGTGGAAGCCACACTTCACAGAATTAAGAGTGAAGATCTTGTGAGGAAGTAGGCTCTTCAGTGAAGATTTGTAAGAGAGCATGGTAACTTGATGTGGGTGAAAAGCAGAGTAAGAAAAGCCATTTCTTTAAATGGGGAGAGACCTAAATATTTTATTTTATCATAATGTGTGAAAGTTTTAGAAGCATACTTGGTCTGCTCCTGCTGCTTTAACAAAGCACCTTAGAGTGGGTAAATTATTGTTCACAATTCTGGAGGCTAGAAAGTTCAAAATCAAAGCACCAGGAGATGTTGTGTCTGGTGGGGGCCTCTGTGCCTCATAGATGGTGCACCGATGCTCTCTCTTGCCAGGCAGTGAGGCCAGGAGTTCCCTTGAGCCTCTTTGATAAAGACACTAATGCCACTCATGAGCACGGAGCCCTCATGAGTTCACCACTTCCCAAAGACCCCATATCACCTGTCACACTGAGGGTTAGGTTACGACATACGCATTTGGGGGGCCACCAACATTCAGACTACAGCACGGAGGCAGAGGTTCCTTCTGAATCGCAGGTTCAGACTCGGTGCCGAATCTGCCCACCCAGCGATCATCACTCACTAGGTGCAGGCCGTGCTTCGTAGTTGCTGGTGTGTAGGTGTGATTCACTTCCTCTCTGGTCTCACGTCACTCCAGGAAGAACTGCCTCAAGGCACAGCCATCCTGGCTGAGCTGGACTCTAATGTGATCATGAAAACATGGAGAAAATAAAGGATTTAGCCACAGATTTGGCAAACAAAAGTCAGGCTCGTTTCTTCCTTTGTTCCAATTTTATTTGCTTATTAGACTCTGCTCAATAAATCAAGTAAGAGCAACAAAAATAAATTTTCCATCCAACTTATTCTGCTTATTAGGTAAAAATTCATTCTTAAGAGAAGTCATTGGCATATGCCCTCATTAATTAAACTGGAACTAGAACCTTCATAGGCCCTCCATGCTCAGTCCCCGTTCAGTGCCACTGCCCACGGCTGCCGACCGCTCTGCTGTGTAGTCTCCAAACTGCATGACTTCTAGATGGGAAGGTGTGATAGATCAAAATTTGAGAGGGGCCCAGAACACCCAGCACTTTTGACAAAGAATATGAGACCTACTTGCTTTACCATATATTCAGATTTATTACAAAGACATAATCATTAAGACAACATGGTTTTGCACAGGGACAAACAGACCAGTGAAGCAATAAAGAGCCCTAGAAACAGGCTTATTATAGGTTATTTTAATAATAGGTTAATTATAGCTTATCTGACACAAGACAAAGGAAAAAGAAGCTTTTATACATGATATTAGAATAGTTGAATATATATGTGGAAAATAAAATGGACTTTTGGATTAAACTACACATAAAACAAATTCTGGGAAGGTTAAAGCCAAAATTTAAAAGTAAGAACTACCAAGCTTTCAGGAAGTAGTAAACAAGAGTAACGTCAAGATGGGAAAAATTTCTTCAAATAACCTTGAAGCAAAAGTCATGCATTTGGTTATGTCATGAAAGATTAGATTAAAAAGATAATGATGGGGCCAAGATAGTGGCACAGCAGTAAAGCACTGTGACCTGCAAGGTGACCGCACATGGGAAAGTGCTCAGTTAAAGCCCAGGTGCCTTCTGAGCACACGGAGCACACACGCCCACGGGCTAGGGCAGGATGGAGCTGGCCTGGATGGTAGCGTGAGACCCTGTGGGTGGTGTCTCCTCTCTCTTTCTCTCTCTTTCTTAAACATGGAAGAAATAAACTTTTTAAAGGAGATAATTATTAGTGTACTTCTAACACATACCTGCAACATCTATAGTGAACAAAGAAATTGTATTTAGAATATATTGGGTTTTTACATATCAGTAAGAAAAAAACAACTGAGTAGGAAAAAGAAAAAAAAAAAAAAACAGACAAAAAGCCCCAATCAGTTGTTCATAAAAAAGGAGTATAGGGACCAGCAGTTAGCGTAATGGCTATGTCTCTGGACTCCCACGTAGTTGACCGCGGTTCGAGTCCCGGACCCGGTGGCTTAAACTCACGCCAGGCGTGTGTGCGTGCGTGCCCAAGATCCCAAGAGGAGAATGGAGGAGAAGGAATTGCGGCGTGGCCTTCCCCCCGGGGGGTGATCTCTTGCTTTCTGTCTCTCTGTCTGTCTGGCGAGCGTACGTGCCCTATAGCAAAAACCTCTCAAAAAAAAAAAAAAAGGAGTATAAATGGCCAGTATACCTACTATCTTGGGCCAGCCATGTAGACTTGGGGGTAAGAAAGCCCAGTCCCACATGGCCAACCATGGCTCGAACTGCAGTCACGGCAGCATGAAAAACACATCAGGCATCTGAGCATAGGTGCCCCAAACCCTGACAGGATAGAGAAATGAAGACCAGATAGTGGCATGGCCATGCCCTGCTGGAGGGCTCATTCTCCCTCTACCTGTCTATCTTTCTCTAGTAAGAGCATGTGCCCTATGACAATTAACAATTTTAGAAAAACAGCATAATCTTATTAGGAACTAGAGAAATGTAAAACCAAACTATTATGAGAAACATTCATGCTCTACTGTGTTTGAAAATAGAAATCTGACAAAACCAAACGATAGTGAGTAGATGAAGCAGCAGACACGTTCTAATGCTCCCCAACAAGAGAACAACATACCTGGTCTTCAAAAAAGGTTGGCACTTATGGTTAAATTGTAGGATTTATATACCTTATGAACCAGAGCAGTGGTCTGAATGGCTTTTCGGTCTCAGGACTCCTTTCTTTGTATTTTAAAAAAATGATCAAGATTTGTATGTTGGTTAAATCTATAGATATGTGCTGTATCTGGATTTTAAAATTAAGGCAGAATTGGGGCTAGCAGATGGTGTAGTGGTTGCATCACTGGATTCCCACATGGCCAAATGCAGTTTGAGTCCTGGACCCAAAGGCTTAAAAATCAGATTGGACACATGTGCCCAAGATCCCAGGAGGAAAATGGAGAAGGGATTGTGGCATGACCATCCCTCCTGCCAGGATGACTTCTCACTTTCCCTCTCACTGTCTCTCTCCCTTTCTCCAGTGAGTGGATGCACACTAAAGCAAAAACCTCTAGGAAAAATAATGACAAACTTAAAATATTTTCTAATTTATTTAAAAATAGCAAGTTGTTAAAACAATATCAAACTAAATGTTAACCTAAATAATATACTTTAATCAAAATAATTATAAATTTCTTTTTTAAAAAAATTAAGAATTATTTTAATTCCATTTATGTATTTACTTATTTATTTTAATTTGACCAGAGAGTGGCAGAGTGTGAGAGAGAGAGAGAACAAGCTTCCAGGTCTAGATCTTGAACCACAGTCAGCCATGTAGGACTCTAGTGCCCTTAATCACCACGCCACCTGCTGGCCCCAAAATAATTATAATTTTCAAAGCAAACAAAATTAGTGAGAAGGGCGGTGTGATTTTACATTTTTGCAAATCTTTTTGATGTCTGGCTTGCTAGAAGACAGATGAGTCCTCGTATCTGCTTCTGCTTTCAGTCTGACACAGTATCAAATGTGACGTAGCCTCTGGAAAATTCTACTCCACATTCATGAGAGACAGAATGGAAAAGGAAAATGAAGTCTCAGTATTAACATGACAATTACCGTGCACTCGCAGACCACTTGAAAATGTCTTTAGGACTCTCAGGACTTTGTGATCACCCATTAAGAGCTGCAGTGTGTTCGTAACAGCAGTGTTCATAGAAACAACCCAGATGCCACGTAGGCGAGAATGGACAAGTGAGCGGTGATGTGTACCGGCGATGTTCTGCTGCACGGTGCAGAGCTGAACAGGCTACAGCCATAAGCACTGCATGAGTGACATCGAACACAGGCTGAGCAAAGGAAGCAAATAATAAAAATAGTTTATTACTAGAAAACTCCAAAAAAAAAAGACTGAGCCATGATGTATACAGCAGTACCAAAACTGTAAGGAAAAACTAGGCAATGACTATAAGAAAAAAACTTTAGACAATGGTTCCCTATGGTGGAGAGGATATGGCGAGGGGAGAGAATGTACAGGGTTAGATATCAGCAATGTTTGGTTTCTTGATCTGAGTAGTGGTGACAAAGTGGTTTACTTTGTAATTATTTCTTAACTATGTCAAACTGTCTTGTTATTCATTGATTGGTTGATTGATTGAGCAAGAGAGACAGTGACAGACAGTGCCCTGGCAGGGTCTTGACATGACAATAGCTCCCAGCCTCAGTGGTTCTGGATTACAGGCACCCATATGACTGTAGTACTTAGGGAGGACTGCTGACATGAACCTAGAACTTTCTCATGTGCATCAGCTTAGCAGAGCACAACATCTTCCCTATGATCCACCCCTATTTTCTCTTTCTTCCTTTTCTCTTCCTTCCTTCCTTCCTTCCTTCCTTCCTTCCTTCCTTCCTTCCTTCCTTCCTTCCTTCCTTCCTTTCTTTCTTTCTTTCTTTCTTTCTTTCTTTCTTTCTTTCTTTCTTTCTGCATTTAATCACTGTGTGTCTCCACAGCATACAAAATGAATCTTTCCAGCATAAATACAGTGCTTATAAGTCCAGTCAAAGGCATTACCATACATATCATCAACAGATGATTTTCCCTTTCGTGCCCATTAAATATTTTGCTTCTTTTACCCTTGATTTCCTTCCTCCCATCCAATTGCCCACCCTTCTCTCACACTATCTCCAGTGCCCACAGTTGCTCTCCATGCTTTTATACCTTACAAGCTTTCAGTTTCTGCCAGAGTGAAGATAGTACATATTAAGTGGGGACATACAATGTCTCTCTTTCATAGTCTGGCTTGCTCACTGAGCATTAAATCTTCCATATTTGTCCACTTTCTATCAAATGCCAGGGTCTCATTGTTTTTTATGGCAGAGTAGTATTCCACAGTGTATACGTGCCACACTTTTTCAATCCATTCATCTGTTCTTGGACATTTGTGTTGATTCCATGTCTTAGCAATTGTGAATAATGCCCCAAGGAATAGAGAAATGCAAAAGATTTTTGCACTGAGTGTGTTCCTGTCCTTTGGGTAAATACCCAGGAGTGGGACTACTGAGTTGTATGATAGTTCTATTTGTAGATTTTTGAGGAAACTCCATATTGTTCTACACAGTGGTTACACTAATTTATGTTTCCACCAATAGTGTAAGAGATTCCTTTTTTTTTTTTTTTTTTTTTTGGAGAGGTTTTTGCTATAGGGCACGTGCACTTGCCAGACAGACAGAGACAGACAGAGAGACAGAAAGCGAGAAATCACCCCCCAGGGGGGATGGCCACGCTGCAATCCTTTCTCCTCCATTCTCCTCTCGGGATCTTGGGCACGCACACACACGCGCCTGGCGTGAGTTTAAGCCACCGGGTTCGGGACACAAACTGCGGTCGACTACATGGGAGTCCAGTGACATAGCCATTACGCTAACTGCTGGTCCCAAGAGATTCCCTTTTCACCATAGCCTCACTAGCACCTATTATTTTTTATTTTTCAATCTTAGCCATTCTGACTGGAGTTAAGTGGTAATTTATTGTGATTTTGATTTGCATCTCCCTCACAATAAGGGATGGTGAGCATTTTTTTTTGTATGCTTTTTGGATACTCATATGCCTTCCTCAGAGAATTATCTGTTCAGCTCATTTGTCCATCTTGTAACAGGATTGCTTTTTTTTTTTTTTCATTTTCCCACAGGAAAGCTACTTGAGTTCACTGTATATACTTGTTATCAGTCCCTTACCTGAGGCAGAGTTTGTAAATATATTCTCCCATTCCAAGGGTTATAGCTTTAATTATTGTTTCTTTTGCTATGCAGAAGCCTTTTAATCTGATGTGATTCAACTTGTCTATTTTTGGGATTTTGTTTATAGAGAGTTTTTTTTAAGAATTATTTTATTTAACTTTATTTATTATTACATCATTATTATTTTTCAGTTTGATCAGAGAGAGACAGAGAGAGAGAGAGAGAGAGAGAGGAAGTGAGAAAGCAAGCCACCAGGTCCGAGACTTGAACCGTGGTTGGCCATGTGGGAGTCCAGCGCCTTTAACCACCACACCACTTGCCAGCCCCAATAGAGAGATATTTTTGCTATAGGGCACATCCACTTTCTGGAAGGACAGAGAGACAGAAAGCAAGAAATCACTCCCCAGGGGAGATGCCATGCCGCAGTCCCTTTTCTTCCATTCTCCTTTTAGGATTTTTAAAAATTAATTAATTAGTATTATTTTTATATTACATTTAATCATATATTTTTACATTTCTTTTTCCAGCATGATTCCCATGCAAATCAGTCGATAAAGAAATTGCTATCCACATCATCAGCAAATAGCTTTCCATGTTTTCAGATTATTATTGTCTCCTTCTTCTTATTATTATCATTTTAATATTCAATCACTATACATCATTTGGCTTGTAAAGAGAATTTACCTAACATAAAATACTTCTCAGACCAGTCAAGTTGAGAACAGTATACCTATTATCATCAACAGGTGATAAACCATTTCTAAGTCCCATAAATTTCATGCCTCTCTATTTTTTCTCCTGGTTTCCTTCTCTATACTCTTCCCTTCTTCTTCCCCACCCCCAGTTCTTTCATAGCCTGGTTTGCTTCACTCAGCAATAAATCTTTCATATTCGACCATTTTCTATCGAATGCCAGGGTCTTGTTTTTTTACGGCTGAACAGTACTCCATAGAGTATATGTGCCACACTTTTTCAAACCATTCATCTATTTGTGGACATTTGGGTTGGTTTCATGTCTTAGCAATCATGAATAATGTTGTAATAAATATTTATGTGCAAGCATTTTTCTGACTGAGTATTCTTCCGTCCTTTGGGTAGATACCTAGAAGTGGGATTGCTGGATCAAATGGTGGTTATATTTGTAAATCTTTTAGGAACCTCCATATTGTTCTCTACAGTGACTGGACCAATTTACATTCACACCAACAGTGTAGGAAGGTTCCCCTCTCACCACAACCCCACCAACTCTTATCACTTTTTTATTAATCTTCGACATTCAGACAGGGGTTAGGTGGTATCTCATTGTGGTTTTAATCTGCATCTCCCTTATGATGGGGGATGTTGAGCATTTTTTTATATGCTTTATGACTGTTCATATGTCTTCCTTAGAGAAATTTTTGTTCAGCTCATTTTCCCATCTTTTAATCAGGTTAATAATTTTTTTTCAGGTAAGCCGCTTGAGTTCCCTGTGCATTCTGGTTATCAGTCCCTTATCTGAGGCATATTTTACAAAAATATTCTCTCATTCTGAGAGTTGTCAATTCACACTAGTTACTGCATCCTTTGCTGTGCAGAAACTTCTTAATCTGATATAGTCCCACTTGTCTATTTTGGGGATTATTCCCTGTGCTTTGGCAGTCTTTTCTAAGAAGTATTTGCCCACCCCAATGTCTTCCAGAGTTTCCCCAGTGTTTTCCACCAGTAGTTTTATAGTTTGAGGTCTTAGGTTCAGAAATTTGATCCATTTTGAGTTGCTTTTTGTTAATGGTGAAAGATAGGGATTCAGTTTCATCTTTCTGCAGGTGGATACCCAGTTTCTCCAGCACCATTTGACAAAAGAGGTTTTCCTTTTCCCACTGGATTGACTGGTATCCTTTGTCAAAAATCAGTTGGCTGTAAGCTTTGGGGTATATTTCGAAGATCTCTATTCTATTCCATTGGTCCACCTGTTTGTTTTTGTGCCAATACCATGATGTTTTGATTATCACAGCTTTATAGTAAATTTTGGAGTCAGGGAGTGAAATACCTCCCACTCCACTGTTCTTGCACAGGATTGCTTTGGAAATATGAGGTCTTTTATGATTCCAGACAGATTCTATGATTGTCTTTTTTAGATCTGTGAAGAATGTCTCTGGTATTTTGATTGGAATTGCATTAAATATATAGATTAATTCAGCTAGAATTGCCATTTTTCCAATCCAGGAACATAGGATGTCCTTCCACTTTTTTGTGTCATTTTCAATATCTTTTTTAAGGTTTTCATAGTTTTCTTTGTAAAGGTCTTTGACTTCCTTAGTTAGGTCTATCCCTGGATATCTTATACATTTTGTGGCTAGGGTAAAAGGGATTCCTTTCTTTAGATCTAACTCGTTCAACTTGTTGTTTGTATATAGCAACGCTATAGACTTTTGGATGCTGATTTTGTTTCCTGCCACTTTCCTATATTCATTTACGACTTTGAGAAGTTTTTTCATGGAAACCTTTGGGTCTTCAAAATATACCGTTGTGTCACCAGTGAATAAAGGTTATTTTTAACTCTTCTTTGCCTATTTGAATGCCTTTTATATTATTCTCTTTTCTGATTGCATTGGCTAAGACTTCCAGCACTATATTGAAAAGCACTGGAGAAAGTGGGCAGCCTTGTTTAGAAGCTTTTAGCTTTTCCCCATTCAGTATAATGTTAGCTATAGGTTTTTTCATATGACTTTTATTGTGTTGAGAAATGACTCTTCTATAACAATCTTGTTGAAAGTCTTTTTTTTTTTTTTTTTTTTTGGAGAGGTTTTTTTTTTGCTATAGGGTGCGTGCACTCACCAGACAGAGAGAGACATAGAGACAGAAAGTGAGAAATCACCCCCCGGGGGGATGGTCACGCCGCAATCCCTTCTCCATTCTCCTCTCAGGATCTTGGGCACGCACGCACACACGCCCGGCGTGAGTTTTAAGCCACCGGGTCCGGGATGCAAACCGTGGTCAACTACGTGGGAGTCCAGAGACATAGCCATTACGCTAACTGCTGGTTCCCGAAAGTCTTAATCATAAAGGCATGCTATATTTTATTGACTGATTTCTCTGCATCAATTGAAATGATATTATGTTTTTCATCTTTCTTTCTGTTAATGTGGTGTATTATATTTATGGTCTTGCATATGTTGAACCACCATTGCATCCCTGGAAGAAAGCCTACCTGGTCGTGATAAATAATCTTTTAAAAATGTTGTTGGATATGATTTCTAGTGTCTTGTTGAGAATTTTATTTATCTATATTAATTTATATTCATCTATATTCATCAGAGATATTGGTCTGTAGTTTTTCTTTTTTGTCATGTCATATTTGTTTGGGGAATGAGGATGATGGAGGCTTCATAAAATGAATTTGGGAGATTTTGGTTCTTTTGGGTCTTTAGGAATAATTTGAGTGGAATGGGGGTTAACCCTTCCTTAAAAGTTTTGTAGAATTCAGAAGTAAAGCCTGGGACCTGGGCTTTTCTTTTTTGGGAGGTTATTTATTACTGATTCAACCTCATGACTTGTTAAGGGTCTATTCAGATTTTGTATGTCCTCCTGATTCAATCTTGGTAGATTATATGCATCCAAGAATTTGTCCATCTCCTCCATGTTTTCTTTGTTGGCATATAGTCACTCATAGTATCCTCTAATGATGTGTTATATTTCTACTGTGTCTGTTGTAATGTTGTCTGTTTCATCATGTATTTGATTTATCTGATTTCTTTCTGTCTTCTTCTATATCAGTCTAGCTAATGGTATGTTGATCTTGTTAATCTTTTCAAAGAACCAGCTTTTGCTTTCATTTATTTTCTGTATAGTTCATTTATTTCCTATTTCACTTATTTCTCCTTGACTCTTTATTATTTCTTTCTGCCTGGCATTTTGTTGTTGTTGTTGTTGTTGTTGTTGTTGTTGTATGTCTAATTCTCTGAGGCATAATATTAGGTTGTCTGTTTGCCACATTTCCATCTTTTTCTTATGTGTGCTAATTGCTATACATAGCAAGTTATACATAGTATTTCCCTCTTATGACTGCTTTTGCAGTGTCCTATATATTGTGGAAATTTATGTACTCATTATCATTTGTTTCCATAATTTTTTTTTTAATTTCAGACTTAATTTCTTTGGTAGTTAAGAAATCATTCAGAAGTAGGTTGCTTACTTTCCATGTGTTTGTGTATTTTTGAGGATTTTTCTTGAAATTAATATCAAGTTTAATTCAATCACGGTCAGAGAAGATGCTGGATATAGTTTCTATGCCTTTGTATCTGTAAAGGCTTGATTTGTGTCCTATCATATGATAAATCTTTCAAAAGTTTCCATGCCGAGGTGAGAAAAATACATATTTTGTGGTCTTAGGGTGATGGAAAGTTCTACAGATGTCTGTCAAGCCCATTTGATTTATAGCATCGTTTAGGCCCTGTATCTCTCTGCTCATTTTTTGTTGAGAAGATCTGTCTAAAGGAGATAATGGGGTGTTGAGATCCCCAACAATTATAGTGTTGCAACCTATTTCTCCTTTTAGCTCCAGCAGTCTTTCCTTCATGTATTTAGGTGCTCCTGAGTTGGGTGCATAGATATTTCTAAGCATTATGTCTTCTTGATGAATTAACTTATTTACTCTTATATAATGCCCTTTTCTCTTCTTACAGTCTTTGTCTTAAATCCTATGTTGTCTGAAATCAGTACTGCAACTCCAGCCTTTTTTTGATTTCCATTTGCATGGAATATCTTTTTCCAGCCCTTCACTTTTTGTCTACATATGTCTTTATCCATAAGGTGAGTTTCTTGTAGGCAACAGACAGAAGGTTTCTGGTTTATTTATTTATTTATTTGTTTCTCCCATTCAGCCAGTCTGTCTCTTGATTAGAGAATTTAATCTGTTAATGATCAATGTTATTATTGAGGTTTTTGGACGTGTTCCTATCATTAAGTGAACCATTTTCTTGGATGTTTTTTGTTCTCTTATATCTGGCTGACTTTTTAGTTTTCCTGATATAGCACTTGCTTCAGAACCTCTTGAAGAGCTGGTTTAGAGTTGGTTAATTTTTCAGATTTTTTTTAATCCAAATATGTTTTTATCTTTTTTTCCCATATGAAGGAAAATCTTATCAGATATAGTATTTTTAATAGAAATTGTTTTTCATTTAACACTTTGATTATATTTCCCTATTTTTTCCTTGTCCACACTGTTTCTGATCAGAGAGGTTTGATGTCAGCCTGATAACCTTTGTGAGTAACTCGACGTTTCCCTCTTGCCAATTTCAATATCTTGTCTTTGTCTGTGGTTTTGGGTTAATCTGGCTATGATGTATGTGCCTTAGAGAGGATCTTCTTGAATTGATTCTATCAGGGGTCCTATGTATTTCTTGGGTCTGTATATTTGAATGCCTCTCTACATTTAGAAAGTTTTCCATGATTTCATGAAATAGATTATCAATGCCCTTATTATTTTCTTTCTCTTCTGGGATCACTATTGTCTGGATGTTTGGACATTTGATGGTATCTAGTATTTCTCATATTTTATTCTCATTTTTCTTGGTTGTTTTCTCAGTCTTTTTGATAATTTTTTTCTAGGTCATAGGTTTTTGTCTTCTACTTTCAAGATTCAACCTTCTGTGTAATCTGTGTAAAAAGTACTTTCAATACTTTTGGGGGAGGTTTTTATTTCTTGTGTGGGAGGCTGCGCACCAGTGAGTCTGCTGAGGTTTCTCAGAGAGCAAACAATTGCCATGATTGGTTCCCTCAAAAAACCTGACCTTCAAAACCTTGCTCTGATTGGCCACTAGAATCCCTCAGATTTGCATATCCGGCACCTCATGATTGGTCCAAAAACAACCAATCATAACCCACCGTTTACAACCAATCACGGCCCACCGTTTACAACCAATCACGGCCCACCATTTACAACCAATCATAGCTCACCTTTTACGATCCTTCATTCAACCAATCACGGCCCACCAATGTGTATATAACCACGATGCCTGGCCCACAATAGCCAGAGGACCAGAAAGACAACAAAGACGACACAGAAGACCAGGAAGACGACGACTCTGGAGAGCCTGAAGAGCTGAAACACCGCACAGTCTCCAGACGACCCTGAAGAGTTGTAACACTACATCGTCTCTGGACGACCCTGAAGAGTTGTGACACCGTGTCGTCTCCGTGCTGCTCACAACAGACGACGCAACCCTAAAGAGTTGTAACACTGTATCATCTCCGTGCTGTACCGTGCTTCCCACAATAAACAGACGACACTGAAGACACTGTGTCATCTCCGTGCTGTGACACTGTGCCGCTTGTTCCGGCTCTCACTCCTTCCCTCAGGAAACCTGTTGGACTGTCCCCCCGGGTCGGGACATTCCTGTGTAACATTCTTCATCTCTAACAATTCCATTTGATTCTTTTTTTATGATGTCTGTTTCTTCTTTCCAATTGTGAAAGGACTTCCTCATCTCCTGGAGTGTATTGTCTCTTTTCTCTTGCATCTCATTTAATTTGGTCACTACAAATATTCTGAATTGCTTATCCGACATGTCCATGACTTCCATTGTGTTGTCTGTGGGTGATGAGGAATTAATGCTTTCCCTGTGGCAGAGACATTTTGTTGGTTGCTCATATTTCTTGTGTCTCTGCAATTGTTCCTAGTCATCTGGTGATTTATACATTCCTTCCTAAATTATTCAAGGTACCTCCAAGTGCTCAAAGGTGTGCAGGACTAGTCAATTGGCAATCTCTCTTCTTTGCCTCCCTGTTGTTCACCGGCACCTTGTACTGTTGTCAGTGACCCTGAGTGACTCAAAATCCTCCCTGTTTCGAAAGAACAGGTACACCTGAATCTGAGCTGCTGAACTTCAACTCAGTAACAAAGAAGAGATAGCACGGCATGTGTCTATGTATTCTGCAAAACTCCAAAGTCCTGAGGGTTCAAAGCCAAGTGGGGTAGGGGATGAGCCTTAGGTCCCAGCTGTTAATCCCCCTGGTCACAGGTGACCTGCTGACCAGCAAGGCTCTTCACCGAAATGGATGTCCAGATGGGGTGGGGAGGGGCGCAAGTTCGTCTCAAAGTCCCAATAAACAAACCTCTCCTTTTGGGATTTTTGGACATGCACATGCATGTGCTAGGTGTGAGTTTTAAGCTGCCAGGTCCAGAACTAGAACCATGGTTTACTACATTGGAGTCCAGTGATGGAACCATTACAGCATCTGCTGGTCCCTATTTTGGGGACTTTTACCTGTGCTTTGGGCATCTTATTTAAGAAGTCTTTGCCTGCTCCAATATCTCCAAGAATTTCCCTGTGTTTTCCACCAGTAATTTTATAGTTTAAGGTTTCATGTTTAGATCACTGATTCCTTGGAGCTGATTTTAGTTAATAGTAAGAGATAGAGAGGTCTAGTTTCATTTTTCTGCAGTTGGATATCTAGTTTTTCCAGCACCATTTGCTGAAGAGATTTTCTGTTCCCCAGTGGATTGTCTTGTGTCTTTGTCAAAAGTCAGTTGGCTGGGACCAGCAGTTAGCGTAATGGCTATGTCACTGGACTCCCACGTAGTCGACCGTGGTTCACGTCTCAGATTCAGTGGCTTAAACTCACGCTGGGCACGTGTGCGTGCGTGCCCAAGATCCCAAAAGGAGAATGAAGGAGAAGGGATTGCGGCGTGGCCATCCCCCTTGGGGGGTGATTTCTCGCTTTCTGTCTCTCTGTCTCTCTCTGTCTGTCTGGCAAGCGCACACACCCTATAGCAAAAACCTCTCCAGAAAAAAAAGAAAAAAAAAAAGTCAGTTGGCTGAATGTTTTAGGGTTTCTTTCTGGGTTCTCTATTTTATTCCATTGCTCTACATTCCTGTTTTTATGTCAGTGCCGTACTATATTGACTATCACAGCTTTGTAATTTGGGATCAGAAAGTGAGATAATTCCTGCTTTATTCTTTTTGTGCACTATTGCCTTGGCAAATATGGGGCCTTTTATGATTCCAAACAAATTTTATGATTTTTTAAAAAATTCTTTTTAATTCTGTGAAGAATATCTCTTTTAATTTGATTGGGATTGAATTAAATTTGTAAATTAATTTGAGTAGAATTGACATTCTTATTGTATTAATTCTTCCAATCCAGGAACATGGGCTCTTTCCAATTTTTTATATCATTTTCAATTTATTTTTTTATTTTTTCTTAGATTTTCTTGTAGAAGTCTTTGACTTCTTTGGTTAGGTTTATTCCTAGATATCTTTTTTTGTGAGATTGCTTCTTCAATTCTATCTCAGTCTGTTCACTGTTGGTGTATAGAATTGCTATAAATTTTTGTATATCGATTTTGTATCCTTCCACTTTACTGTATTCATTATCATTTACAGGAGGGTTTTTTTGGGGCGGTAGGGGGTTGGGGGTGGGGGGAAATTGTTTTGGGTTTTCTATGTAGATATTCATGTCCTCTGTAAATAGATGCAAATAATTTCACTTCTTATTTGCCTATTTTAGTGCCTTTTATTTTATTCTCTTGTCTGATTGCATGGGTTAGGACTATTGAAAAGTGGAAAAAGTGGGTAGCCTTGTCTTGTTCTAGTTCGATGTTAGCTATGGGTTTTTCATCTTTGACTTATATTGTGGAGCCTGCTATTTTTTAATGATGTTAAAATGAAAGGTTTATTTACTTGGTTATATTTATTTATTCTATATAACCTATTAAAAACTGTAAAAGAGAAGTTGGAGCATTTCTCTGGATGTCATGCACACATACACACTCCTGGCTTCTGTTGTATGTTACTGTGTAACATATTGCTTCAACTTTAGTAGCTTAAAATAACAATTTTAAAAATTATTTTATTTTATTTATTATTATTTTTAAATTTTCAATAGGGTACATGCACTTACCAAAGAGAGACACAGAGAGAAAGGGAAACTGAGAAAGCAAGCTGCTGGGTTTGGGACTAGAACCATGGTCAGCCATGTGGAAGTCCAGTGCCTTAACCATTACACCCCCTGCTGGCTCCACAATATGCTATTTCTGCTACAACATTAACGACTTTAGGAATCAACCAGGCTTGGTTGGAAAGGGCTCAATTGTGAGACTGCATCTTCACTCATCTGTGGGGCTCTCCAGTTCGATGACTTTTGTAACTGGTGCTCACCCTGGCTCACACCATTGCTCAGGGCTCCAGCAGCCACCACTGCCATATCTCAACATGTGAAGAGCTCCCAAGCCTCGATTTGCATCATGCTTGATTATTTCTCAGTGAGCCCAGAGACAATACAGGTGGGCCCTACAGGGTGTCAGTGGTGGGACAGAGGCGTGTTTCACGGGAACCAGTGATGAATCACAATTGTACAGACACAGAGCACACACTAACACTCACATCCACACCCTCATAGATATATGGATGCATATAAAGTATGTCAAGATAAGTACTCGCACAGTAAGGAAGAAAGGCACAATGGTCTAAGGATATCCTACTAAGGTAAGGGATGGTTTGAGTCAATATGGCGTCCCATCCAAATCAAAATTCTGACACTTACAGAGTCACAGGTTGTACTTCCACAGAAACTTCTGTCTCTATTCTCCTTAGTTCTGGTTAACTAGACCAAGGTAAACAGTAAACAAAATGGGTATGAAAGAAAAAAGAACAAGAAAAGAGCTAGTGCTGAAAATCTGCCATTCCATCTGCACGTGGACATGGCTGAGGTTATCTGAAAATAATCAGGAAGCACAACCATCAGCAATACTGTGTGTTTCCAGGCCCAGTTAGAAGTTCACAGAAATTTGGGACCAGCAGTTAGCATAATGGCTATGTCGCTGGACTCCCATGTAGTCAACTGTGGTTCGCATCCCGGGCCCAGTGGCTTAAAACTCACACTGGGCATGTGTGTGTATGTGCCCAAGATCCCAAGAGGAGAATGGAGGAGAAGGGATTGCGGCGTGACCATCCCCCCTGGGGGTGATTTCTCGCTTTCTGTCTCTCTGTCTCTCTGTCTCTCTGTCTGTCTGGCGAGCGCACGCGCCCTATAGCAAAAACAAAAAAACAAACAAACAGACAAAAACAAAACAAAAAACAAAACAAAAAAAAAAACAAAACAAAAATGAAGCTCACAGAAATTTAATTCGACTTCTTCAGCCAGAAAATCCTTGTGTTGCAGATATGCCAATGACCTCTACCAGCCTGGAAGATCATCACATCGAATAAGTAACACGCCAGCCTTTGGCACAGGCACCTGGGTAATTCCCATGGGTGGTGTCCTAGAACGCACAGCTCCTGAGTTGGCCATGTGGGATTATGTGTCAGACACAAAGCTGGAAGGGAGGAATCCTTGAAAGAAAGACTGCCAACAAGCATGTGATCAAATAGCTTTGGAAATTTCTTTTAGCAATTTGACCAAAGCCTGCTCTTGTCCAGCATTTCTCATAAGCGATTATGGGTTAATTTTTTTGTTTTATTTATTTATTTATTTATTTTTATCACGGGGGTCATAATCTCTCTGGAGATAAGGAATAGATAATATGCTTTCTTTGTAACTTCCCTAAGACCCCGATCCCCCTTGTAAACTGTGCCCAGTGGGTAAATTCTGTTGTTGATGGTGTGGCGTCTGGCATCTGGCAGGCCCAAACTTTGAAATACAGAGACACTAGAACCATGTTAGCCAAATATTTTGAGTTTGAAAGAGGTCTTGTTTTGAGTTTGAGATGGAGGCCCCAGTTTCTCTTTATCCCAGATAGCCCTTGGTATGTAACAGAAACTCTACAGCAGAGTGTGTATTTACAGATAGGCCCAGCTACCCACCCAGGGGCATGCTGGAGACCCTGTGCTCACACCCTCCACACCCCTGAGAACCACGCACACCACAGGAGAGCAATTGGCTCTATCACTTGATGCTAATTTACACCAAGCCTGAATGAACTTCTTACTAGGATTCCTGGGATGCCAGTAACAGAATTCCTGAGCAATTTCTTCTCCTCTTTTTTCCTTGTTAAATGGACTGACTGACATGTGTATCAATACGTTTAAGACTGTCTAATGTGACTTCTCATTTCTCTACTGTTATTTTTATCATTTCGTCTCTTTTTTTTTTTTTTTTTTTTTTGAGAGGTTTTCTGCTATAGGGCGCGTGCGCTCGCCAGACAGACAGAGAGAGACAGAGAGACAGAAAGCGAGAAATCACCCCCCAGGGGGGATGGTCACGCCGCAATCCCTTCTCCTCCATTCTCCTCTCAGGATCTTGGGCATGCAAGCACACGCGCCTGGCGTGAGTTTTAAGTCACTGGGTCCAGGACGCGAACCACGGTCGACTACGTGGGAGTCCAGCGACATAGCCCTTACGCTAACTGCTAGTTCCCTCATTTCGTCTCTTAAGGGAAGTTTTCATTACTAACTTAGGTCCAGACTTTTCATTTGAACATCCTACTTGCATTGTAACTAATGATCCACCAAACAACGGCACTGGAATGTCTACTCTTGAATGAAGGCTGGATGACTGACTTAGACAGTGGCCACCTGGAGTGCCTCCTGAGGGTCAACACTGTCCCTTTTGGTATCTGAGGAGGCTGTCTAGGATAGAATAATCTATCCTTACAAAGCTGGTTGTTTCTTGGCATATGTCTGCCTGTTTCCCACTTCCTTATCCCCTCCTATCCCTTTTAATATTTTAAGAGAAATCGAGTAAGGAGCCTGGAAACTTCCAGCCTTTGTTTTATGTGTACTGACCTGCTGGGAATCACCAGAGAGAAGCTTTCAGGCCCTGTTCTCTGCGCGGGACACCGGCCGGCCTGCGGACCATGCGCAGTGCCCTCTCCTGTCTGCTCAGCAAGGCTTCTGTAGCGAGGGCCAAACTCCTTCCCCAAGAGCAGAGGCAGCCCTCATCTACATTCCTTCTGACCGTTTTCATTTGTACATTTTTAAAAGCCACCTTTTAGTTTTCTTCTAGGATAGCTGGATGCTTGGGAGAAATTTATGTCCAAAAGTTTTATGTTCAAAGCGTATGCTAGTTTTAGGAAAATACATATGCCCAAACTGAGGCATGTGTAAAAAAGAATAAGTAACTTGAGTGTGACACCTGACTACTCAGTAGGGATATTTTTATCTTTTTAAGCTTAATGTTTTAATTTTTTAAAATTATTAGCAATGTAAATTTTGTGCCCTCAAATTGTATTTTAAAAATAGTGTTTAAAGTGGTTTTAGAAATTTAACGAATAGGAAAAAATCAGTTTGCCCTAACGAATATGAACTCTTAATGAAGTCAATCCAGTTAGCTGATATGGCCCCTGCTCTCCAGATGCATCAGCATTTATTTGCCTAAGCTAAGACTATCTTCCTGTGAAAGGTAAAAAAAGAGCCCCCTAAGTACCCTGTGTGAGACCCTCCCGGACCTGCACATTTGCTGTTCCTCAGTCACTGAGCAGCATTTAACCCATGCCAGGGAAAATACTAAAGAGAGTTTCTTTTCTAGAAAGCCACTTCCCCCTTAACTAGTGGGTACCAGGCAACTTTGATTTTTTACTTTTTTTTTTTTTTTAGAGGTTTTTGTCTTAGGGCACATGTGCCTGCCAGAGAGGGAAGGTGAGTAATCGCCCTCCATGGGGGTGGCCATGCTGCAATCCCTTCTCCTGCATTTCTTCTCAGGATTTGGGCACACGTGCACACCCGCCCAGAGTGATTTTCAAGCTACCGGATCTGGGACTAGAACCACCATGTGTGAGTCCAGCAACATAACCACTACACTATCTGCTGGCCTCAAGGTCAGTGATTTGTAAAACACTTCTAAAGGTACATGCTAAGCCAGGCCAGATCCTATTTCTATCTTATAAAATCTATGTTTTAGAGGTTTTGAAACTCTTAACTGCAATTAAAAAAATAAGCAAACTCAAAACAACCCTCCTTGACAGGGTTAGGAAAGAACATTGAGATTTTATGCTTTAACAACCTAAATGGGCCCTGCCTATGGGGTACAATTTGCAGGAGTCTCATCTGCAGTTCTGGAAGTCGCCCTTGCACTGACGGTTTGGATCCCTAGTCCGTCCGCATGAAACACTACGGGCAGCATGCCCAAGACCCGGATGTTGGCGCACTGCGGGACGGGGGTCGTGGCACAGCCGAACCCTGTTGAGGGTGCTTCTCCATCTTGTGCGTGCTCATGAGCTATTCATCAGGAACAATAATTAAGTAAATGGTGCATTTTTTCTCTTTAATCTAAATACAGGAAAGAAAAAGCTGTTTTCTTGTGATAATCCAGACT
Source organism: Tupaia tana (assembly GCA_026018925.1). Classification (NCBI taxonomy): domain Eukaryota; kingdom Metazoa; phylum Chordata; class Mammalia; order Scandentia; family Tupaiidae; genus Tupaia; species Tupaia tana. The sequence continues at coordinate 97,308,338 of JAKSZU010000007.1, forward strand.
AAGAGACAGACAAGAAAGACATTTCCAGGCAAAATAAAACATTTTCCCTGGTGCAAGTCACGGCTGTTGATGTCAACAAAGGACATATTGATAAAAGGGTCGTGGGGGAAAGAAGTTCTGCACCTGCAAAGAGCAGAGGAGTGCTTTAAACCGCTCTCTAGGTCGGCAGCAGCCCGAGTGCTCATTAGTTGGAAGGAGCCTGAGGCGGCGTCTGACAGGCCTGGTGCAACCCTGGCCTTGGCTGATTATCTGTTAACTCTGGGTGAATGGTTTAACCCCTCCGCCCAACTCCCTCATCTGTAACTGTTTGTGTAAGGGGGAATTTACATCACTGTTAGGACTGAATGAAATCACACCTACGGCACCAACACAGTGCACGGCCCAGCATAAACCTGCTATTAGAGCTTTTATGGCAACAGACATTTGCGCTCATTTTAGCAGTTTAACCCATATCTCTCACAAGTTGCCAAAAGAGAATTTTCCATCCCTGCCCCTTTTAACCACACCCTGCTTTAATCATGAACATATTTCAACACCAGCCCTGAAAGGTCACCACCCACTACAGAGTTTCTCTGTGGAGTTGTACATTTCATTACACTCAAAGCAATCAATCAGCGTAGGACATGTCGTATCTCTCACTACAATATTATTCTATTACAGTATGCCACTTTGATTTTAGAAAGGAAAAGCATGTGATTTAGAAACCATGAGACTGAAGATATTTGCAATAGCTCAGTTCTACTGGCTTCAAGACAATACTCCATGTTTTGTACAAGGGAGGGAGGGCTCAGGCTTTTTATAGGACAATCTCTCCAAAGGCCACAGATGTCTCAGAAACATCCGCGTTGCCCAAGACCTCCAGGAAGCTTCTTTCTCTTTCCCCATCCATCCATCCATCCATCCATCACCCTGCGCCCCATCACCCGGTCTATCTTCCAAAATAGGTCCACTGGTAAACATTTTCAGTTTTGAAAAACTTATCCTTAAACTTAGCTGATGTATTATTTTCACTTCTGATTTCAATTTTACTTATGAAACACACCATGCCCAGAATATAATGCAATTAGCCAAGAACATAGGAATTCTACTTTTGGAATAGATTTTAGATATATTTATTCACTCTCTGTATCAGCTCCTTGTACAGTATGGAAAACCACTTCCCTTCAAAAAACAAAGAAACAAATTGAATCTGGGTAGGGAGGTGGGGGTGGACGATTGGCTCTCCTAACTGGAAAGTGCTGGAGCAGAACCAATCTGGACATGCAGCAGATGCCGCTGGAACCGCGCTGTTCTCATCTTCTTGGTTCTGCCTCTTCGGTGGTGGCTTTGTTCTTAGGTTCTATGAGACAGCAAGGTGGGTCCCAGGTTTATGTCCCACAGAGAAGAGAATGCCCATTTCCTACCCTCTTTTTCTCTCAGTTCCTAAGAAAAGACACGTTGTGTGTTAGGATACTATAAAGGAGGAAGACTGAATGGAGGCTAGGCTCAAAAGTAAGATGGCAGGTACAATGTCTCCTCTTCATGTGGCTTCAGATAAGAATGAAATGGTCACTGAGACTGTTCCCCTGAATGATAATACTTTCATATTTATAGGAGTTTTGGAAATGATCCGACCCTCTATGGCCTCCCTGCGTCTCATCATATGCAAAATAGCTCACTAGATATATAGGCAAGAAATCTGTGGCATCAGCTCTCATAATACTCACCTCTCCACATAAGACATTTCAGTCTAGTGTGAAGGGAGAATAATAAGGAGCTCATGAAAAGTTCTTCTAGGTTTTATACATAGGTATACACACAGCAAAACAAAACAAACGGCTGTACAAAAACTGAGAACAGTTCACATGGGCCAGAGTCCTTGACCCCTGGAGCTCATTCTCTCTCAGGTCCACAATTATCCTAGACTCAGGGCACACCAAAGGATCTGGAACACTACTATCGCCCCTTGTGCTGAGACGACTTAGAAGGTTCGAACTGGCCTTGACTGGCCACTCCCACAACTCCAGAGTTCACACAGTTGGCTTCCAGGATGCTTTCTGGGACCGTGAACTCTCAGAGACTTCCCCAGACAGCCCATCTGGGAGCCTGCTATCTTCAGCCAGGATTAATTCCTCCCTTGTTTAAATCGGTGTGAATAGCTGCTTGTCATTTTTTTCTACTCTGGTGAACACTTATATAAGCCCTTGATGACTGTCACAAACATGCCATTGCAGTGTGTGTGTGTGTGTGTGTGTGTGTGTGTGTTTTTCTCTTGTAGAACAGAGATAACAACATCCCTTAAACAATTCTATAAGCTAAATAAACATTGAAAGCAGTTTTAACTCTTACAAAACCTATGAACCTTAACTATTGTTCTGTGTTGAGGGACTCATGGCACAGGAGTTTCTCAAAGTCCTCACAATCAAGAAAAATCAAAATAGAGTAATTCCAGCCCCCCAGACCTCTTATACATACCGGTATATATTTTTGGAGAGGGTCTGGGCTGTGAAACTTTATCTGGATATTGAGATATTTTTTAATTTGACATATTTTGCTTTCTAAACACCAAGAAAATTTCCTTGGTGACACTTTTATAGATTCAGCCCTGGTAGTACAGTCCATAGCATATTGACTGCAATGCTGAAAGCCACATGCCTACTGCAAGTTCAGATCCTCATGTTGGCCTGAAAACGCACTCGATGGGCATGTGGGTGCCCAGGATCCGGAGGATCTAGTGGGTGGAGGAAAGGAGATGGTGGTGTGTCATAATCCTATCGAGGGTGCTTCTCTCTCTGATGCACACGCATACACTCCCTATCATGTAAAGAAAAGGTAAAACTCGGAAGCCAGTGGCCCAGTAGTAAAACATGATGCTCTGAAAGGCAGTTCCACATAAGAAGGTGCCTACTCACATCTAAACATGTCCTTGAGTGTGCCAGGCACATGTTTTCCACAGTCAGAGCTGACTGAGCTGGGGTGGACTGTGGTATTGAGATTCTGTCGGGGTGAGGTATGTCTGTCTCTCCTTGCCTCTCTCACTCATGGAATGAATAAAACACTTTTAAAAATTAAATGAAAAGCTTTAAAAAATTTACAAACAAATCCCAGCACAACTTTTAAAAATATAGTTACTATTGCTTAGCACTTACATAAGGCACACAGAGTCCATGAATTTGATATTTATGGGTTGGACAAGGCTCTCTGCCAGAGTTGGTTTTCAAAACAATCCAAGTTAGAAGAAAGTAATCTGCCTGTTGAATTTGTTTTTTGTTTTGTTGTTATTTTTTTTCCTTTCCTAAAAGTTTAAAATAGTATAGTAATAAAGAAAGAAGGCAGGTTATCTTTGTCATAAATAAAAAAGCTTTTTGTAAAATCTGATTTTCAGACTTTGAAGCAAAGGGTCTCTGTTATTTTTATTTGTTATAATTATCAAAGAGTTATGGGAGGATTGTTTGAGTAAAAGCTAACAAGATAAATTTGACTGCATTATGGGAGTAAATCAAGGGTGATATTAACTAAATTTTAATTTAAGAAAATCTGTCAAAGAACAAAATTTCAACAAATTGGATTTCAAAGATCCAGTTGACTTCCATTTGGAATTTATAAACTGGGCAGCATCCAGTCTACAAACGAGAAAGGCAGCAACCAGAGAGGGTGAGTTTTATAGGTGGTAGGAAGAAGAAATAGGAACACGGAACAAATAGCACCTTGGTAGTTTGAAGGTCACTTTCCACATGGGAATGTAAGAAAATCTTGCTGGGTTAACGGGCTTTGGCTACCATCTTTCTCCTGATTTCTTGGAAGGTCAGCTATTAAAACTAAACAGCCTGGTCTTCAGTTCATTCATGTGGAATATTAGCATGAGTGACTCCATTTTGAACTACTGTCATTTTATTAACACATAACTTGTGGCCACTTCTGGGCTGTATTCCTTAAAAGTAAGCCATGTTTTAATTTTGCTCTGCTTTTACTTGGAAAGTTATCATACCATTCTTTTAGGATTGAACACATTAAGTTTTCCATGGAAGTAGTCTTCAAAAAATCTGCTACCTTCAGGTACAGCCAGCCAGTTTTTCCTCTACTGTTAGGATCATCATGTTTTGCTTTCTCACTAGGCCAGATCCTCAGTGAAGGAAAAGATCTAACTTGTTCATAGTCTAATCCTCTGTTACAGCCTGGTAGAATATGGTAATTGGTCAATAAGGCATACCTTTTACTCCTAAAATGAGAGATATATGAGAATATTTTAAAACTCAGACATATCTCAGTTACTTATTGAGCAAATATTGCATTTGGCACTTTTCGAGGTGATAGAGAGACAGCAGTGAACAAACAAAGCATCTTGCCCTCATGGGACAAATAAGAAAAGAATGAACTATATAATCTGTTAGATAATGATACATTCCAAGAAGGAAAATAATACTGGGAAGGGAAATTAGGAGCACTGAAAGTAAGGAAGTTTTAGAATTTTGATTATTTGATCAGGAAAGGCTTCACTGAGATTTTATTTATTTATTTATTTATTTATTTATTTATTTATTTTTTTTTTTGGAGAGGTTTTTGCCATAGGGCGCATGTGCTCGCCAGACAGACAGAGAGAGACAGAGAGACAGAAAGCGAGAAATCACCCCCCCCAGGGGGGATGGCCACGCCGCAATCCCTTCTCCTCCATTCTCCTCTTGGGATCTTGGGCACGCACGCACACGCGCCCGGCGTGAGTTTTAAGCCACCAGGTCCGGGACGCGAACCGCGGTCAACTATGTGGGAGTCCAGCAACATAGCCATTACGCTAACTGCTGGTCCTCACTGAGATTTTTAATGTAGGATCCAGTTTTGTATAGACAAGGTGCAAGACTTAATTAAAAGTACATGAAACATAATTATGATAGTTGTTATTTTAGGAATATTTAGAATGCCTTAATTTATAATTGATGATTCATTGGATAGGAACTTGTATAGTATAAATTTTATGGGGTGTGAAGGAAGAGCTTGTTAAATAATTTTTTTTTAATTGTAAGTAAAAATTTAAAGCAATTTAAAAGAAAAAGACTTTTCCAAATAATTTAGAGTTACAATGTGAATATAAACATTTGGTGTGTATAATTTAAATCATTTTCTACATTCACTAAATAGGTCCCCTGAGTACCATTTTAACAACTAACATATTATTCGCCTTAACTGTCATTATTTTAAGAACTGAAAAATAATAAAATTCCACTTTAAGAAATTTAATTCGGAGCCAGTTTGGTGACCCAGTAGGATGTGCTCTTGAAGCACAGCTGAATCCACATGGAGAATCACGCGTCCAGTTCCCTGGCCAACGTGTACGTGCCAGGCATGTGCACTCATGACCCTGGCTAGCTGGGAAGGCTGTGGGGGTTGCAACCTAAGACCCTGTGGAGGTACTTGTTTCTCTCTCTTTCTCTCAAGAAATAATCTTCAAAAAATTAATTCAGATAGTTGACTAATTCAAAGATGCTATCCCACCATGATGAATTAGTGTTATTTTTCTGTACATATTAAAATTGGTACAGAGGAGGATTATTGGAAAATGATAGCAGGAAGCAGAATTTGTCTCCCATCTAGACAGCTGTGAAAAATCTGTTATAACTGTTTTCTAACTTTGGAGCCTACTGAAGATGTGATTTTCACAGGGACAGCTTGGACAGTAAAGTATGGTTGATTTCAGCTTTTAGCAAGGTAGCAGCTACTAGCCCTAATTCTCTTTCCCCATTCCTGTGGCAGGCAGCCATGGATGTATTTTAGGAGCAAGTTGTGCATAGCTTGCAGGCGCCAGGGTGAGCAGTTAAGAATCCTATTTTCCCAGTATTGGGTATCAGTGCCAGATGACTGCTGCATCTGAGCACAGAGGTGCAGCTGAAGTGATAGGTGGCCTTGCTGCCACACCTCTCTGCATTTTTTTTTTTTTTTGAGAGGTTTCTGCTATAGGACGCGTGCGCTCTCGCCAGACAGACAGAGAGAGACAGAGAGATAGAAAGCGAGAAATCACCCCCCGGGGGGATGGCCATGCCGTAATCCCTTCTCCTCCAGTCTCCTCTCGGGATCTTGGGAACGCACGCATACGCGCCCGATGTGAGTTTAAGCCACTGGGTCTGGGACTCGAACTGCAGTCGACTACGTGGGAGTCCAGTGACATAGCCATTATGCTAACTGCTGGTCCCATCACCTCTCTGCATTTGTAATAAGCCTCTTTCCTCTGATTGAAGTGACTTCTGGGGTTTAAATGGCCTGTGCTTGTCCCTCAACTGCCTGCAGGTTTCTCTTTTCCCTTCTTAGAAGCCAGATATAAACAAGTAGCACACTGAAAGCAACTGTATATATGGGGGAAACTGCATACCCAAGAAGGTGCACAGATGCAGAAAAGGCCTGCAAAGACCTTAAATTTACACCTTAGCTGTACCCAGTCCAGAGATAGTCTGTGATCATCAAAAAACAAAAACAAATTTCCAGCAAACTCTGGAAAGGGGAGCATCTGATTTCCAGAATCACCTTGTTATTTGACTGAAATGTATAATTTTCAATAAAAATAATAAATTATACAAAGGAACAGGATAGTATGGTCCATTTGAAGGAAAAAGATGTCAGTGGACATTGTTCCTGAAAAAGACATCATAATGAGTCTACTAGACAAAAGCCAACTTTCTTAAAGATGTCCAAAGAATTCAAGAAGACATGGAGAAAGCCAAGAGAAAGATGTATAAACAAAACAAATATAAAGAGATATTAAACATAAAGAGAAACCAAAAAGAAATTTTGAAACTGAAAATTGTGGTGACTACTGAAATTAAAGATTTACTAGAGGGACTCAAAATCAAATTTGAGAAAGCAGAAGAATCAGTGGACATTAAGATAGAAAAATGAAATGCCAAGACCTGCTAGGCAAGAAGGTGGGGGGTGGGGTACTCTCCAGAGTGGGAGCAATGATGGATTTTGGAAAGAGCAATCACACAGAGACACAAGTAAAGAAAAGCAGGGTTTGGGCAGACCAGACATCTCTGATGGAGAATACTGAGGCACTGAGACATCTCCAGGTTTATTCTTTTATAGGGCAGTGGGGGAAGGGAGAAGCAGAAGGTAAAGCTAGGTTTCCTCCATTATCAACTACAGATGGAACATCTTGCCATCGCTTGGTCTAAATAAGCCCCACCTGGCCTTCTCTGACTGAAACATAGTTTTCCTTTAATCTCAGCCAACTGTGCAGCATCAGCCCAAGCTAGAGAGTCTGTGCTCTACTAGTCTTTAAAGGTCACTGTTATTCAGCTCAGATCCGATAGCTCCCTACAATAAAAATTGTTGAGGAATGGAAAGAAAAAAGATTGACTAACATTGAACAGAGCCTATATGTGGGACACTATCAAGTGGACCAACATATATATTATGGGAGCCCAAAAGGAGAAGAATGAGAAAGAGGGAAAGAGAGAGTATGTGAAAAAAATTATTTTTTTCTCAAACATTCAAGAAGCTAAATAAACTCCAAATTGGATGAACTCAAGATACCCATACTGAGACACATTATCATAAAACTGTTGAAAGGAAAGAGAGAACCTTGAAAGTAGCAGAGAAAAGCAACTGATCACATACATACAAATGATCCTCAGTAAGATTATTAGCTGATTTCTTATCACAAATTTTGTTAACCAAAAGGCAGTGGGCTGATATATTCAAAGTGCTAAAAGAAAAAAAAAATCTGTCAATCAAGAATCCTATATCCAGTAAAATTGTACTTCAAAGGTGAGTGAAAAATTAAGATATCCCAAATAAACCAAGACTGAGGACATTTGTTACCAGTACATGTGCCCTGCAAGAAATGCTAAAGGGAGTCCTGCAGGATGAAATGAAAGAACATTAATTAGGTGGTAACTCAAAACTATGTAAAGAAATAACTATCTCAGTAAAGGCAGATGCGTGGCAGTTATACAAGCTTTTATTATTGTGACAGATATTTTAACTCCACTCTTTTCCTACATAAGACTAATTTTATAAAGAAAAAAATTATGAGTCTAAGAGCTAATAGTATTACTTTAACTTTGGTTTGTAATGTCACTTTTTATGTAATTTAAGAAAATACTAAATTTAAAAGTATTATTGACTTATGTTTTGAACATACAGAGTATAAAAATATAATTTTGTGACATCAGCAACTCAAAGAGGTGGGGAGGGAGCTGCCAAGAACAGTTTTTGTATGTAAGTGAAACTAAGCAGGGATGAATTCAGATTATATTGTTATAAATTTAGGATATTCGATAGTCCCATAACCACAAGGAAAATAGCTGTAGCATACACAGAATAGAATAGGAGAATGGAATTAAAATGTTGCACTATAAAAATAAATTAACAAACACAAAAGACAGTAGCATAAAAACTAAGAACAAAATAGCTAGATGGCAAATAGAAAACAGAAAAATGACAGAAGAAAGTCTCTCTGTATAAACAGTGAATTTAAATGTAAATGAAATACCTCTCTAATCAGAAACTGAATGTTGTCAAAACAGATAAAATAAATGAAAAGCATGATCAGTGTGCTAATTACAAGAAATTCATCTTTACTTCAATGGCACAAATAGGTTAAAAATGAATGAATGAAAAGAGATATTTTACGCAAAAAACTAAAAGACACCAAAGGTGTCTTTTACATCAGAAAAAATAATTTTTAATTAATAAAAGTGACAAAAGACAAATAAGGATAAACTATTAATAAAATTGTTCAGGGACCAGCAGTTAGTATAATGGCTATGTCGCTGCACTCCCATGTAGTCGACCGCGCTTAGATTCCCGGACCCAGTGGCTTAAACTCACACCGGGCGCGTGTGCGTCCATGCCTAAGATTCTGAGAGAAGAATGGAGGAGAAGGGATTGTGGTGTGGCCATACCCCCTGGGGGTGATTTCTCACTTCTGTCTCTCTGTCTCTGTTGTTCCGGTGAGTACACGCGCCCTACTGCAAAAACCTCTCAAAAAGAAAAAAATGTTCAATGTAGCAAGAAAATAAAATAATTATCAATACTTACTTACCTAATAACAGCCCATAAAAATATATGAAGCAAAAACTGACCGAATTATAAATAGAGAGTTTTATATGGATAGTTGGAGATTTCCATACCCTACTCAATAATAATGGATAGAACAACCAACAGAAGTAGGGAAATAAAGGACTTGGACAACACACTAGACCAACTAAATCTAACAAAACTCTCTGCCAACACCAGCAGCATACACATTCTTCTCAAGCACACATGGGTGACTTTCCAGGGTAGACCAGATGCTACGTCAGAAATTAAGTCTCAGTAGATTGTTTTGTTTTAATTTTAGCTTTTACCATAAGGTGCATGTGCTCTCCAGAGGAAGACAGAGAGGGGTAATGTAAGAAATCACTCCCATGGGGCATGGGCACAGCACAATCCCTTCTCCTCCATTCTCCTTTTGGAATTTTGGGCATGCACACACACACACACACACACATGCCTGGTGTGAGTTTCAAGCCACTGGATCCAAGACTTGAACCATTAGAGCTGTGTGAGATTCCAGTGCCTTAACCACCTTGTCACCTATGGCCCCAAGTCTCAGTAGATTTGCTGAAATACTATGCAAAATACCTCCTCTGATCACAATGGAATGAAATTAAAAATTAACAACAGAGGCAAACTGGAAATTTAATAAATGTATAAAGTTAAACCACATACCCATATACAACCAATGAATCAAGAAAATCCCAATGGAGTTGAGAAAACACTTAGAGGCAAACGAAAATACATGGCATACCAAAACTTATGAGGTAAGGCAACAGCAGCACTAAGCTGGAATTTTATAGCTATAAACTCGTACATTAAAAAAAAATCTCAAATCGACAACCAGACTTTATAACCAAAGGACAAAAAGAATAAGCTGAACTCAAAAATAGCAGAAGGGAAATATTAAAATTAAACCATAGGTAAGCAAAATAGAGAACAGAAAAACAATAGAGAAATCCATGAAACCAAAAGATGGTTCTTAGAAAGGATCAACAAAATTGAAAAATCTTTAGCTAAATGGACTAAGAAAAAAATATAGAAAACTAAAATTAGAAATAAAAGTGGGCGCATTGAGGCCAACAGGTGGCATAGTGGTAAAGGTACTGGATTCCCCCATGGCCAACTGTGTTCAAGTCCCAGATCTGGTAGCTTGCTTTTCCACTTCCTCTCTCTCTCTCTCTGGTGAGTGCGCAAGCCCTATAGCAAAATTAAAATAATAATAAGTTAATAAAGAATTTTTTTTTGAGAGGTTTTTTGCTATAGGGTGTGTGTGCTCTCCAGAAAGAGAGATAGAAAGTGAGAAATCACCACCACGCCATGATCCCTTCTCCTCCATTCTCCTCTCAGGATCTTGGGCACACATGCACACGTGCCCGGCATGAGTTTAAGCCACTGGGTCTGGGACTCAAATCATGGCCTACTACATGGGAGTCCAGCGACATAGCCATTACACCAACTGCTGGTCCCATGTTAACAAATAATTTATAAAGCAAAAGTAGAAGCATTATTCTGGTTCTACAGAAATAAAAAGGATTATAATAGAGTATTATGAACAAGATATAGAACAATCACCATACAAAATCATTGTATTTCTATGCACTAGCAATAACATGGAGAAAATTAAGAAAACAAAAGGACATATACATATACAACAAGAAATTGGACACCTATTGAATCATTGGAAAAGTCATGATGCGATTTTTGCATAGAAAAAATATCTCATGGCTTTTCCAATAACCCAACAGATGAAACACAAAATCTTCCAAGACTATATCAGAAAGAGAGAGAAAAGCTGGATGGCACCTAAATCAGTAAGGAGATTAAATCAGTAATCAAAAATCTCCTGACAAGAAAAAGCCCTGGACTTGATGGTTTCATTGGTGAAATTCACAATACATTTAAACAAAGCTACCAATCCTTCTCAAATTTGCCCAAAATCTAGAAGATGAGAGAACATTCTTAACTGATTCTAAGAAACAAGCATCACCCTTATACAAAAGCCAAAAAAGACACAAGAAAAGAAAACTATGAACCAATTTATTTTGTGAACACTGATGCAAAAATTCTCGACAAAATACTAGGAGACCAAGGTCAGCAGCATATTAGGAGAATTATATAACACAAACAAGTAAGATTTATTCCTGGAATGGAAGGTTGGTTCAACTTCTCATAATTGATCAATGTAATAAATTACATTCATAGAACAAGGGAGGAAGGTAACCACATGATCAACTTAGTAACTTTTTTTTTTCTTTTTTGAGAGGTTTTTGCTATGGGTGTATGTGCTCATCAGAAAGACAGAGAGAGACAGAAAGTGGGAACCCCCGACCCCCGGCCACGCCACAATTCCTTCTCCTTTATTCTCTTCTCAGGATCTTAGGCATGCACGCACACAGCGTGAGTTTAAGCCACCAGATCTGGGACTCGAACTGCAGTCGACTACATAGGAGTCCAGCGACATAGCCATTATGCCAACTGCTGGTCCCTCAACTTAGTAACTTAGATCAACTTAGTATATCCAGAAGAATCATTTGTCAATATTCCACATCCTTTCACGATTAAATACACACACACATACACACACACACACACACACACACACACTCACACAACCACTCATCAAACTAGGAACGGAAGGAAACGACCTCAACATAATAAAAAGACATGTATGAAAAAACCCACAGCAATCATTATAATCAGTAGTGAAAGACTGAAAGCTCTTTCCTCCAAAATCAGGAAAAAGGCAAGGAGTCCTACTTCTATTCAGCAAAATGCAATTACATGAAGAAATAAAACTGAAAGATAATGCCTAAACTGAAACGGAAAAAGTAAAATTGTATCTATTCACAAATAATGGGATCTTTTTAAAGTTTATTTATTCCGTGAGTGAGACATAAAGAAGCACCCTCAATAGGGTGTTGATGCTTTGCTCTACCTTCAGCTTCAGTGAAGCCCAATCACAGACACGTGGGCCTGGCCTGCTCAGGGAGAACTCTGCATGTGCACTGGTAGCCTTCCCAATGGGTTTTCTTCACAGTGTCACATTTTCTTCCTGCATCACCATCAGGCCCTGATGTTGTGATTTATACGTAGAAAATTCTAAAGATTCCACGCACACACAAAAATGGTACACTTAATAAATGAATTCAGCAAAGCAGCTGTACACAACAATCACCAAACAAAACCATTGCATTTCTGTGCACTAACAATACGTAACATGGAGGAAATGAATAAAACAAAAGTACATAGGCAGTAACTAAGGAGGTGAAAAGTTGTGCAATAAAAACTACTGGCATTGCTGAAAAAAAATTAAACAAAAAAGGAAAAGGTATCACATATTCATAGATCAAAAAACTTAATATTGTTAAGATAGCAATACTAACTTTAATGATTCTTCTCAAAATACCAATGACCATTTTTTTTTGCAGAAATTTAAAAATAATCTAAAATTCATATGGAATCTCAAGGAAATTTGGCTAAAATAGTCTTGAAGACTATTAATAAAACAGAGCTGGTGGATTTACTTTCTGATTTTAAAACTTACAACAAAGCTACAGTAATCAACAGAAGTGTGGTACTAGCATGCAGACATATAAACCAAAGGAAGACAACAGAGAGCTTCTAAATAAATCCTTCCATATACCGTCAAGTGATTTCTGACAAGGTTACCGAAGCCATTCAATGGATAAAGGAAAATCTTTTGAACAAATGGTTGTGAGAAAGCTAGATGCTAAAGAATGAAGTTAGACTCTTACTTAATGTCATGTATTAATAGGAAAATGAACTCAAAATGGACCAAAAACATAGATGCAAAACCTAAAACTATTAGTCTTGGGAGAAAACATAGGAAAATCTTCAAGATACTGGGTTTGACAATGATTCTTGGATCTAATATTAAAAACAGAGAAAAATAGACAAATTTGACTTCATGAAGTTAAAAAACATTTTTTGAAAGATTTTTGCTATGGGGGTGTGCACTTACTTGCACACAGAGAGAGAGGGGAGATGGCCATGCTGGAATCTCTTCTCCCTTCTCCTCTCAGGATTTTAGCTATGCACTCACACATACCTGGCATGAGTTTCAAGCCACCAGGTCCAGAACTTGAACCGTGGTTAGCCATGTGGGAGTCTAGCTAGCACCTTAACCACTATGCTATCTGCTGGCCCCATGAAATTAAAAGTGTTATGAATCAAAAGACACTAACAACAGAATAAAAAGGCAATCCACAGAATGGGAGAAAATATTTGCAAATCATACATCCAATAAGACATAATACCCAAAATATATAGAGAACTCCTGAAAGTCCATAACAAAAAAGAAACACTGGATTCAAAAATGAACAAAAGATTTGAATAGTAATTTCTTCAGAGAAGATGCACAATTGTCCAAAAAGCACATGAAAAGCTCAACATCTAGTCATCAGGGAAATGCACATCTAAATTATAATGTGCTATTATTTCACACCATTAAGGTGACCACTATAAAAAATAGAAAATAACAAGTGTTGACAAGGTTATGGAGAAATCGGTGCCCTTGGGCACTATCGTTGGGAATGTAAAATGCTATAGTTAATACATAAAAAAAAATATAGCAGCTCCTCAGAAAATAAAAAAATAAAATTACTATATGATTCAACAATTCCGTATTTTTATTTCTTTAATTGCCAGAGGGATATGCACTCACCAGAGAGAGACAGAGAAACAGAGAGAGAGGGAGAAGGAGAAAGTACTCCATGTTGGCATGTGTTCCTGCTACAATCCCTTCTCCATTTCTCTGTCCTGTCCAGATTTGGGCATGCACATACACTTGGTTTGTTTCTCTAGCTAACAGGGCCAAGATGTAGTTGACCATGTGGGATCCAGCGCCCTTCAACACTAGGTCATGAGGCTAGTCACAGAAATTCCACTTACCTGAAAAAATTTAAAACAGGATCTTTTTTTTTTTTCTGGAGAGGTTTTCGCTATAGGGCGTGTGCGCTCGCCAGACAGACAGAGAGAGACAGAGAGACAGAAAGCGAGAAATCACCCCCCAGGGGGGATGGCCACGCCGCAATCCCTTCTCCTCCATTCTCCTCCCGGGATCTTGGGCACGCACGCACACGCACCCGGCGTGAGTTTTAAGCAACCGGGTCTGGGACACTAACCACGGTTGACTATGTGGGAGTCCAGCGACATAGCCATTACGCTAACTGCTGGTCCCTAAAACAGAATCTTGAAGAGATATTTGTACACTTAAAAAAAATTTTGGTTTATTTTATTTACATTTTGCTGGCAGGCACATGCAGTTGCCATAAAGAAACAGGGAGAGAGTGGGAAGGTGAAAAGGCACCCCCACGGAGAACAGTAAGGCTACAATCCCTTCACCTCAATTTCTTCCTCCTTTTGGTATTTTGGGTACACATGTACATGCACTTGGCATGTTTTTCAAGCCACTAGGTCTGGACTTGAACCAGTCAGCCATGTGGGAGCCAGCTGCCTTAACCACTAGGCCACTTGCTATCCCTGTAGACCTCTGTTTATAGCAGCTTAGTCCCAACAGCCAAAATGTGCAAACAATTCTAATTTCCACAGACACACGAACAGATGAGCCAAGTATGACATATACATATGATGCACTGTTATTCAGCTTTGCTAAAGAAGGAAATGCTAACACATGCTATAACAGAGAAGCCTTGAGGATATTGTGCTAAGTAATGCCAGTCACAAAAGGGCACGTGGCATGGTTCCACTGACATGAGGGACTTAGAGTACTCAAAGTTCTATAAACAGAAAGTGGAATGGTGATTTCCAGGGGCTGGGAACAGGGCAGGGCAGGGACTTGTTCAGTGGGTATAGAGTTTCAGCTCTCCAAGATGAGAGGAATTCTGGAGATGGGAAATCGTGAGAGCTGCACAACATGAATGGATTTAATGCCACTGACCTGTACGCTAAAAGTAGTTTAGAAGGTAGTTCTGTTGTATGTATTTTACCACAATAAAAAGCTGGCACACATACACGTTCTTACAAGTATAATTTCTTGCATTCCAATGTCTAGTTATTGAGAGTTTTGTGGATTCAAGGACATAAGGGAGGTCCATAAATTAGGCTTTTGCTAGAAACTAAGATTCATACTCTCCAGCCTCTGACGATAAGATTTGGGAAATATCTGTTGAAATAGGAATAAAAAGTAATTTTTACTTCTGATTTTTTTTCAATTGTCAGAGGGCGTGTACACTTTAGAAAGAGGGAGACAGGGGGAGAGCATCCCCCATGTTGGGGTGTAGTCAGGCCACAATCCCTTTTCCTTCAGAATTTTGGGCATGTATGCACATGTGCCAGGAATGCTTTTCAAGCATGTGGGCCAGCATATGAACCATGGTCAGCCATGTGGAATCCGGCTCCCTTAACCACTGAGCTACGGGGCCAGCCCAGCCATTTTTCACTTCTGCTTCAACAATGGTCATTTCAGTTTATTTCTGCTTCTATTAGACCTTAGTGGCGATTGACTCTCCCTGGTAAGACAGGTATATTGTATATGTGATTTGAAAACCATTGCCTTTTTTTTTCATTTTAATGAATCTCTTCTCAGTGAGTATTAAAAACCACTTCTCTCCTTTGACCTGGTTCTGCTTTGCCCCATTCCCTGAGTACTCTGTGATGTGCTCAGTCCTCAGCTTCCCCTGCAGAGTGCACCATGTCTGAGCCCCTGGGAGCCTTCTCTGCTGTGTCTTTGAAGGACATAAACAGCACTGAGGTAGTAGGCAACCCCGCTGCAGGCTATTAGACAACCACGCACCATGTGAGGTGAGACTGTGATGAGGATCCTCAGTCAGTGCAGCTCTTTTCCTTCAAAGAAAGATTCGAACGAGGTTCATGTGGAAATGCAAAGAACCTCTCAAAAACAGGCTACCTGAGTATCTCCCTAGACCAAACTTAAGAAACAGAAACACTGGCAAAGCCGGTATGATTTGTTAACATTTTTAGTTTATTTTAGACAAATGTGGACATGAATTCCATTCTCAATTCTCAAATGCAAATTTCCCAAGGATGTTATTTTACAAGAAATGTTCCCCCTCTATTCTGCTGGACACTTTTCAACCTGAGAAAAAGTTTACATCATTGGCAGGACTTTTGCCACCAAGCAGTTTGGCCTTGAGTGTTGGACTATGTGAAGATTGAAATCTCAGGTAACATTGGAAGGCGTGTTTACCAACACCAACTTCCCCATCAACACTTCTGACTTAGCCTCACTCCTCACCTTTTACTGTCCTCTTTCTGGAAAGCTGGGTGGCTCCTCTAGCACCAGACTAACTCCTCAAGTTACACCCCATATAGAAATGCAAGCAGTTACTCTGCTGGGTTTTGTGAAAGTTTTATATAGGCTATACCAAACAGCTTCCTGTAGGTGGATCACCTGAAGACCAAAGGTTTCTTCGCAAGTAACAACTTTGTATTAAGGCATGTGTATGCATGAAGGCGCATGGGTGTGCGTTTGGGAAAAGATAGAGATTTCCACTTTAGACACTGGAATTTCACACTAGCACACATCAGAGGAAAACCTTGCTTCCTGGCCAGATCTCATATTTGCTTCTATCTGGCTTTTCACCCCGGCAATTCAGACAATGTTAAACTGTGGTGCATAAACTAGAAAGCAAGCCAGTTGTAACAGGGACTGGGGGACTCAAACCCTGTCAAGTAAGGCAGTGCTGCGAGGCAGAGCAGGGAATGGATGTCTGCTTGGGAAGATTCCTCCTGTCAAGACAT
Organism: Tupaia tana; assembly: GCA_026018925.1. Taxonomy (NCBI): domain Eukaryota; kingdom Metazoa; phylum Chordata; class Mammalia; order Scandentia; family Tupaiidae; genus Tupaia; species Tupaia tana. The sequence goes on from JAKSZU010000007.1 coordinate 97,325,087, forward strand.
GTAAAAGACACAGAGGAAAGAAAGGCTGACTATAACAATTCAGTGGAAGAGGCAGCAGGTGATGCAGTGATTAAGATGTTGGACTCCCACATGGCCGTTCACGGTTTGAGTCCTAGACCTGGCGGCTTGAAACTCATGCCATGTACATGTGTGTGCTTGTCCAAAACCCCAAGAAGAGAATGCAGGAAAAGGATTGCCTTCTGAGGGGGGTGATTTCTCACTCTCTCTCTGTCTGTCCAGCGAGTACACATACCCGGTAGCAAAAATCTCTCCAAATAAAGGAGAAAAACTCAAAGGAGATTGTATTCCTTTCAGGCTATTAGCTTAAAATTGTTTTAAGCATTGGGTCACTTTTACAGTAATAACCGAGGAGGGAACCAGCAGTTAGCGTAATGGCTATGTCGCTGGACTCCTACGTAGTCAACAGCGGTTCGCGTCCTGGACCCGGTGGCTTAAAACAAGCCGGGCGCGTGTGCGTGCGTGCCCAAGATCCTGAGAGGAGAATGGAGGAGAAGGGATTGTGGCGTGACCATCCCCCCTGGAGGGTGATTTCTCGCTTTCTGTCTCTATGTCTCTCTCCGTCTGTCTGGCGAGCGCACGCGCCCTATAGCGAAAACCTCTCAAAAAAAAAAAAAGAAAAAAAAAATAACTGAGGAAGAGGAAAACTCAGAGTGTGGCATCATTAGCATCCATTTACAAGAGCGGTACTAGTGGGCCGTAGATGTATCTTTTTTTTAAAGAAAAAAAAAAGATTTATTTAATTTTATTTATCATTATTATTTTTTAATTTGCTACCAGGCACATGTGTTCACCAGAAGCAGCGAAAGAGAGAGAGAGAGAGAGAGTGAGAAAGCAAGCGACCAGATCCAGGACTTGAACCTTGGTTGCCCATGTGAGAGTCCAACACCTCAACCACCAAGCCACATGCTGGCTCCCTAGATGTATCTTCAAAATCTAAAATTTTATTTATTTTATTTTTAAATTTATTTTACTCATGATAGTGTGTGCATTTGTACAAGAAGGAGAGAGAGAGAGAAAGAGAGAGAAGTGCCGTGTCTCGCTGCACTGCATTCCCTCTCCTCTGCTCCTCCAGCTCACCAGGATCTTGGGCACGGGCACACCCAACATCTTTTCAAGCTGACCGAGGATTCAAAACCCATGTGTGGCCTTATGGCTACTAGCAGGTCACCCCGAACTGCACCACCAGAATGGTCCCAAATCCAAAAATGTTTAATTTACCATTAGGACACTCGGCTATAACTATGAAGTCAAAGAAAAACATGTGATTTTAGGTTTTCCAATCAGGATCGAATATTTTTGTTTTCTTCAAAATTAGGCATAATAAAAATATTTCTAGTTGATGGGAATTTGGAATATTTCCAATTTTTGGCTACTATAAATAAAGCTGCTGTAAACAGTTGAGTGCAACTCTTTGAGTGGACTTAGGTTTTTATTTCTCTTGAGTAAAACAGTAGACTTGCTATGTTATATGGTAAGTACAGGATGTACATATTTAACTGTGTAAGCTATTTACATAGTTAAACATCCAGAGATGACTGTATGATTCTTGCATTTAAAAATGCAATGACAAATCAGCAATGTATATGAGTTCCAATTACTCCATTTCCTTGCCAAAACTCACAACGGTGAGCTTTTAAAATCTTTGCCATCTGGTGGGTGTGTATTTGCATTTTTCCAATGACTAATGATCTCGGACATTTTAAAATGTGCCTATTTGTCAGGCATGTACCTACTTTGGTAAACTGTCCATTAAAACGTTTCGCTGGGGTCAGCAGGTGGCACAGTGGTTAAGGCGCTGGACTCACATGGCTGAGCAAATTCAAGTCCCGAATTTCGTTTTCTTTCTTTCTTTTTTTGTTTTTTTAGAGGTTTTTGCCTTAGGGCCCGTGTGCTCACCTGAGAGAGACAGAGACAGAGACACTGAGAGGAAAGTGAGAAATCGCCTCTTGGAGGGATGGCCAGGCTGCAATCCTTTCTCCTCCATTCTCCTCCTGGGATCCTGGGCAGGTATGCACATGCGCTCGGCAGGCATTCCATGCCACCAGACCAGGACTCAGACTGTAATCAGCCATGAGGGAGCCCGGCAATGTAACCGCTGCCATCTCTGTGCCTGGTTTGCTTTCTTGCTTCTCTCTCTCTTTCCCCCTCTCTCTGTCTCTGTCTCTCTCTGCTGAGTGCATATACCCTGTAGCAAATTTAGAAGTAATAATAATGATAAATAAAATGAAATGTATAACTGTTTAAAAATGTTTTGCTAGTTTTAAGATTGTCTTTATTATTAAAATGTGGTTTTCATCAAGTTCTTCATCATATTTTTTCCCCAGCTGAGGCTTGCCTTTTTATTTTCTTAATGGTTTTTTGTTTTTATTTATTATCATTATTTTTTTAAGTTTTTTTCCATAAGGATTGCGTACTCACCAGAGAGAGAGTCAGTGAGAGGGAAAGTGAGAGATCATCCCCTCTGGGGTGGGGAACAATGGCCACACTGCAACCCATTCTCCTCCATTCTTTCCCTGGGGTTTTGGGCGTGTGCACACACCCACACACACACACACACACACACACACACACTTGCCCAGTGTGAATCTCAAACCACCAGGTCTGGGACTTGAATCACAGTCAACCATGTAAAAGTCCAGTGCCTTAATTACCACCTACTGGTCTAATATTTCTTAATGATATTTTTAAAGAACAAAAGTTTTTAGTTTGGGTGAAGTATGTATCAATTTTTTAAAACATTTTTGTGTGTGTCTGTGTGTCCAATCTAAAATTTTTTAACTAGCTGTAGGTCCCCAAGATGTCTCTTGCAGAAGTGTTTTACTTTCCTCACTTACACGTAGGTCTGTGATCCATTTGGAGTTAATTTTTCCATATGGTGAAAGTAAGAGTCAAGGTTCACTCTTTCACCTGGGGATATCTCACTGTTCCAGCACCATCTGCTGATCACAATAGCCTCCCTCCCCATTAAAATACCCTTTTTGTTGTTGTTAAAAACATTGGCAGAGTGTGTGTTGGTTTCTTTCTGTAAATCTCAATTTTTTATGATTTTTTTCTGTAATCTCAATTCTGTCTCCTCCCTGCACATGTCTCTTCTTATGACAGTACCACACTATCTTGATTACTGTGGCTTTATAGTAAGTCTTGAAAACAGAAAGTGTATGTCCTCTAACTTGCTGCTTCTATTTCTGTTGCGTGTCTGTGTGTACGCATACATATATATGTATTTTAATGCCTTTGAAGTTTCATACAAATTGTAGAACTAGCTTTTTAATTTCTAAAACAAACAACTTTCTGGTATTTTGATTGGCTCTGCACCAGATCTACAGATTAATTTAGGAAGAAATGACAACTTAATAGTGGTTAAGGCACTGGAGTCCCACTTGGAAATCATAGTTTGAGTCCGAGACCTAGTGGCTTGAAACTCATGCCAGGCGCGTGGGCACATGTGCCCAAAATCCCGAAAGGAAAATGGAGGAGAGGGGATCGCAGCATGGCCACCCCTCCAGATAGTGATTTCTCACTTTCTGTCTCTGTCTGGCGAGTTATAACAAAAAATCTCTAAAAAATAAAAAAGCTCTATATCCACATTTATTTAGGTCTTTTCACAATTCGTTGTAGTTTTCACATATTTTGTGCATATTAAATTTATTTTGAAGTATTTCCCATCTGTTTATACTTTTTTAATGGTAATTTTAAATTTCAATTATTTATTGCTAATATGTAGAAACATGACTAATATATTTACTTTGAATCTTGCAACTTTACTAAACTCATTTATTAGATCTTATGCTTTTTTTTTTTTTTTCCTTTAGAATCCTTAGAATTTTCTTTGGTTTTTAAGAGAGATTTTTATTATAGGGTGCATGGGCTTGCTGGAGAGACAGAGAGACAGAAAGTGAGAAATCATCCCAAGGGGGTTGGCCATGCTGCAATCCTTTCTCCTCCATTTTCTTCTGAGGATTTTGGGCACACACACACGCACGCACCTGGTGTGTATTTTAAGCCTCCTGGTCCAGGACTTGAACGGCAGTCAATTATGTGGCAGTCTAGTGATGTAACCATTACACCATCTGCTGGTCCCTAGAATTTTCTTTATCAATAATAATGTACTGCAAATAAAGACAATTGTACTTTTCTTTCTGACTCGTACCTTCCTTCCTTCCTTCCTTCCTTCCTTCCTTTTCCTTCTTTCCTTCTTTTTTCTGTATTTCCTTTTTCTCTTCTCTCTCTCTTTCCTTCTCTCTCTTTCCTCCTTTCCTTTCTTTAATTTGCCGTATACACTGTCTAGAACAGTGATTCGCAACTGGGGGCAATTTGCGCCCCCCCCCCCCCCCCCCCGTACATTTGGCAACATCTGGTAAAACTTTTGGTTGACACATCGAGGATGTGCTACTGTGTCTAGTGGTAGAGGTCAGAGATGCTGCTGAACCGCCTGCAAGGCACAGGCCTGCCCAGAGGAGAAAGGGTGTCAGGCCCAAAGCATCAAAATACTGAGTTGAGAAACTCTGTTCGAAAACCTATAGTACAATGTTAACAGACAAGGTGACAGTGGAGTGGGCAGCCTTGTGTTCTCCTGACCTTAGGAAAAAGTGTTCATGCTTTTGCCAGTAAGTGTGGTGTTAGCTGTGGATTTTCCATAGAGCTCTTTAATTATGTTAAGGGCATTCTCTTCCAGGTTACTGAGGACTTTTTTGTAATGCCAGAGAGTGTATACATGTGCATAACAGAGACAAAGAAAGTACTCCCCAACGGGGCCCAGTCATCATGCCATCTTTTATCCTCCACTTTTCCATTCCATCAAGATCCTAGGTATGGTAACTGTTGAGAACAGGGGCATCACGTACGCCCCTGGAAGGGCTAGAGGGGGTAAGATCATGTGAAGAGGGAAGCAGTCTCTTACAGTTGTACTGTCTGCCTACTAGTCATGTATCTCGAAGTCACTATGTTATGTTTACAATGATGTACCTTATTGGTAATGAATCATTATTAGTTTGATGTTTAACAATAGTGCCTTTAGTAAATTATTTTACAACCGAAAAAAAAAAAAAAAAAAAGATCCTAGGTATCATGCGCTGTGCCCTGTGTGTTGCCACCAGGAGTAGGGTTCAAACTGCGGTTGGTCACATGGGGTCTGACTTCCTCTGCACTGCACTCCACTGCACTGAGGGGCTGGGCTGCTGAGATCTTTCGTCAATAAGAGCACTGAATCTGTAAAAAGCCACTCTGTTTCGAGGGAGAAGATTTTGTAGTTTTTCTGTTGTTGTTTTTTAAGTCTGTGGAATTGGTAAATTGTATTGATTATTTTTTGTTGTTGTTGCTTATTTATTTATTTCTTCTAAGAGAAGAGCTGGAGAGATCCACGACTAAGTCTTTGCACCGTGATCCACGCTGTTCTCAGACAACCTCGGTCACAGGCTTGTACATGTGTGACTGGCCACAGAAGGCCCAGGGTCAGAGCCAGGGCCTTCACACTGCTGCGGGTCCAGTCGTGTTAGCACTGTACCACCATCCGGCCCATGCATTGATTGACTTTTGAATGTTTAACTAATTTTGAATTTCTGAAAATAAACACCTTGATTATAATATATTATTTGTTTTATATATTGGTGGATTCAACTTGTCAAAATTTTGTCAAGGACTTTTGCATCTATGTTCATGAGGGAGAACAGTTTTCTTTCTTTGTCTTTACCTGGTTTGGGTATTGAGGTGATGGTGACCCATAAAATGAGTTGGAAATTTTTCCTTCCTCTTTTTCTTTTCTTTGTTGTTTGTTTGTTTGAAAAAAATCCTTGTAGATTTTGTATTATGTCTCCTAAAGGTTCTTGATAGAATTCAACTCTGAAGACATTTGGGCCTGGAGTTTTTTTGGAAGGAGTAGGCTAGTACTGCCAGCTACTTGGCAGGCTGAGGCAGGAGAATTGGGAGTCTGAGGGTTTGAGGTATAAGGCTGGCCTGGGCAATAGAGTGAAATCCTGTTGTAAAAACAAAGAAAAGATACCTGTTAAAAATGTATGCATCGACAAATTTGCAAACAGGGCCAGCAGGTGGTGTCGTTTAAGGTGCTGGACATGTCTCACATGTCAACCACAGTTCAAATTCTGGACCTGATGAGTTGAGAATGACAGCAGGCATGTGTACATGCGTGCCCAAAATCCCAAGAGGAAAATGGAGAAGAAGGGATTGTGGTGTGGCCATCCCCCATGCAGTGATTTCTCACTTTCCGTTTCTCCATATCTCCACTGATTGCACATGACCTATGGCAAAAACCTTTAAAAAATCGTAGATATATATACACTCATGAAACCATCATCATGATGAAGATAATGGATATAGCTATCACTCTTAAACATTTCTTTATGATCTTTTTAAATCTTTCTTGTTTTTCCTTAACCTTCTCTATTCCTCCAGGCAATCATTGATTATCTTTATGTCACTATAGATCAATTTGCTTTTCTATACTTTCATACAAATGAAATCATACAATATATACTCTTCTTTCATGAAAATTATTAATTATTTTGAGATTTATCCACACTGTGGTGTATATCAATTTTTCATTTCTTCTTAGAGCTTAACAGTATCTCATTGTGTGGATATACCACAATTTATCCATTTGCTTTATTGACAGCTTTCAACTACTACATATAAAGTTAGTATTCTGTATTTATTTTCCCTAGATATATACTTTCATTTTTCTTGGACACATCCTTAGGAGTGGACTGGATGGATCATCCAGTAGAAGTATAATTTTTTAGGATAATGAAAATCTACTATTCAAAGTGATTATCTTCTTCACATTCCCACCAGCAGTGAGAATTCCATTTGCTCCATTGTTATATTTCATTTGAATGTGTGAACTGAAAAAATCTTTTTCTTAAATATTTGAAAGTACTTAAGATTTCCATGTTGACATCGCACTGATGGACTAAAGTCCTTCCAATTGAGACGATCCTTAGGGAGACGATGAAACGTGGTGGTGTGTTTTCACTACAAACACCAAAATTACGGTTTGCAGCAGTTCTCTTTTTGTGTCCAAGCTGAGATGTGAGCCTGGCTACTCCTGGGAGCCGGGTCTAGAGCTGATCTGAAGGAACGGGACAGGTATGCAAAGAAAAGAGCAGTAAAGAGAGAATGAGAGAGAGCTTAAAAGTGGGGTGCAAACTAATAGGATTCAAACTCACGGCTCCAGTGTTTGCTTACATGGGACAGTACATTCTGCTCTTCGCCTTAGAGAGTGTGGAATATGTCATCCTTGCCCATAGATAGGTACTCTAGTTGGTGAATCCTTAATGACCCAGGAAACAATGAAAGACAGATGCGTCACTCCACTAACTGATACTTTTCACCTCAATGTCCTTTCCCACGCTGGGGCTCCTACCCGTTGCAATCAGTACCAGTCAACTGTGCAACTGAAGAAGCTCTGTGAGCCACAGAGGGCGAGAGAAACAGGTTTCTGTTTTCACCGATAGCCCCTGTTTAAAGAAGATGTTGCAGCTTACACAGGTTTCAGACCCTGCCTGGTGTCCTGAAGCACTGCCGTCTCCTCTGTCTCTGCAGCATAACGCTTTTCCTCTTCCCTTTCAAGAGGCTGCAGGAATTTCTATGAGATGTTTGTGCAGACTGGGGACATTTAGGTAATCAAACTTTTACTCACAAACTATTTGTACATTTTTATAATTTTATGTCCTTTAAAAACAAAACAAAACAAAACAAAACAAGCCCTAGCTGAGCTTTTCACCATCCATGAGTTCTCACCTGTTAGAGTTGAGAAGAGTTATTATGGACATGGTTACGTGTTTGAAAGTTGTCCACAGACAAAACATACGAAAACAAACCTTTTTCTTGTGAATAAACAGATTCAAATAAGTCTTTGGTCTCCTTGGGGAAGTTTATTTACCCCTGAAGAAACTTCCACTAATAATTGATATGCTGTCTAGAATTCCTTCAAAGTTTTGTCATGGTATATACAAATGCAGGCTTGAAGACACTAGATAGTTTGAAATCTGATCAACTCCCAAAATACCTCTGTTTATGCTTACTCTTGACAATAAAAAGGTAAAGTTAAACCTGATGTTTCAATAACAGGGGCTAAGGCAGAAGACTTTTCATTCCTGCCAAAGACAGACCCTGTTAACTGAATACCATGGAATGCTGACAAGATTTGCATTTTGAATTCTGAAGAGTGATCTTTTGAGTTTTTCTTTTTGTCTCTCAGGAAAAAATTTTAGTCAGATGAGTAAGTGTAAATGTACATAAAATGTCTTTGTGGATCCCAGGGCCCACTGGTGTAATTTCATTTCATAACTATTCCACACAAAATCCAAGTAGCAAAAAACTGACTGGCTGGGCTAATATGAGCGAAGGGGAAACTAGAGGGTAATTTCCAACGTGGCTAAACTTCAAGGTGTAACAGAGAAACCGTGTCTAGCAGAACAACGCCTGGGTTTACTTCTGTCCAGCCCCACCAGGGCAAGCAGGTCAGAGCTTTGCCAGAGGCCTGCAGTCTGACAAACGGGCAGCCACCCAGAGCTTAGAGAATGAGTAAGAGACTAGGCCATTTTCAGTAAAAACTCCACGGGGAATTCTATCCCAGCCTCATCACATCCCATACAAGGGAGAACCCTGTGTCCCTGAAGCCTGGAGGCCTTATTTTTAGTAAGGATGAGTGGAAGCTTTTCCTCTGCTATCCTAAGTGATCTTTTAGAAGAAAATTTGTCCTGAAGAGCCAAACGTAAATCTGAACCCAGACTCCAGATTTTTACCTCGAAATTAAAACATATCAACCACTTTGACAAAGGATGAAATTCTTCAGCTTCCTATTTTTCGGTCTCAGTTTTGAAATATACAAGAATGCCCTAAAATAGAAACTTTAAGGAGAAGGCCATCAATTGACCAAATAATGTTAGAAGCTCAAATTAGAGCTTCTAACAAGTGTGCAAGGCTGGTTTTAAATTCAATTTGATAAATACTTCCTGAGTGTCAACTGGGTACATGCAGCACAGTACTGAGTGAAAACTAGCCCCGCGCCTGGAGAGTGTTGGTCTAGAAACAACCACGTATTTGAAAAGGGCGATTGAGCATGACCGAAACGAGCACACGCAGAAGGCAGGCCTACTGCCCGCCCAGTGCCCGGTGCACGGGGTGCGCACAGGCCGAACTTGGGAAAGCGGGAGCCGGAGCCTGCGCGGCGGGTCCTGCCCGGCCCTGCCCGGCCCTGCCGGCGCGGTCACCCTGCTCTCCCCGCTCTCCCCGCTGGGTGGAGCGGAAACGGAGCAGGAACTCGGATCCCTGTGTACAACGCGCGGGCCGGAAGAGAGACGGGCGCCCACGCAGCGGGACAGTAACAGGCCAAGGTTCCGAAAGGGGCCCTGGGGACCAGCTTCCCGAACGGCAAGGGGAAATAAGCGACGATGGCTTTTGACCTGAAGCCTTTGGAGGCTCAAGTTTTGAACAAAACGTGACCCTGAGGCCATAGTTCTGCGTGCAGAGATCGGGTGCGGCCCTCATGGGCCCAGGAAGCTGCAGGTCCCCAGCGCTCGGAGAGGCGGTCCGGCCAGGGCTTCACCGCCACGTCCAGTTCCCGCCAGCCCTACCCCGGCAGCCTGCCAGTGCCCCGGGAAACCAGCTGGCTGGCCAGAAAGGTGCAGGTCCCTGGCAGAAGGCACCGAGCACGGGCTCTCAGCAGAAGCGGTGGGTTCTTTTCTTGGTAAGGGAAGACTTGCAGGGACCAGCAGGTGGCGAGGTGGCCAAGGCGCTGGATTGCCATAGGGCCAGCTGAGGCTGAGTCCTGGATTGCCATAGGGCCAACTGAGGATGAGTCCTGGATTGCCAGAGGGCCAGCTGAGGCTGAGTCCTGGATTGCCAGAGGGCCAGCTGAGGCTGAGTCCTGGATTGCCAGAGGGCCAGCTGAGGCTGAGTCCTGGATTGCCAGAGGGCCAACTGAGGCTGAGTCCTGGATTGCCAGAGGGCCAGCTGAGGCTGAGTCTGGATTGCCAGAGGGCCAACTGAGGCTGAGTCCCGGACCCAGCACCTGGGGCTTGGGCACCAGCGTGCCACAAGTCCGACAGAATGGATGGAGGAGAAGTGAGTCTGGAGTGGCCATCCTCCCGGGGGATGGTGTCTCATTGTCCCTCTCTCTCACTCTCTGGCTAGCATATGCGCTCTATTGCAAAATAATAATAATAATAAAGACTGACCTGCAGGTACCACTGCCATTGAGACTGGGACTGACGTGGCTCTGTAGATTGCAGAGGAGTGGTGAACCGGGTAGTTGGCACAGAGGACTTGGGGCAAACAATAGCTCACCCTTTGCCGTATGGGACGTCAGAACCTTAGGGCTCCTGATGGCGCCAGTGCTCTGGCAGGAGCTCAGAGTTTGGAATGAGAAATGCCATTTAGGGAATGTGGATATTGCTTTACCAGTAGTCAGCAGCCATCGTGTTATGCCTTAGAAATGGAAAGACAAGTTATATAAAGGATCCTCACACCCATTAGTAATCCCGGAAAGTCCTTGGCTAAACAATCTTGAACTGGGATCTGTGAGGTCACTGTGCAGGGTGACAGTTCCAGAAATTTCCTTAGAGTCAGTTTAACAGGTCCTAGAGTGTCTGGTTTTTATTAAAGTATGTTGCTTGCAGTTTGTCAAATACAGTCATTGTATTTCTCAGAGATACAAGTAAACTCAATTATTTTTGTAAGAGAGTTTTGCTGTAGGGTGTGGTATGTGTGCTCACTGGAGACACAGAGAAAATGAGAAATCACTCCCAGGGGTGGGCCACAAATGCATTTGTGCCTGGCGTGAGTTTTAAGCCACTGGTTCTGGTACTTGAATCTCAGTCAACCATGAAACCATGGTCGCCTTAACCACTATGCAACCTGCTGACCCCAGACTCAATATTTTAAATGATACCTGTGGCTTAAAAATATTTCCTGGGCCCAGCCAGTGGTAGGTAGTTAAGGTGCTGGACTCCCGCATGGCCGTCTGTGGTTAGAATCTCAGAACCAGCAGCTTGACACTCATGCCAGGCGCGTGTGCATGTGTGCCCAAAATCCCTAGAGGAAAGTGGAACAGAAGGGATTGTGGTGTGGCCGTGCCCGCAAGGGGAGATGTCTCACTTTCCCTCGCTCTGTCTCTGACGAGCACAGAGAAAACCGATGGCAAACCCTGTGACAAAAGTCTTTAAAAAAATTCTAAAAAACAGTGTATATCAAGTGTAAGATGATAAATATGGAACTGTATAATATTTCTTCAGTGCTCAGTACAATGCCACACAAAGGTTGGCACATAGACAAAATGTGTTAGACTGATAAAGAATGAATTTTTCTCGTTAATAAGTAAACTCTACACAAAAGCAGTGACAGATGTCATCGTTCAGAAGTCAGCACTCCGGCTGGAATTCCAATTTGTTCTTCTCAGATAGAACTGTTTATTTGCACCTAACAGCAAAACAAAAGAAATATCACGAGCCCACCCCCCCCCCCCTTTTTTGTAGATATTTTTGCTATAGGAACCATGCGCTCGCCAGAAAGACAGGGAAAGACAGAGAGACAGAAAGCGAGAAATCACTCTACAGTGGGGATGGCCATGCCGCAATCCCTCCTCCTCTCGGGATCTTGGGCTCGCACGCACACGCACCTGGTGTGTATTTAAGCCACTGGGTTTGGGGCTTGAACTGCGGTGGACTAAATGGGAGTCCAGTGACATAGCCATTATGCTAACTGCTGGTCTTCACAAGCCCCTTTCTTAGCAAGACCTCCTACAGCCTTCGCATCACGATTAGCTGTCAAAGGTAAGATCGATCTCCAGGAGACATTCACTTGACTTGGTGAATATTTTCTTGCATAAGTTAAAATGGGAAGTCACAGAAGCTATGGGGTTGGGTGCGCCAAATGTGAGAAGAACTGGGGCTCACCGTAAAGAGCCTGAGCTGTGAGCAGCCATGAGTTTGCAGTCCCATACGCTTACAGGTCGAAGTGGAAAAGAGCAATTCAGTACTGGGCAGGATTAAGATTTGATCTGACATCCTTCGTGTGGTCCCCCAACTACCAGATGCAGACTAACAGAGGGCTCCGGCATCGTAGCAAAGGAGAGTGTGGTGGTATGGCCACACTGCTCACAGGTTTTTCTTTCTTTGTTGTGCTATGGGATGTGTGCATTCACCAGAGACAGAGGGAGAAGGAAGACAGAGGGAGACAGAGAGAAGTCACCTCCTAGAGGGGATGGCCATGCCGCAATCCCGTCTCCATTCTCCTCTCAGGATTTTGGGCATGCACACACGTGCACCCAGCATGTTTTCAAGTCGCAGGGTCCAGGACTCGAACTGTGCAGTTGGCCATGAGAGATTGAGCCCCTTCACCACCATGCCACCTGCCAGCCCCCTCACAAACTTCTTACTGCATCTGGATTAAACCGCTCTCGGCCTACACACTTACCTGATGTGACTGACCTGTGCTGACTTCCCCAGCCTGACCTGGTTCTGCTCAGAGAGGGTCTTCGGGTCTGCCTTCCGCCTGGCCCAAGCGGTCCTGATCGTCCACCACGCAGACCTCCCTCACGTCTCAGGCACCCTAGATGCATTTTCATCCTCCCTGGGGGAGCCTCTCTCAACACCCACCTTAACGTGACTTCCTAGCATCCCCACTGCCCTCTGTTTAATTCCCATATGCTTCTTTATAACCCTTATTATGACCTGAAGGAACCTTATGTAGGCGACAGCTTTCTCTTCACTCCAACTGGAGGCAGCGACGCTGAAGGCAGGAGCCACTCTGTCTTGTCCACGACCAATTTCTGGTGCTTGGTGCTTGGTGCCTGGCGCATGGAAGATGCTGTCAGTATAGGAGAAGAAACAGAAATAGAGCCGCGTGGACCAGGGAAAGCTCTGATGTGGGTAATTGGAGCCTAACGTTCCACCAACGAGCACAGAGCTTCAGGAATCTGTGAAGAAGGGCTTGGACCTGGCGGAGGGCTCCCTGCCCGGCCTCAGTGTGCAGAAGCAGTGTTCCTACAAGTTCATCAAGCCCCCAGTCTCGGCTCCTCTCCTCCCTATTTATCACTCATACCAAGCCTTCCTTCTAGCCTCCCTTTTATTCCTCTTGGCTACTCTGCAAATGACACATGGAAACGTGGACTCCGTCCTTGGGAACCAACACAGGCAGCCACCCTTCCATCAGAGCTCATTTGGTCTCCGGGTTGGACGGGCTGTTGGACGCTCTCAGAACAGAAGCTTTGCCTCCAACCGCTACAGCTCACTACAGCTCACTGTGTCTTCATCATAACCTGTTTCAAGTGGTTCGAGCTGCAGAGCAAGGCTTGAACCACAGGCATCCCTGAAAGGAAAATGGGCAGATGGGAGGTCATTCCATCTGTGGTTGGAGTAAAAGTGCCTGGGCCCGCTGGAGATCCACTAATGAGGGCTGTGTATGTAGACAGCTTGGGAATCGGAGGGTGGGTGAGTCTGATGTTTTTGTGGTAACCAAGGAAACAAGACAGAAAGTGAGAAATGAGGATCCACTGACTGAAAACCATGTGACTTTTGGATGGCTCACACGGCTTTACTGGAAAACAATTTAGGATCTGTAAGACTTGGAGGCAGTGATGTTAATGTTTTGTTCTCTTCAACCAAAATATTTGAACAATCCACCCACAGGCTGTGGAATCCATGCCTCTGGATGCTGTGCAAGCCCCGCTGTCCAGATCGCGACGGTCGCCCCTCACCTGCTACCGCGTCTCTCAGGCCCAGGGCTTGCACGTAACTTGGCGACTCCGCCCTGACGAGTCCTGGTGGCAAAGGCAAAATGAATTTCCTCCTCCCTTTCTGACTCCCTCCCTTTCTTCCTCTCTTCTCTTACTTCTTTTTCTTTTTTCACCCCTCCACTTTATAAAATGTGATTGGTAGACCCTCCAGTGAGCAGGCTCCGTTATTGCGGGGCGTTTGTTTCTGTCCCCTGAAGCAGAAGAGCACGGCAAGTGTGTGATGTGCGAGGAGATTTCTGTTTTCTGATGCCTGTGCGGGCTCTGCACTCCCCTCGCTGTCTGCTGTGGTGATGGGGATGGAGCCATCTGGTCTCCATCCACTAACAACGTCTTCTTAACCTGTCTCTTAAAATTACACAGTTATTAGAAGTTGCTGTCATCTACTTCCTGTTTGCCATGACACCTGTCATATGAGCTTTGCCTCCAGAACCGATGACTGCCAGTCTGTGGGAACACACACAGCTTCTTGGGCTGTTCTCAAACACAAAAGGTCTGGGCCAGACTCTGTGGCATACTGGACTGTGACGCTGGAAGCCACATGCCAACCATGATTTGAATCCCTGGCCCAGTTGGCCTGAAATCACCAGGGACGTGTGTGCATGCCCGAGATCCTGTGGGCTAGCAGGGCGGCCGAGTCCTGTGGAGGGTGCTCCCCGCTCCCTTGATCACTCATGCTTTATCATGAAAGAAAGAAAAGCTAGAAAGTTGAAGATTCAAAAGTGCCGGGTTCTCGTCTTTGTCACTCGTGATCCATGACCTGTATAATGGTTACGGTACCCCTACTGCACAGTTGTCATGTGCCCTGGTTTACTCAGCGTGCAGAAAGCGCTTGGGAAGCTGAGAGTAGAGGCAGGAACGAGGATGCAGAGTGCTGAGTCCTGGAGAAGGTCCCTCCAGGATCTCCCAGGAGGCCTCACTTATGAAAGTCACATTTACTGGTTAGCAGGCCCCTGTTTGGTAAGTCATGTACACACGTTTACAGGGACTGCGTAGCCTATGCTTAGGCCTAAGTCTGCATATTGGTCTTGAGACAAGTAGGAACAACAGTTCATAATGCCAGGTGCAACAAGTGGCAATGCAGCTGCTTCTTTTTTGACAATTACTTATTTATTTTTTATTTATTCATTCATTTATTTTAATTTAACCAGAGAGAGACACAGAGAGAAAGAGAGGGAAAGTAAGAAAGCAAGCCACCAGGTCCAGGGTTCGAACCATGGTCGTCCATATGGGAATGTCCAGCGCCTTAACCACCACGCCACCTGCTGGCCCCAGCAGCTGCCTCTTTAACTGATGTGATTTGTTCCAGTTGGGATGTTGGAAGACAAAAGCCCAGGCATCCGTGACCTTGGTAGAGGATGCCTCAGGGCTAGTAGGAGTGGGACTACCATCTCCCAGTATCACCCTAAAACGGGGGTCACAGGCTGTCCAGAGCGCCCAGAGCACCCTTCTGCCCTTGTCGACAGCAGCCACCATTGGCGAGTTCCTGGTGTGAGCTCCCTGTGCCCTTGCACGTGGCAGTCCTGTACTTCCTCCTGCACAGCTCTCACGGCCCCCCTTAGGCGTTCCAGGGTCCCCTGAGTTATGGCACCTCCTTGCCACTGGAAAGGAAGAGGCCAGTGAAGGAGAAGGCAGGGCACACCCCTTGGGCTCCCCAGATCCACAGTCTCCCTCCCATCCCCTTCCTGAGAGTCTCCCTAAATCTCTCCCCATCTGGTTACTTCCAAATCTTTTCAAAACTCACTTCCTACCCCTAGGAGACAGTTTATCATTATGCCCCATGACAAGCTCAAACCGCCCCCAACACACACACAGCCAGCCATAAATCAGCGAACAGGTTGTCTTAGGAGTACCTGATGGCTTCAGCTTGCTCTCTTGGAACCCTAAAGCCCAAGTCAAGAAAAAAGATACTCTTTGTTACTTGGAATGGACAGGAGACGGCATCTGCATGGACAACAGGCCGGCAAACCCACCTGCGGACTTACTCTGCTCTATGCCTTAAGGAGCTTGTCGTCTTCCTTCCTTTTATTTTTTTTCAGTTGCCAGAGGCATGCCCTAGCCAGAGAGAGGGAGAAAGCACCTCTGGCGGGCCATGCTCACACTGCACCACAATCCCTTCTCGTTTCATCCCCTTGTCAGGAGTTGGGGCATGCACACGCGTGCATATTTGCCCAGAGAGCTTTTCAAACTGCCGAGGCTGTCATAAGGGATCCAGTTCCTTTAACCACTAGGCTCCAGGTTGGTCGTTTTCTCTCCCTCCTATTTCTCGTTTGTGTAATTGGCCTAGCACTGTCCTATATGGCAGGAAATATTGGAGGAGGAGGCTTGAGCAGCAGCTCAAGTTGGGGAAATGGCCAACTGTGGAAGAATAGAGAAGGAAGCTCTCCTAACAGTCAGTGTCTGAACTGCTGATCAGTGACTGTGGACCCTCTTTACACCGGGGTGTGGGATGGCTTTTCATACGGGCTGAGGCCGACAACTCAGTTTTAAAAGGGACTCTTTCCTAAGAAGTACAGGCTTCATCTAGGACAGCTCTGACCCCGGGAGAAGGCCCTGCCAGTCTTACATCCAGGCAAGTACAGGAAAATGGAAGCAGGACTCAAACTTGCACTGACGAGGCCGGGAGCCTGCTGGCCGGGTTCTAACACCGAGGATGACTCAACGCAGTCTTTGCTCATTCTGATATTAGGTTTAGAAAGAGAAATATATTGTGAAATTGAGTGGCTGGCTATTTTTATTTCAGTCTTTGAGTTATTTCTGACTGTAGCAACAACCGTCAAAATTAAACTCACAGAAATGGAAATCTTATATTTGAATATGAAGTTATACTGATCCCCCATGTCATTCACTTAGTGGGCTCTTTTCCAGGTGTTGTGAGGTTTATAAAAAATGAAAGACAATGTCTCTGTCCTTAGTAACTTAGCAGGTTTCAGATTCGGTTCTGAGTCAAGGTCATTCTCCATGGCTTGCGTGGGTGATGTTACAGATTCCTACTTGACAGTTGAACAAAATTTTATATCCTACAGCGGTGCTGGAATCTCACCCAGAGTCCGTTCAGCAAACGGTACGTCAGTGCACCCTGATTTTCAGTCCCAGTGGTTCCTTCAGAAAGAAACAGAAATCGGATTTGAGCTATCAGCCTGCAGGTCAGAACAGTTTGCGTGCTGGGGATCCTATCTTGAAGCGCGGCAGAGCCTAGGCCTCCCCTAGTCACTGAGAGTCTCAGTCTTCGTGGTGTGGAAGGAGCGTGTGCTTTTGGGGTGGACAGATCTTGGTTCAGAGTACTCTGACTCTCAGGGGTTTCTATCTGACGTTAGTCTCCAGGTGCCTCTGTTTCCCTAACAGTTCTGATGACCTACTGTGCAGGCTTGGTAGGAGGAGTAAATGCAGTAACTCATGAAAAGTGTAGCCCTGTCACTTCACCCTGACCTAGAGGAGGTACGCTAAACATTAATTCCTACACTCCTGCACACGCACATACACACTACTCAATTACTGCAGTCAGTAAACAAACATCTACTATGTGGAGTCTCCCCGCTGGGAAGTAGGGATACAAATATAAGTAACATCTAATCCCTACCTCAAGGAATTTGTCTTCTGTTGCAATTTGGTCAAGGAGGAAACCTCATTCCTCTTAGGGTTTTCCATTTCAAGGGAGACATGAAAAGCCGGGAGACGGAATGGGGAGCCATCTGGAGGTACAGAGAAGTGGGGCCCAGGTCCTTCCTGGATTTTGGTCGTTCGGGCTGAGTGGCAGGTTTGTGGCAGAGAAAGGGGTCTGCCTTGTTCTCACCTGTAGCTGACAGACCTGCATCTCAGGGCCGGGCCTGAGCACAGCAGGTAAGCCAACCCACATAGCCAGCTGTGGGTGGAATCCGAGCCCTGCAGGCTGGGAGAACACGCTGCACACATGTGCACGCATTGCATGTGCCCAGGAGGAATAGCGGGCAGGGGGTGCAGCATGGCCAGGCCTCACTGAGGAGGGCCTTCTATTCCCTGACCTCTGGCACATGCGTGTGCACTCTGGCAATTACAAACAAAACTAGAACTAAAAAGGGCTGCGTCTAAAAGTTCTCGTTTCCCACGTCTTCAATTCCGTTTCCGGGTCCAGGGTCTTTGCCGCATGCCTCTCTGCCTTTGCCCTAAAACGAACTTCCTGGGAGGATGCAAGACGCAGTGACTGTCGGCTTGAATGCCCAGGGCTGTCCTTCCCAGGTGGGGCTCCTGATGTGATGCCTGCTAGTGGCCGTGCCCTCCTCGCCTGACATACAGAAGGGAGCAAATCCAGAAGATGCCGACTGCGTCCTCCCTCTCCTGCTCTAACTACCAGGAGCCTCCACAGGGACTTGCCAGTCCTACTTCAAAGCAATCGGCCCGCTAGTGGGGGCGGAGGTGCTGAGACCTCCCGGGCGCCCCTCTCCCCCTGGCCTCCAGAGGAGTCGGCAGACAGCCAAGGGGTCTCCCACCGTGTACACTCCGACGTGGGGCAATCACATCCCATGGAGTAAATACGTGCGTGTGTGTGTGTGTGTGTGTGTGTGTGTAAGAGAGAGAAATCGACAGCTTTCATTATTGCCCTGTTCTGAAATAGAGGCATTTTCACTAAAGAAACGTCAAAAAGTACTCCGAAGTAAATGAGAACCCGAGTCTGTTCTCTGAGCACCGGGAGCCCTTCTCAGACTGCACGCGCCTGAGGAAGATTTGGAGCAGTGGCTTCTGGGCAGGCTGGACCTGACCCTGGGCCCATGCAGCCCTGGCAAAGCTTCCATCCTGAAGAAACACTTGCTATGTCAAAGTGAAGCCCAAGGAACAGACCTTGTGTCGGGTGGGGTCACACAGGTGTCGCCCCTGACTCCTGCCAATTCCTCTAACCACACTGGGCATGAGCGGTACCACTGTCCACCCCGCTGTCCCAGCAGCTGGCCCTCGCCCCGCAGTGTACACACGAACCACGTTTACTCAGCACACTTCCTGCCCATTCGCCCTGCCTCAAGAGCTTGTAAAATTTCAGGTCTCATTCAAAGCATCTGCCCACTGAAACTGGAGGAGAGAGGGATTTTCTCCAGCCCGGAATTCCAAGGTGAAGCACACCTCCGACCAGCTGGGCGTGACAGCCTCGGTACTCAGTGTGGAAGCGCTTCCTCCGAGAGCTGGTGAACATACTGCTATTAGTAGATAACAGGAGGGAGGTAGACTTCTCCCTGGCAAAGAGCAGACCTGGGAACCAGCGGACGGCATAATGCTTACGTTGCTGGACTCCCACATAGTCGACCACAGTTCTAGTCCCAGACCTGGGGCTTAAGACTCAGGCCATGAGTGTGTGCGTGCGTGCCCAAAATCCAGAGAGGAGAATGGAGGAGAAGGGATTGTAACCATCCCCCAGGGGGTGATTTCTCACTTTTGGTCTCTCTGGCAGGTGCATGTGCCCAATAGCAAAAATCTTTCTTTAAAAAAGAGAAAAGGGGGGGAATGCTGTCTCTGAAATGGCCTGTGTGTCCCCACCCAGACCTCCACCACCTGGGTTTGCCTTTCTCACGCGGCTGTTATATCTTAGAAACACTCGCAGCCCACAGGTGCCTAGCACTTAAGGGTGCTAGACTCCCACATGGCTGACCACCATTGGATTCCCAAACCTGGTGGCTTGCTTTCTCACTTTCACTCTCTCTCTCTGTGGTCAAATTAAAATAATAATAATAACAAATAAAGTTCAGTTAAAATAATTACTTTTTTAAAAAAGAAAGAAGCCCTCTCTCCCTCCTTGCGAACACACACCTCCACACACTGCAGACTGCCTGAGATTCAGAATACTGGGCATCCTGCTTCCCCTCCTCTGTCCTCATTTGCTCCTAGGAGTGCAGGAGCCTCATATTCATTAACTGATACAAGATGTATTGAATTTTACGTAGTGTTTGTAACCACTGCACGTGGGTGTCACCTTGGGTCTCTCCCAGCAGAAGGATTAAGTGCCTTACCTGACCTCTCGGCTCACAGGATAGAGCCGGCCTTGAACACCCGAGGGCCAACGCAAAACCTGCATATTGTTTCTGCTCTTTTCCTCTTTTTAAAAATAATTATTTATTGGGACCAGCAGTTAGCGTAATGGCTATGTCACTGAACTCCCATGTAGTCAACCACGGTTCGAGTCCCGGACCCAGTGGCTTAAACTCACGCCGGGCGCGTGTGCGTGCGTGCCCAAGATCCCGAGAGGAGAATGGAGGAGAAGGGATTGCGGTGTGCCATCCTCCCTGCGGAGTGATTTCTTGCTTTCTGTCTCTCTCTGTCTTACTGGCTAGCACACACGCCCTACAGCATGCGCCCTAATTTTCTTTATTAGCATCATATTCTAATTTTCTATAGGGCACATGTGCTCACCAGAGAGACAGAGAGAGGGCAAGTGAGAAAGCAATGTGCCAGGTCTGGGACTCAAACCATGATTGACCATGTGGTTGACCATATGTGAACTGCCCCCATGCTCTTTTCCTTTTAAAGTGTATTCATTTAAACAGCTTTAGGCTATTTCAGTCTCCTTCAGATAGATGCTCAAAAATGGGATCAATGAGTTGTTTTTTTGTTTTGTTTTGTTTTCTGAGACGTAGGTTTTTGCTATAGGGCACGCGCGCTTGCCAGAAAGAGAGAGACAGAGAGACAGAAAGTGAGAAATCACCCCCCCCCCGCCCGGGTTGGATGGCCATGCCGCAATCCCTTCTTTCTTTTTGGAGAGGGTTTTGCTATAGGGCGCATGTGCTCTCCAGACAGAGAGAGACAGAGAGACAGAAAGTGAGAAATCACCCCCCAGAGGGGATGGCCACGCCACAATCCCTTCTCCTCCATTCTCCTCTTGGGATCTTGGGCACGCATGCACACGTGCCCGGTGTGAGTTTTAAGCCACTGGGTTCGGGACGCAAACCACGGTCGACTACGTGGGAGTCCAGCAACATAGCCATTATGCTAACTACTGGTCCCTGCAATCCCTTCTTCTCCATTCTCCTCTCGGGATCTTGGTGTGCACGCACATGCGCCCGGCGTGAGTTGAAGCCACTGGGTCCGGGACTCGAACCATGGTCGACTACATGGGAGTCCAGCGACATAGCCATTACGCCAACTGTTGGTCCTGAGTATTTTTATCCTTGTTACAACCACTGAGGTTTTACAGTTTTATTCTATTTTTCTTTCTTCCTTTCTTTTTTTTTTTTTTTTTTTTTTTTTTTTTTAGTTTTCCTAGCATTAAGTTGGCCGAGTTAACATTCCTATTCTAGAGGCTGGGAAAAAGATGAAAGTCAAGAGTCCGACTTATTTCTTCAGGGATTCTTTCAAATCAT
Organism: Tupaia tana; assembly: GCA_026018925.1. Classification (NCBI taxonomy): domain Eukaryota; kingdom Metazoa; phylum Chordata; class Mammalia; order Scandentia; family Tupaiidae; genus Tupaia; species Tupaia tana. The sequence continues at coordinate 97,346,177 of JAKSZU010000007.1, forward strand.
ACAAAGCTATGTATTGACTTGGTCTTTCCCTCCCAAAGACCTTAATTTAGAGTGGTTTGGTTTCATTACTAGTGGCCGGGAAAGCTTATTGCACAGAAGCAAACCATGTGAGCCCTTGTAGAAAAACCAAAGGCGTCACCAGCTGAAAAGATCCATGAATAGTGTGGGTTAAAAGCATTTTAGAAAGAAAGAATCTGTATGAGAAGTTATTTTAAAAGTAAAAAAAAATGGTTGGAGATAATAAATCTTGGGCTAAATATGTCATTGATCTCCTTAGATTCTGCGATGTCATATGCAAAGATGAATTCTGTGTTATTTCCTCAATCTAACACAACATATTACGCAAAGAAAAGTGTTCACACTGAAAAGCAAACAAAATAAGCATACGTAATTCCACCCACCCAGACATAACAACAATGAACACTTGATCTATGAATTTCCAGCCCTTTTCCTCCATACACGCAATTTAGCATAAATAGAATCATAGCATAATACATCTTTGAAATTTGCTTTTTTCACTTAACTTCACAAATGTCAGTCCATATCACTGAGGAAGTAAGTACAACACAAAATTAACCACATCGTGAGCATACGCCAGACCATAACTTACTTAGTCTGTCCTTTGAGATCAGACAGTGAAATTGTTTCCAACTTTCAATTGTAAACAGTGATACAATGAATACTCACAAAATATTTGCAGAAAGGAAAGAAATGAGAGAGAAACACATGTCTGGAAATGAAACTGTTTGTTTCATTGAACATCTTTAAAGCTCTTGACAGATATCCTCAAATCATTTTCGTCCAACTCATTATTTTACATATAGCAATGCGCCACGTGTCACAAGCAGGTTTTCTAGTTTGTTTCTTGTTTACTACTAAGTTCACCTAGAGCGTTTTACACAACTGAGGTTTTCTGTTGTTTGTAGTCAGGTCTCTCAGTATTTCTTTATTTGGTTTCCCCTTTGGTTTCAGGCTTAGACCTCCTAAGGACTTGACCTTTGCCGAGCTCGGGTGTAATGGTGTACTCTCTCTAGACACGTTTAGAATTGCCAGGAGTCTCTACTTAGGATACTGGTTCTGAAACAAGCCTTCTAGGGAACACCGTCTTCGCACAATTTCTGAGTGCTGTGCCATTAAATATGAAAATAGCAGTCTTTCCAACTTTTCAGAAAAATAAATTTAATGGGGTATCTCAATTCTAAGGTTTCTCACCACATTTTCCCTAAATATTCGGTGCTGCCGCTCCTTGCCTTTATTAGTATCTAATAAAACCTGGTGTCGTATTATATACTCTGCTATTTTAAATTTAATATGTCAGTATTCAGTGGTGTGTCAAGATCAGGACGACTTCCAGATGTCCCACCGGCGCGTCCAGGGGTCTTGGTGCATGGTATGTTTGCTACAGCTGATGGTCGGAGACCACGTTCACACACCCGAGCGGGAAAACTGAAGACTACGAGTTCTGTTCTAACCATTGGTCATTCACCTCCTTAAAGCTTTCGTGCCTGGAGTACCAACATCACTGACATGCGTAGCCAATGCATCTGATGGCCACGCTGGAGAAATTGTCACTTAATGATGGCTAAAATAACTTTTCTAAAGAAAAGCTTTTATTCCCCCCACAAAAAGTATTATTCTTCACATTTAAAGCGTAAGTGGGACAACGCCTCGATTCTTTGTTGTTCAGTGCTTCCAGAGGCAGCCTTAATTGCCGTGTTGGGTTGTGAAGAACGTACATTAATGCAAAGGTAGCTCTCAACTGGCACTCCCAAATGGAAGCTTTGAAACTACGCACCATAAAACGCATGCATTTCCGGACCCGGGAGCTGCTCTACTCAGCAGACCATTAAAGCCCATTTGAAGGGACTCTCACAAGCTCACGTGCACCACAGGCACCTAACATTGGTGGGCCCACGAGCGAGACACAACACAAACAAAGCATCAGACCAATATCTACTAAGATGTACGGAGAAGAAAAGCTCTCTCCCCAAACCCCAATGTCCTCCAACACTAACACTCTTATAAAAAAACAGGTAATGCGACAAAATCGCCCCACTGGCCTCGCCGACAGCCGACACGCCTCCTGCCCTCCAAATATCAATCACCAGCCCAAGCAAGCAAATGAACTTTTAATCAATAACAGCTACTGTTTCTTGTACCAGGACTGTTTATAATTTAAAAAGAAAAAAAAATTAAATCAATCCCGATGTGAATGTTTCTCTTGAAGAGAAAAAGCAATACCCGGTGTCAAAGAACGAGGTGTCACTTCATGGGCTTTGAAAATAGCGGAAAATAAAGTAATTTTTTTTCTTTTTAAGTTTTTGTTATAGGGCCTGTGCTCTCACCAGAGAGAGGCAGAGACAGAGTAGGAAAGTAAGAAATCTTTCTTCTTTGTTGTTTAACGCTTTCAGAGGCAGTCTTTATTGCCATGCTGGGTTGTGAAGTGAGAAATCACCCCCTCCAGAAAAACTCTCCCCCCACGGGGATGGCCATGCCACAATCCCTCCTCCTCTTGAGATTTTGGGCATGCATGCACACACACCCAGTGTGAGTTTCAAGCCACTGGGTCCAGAGTTCAAACTGCGGTCAGCCATGTGGGAATCCTGTGCCTTAACCAGCATTCCGACTGTTGGCCCCAATAAAATAAATTTTACATTGTTTGTGTGCATTGGCTGCAGACAGACGGCAGCTACACGGTACCATGGGGTGGAGAGTCCTGTTAGACAAGCACCTTCCGGTGGCTTCACCGCGTTGCACTGCATCCATACGCGGGTAGAGACCAGTAGAGCCAGGAGAGAACTGAGGGGATTCCTGTCCAAAGATGGCTGCCTGGGGAGCCCTGGCAGACAGAGGTGTGAGCCGTGGACAACTGGAAAGGGAATTCTCACAACAGAAGGCTGCAGACTGTCCTGGTGGGGAGTTTGACCCTACACGGGAACGTGGCCTGTGGCCCGACAAGGACAGGTCTGATCTGATGGCAGACTTGCCACTTCCCTGTCTGAGCTCCAAAAGGCAGCGCTTGTCTGGAATCTCCAGGGTCCTGCTGAAGAGACTTCACCCCAGCTCCAGAGACCTCCAGGCCCTGGGTGTTCCGGCCCTCCCCTCTCCTGGGGCCTCGTCCACGCAGGCCTGACTGCACACCATAAACCCTAGTAATGCTGGCAGCGGGTCTGCCTGCAGCTATAGAGAAGTCAAACTGGGCTCTACGAAGCCTCCTGCATTGTGCCGGCATGTGTGCCAAAAGCAAAGCAAAGCAAACGAGCCAGAAATGACTGCCCTGACGATGACTGAAGTCCTCTTTCACCTAATTGGGAAAGGCTCCACAGCATATGCCCAGTTTTAGAGAGTAATGTAATTCAGGGGGAAATGAGGATGGGAGGGATTTCTTGACTTTTCTTTTACAGTTTGCTGAAATGGAACAAATCAGTCCTGTCTTGATTATTTATAAAACCTTAACACCAGTGGGGCGGAGTGGACTCATGAAACCAGGCGCAAGGAATGTGGAAACTTCCATTTCTAAAGTGCTGGCATGCAGACAGACGTGCGTTCGCGTCTTGCAGCGTTTAAAGGCCGTTGTAAGAAGCGAGTATTCTACTTCCAACAACTGTTGGTGGGAACCGCATTCGCACCTAATTACTCACCATTATAACCAGCAGCAAGGGGCAGGACCCAGCGAAGCCGCACACGGTTTTAAAGGACTGGGATATGGTACCCTCCCAAGTGCCTCCGAAAATGGTCACCACGTGGCTGGTGACACGGAAGAGTCTGCGTAAAATTTACGGGGCATATCTAATCCTTGGATTATCTCTGTGAAGTCAGTATTTCCACACATCACAGAGGGGAAATCACCTCTCCAAAGGATCAAATGACTTATTCGAAGACAAATAAATCATAATCGAAAGAGCCACAATTTGAATTCAGATCTATGAGGGATCTTCAGAGAGTTGAAGGAAATGCCTGTTATGACAAAATTATGCAAGGATTTCAAAAAAAATTTTTTTGCACAAATGGAAACTTTGATTCCCACTTTCCATGAAGTTTTCAAAGTCGCCACAGATGGCTAAATGTCAAGTTCTCCATCTTTCTAAGAGCTGTATTTCTGGGAAGTGGAGGAAGGGGTTCCCGCTGTGTCAAACGCCATTAACTCTATCACAACAGGCCTGATGCCCACCGGCTGCAGGGCCACCCCTGTGGTCTTCTGCCCTGGCGCCCATTTATACCTGACAGCTGTCCTCCTCACCCTCAGAGCTCCTCCCGGACCAGACCACTGTCCGGGCCAGGCAGCTGGTGCTGGAACCGATGGTACCACCTCCTCGGACACGGGCATCACATGCAGCAGCGTTCCAAGTGGCAACGAAGATGGTGAATGGCTCGGCAAAGCAGCTGTGGGCCACTCCCCACAGGCGGAAGGGGACGAGTAGCCCTTTAGTGCCACATACACGAGTTCGCTTCCTGCATCCGAACATACGTTGCCTGGAGGGTCTCAGGAAAGGGCTCCCTAGGTTGGGCACGCGCTCTTCCCACGGGCTCAGACTCGTGTCTTGTGTCCTGGGATGGCCCGGGTACCGTCTCCAGGCCCGCTCCTGTGTCGGGGCTCAGCGCGAAGCCCCGCGGGCGGTCCCGTCTACGGGCCACGTGTCGGTGCGCTGCCGGGTGGTGAGGGCGCCGGGCCGATTCGGCCGAGAATGCGGAGCTAGAAGCGGCCCAGGAGGCTCACGCCATCATGGTCTACACCGCCAAGCATAGAGAAAACTACCGAGTAGGAAGGCCCGAACACAGAAGCGGGAGCCGCTTCTTTCCCGTGGTCTGTCTGGGCTCGGGGTGTGCACGGAAAGTGTGCGCTCAGCCTCGGCCTCCACCACGAGCCTCCTGGAGGTGCCCGGCTCTGCCTGCCAAGGGGGATTTGGCACTGCCAGCACCACGCGCCGCGCAGCCTGGACCCTGGCACATGACCCTGGGTGTTGGCACACGCGGCAGAGGGGTCCGAGGAGGAGGAACTGGAACAGGGACGCGGAGGAGAAACCTGCCTGCGGTGGGCGCGGGTCCGGGGAGCAGGCCCAGGGAGCCCTGGGCCTGGAGGAAATGCCATCCCCAGTCTTCCAGCTCCTCCCACCGCCACCGGGTGGGACCATGTCGGCAGGAAGGGCTTCCCACAGCAGGCGGGGCCTTCGGGGTCTCCGTCACCCCTCTGCCCACTGCTGCCCTGAGGACTCCCAGGCTCCACTCGCCGGGCCATGCCAGGGCCGGTGACGTGGCTGGCGTGGGCTTTCTCCTGCAGGACTGTCGGGTTAGGTCGGCAGAGCGGGCTGCACAGGCTTTGGCGTGACTCAACCCGTTTGTACAGAGAGGGGCCCACAAAATGTACTTTCTGGCCCTTTGCATGGGCTGGATCGATCCTGCACCTTCAGGGGTAGGTCAGTCATGAAAATGGATTTCTCAGAGGGAGGACCTCACCCATGACCTCTGCCAGTGTGATGTCATTTAAGGCTCCTAAGGCATGGTCTCCTTACCACTGCGGCTTCAGAGGCCACACAGCCCTGAGCGTATGAGGGACACACAACTTGGCCGTGGGCACTGAGAGTTCTTCCCCCGTCCCCGACTACAGACCTCTAACACACCCTCTCCCGGGCAGCCCCGGAGATGCCGGAGCTGCTGGAGCAGTGGGGGTAAGGGAGGAATAGCATCAGGAAGAAGTCCCCTCTGAGAAGCCGTGGATGAACGTGGCCTAATAAATACGTGGATTCCCCTCGGAAGAAGACTCTCACGTGGGAGGAAAACTGAATGCAAGCTTCGGGTGAAACAAGCTTGTCACTCGCCCAGGATGACAAGGACAGGGAAGACTACTTTCGTCTCCCGGAGAAAAGTGCAACAGGCTCACACAATGCCAAGAGCAAAAGGTCTGCTCCTCTCTCTGCAATTGGGAAAACACCACGTTATTACTGTGCGACTGCTTTGTTTGCAAACGAGGTGTACTGCTCTCGCCTGATTGCGTGGACAAGGCTTTCTGGTATTCGGTTCCTGCGGTCGCTCATGCGGGGCAGTTTCGTGTCTGCTTCATTGCACGAGGAAACAACCGTTTAGAATGGAGGCAGCTCTTCGGGACCCTCCCTCCCTCCCACCTCTCCCTGCCTTTACCCCTCAATTCACCCTTGAAGGGTGGAGCTATCTCAGGACTCACCACCCAACCCAGGCAGAGGGAAGCCTGGGCCGGATTCGAGCCCTTCACAGAGGGCTACTGCACCAGGCTGTGAGCGGGCAGTTCAAATACAGTGTAAGGAAAATAACTTTAAAACTACCTAGAAATGAGGTCCATGAATACTGAAGTACGTTTCATTCAAACCGTAATACTTCAATTTTAGAAATTAATTTTATATAGTCTAATCTATTTTTTATTGACAGAGGGCATGCACACTTAAGAGAGAAAGAGAGAGAGAGCTCCCTCCCCATGGGGCATGGTCACTCTGCAATCCTTCCCCCCCATCTCTCCTTCCTTCAGGATTTGGGTCACACAGACACACACACACTGGGTGTGTTATTTAAGGTTTCAGGGCATTTGAACCATAGGCAGCCAAGGGTTCTGGTTTCTAACACAGTGCTCAACTTCGGTGCTGTGGGTCTGGCCCATAGTGTAATTCTACTTTATTACTTGCCTTTTAGTGACAAATAAACATACCTACACACTTATATCATGTATGTGCAAACATACTTACACACATATATATATTTGCCCGTCAATATATAGTCACCAAAATCGTTATTTAATGGCTTTATAGCCATCATTTGGTTAACAAATTAATGTACCATAATCTACTTAATCAATTTTATTTTTTAAAATTTTGCAATGTTTGTCTTTATTTTTTAAATGAAGTTACAAGAAACAAGTTTGTAGCTAAAACATTATGTGCATACATGATTTCCTTAGGATACATTTCTGCAACTAGAATTGCTGGCGAAGTGGATAAAAAGATTTTAAAAAGACTTTTTAAAAAAATCTTCATTTTACAGAAATAGTTGTGGCAACCTAAAATCTCCCATGGTGTGTGCGAAGCCTCTCCCTGGTCCCTGTGATCACAGGCCTTAGGCCTCCCTCCTAGTTTTTAATTTCTAGTTGCAGCTGACTATGTTTCGCTGACGGTCCTGCAGCTGAGGAGGAAGACTCCCACGTTCTGTCAGGGTGACTCCTCAGGGATAAGCACCTCTATAAATGAGCCTTGGTTCAAATGTCACTGAGAATGTAGGGAGATATGTCTCGTGCGGTTCTGCAGAAGAGACCCTTCCATACTAGTTTCAATGCCTCAGTACTTGGGGGCCTTGGGTATCACTTATGTCTGGTCTATTCAAAATTTAGAAGTTTAAGTGAATGGATCCTCTGTGCTCAGACAATTGTTTTATATAACATGCACCTAAATTAAGTTTCACTCCAAAGCAAAGTGTGTAGAGAGTAGTTTCGGTGTTTGGCTGATTCGATGATTGGTAAGAGAAGATAACTCATAATTTTTCCAGAGCGTTCTTTCAATCAGACTGTTGGTCTGCTTAAGACTTGAGATCGAGAAGCACTGTCCACGGGGTCAGTAACACCATGGTCTCCTTCCTCCCCCTCGGATTCTGGGCAGTGGTCACGTGCCCAGTCTGTTTCAGGCTGACGGGGCCAGGGATTTGAACCAAGGTCTCCCTGTGGGATCTGACTTCTCTTGAGCAGTACATGACTGCTGTGCCATAGAGCCAGCCCTCCTTAAACTTCGGGTTGTAATTTGTGGTTGTTCTTGGGCCCCATCTCTTGCTCTCCCCCTGCACCCCAGCTCTGCTTACAGATGAACACCATCCCCACCTCGTGCTCCTTTTTTTCCTGGTTATTGTTACATGGAGTTTTCCACACCTCAATCAGTCTCTGGATTCCTCTGTTCTGTATTTGATGTCTTGCGCTTCTTGTTAAACCCAGAGGCTTAAACATACTGGTATCCGCATCTTTAGTTCCTCTGTGTTTTTCAGAGATTCTGCAGTTTCTCCCAAACACTCAGCTAACAAGTTCCTGGGTGCAGCCGGTCGCACTCAGAGAGGTCAGAGACGCAGATGCCACCAGCAGCCCAGGGCAGGAGCAGGGGCGCTGGGAGCCCCAAGGGCTGGTCCAGAGTCAGGACGGTCCTGCTTTCTCCAAATAAAGGTTTCTCTTAAAATCATGAGCTTTAGTAAAAGCACAAGCAACATCCGGACCCTATTTTCCCTCGGTCCATGCTCTCTCAGGACTGTGAGACCTGGATGAGGCACTAGCAGCCTTTAAAGTGGAGGGGATCTTTGTGCCTGACGGCAGGGAAAGCGAAGCTCTGACAGAGACGTCTGCAGTTGTGCTCCAGGCCAGGGTGAGTTAAGGCCAGCTGCGGGTCGGCCAGAGGAGGCCAGGGGAAACTTTAGAACCACCATGCAGGATATTCACAGCTGCAACCTGGTCTCTCCATCCCCCATTTCTGCCTAAAAGAGTAAACCTGGGGCCAGCTCCGGCCACGGTGTTCTCCGTCGGTGCAGCCGGCGCCACCCGGACTCTGGGGTCCCGCTTTTTCTACTCCTGTCTGCGTCTTTGTCTTTTCTGTCCATTCACCCGCTTCCACTCCGGGTTCACGCCCTTTCGACGCACTGGCCGGGGCTCGGGACCGTTTCTTCCTGCCCAGAGCCGCCCTTCCTGACCTCTCTGTAGTTTTCGGGTGAACACCTGAAGCCTGGGCCCTGCCGCCTGTGCGGAAGCACCGTGTGCGCCGTGGGGCCCGGAGAGCAGCTCAGACCGCGCTGGCCCACGTGCGGAGTCAGAGTGTCACCAAGGTGGGGAGGTGGGGTCGGGAGAGCGAGCAGGGGCTTCTGGAACCAGCTCTGCTGTCACTCGTCTTGCGTCTTTGAAGACATTATTAGGTGCGTTGGGCGGATTTAGACTCCTTATTTATAAATGAGTAAGTTAAAGTTAGGGCTGGCAGGTGGTATAGTGGATAAAGCGCTTGACTCCCACGTGGTCTGAGGTTCGAGTCCCAGACCTGAGAGCTTGAAACTCAGTCCAGGAACATATAAGTGTGTCCAAAATCCTGACAGGAGCCGGGAGGACTTGACTAAGGTGTAGGGTGTGATTTCTCACTTTCCCTCTCCCTGTCTCCAGTGAGTGCACACACCCTATAGCAGAAAAAAAAGTTGTGGGTAATTTTCCTATCTTCCCAAGAGCAAATTATGAGTTTAACCAGAAAGAGATAAAGAAAGTTTTGGAGGCAGCAATATCATTTTGTGTTTGAAAATAATGTTGGAAAACATTTAGGTACTTTTTCATAATATAAACCATGCAAAATAAAGCTTGGACGCATAGTTCTGGTGGCGTGGCATGGGTTTTATTTTTATTTTTTTGGAGAGGTTTTTGGTATACAGCACGTGCACTTGCCAGAAAGAGAGAGATAGACAGACAGAAAGTGAGAAATTACTTCCCAGGAGGGATGGCCACGCTGCAATCCCTTCTCCTCCATTCTCCTCTTGGGATCTTGGGCACGCACGCACACACATCTGGTGTGAGTTTAAGCCACCGGGTCCAGGACTTGAACCACAGTCAACTACATGGCAGTCCAGCGACAAAGCCATTACGCCAACTGGTGGTTTCAAGGCTGGGTTTTAAAAGGCTGAGCAGTTGCAGAACAGACAGCCATGCTGCACTGGGTGCCCCACCTCAAGCACAGACCCGGCACCTGACCGAGCTCCTGGTCTCTGCTCCTGCCAGGGGACCTCGGGAAGCTCACCTCACTGTGTGCAGCGACCGGTTCTTAATCTAAACAAACCAAACTAAGCTAACACGCAAACACACACACACACACACACACACACACACACATGAAAACAAACAAATCCCAAGGATTACATTAGTATCCCCTTTATACTCAGGAATGTGAAGGACTAGCCATATGAAACGTTTGGCTTATTACCCAAAGAAAGCTAGTTATTACTCACTACTATTATTAAGACTGCCTGGTGGATCTAAAAGCTTTTTCTGTACGTAATTTGAGCTCTCCTCATTGAATCTGATCAGGTTCCTCGTTGCTTTTGCAAGGATACATTTCAATGTTAAAGAATTATTTATTTAATTTTATTTATCATCATTATTTTATTTTTTAATTTCCTGCAAGTCACACCCACTCACCAGAGGGAGATGCAGAGAGAAAGTGAGAAAGCAAGCCTCCAGGTCTGGAACCCAAATCGGAGTTGTCCGTGTGGGAGTCCAGCACCTTAACCACCACGCCACCTGCTGGCCCATGCATGTTCATTTTCAATTATGTGTGAGTGTGTGTATACATAGACAATATATTCAATATAGCTCAGTACATACACTATATACAAACCTTCAAATACAAAAGTACTTTCCTATTCTATTCATGAAATCGATCAAATATTTTCAACCTATTTTGGAAAAATTTCAATCCCAATTTCAATCTAAACTTGACATCCTTCATAAGAATATTTTTGTCATTGCCGTGGGACACTTGATTGCTGTACAGAGTAGTTCTTCAGGCCCAGCCTCTGGCCCGACCATTACCACGCAGGAGAGCTGTAAGCCACATGCCAACTGCACATCCGAGTCCCTGGCATAGTTGGCCTGGGGAAAAAAAAAAAGCATATATCCCAGGATCTTAGGCTCCTGGTGGGATGGAGGACTGGAGGAAGGGGACCGTAACCCGACCAAGCTCTATGGAAGGTGCTTCTCTCGCTTTCTCTTGCACACACCTGTGCTTTATCATCAACAGAGTAGTTCTTCAAAAGCTCAAAACTTTTTTTTTTTTTTTTTAGTTTTTGTTATAGGACACATACACTTGTCAGAGAGAGACAGAGGAAGAGAGGGAAAGTGAGAAATTATCCCCCAGGTGTGATGACCATGCCACAATCCCTTCTCTTCCATTCTCCTCTTGGGATTTTGGGCAAGCATGCACAAGTGTCTGGTATAATTTTTGAGCCACCGAGACTGGGACTTGAACCATGGAGCTGGCTATATGGCATCCAGCTACCTTAACCTCCACAGCAACTACTGGCCCGAAAGCTCAGAGTTTTAAATATATGATTTTAAATAGCAAACAGGGAAAATACACGCTGCTTTGCCAATGTAATTTCTTTGTCACAAAGTTTTGAAGTTAACTTACTCTTCTGTGAATTAATAAGACATCACTGTTCCGCACCGGTGGTAGAACATCGCAACTTGCTGGGACATGGTTCTGAAGTGCCTGTGCACCGCATCCAGACCCAAACCTGCCTGGGTATACTGGGAACTTTGTGTTACACCCAGATTGGTGCTGTTATCATTGCAAAAACCAAGTTTCATCTTCCGTGTTAGATGTTTTCACTGCATTGACAATGGCATTCACACTACCATCAGAGTTTTCACATTGCTAGGAAAAAGGTTGTCCTTGATTCCATGAATTTAATGAAAAAAGAAACACAATTGGAACAAGCAGATTTGTCATTTGGTGTATTTGCTGACACTGAACGTCAGGCTGTCGTTATTTAACCATGGATTTCTTCTGTAACTCATGGGCCCACATACCAGCAGTTATTGCTTTACTTTAAATTCATGCACACATCATATTGCAATTAAAAAGTGAGCGAAAGTGATTTAAAGCAGTCATTTGATCTAAATGAAAAGTCATATCTCACAGACAGTGTGATTTGTATTCTCTGTGACTGCAAACATTTTTTTATTTTATTAATTAATTTATTATTATTTTCACATGAGTTTTGCCAGAGAGCGAGAGAGAGAGAGAGAGAGAGAGAGAGAGCGAGCGAGCGAGCTGTCAGGTTTGGGACTCGAACCATATCAGTCATGTGGGAATTCCAGTGCCTTAACCACCACACCACTTGCTGGCCCAAAAACATCTTCGAGGACTCAAATCGCAGTTGGCCCTGCAGGATCCAGAAGCCTTAACCTTCACGCCACTGGCGGGTGACTACAAACATGTTTTTAAAAAATTATTTTATACATTTAATCACTACACATTGCTCAGCTTGTAAGTTGAATTTACCCCATGTGAATACACTTCACACCAGTCCAGTTGAAGACACAAAACACATTATTATGGGAACCAGCAGTTAGCGTAATGGCTATGTCGCTGGACTCCCACGTGGTCGACCGCGGTTCGCGTCTCGGACCCGGTGGCTTACAACTCACGCCGGGCGCGTGTGCGTGCGTGCCCAAGATCCCGAGAGGAGAATGGAGTTGAAGGGATTGCGGCGTGACCATCCCCCCTGGGGGGTGATTTCTCGCTTTCTGTCTCTCTGTCTCTCTCTGTCTGTCTGGCGAGCGCATGCGCCCTATAGCGAAAAACCTCTCTCAAAAAAAATAAAAATAAAAACCACATTATTATCACCAGATAAGATCCCATTTCTGTGTCCCATAAATATCTTACCTCTCTATTTTCCTCCTAACTTTCTTTCCTTACACTCACCCTCTTCTCCCACCTTCTTCCCACATTGTCTCCATTATCTATAACCATTTTCAATCCTTCTATGTTCTCTATGTTCTTTATGTTCAGTTTCCACTATAGAGTTCGGACAGTCAGTATATGTTAAGTGGAGACATACAATGTCTCTCTTTTATAGCCTGGCTTGCTTCACTCAGCAGTAAAGCTTCCATATTCATCCACTTTTTATCAAATGCCAGGGTCTTGTTTTTTTATGGCAGAATAGTGTTCCAGAGAGTATTTGTGCCACACTTTTCCAATCCAGTCATCTGTTCATGGACATTTGGGTTGGTTCCATGCCTTAGCAATTGTGAATAATGCTGTAATAAACATTGATGTACCAGCACATTTCTGAACAATCATTCTCCTGTCCTTTGGGTAGATACCCAGGAGTGGAATTGCTGGATCATATGGTAGCTCTTTTTGTAGATCTTTGAGGAACCTCTGTATTGTTTTCCACAGTGACTGTACCAATTTATTTTCTCACCAACAGTGTAGGAGGGTTCCCCTTTTACTACATCCCCGCCAGCTCTTATTTATTGTTTTGTTTTGTTTTGTTTTGTTTTTTAATCTTCTCCACTCTGACTGGGATTAGGTGGTATCCCATTGTGGTTTTAATCTGCATCTCCCTTATGATGAGGAATGTTGAGCATTTTTTCATATGCTTTTTGGCTGTTCATATGTCTTCCTTACTGAGTTGTTTACTTAGCTCATTTTCCCATCTTTTGATTGCGTTAGTCATTTTTTTCTGGGTAAGCCGCTTGAGTTTCCCGTGCATTCTGGTTACCAGTGCCTTATCTAGGGCATGTTTTCTCACAAACTAGTCACTCACTCCAGAAGTGACTCTGGTGCTTCTCCAGCAGATGAGTGTCTTCTGATTTTCTTGTGGTCAGCGATACCATGGTGGCCCGTGAACGGCAGTAAATGCCAACAGACATTTCAGGTCATTTATGTGTCTATCTAAAACATTTTTAGCAAAACAAACTTTCTCTTTTTCTTTTCTTTTTTTATTTTATAATTTGTTTTTTCCTTTTGTTTATTATCATAATTATGTTTATATTACATTGAATCACATATATCTTTATAGTGTATTACATTTCTTTTTCCAGAAGGAATACCATGCATATAAATCAAGACAAAGACGTTACTATCCATATCATCATCAAATAGCTCTTCATCATTTTTCCAGATTATTATTTTTATTCTCATTATTTTTTAAACATTCAATCACTTTATATCATTTTGCTTATAAAAATAATTTACCCAACATGAAATACTTCTCAGACCAGTCCAGTTGAGAATACTATACATGTTATCACCAACAGGTAATAAATCATTTCTGTGTCCCACTAATGTCATGCCTCTCTATTTGTTCTCTTGCTATCCTTCTCTGTACTCTTCCCTTCTCCCACCCCTTTCCACATTGTCTTCAGCACCCCTAACTATTTTTACTGCTTTTATGCCTTCCAATATTCCAATCTCTACCATAAAGTACAGATAGTTGGTATATATTAAGTGGATTCATATCTTTCTTTCATATCCTGTCTTGCTTCATTCAGCAATAGATCCTCCATATCTGACCATTTTCTATCAAATGCCATGCTCTTGTTTTTTTTTTTTTTTGTTTTTTGTTTTGTTTGTTTGTTTGTTTGTTTTCTGGCTGAGTAGTATTCCATAGAGTATATGTGCCACACTTTTTTGATGTTTGTGTATTTCTGAGTGTGTTTCTTGAAATTAATACTGAGTTTAATTCCATCATGGTCAGAGAAGATGCTGGATATAGTTTCTATGCCTTTGAATCTGTAAAAGCTTGATTTGTGTCCTATCATATGGTCAATCTTTGAAAAGGTTCCATGCCAGGGTGAGAAAACTGTATGTTTTGTGGTCTTAGGGTAGAAAGCACTATAGATGTCTGTCAAGCCCATTTGATCTATAGTATCATTTAGGTCCTGTATCTCTCTACTTATTTTTTTGTCTAGAAGATCTGTATAAAGGAGATAATGGGGTGTTGAGATCCCCAATAATTATAATGTTGCTCCCTATTTCTCCTTTTAGCTCCAGCAGTCTTTCCTTTACATATTTAGGTGCTCCTGTGTTGGGTGCATAGATATTTATAAGCATTACGTCTTCTTGCTGAATTAACTTATTTACTCTTATATAATGCCCTTCTTTGCCTCTTCTTTTTTTTTCTCTTTAAATTTATTTATTTATTTATTTATTTATTTTTGAGAGATTTTCGCTATAGGGCGCATGCGCTCGCCAGACAGACAGAGAGAGACATAGAGACAGAAAGCGAGAAATCACCCCCCAGGGGGGATGGTCACACCGCAATCCCTTCTCCTCCATTCTCCTCTCGGGATCTTGGGCACGCACGCACACGCGCCTGGCATGAGTTTTAAGCCACCGGGTCTGGGACGTGAACCGCGGTTGACTACGTGAGAGTCCAGCGACATAGCCATTACGCTAACTGCTGGTTCCCTAAATTTATTTATTTTATTTTTTACATTAATTCACTATACATCATTACAGCATACAGATGAATTTTCCATCCAAAATACACTGTGTATTGGCTCAATCAAGCACATCAACATACATGTTATCAGCAAATAATTTTCCAATTCTTATGTCTTGTATACTTTGTTTTTCATTTTGCCATCCTTGATTCCGTATCCCTCACCCTCTGCCATGTCCCACCCTCCTCCCACATTGTCTCTGGTATCCATGGTTGCTTTCTATGCCTTCCCCCCCCCCATTTAATTGATTTGCTAATGAACTTAATTAGCCTACATATATCCAATAGCTAGCACAGCTGATATATACCTATACATGAATCCAAGTCTGACTTTAGGCATAAACCTCAGTGAGTAGAATGAGCATATTATAAAGTAGTACCCAGTTGGGGCTATATGGCTTACTGCAGTCATCAAATATGCATTTTTTTTTAAATTTCGATACGAACAGTTTTACTGTTTTTTTTTTATTTCTCCTGCAACTTTTTTTTAAAAATTAGTTAACATTCATTCCCTGAGCATCATCACAACATACTAAATGTGGTTTCCCATCTAGAATAATCATGCATGTTATCATCAATAATATTCCATTTCTACTTTCATACATATGTATATGTATATATATATATATATGTTTTTTACCCCATGTTTGACCCTCTACCCTTTCCCACTCTCTTATTACACTATCTGTGCTATATACAGTTGTTTTCTATTTCTTTTCTCCCAACATTTTGTTGATCACACAATATCATAAGTAATCTAACTACTTTCAATAGCAAGTTCAGCAGGTAATTTCAAGAAGAGCAGTTTTGAACTGGTAATGATATTTCCTTGAAATTTAAAGCCTAGAAACAGGTTAGTATTCTGTTCAAATCGTAGGTACATGCACCTATCAACAGCTCAAGACAGGACAAAAATCCTTTAAAACTGGAAAACAAAGCTTAGAAGAAAAGCAGCAATATCCTAGTCAAGTCACAGAATGTTGTTTCATCAGTTCAGTCTCATGTACTTAATCTTTCTTCTGTTAAGGTTCGATCTTCCAGATTGAATTCTGGGATATAATAGTCATCTCCAAACATTGTCCCTACAATTAAGTTGCCCATTTTCTCCAAACATTGTCCCTACAATTAAGTTGCCCATTAGTTTTTGAACTCTTATTTCTGTGTGTCTGCATTTAATTTTACTGACATAGCACTCCCTTAAGAATTTCTTGGAGATCTGGTCTGGTGCTGGTAAATTCTTTCAGGTTTTGTTTATCTGGGAATGTTCGTGTCTTTTCTTCCCAAATGAATGATAATCTTGCTGGGTACCGTATTCTTGGTTGAAATTGCTTTTCCCTTAACACTTTGAATATATTTTCCCATTCTTTCCTCGCTCGCATTGTTTCCAATGAGAGATCTGCTGTTTGCCTCTTCTTACAGTCTTTGTCTTGAAGCCTATTTTGTCTGAAACCAATATTGCAACTCCATCCTTTTTTTGATTTTCATTTGCATGGAATATCTTTTATCAGCCCTGCACTTTTAGTCTATGTATGTCTTTTTAGGCAACAGATAGAGGGTTTCTGTTTTCGTATCCATTCAGCCAGTCTATGTCTCTTGATTGGAGAATTTAATCCATTAACATTTAATGTTGTTACCTATATTTCTGGACATATTCCTGTCATTCTTTGAGCCATTTTCTTTGATGCTCTTTGTTCTCTTATAAAGTCCATCTGACTTTTCAGTTTTCCTGATATAGCACTCCCTTCAGGACCTCTTGAAGAGCTGCTCTGGAATTGATCAATTCTTTCAGGTTTAGTTATCCAAGAATGTTTTTATCTTTTTTTCCCATATGAAAGATAAACTTGCTAGGTATAGTATTCTTGGCTTAACTTGTTTTTCATTCAACACTTTGACTATATTTTCGCATTCTTTCCTTGCCTGCCTTGTTTCTGATGAGAAGTTCGATGTTAGCCCGATGGGGTGACCTTTGTAAGTAACTTGACATTTCCCTCTTGCCAATTTTAGTATCCTGTCTTTGCCTGTTGTTTTTGCCAATCTGGCTCTGATGTACCTTGGAGAGGATGTTCTTGGGTTGATTCTATTTGGGGTCTTATGTATTTCTTGGGTCTGGATATTTGAATGCCTTTCTAGGTTTGGAAAGTTTTCTTCCAGGATTTCATGAAATAAATTATCAATGTCCTTATTATTTTCTTCCTCTTCTGGGACACCAATTATCCAGATGTTGGGGCGCTTGATGGTATCTAGTATTCCTCGTATACTAGTCTCATTTTTCTTGGATGTTTTCTCAATCATCTTGATACTTTTTTCTAGGTCAGAATTTTTGTCTTCTACATTCGAGATTCAATCTTCTGTATGACCTAATCTACTTTTAATACTTTCGAGAGAGGTTTTAATTTCCTGTATCACATTCTTTATCCCTAACAGTTCCATATGATTCTTTTTTAAGGTGTCTATTTCTTCTTTCAAATCATGAAATGACTTCCTCATCTCCTGAAGCTCATTGTCTCTTTTCTCTTGCATGCCAATTAGTTTGGTCACTACAAATATTCTGAACTGCTTATCCAACATGTCCACGATGTTCATTGTGTTGTCTGTGGGTGATGTAGGATTGATGTTTTCCCTTGGGGGAGAGACATTTGGTTGGTTGCTCATGTTTCTTGTGCCTCTAGGGTTGTTCCTAGTCATCTGGTGGTCTGTACATTTCTTCCTAACTTATTCAAAGTACCTTAGAGTGTTCAAAGGTGTGCAGGAGTAGAAAATTGGCAATCTTTGTTCTGGTCTCCCTCCCTGTTGTCACAGGTTCTGGGTGATGCAAAGTCCTCCCTGTTTCTAAAGAGTGGTGAGCTTCCAACTGAGCTAATGAGCTTCACCTCAAGAGCAAAGAAAAGATCGTGTGGCATGCATTGGGCACTATTCAAAACACAGAAGTTTTGAGAGCCCAACGGCAAGTGGGAGACAGGGATGAGCCACAGGTCCCAGCCATTAGGGCCTGCAGCCACTGGCAGCCTGGTGTACGGACGGCAATGGCACTTGAACTGGTCCCCCAAACTCTCTTCTTATTTTTCATCTAAACACACACTTTTTTAAAGCTTATTGTTGCTAAAAGCATTTCTCACAAAATGAAAAAGCATTGTCAAACACTGAAGTAAGTAGCTGTAGATTTTGCACCGTGAGGTAAACAGCAGCACACGGCTGTCCAGACTGCTCTCCCCTGCTCCGTGGCCGGGCCGCTCTGCCTTAGTGCACATGTGCCCACGGTTCTCACTCAGCGTCACCCAGCAGCTGCCTATGTCTTGCAGGCCTTGCCACTGGTCACAGAAGTGCTCCACCACATGGTCCCCAGTGGCAGAGTGCTGAATCTTTCTCCCAGAAGGACCAGAGACTAGAAGGAGTGGTACCTGGCCACTCACGTCAGACACACCATTTTATCAGGAAGCCACTTCTGAAAGGGAAGGTTAAGGGTCAGACGAACATCAGGCAGAGATGAATTCTCATTGTTCGGTTCAGATTTAGCAGCACGTAGGGGTGAGGGCCATGTGCACTGCATGCACGTCTTACACGCTATGAGGTGAGGCCATGGTGAAAGCTGGAAGAACTCAGGGGAAGCTGCTCGCCTACTTACAGCTTGTTCTAAAGCCATTTTACGGTAAAATTTTATTAGGACATACACTAAGAAAACCTAGGGCAACATTCATAAGCCAGGCTTATCGAGGATTTATAATTACACCAACAGACCCATCTCAGAACTGTGCTTATTCTCTGGATCAAGAACAAAGACATGGCACAGGGAGAGGGCACTGGAAGGTGATGTTCAACAAACATCAGGGAGAATTTCTCAAAATGGCACAGCAGGAGAGAATCTTCCTTGCCGAAACTGTCACAGTCAGATGCAGATGTTATGGAGAGGACAACAATGGGGTTGGGGACTCCAGCGCCATTTCTTAGGGCTCTGGGACTTTTGATCAATGTATTGCTGTAAGTAAATCTCAAAGGAGACGTAGTCTTAGCCTTGAGAATGTTGGAATAATTTCAGCAATTGTCAAAGGAAGGAAAAAAAATTCTCTTTCATGGCTTTATATGTCCTTCCAGAGACCTTTATTGGGTTCATAGATATTGAGAAAAGCTGATAGTCCTCAGAGAATAGACTACTGATTGAATGGAATCTTAAGAGGTCACCAAATCAGGGTTGTCACCGACACAATGCGGGCACGTAATTGAGAATCTTTGGAACTATTAAGCTTCTGAACCTGTCTCTGTAACGGGGGTGGTGCTGTCTGCTCAGTTTGTCAGACCAACAATGTCCAACAGCTAATCAGGGAAATAGCCAGTTACCCACCTCCTTGCATGTAATATAGAAGCTTTCACGCAATTATTTGAAAGATGAGAGGATGTTAAATAAAAACAATGTTGTATACTTCATCTGGAGATTTCTGATCCTGAGGCTTGCGTTCAACTTGTGATGTATTTCTTTCAATACTCTTCATTTTCTTGAAAGATAAACATCATAAATTGGCTCTCCCAGTGTACAACTACAATCATGTTTCTTGGCAGACAGACTTCTACGTAAACCTCAGAACGGCTGATTAGCAAGTTCTTTTTAACCACCAGATATTCCCATCTTCCACAGGTCTTCTGTCTAACCATGAAGGCCCAGGCAACCAGCAGCAGGGAAGAGTTATTATATTATTATTATTCTTTTTGCCTTAAAGCATGTACACTTGTGAGAGAAAGGGGCAGGCAGGCAGATACAGAGAAAGGGAAAATGAGAAATCACCCCCTGTGGGGGATGGCCATGCTGCACTCCCTTCTCCTCCGCTCTCTCCTTGGAATTTTAGGCACGCTCATACACATGCCCAGTGTGAGCGTCAAGCTGCTGGGTGCAGGACTCAAACTGCAGTCGACCACGTAGGAGTCTAGCACCTCACCACCCCACCACCTGCTAGCCCCTTGAATTCATTTTTTTCCTTAAATAAAAGTATCTATTTGGTTGGAACGTCAGCAGGTGAACTCTACGGCATTTTTGCTGGTAGTAGACAGGCTGTAAAATTCTACTACAGCTCTGCATTTTCTAGCTTTGTGAGTAGCCAAAGTGTGGACACACATTGGGGACTATTTCCTTATTAATGGTAATTTGCGGGGGCTTACAGATTAGGTGAGAGGATGCGCCAAGGTGTCTGGCAGGCCCGAAAGTACTCCACGTGCGGGTTCCTCCTGCAGCAGGCCTGGGGTGTCGAAGCGTGGACGGTGGGCAGAGTCCAGTGCTGCCAGTATGTGCAGGGCATGGTTCTAGCCCCCAACACTGCCACAGACATGACAAGGGAAAGAGGGGAAGGTTCACGGAGTGGATAGAAACTGATTCTTGCTCTGAAGACCAGAACAATGAGCTGCCTGGCATGGTCCTCAGGCACATGTGAGTGCGGTAGGATAGGCTAGAAGGTGCTAGGTGGCAGGCTGCACCCCGAGGCTTCTGCCAGCACACAGGGGTGATTTGGCAGCAATGCCATCTCTGAAGCAGGAAATTACACTGTAATAGCAGCCAGCTAAGCCTCAGGTAACACTCCCAGGACAGGCCCAGACCAGCCGTAAGCACTGGCTTCAATTCCAGATGGCAGGTCCAAATCCACCTGCTGCTTCCCAGCAGAGCCAGGTGTAGGCGGAGCTGACCGATGTGAAGGGAGGAGGTCTCCTGCGAGTCACTGAGTGGGAGCAGGACAGCCCACACCGAATGCAGAGCTGGTTTCACACTCCCGAGACACCTTGACCCATGGCATTGCACGGGACATGGGGTGCTGCTTTCTCTGCTCATTCTGCTGTCTGGAGAAGGGGCCGCCTCTCCTGAGCGCACTGGGGAGCTTGGGGCAAGGCCAGTCTGCCAAAAGTTAAGGCTTAGAAGAAAGTGCTATTCTCAGAAACGAAGGACCATAAATAACAAAATTCTTTATTTGCATTTTTAGTTTAGTTGGTCCTCATTGTTGGCAGACTCTGTCCTTGCTATTTTACCTACTTGCCAAAATTGTTCATTCCCTCCACATCAATGTCCACGGTGCTGTCATGGCACAGAGTGGCAGGAGCCTGAGCCACTGACCCTCAGGTCCCCAGCTGAGGCGAACAAGGCATGCTTAGCGTGTCTTCCTCGTAGTCCTCTGAGTTGCCTGGGTTTTGCACTCCTGGCCGTTTGTTGGTGATGTCATAGTTGAAAGTGGTCCAGCCATCATGCTGAAGTGCCACCACGTGTTCCCATGCTGCGCCTGACGGGAAATACTGTCTGAGACCAGCGCCGTGGCTCGAGCTCAGAGCTGTTGGCCCCAAGTTCAATGTTGGTACTTCGACAGCATATGCCACATTAGGTGGTTTTAAATAAAAACGCACATAAAGCAGGCCCACGTATCGATCCGCTAAAGACAGCGTTGTGCACAGAGGCTGGAGGGCGCTCAGCCCTGCATGTCTCCCAGGGCCAGGGGTTCCATCTAGCTGATCGGGGTGTGTGGCTGTTTTATGGAATGTGACTGAGGTGTCAGCAGGACCCACTGTGTCTGACTGGCTCTCCTGGTTATGTCCTCTTTACAAGATCGCCTTCAGGGCCGTAGGAGAGTTTAGAGATCATTTGATCTAACTCTATAATTTGGCATCAGAGAAGATGAGAGTGTGGAGACGTGGCTTACTTGGGCCCTCAGTCCGAGCCACACTGAGCCTAGCGTCCTCACTGTGCGCACACGAGTGAGCCTGGTGAGCCTGGTGAGCACAGGGAAGTGACTGCTCGGGGGGAGCGGTTTGGGGGTTCCACAGAGGGATGGTGCCCACATGGCTCGTGCTGTGGCTTCCTGCCGGGTCTTCCTCATTATATTCAGCTGCTCATGTACCCGCGTGGGAAGGAGCAGGAGCTTCGTGCTCTGCCTGCGGTGGTAGGGGCTATTGCAAAAGACGGTAGCAGGGGGCCCCGTGGGCCCAGCACTTATAGAAAATGTTTTCTCTTTTAAAATCTTTTAGGCATTTTATTTAGGAGATTATATCCACAAAGTCTTTACTCTTTGATACACTTCACATTCCACATTTGAAGAGAAGTCATTTCCCTTCATCTGAGCCCAGAGACACTTGCTTACACTGAGGCTGAAGTAGGTGACTAAGAAGAAGCTGAGGTACAGGAGTGAACGACCCAGAGGTTTCAGAGAAGCACGGAGTGACCGTGTGTCCTGAACGATACCCTTAACTTCAACAAACACTTGTGAATCGCTCTGTGCAAAGCACTTTGCACTGCCTGTAAGGGTTTGTGTTACGCTGTTGGTGCCCTAGTCCCAAGTGCATTCCGATCACCCATCGGCTGGCGAGCCGAGTTTCAGCAGTAAGAAGGCATGACCCCCCGCCCCCACCGAACCAGTCCATGTCCTCACTGGTCCTCTTCTTGGTGCTTTCCTTTACTCCCCCAGTGAATGGTGGAAAATATTCCTAGACGCAGTCACTTAGCCAAACAGTATTTCAGCATAGCAAGTCGGCACCTCGGGGCGAGTGTAGTCAGTCTGAAGCCGGCCACATTATTCCCTGGGTGCGTGGACGTTCTTTTTAGAGCCTCAAGGTAATTGGTGCTTAATGCAGCTACATGTGGGGGCAAAAAAGAGCCCACAGGGATGACATACTGGAAACGTCTGGGGTAAATTTAGAGCTGAGGCCCACATTATTTTATCATCACATTTTCCTCTAGTCCGGTATAACTTGTCAAGTAGCATTAATTCTCGGTTGTCATCGGCACCACTTTGTCAATAGCTTTCAACCTTCTGAAGAAATAACTGGGGGGTGGTAGAGATAGGATGAACTCCAAGCCCTTCCCGTGTGCTACACACTGCCCTCCACTGTTTGGTGTCTCACTTGTGTAATTCTCCTAGACAATAACCAAGATAGATGCTTTAATCCCCATTTTATAGGTTAAAAAGTGCAATGACATTATGTCAGCTTTGACAAGGTCACAGTAATGGAGCCAGCATTCATGACTAAGGGCACGTTGGTCGGGCACCATCATCCTTTCACTGCATCACGTGGCCTCTGCCTTGCTCACACGGAATTCATAGACACCATCATCCTTTCACTGCATCACGTGGCCTCTGCCTTGCTCACACGGAATTCATAGACACCATCATCTTTTCACTGCATCACGTGGCCTCTGCCTTGCTCACACGGAATTCATAGACACCATCATCTTTTCACTGCATCACGTGGCCTCTGCCTTGCTCACACGGAATTCATAGACACCATCATCTTTTCACTGCATCACGTGGCCTCTGCCTTGCTCACACGGAATTCATAGACACCATCATCTTTTCACTGCATCACGTGGCCTCTGCCTTGCTCACACGGAATTCATAGACACCATCATCCTTTCACTGCATCACGTGGCCTCTGCCTTGCTCACACGGAATTCATAGACACCATCATCCTTTCACTGCATCACGTGGCCTCTGCCTTGCTCACACGGAATTCATAGACACCATCATCTTTTCACTGCATCACGTGGCCTCTGCCTTGCTCACACGGAATTCATAGACACCATCATCCTTTCACTGCATCACGTGGCCTCTGCCTTGCTCACACGGAATTCATAGACACCATCATCCTTTCACTGCATCACGTGGCCTCTGCCTTGCTCACACGGAATTCATAGACACCATCATCCTTTCACTGCATCACGTGGCCTCTGCCTTGCTCACACGGAATTCATAGACACCATCATCCTTTCACTGCATCACGTGGCCTCTGCCTTGCTCACACGGAATTCATAGACACCATCATCTTTTCACTGCATCACGTGGCCTCTGCCTTGCTCACACGGAATTCATAGACACCATCATCTTTTCACTGCATCACGTGGCCTCTGCCTTGCTCACACGGAATTCATAGACACCATCATCTTTTCACTGCATCACGTGGCCTCTGCCTTGCTCACACGGAATTCATAGACACCATCATCCTTTCACTGCATCACGTGGCCTCTGCCTTGCTCACACAGAATTCATAGACACCATCATCCTTTCACTGCATCACGTGGCCTCTGCCTTGCTCACACGGAATTCATAGACACCATCATCTTTTCACTGCATCATGTGGCCTCTGCCTTGCTCACACAGTTTCCATAGAAAACTTGCAATGTCCAAGCATCATTTCTCTCTGTGAAATCCACAGACCATGTCTCAGATTACCTGGGATACTTACTAACGATGCAAATTTCTGGACTCCATCCCTGAATGGGTCATAATTTCAGGGGATGAGTTTCTGGCATCTGTCTGGTTAACAATCTTCCTAAGTGCCCCTAATGCACTCTGAAATTTGAGGCAAATGGTCTACACATTCATACAATTCAAATAAGGTGGAATACTAGAGAATAGCACAAAATCTGAACTAAAAGTTGATATGGATAGCAGTTTGTGCACATGGTAGATGAGAAGCACCAGGAATTACCCACCCTACTGCACCATCGGCCACCTGCAGGTCTGAGCCTGGTGGGAGCATCCTTCTGCTTCCTGACCTCTCGGGTAAATGCTCTGAGACTCGTGTTCTATACAGTCTCCCAGAGGTCCCCGTAAGATCAAGCTCCAGTCACCCGTGGGGGTAGTGAGCTTAATATGTCACCCTTTCTTTGCTGCCCTTTCTCCCCTGACTCACATGCCTCGTTCCCTTCCAACTTTTCCTGCTTGCTTCTTATGAACTCCTTTCAATTGAATCCTTGGGTCTGGGTCTGCTGCTGGGAAACTCCAAACCAGAAAAATTTAAGCTAAATTACCTCCAACTGTAGCGTTTACTTGTGTGTGTTAGGCTACCATGAAGTTTTCCTCTTCCTGTCCCTGAGAGAGCTATAAACCTCTAAGCTAATTTCAGTTATTTATGCAAGTGCTTTCCTAAATGGAAATGCAGTCTTTAGGAAATTCATGGAAAATCCATATTATGAAAAAACTATGTGGATTTCAAAATTCTTTGCACTAAAATAACCTTGTACATTAATTTCATTATTCCACTCAGTTTTTGAAGTCCTGCATATGTGCCAACTGCTGTGTGGAAGTTGCTCTCTGGTCTCTGTTTAACCTGTCAAGTCCAACCCTCCTTTATGAAGAAGTGCACAGAGCACAAAATCATGCATTCCATTGGACTAGGTTCAAATCCCGACTCCCTTCTAGTTTTGCGACCATGGCAAGTTTCTAGCACTTCCAGGGTTCCATGTTCTCACATACAAAGTAAGAATAAACCCGCATCAGACACCGATGAAGGACTAAGGATTAACTGAGACACCGCGTATAAGGTGCCTGGCCTGCAGGAGGCTGTCAGAGGGTGTGTGCTCCTGTCCCCTCCTTGATCAGCCTCCCTATCTCCTGAAAGTTTGTGGTCACTCTGGTCCCCGGTGAACTTTCTTTATCTAATGGCTCCCGTTGATCATGCCATTCATGTTTAGCTTCATGAAAAATTAGCCAACAATCCCTCGCAATGGCTACTGTCCAATGTCCTGCCTGCAACGAGACTGTAGGCTCCTTGATTACAACTACACTTTAACTTTGTTGCTATCCCGCTGGCATTCTGCAGTACACAGACAGGGTGTTTGATGAATATTTTTGCTGATTTATTCAGGCATCAGTGATAATTAGCATTCACACTTAATTGTCCATATTGATCTCTACATGCGTGAGACTGTATCACTGACACAAACTACCAGCAATGACACCCTTCCCTAGGCCTGATAGAGAAAACTTGAAACAAACATCCTCTTTTCCCCAGATGGGCTAGAATTCCCAAAAAGTTTAGGACAGGAGTGTTTTTGCAGATCTTCTTGCCAGCCACTAAGGCCATAGGAAGACTTGGTCTTGGTTGGGACCTTTTCTCAGATGGCTAAACTTTTGTGGAAGAAGGCAGAGTTTGGAGAACATAGTCATCTTTGGACAAAAACTGTAATTTGGCTTCTCACCCCTGCCCTGGAATCTGGTCCGATGAGTAGTTGTTCCTTGTTTTCTTCCATCCACTCACCATGCCTAGTTCCTGCAAAGTATCACTAACGTTTATTTTACATCCTGGAAGGCATCCTTAAAGCTTCCTTTTATGTCGTTTGTAAAAAAAAAAAACACACAACAAAAAACCCCACGTGTGTCACTTTATTCTTTCTTGATTAGAGTTCTAATAAATTTTTATTTCCATGACTTCCACTTGAAGTTTCCAATACTATTGCTTTACGTTACGAAGTCTGGGCCCTTTGCAGCTTTCCAACCTTGTTTTATATTCTGTACTGTCTGGAGGCACAACCAATCCTGAGCCCCCTTTGAATATACTGGGGACAATCCTGTATTTAACTATCACCAGAAATAGATAATACCAGTATTAT
This sequence comes from Tupaia tana, assembly GCA_026018925.1. NCBI lineage: Eukaryota > Metazoa > Chordata > Mammalia > Scandentia > Tupaiidae > Tupaia > Tupaia tana. The sequence goes on from JAKSZU010000007.1 coordinate 97,372,497, forward strand.
GAAAAGATCGCTTTGCTCCTGACGTCACTGATGTCTCTACTTAAAACTCAAGAGATTTTTAAATGTTACCTCTGCCCCCAGATCTTCTTCTCCAGGCCGAAAGTGAATTTTCTTCTTGGAACTCTGTTCCCGTTTCCCGATATTCGAGTTCAACTGGAAGAAAAGACCACAGTTTCTGGGAGGACAAAAGCAAATGATCCCTGTCCACTCGGCCACACCCACTCCCTTTCGGAGCTTGAGCTGAGAGGTGAGGCATCCTCCGATCGCTGGGCTGGCACGTCCCCGGGGCCATCAGTGCCAGCTCCTCCTGTCTCACAGCCCACCGTGTCCAGCCTTGTGACTTCTGAAGCAGGCAGAACTGGGCAAAGAATGGGCTCTCCGGGGCTCATCTAAACCAGACTGGGGCCACTCCACTCCGAGGTACCGAAGGGCATCGTTCTGCTTTAATCCGATCCAGAGGCTTAGCAGGCAGAAGGACCATGCGCTCTCCTGAGAGGCTGAGTGACACGAGTGGCAGAACCCGGAAGGTCAGGGCCCATTTTGGGGTCACACTCTGGTCTCACAGTCCAGAGGAGTGTGCTAAGCTGAGCTCAGGAAAATGAGCTACACTCTAGGGACCTCTGAGGGGGTCCGGCTGTGATTTACAGAACTGTCTTGACGACGAGGAAAGGGGGTGACGAGCAATACGCAGAGGGGATTTACCTCGCTTTGCCCTGCGTGCTTATACACCGAGCCCTGGGGTCAAGGACAGTGATGGCTCCACGTTCCCTCGGATGACGCGCTCTGGCCACTTCGTCCTCGAGTTCGGGCCACGGAGCTCGGCCTAGGCGAAGGCTGCATGACTGCGACGCCCAGGACTTGAAAGTGTGCCGGTCCCCACCTGACGAGCTGCGACACTCAGCCACACTGCCTTGGGAGCATTCTCGGGGCCTGACAGATGACACACTCCTAATGAATAAAATTCCACAGAAGCTGAGACGCACATTCCCTCAACGTCGGGCTCCACCTCTGGAGTCACTGGGAGAAAGATGTCTGTCCGCAGCCTCGTTTCTTGCCTCAATCACCAGGAAGAACCAGGGTATTTTTAATTGACCATGGAAGGAATTCATAAAATCAACAATAACTTAGAAATCTTAGCTAAGAAAAGGAACAAAGGATTTTAAAAGCCAAAACCAGACTATGTGGGCTGCTCAAAAAGATTCAATTTTAAAATTCCTGATCTTAGAGAAAATAGAATTAATACTCACTTTTTCCATTTCCTAAACTTTCTGGTCATTTAATCCATTACAGCAGAAGTTACATTTGTTTTTGTAATTTGGGGCATTTGAAAGTGATTTGGCACAATGATTGGATCCAAAAGGAGGGAAGTGGGCATGTACCCCTCAGAGGTCCGGTTCTTCAGAGCCGGAGGGAGGGAGCGAGGTGCACTGACCCACACGCTCCGCCGCCCACGCACTCCTGCCTCGTGTCCGTGTGTCCTGCTGTGGTGGTGCTTCTGATGTCTGCGGAGCACACCTCATCAGTCCCAGCCTCCGCAATCGTTTGGTCACCCCATTCTGAAGAGCGCAGGGGGTTTCAGTTACGTTGGAGGGGAAACGTTCTGGATTAATATGCCAGGTACAAAGAGGGATGAAGAGAGGGCTCTGTTTCTGGAGGTTCCCTGGGGAATTAACATGATACACTAGGTAAAATGTCCACAATGGTAAAGTCACAACAAACCTCGGGTTCCTCCCCTTTTCTCAGAGTTTTGGAGTCTTACCCAGAACACACTACCAGCACGAGATATTCAGTGTTATTCCACAAACCAAGTTTCCTATGAGAACAATAACGTTGAAACAAGAGCATTGTGAAATAACGCCTTTTGTCTGACTAGTGATGCTCCGTTAACAACATGTGAGAGACATGGCAAGTATACAAAGGGGGTGAACGTCACCCAGATGCTGCAGGTGACACGGCTGTGCAGGCTTTCGCTGCCTTTCTTGCAGTTGGTTTAGTTCTTACAAAATTGGGGTTATGGTGGTCTAGACTGCGCTTCGTAGCTACTAATGTATCAGAAATACTTTCCTGTCTTAAATATTCTTACTTTTTCTTTAGATTTTTGCCATAGGGCGAAAACTTGCCGGAGAGACAAAGAGGGAAAGTGAGAAGTCACCCCCGGGGGAATGGCCATGCTGCAGTCCCTTCTCCTCCACTCTCTTCTTGGGGTTTTGGGCACACACACACACCCTGCGTGATTTTCAAGCCAACGGGTCTGGGGCTTCAGTCACAGTCGGCCACGTGGTAGGCCAGCACCTTAACACCAAGCCATTTGCTGGCCCTAATAGTCTTAATTCTTAAAATCACGTAGCCTACTATTTTATAAGTCCATTATTCATTTAATTAATCTCCTGTTTTTAAACAGTCCAGTTATTCCCAATTTTTCTCAATGACAAATATGAGTCTGATTAAAAACTATTGTTCATAAATTATTGCTGATTATTTTTGCAGAATAGATCCTGAGAAGTGGCATCTGAGGTTACTTGGGTCAGTAAAATTCTACCTACAGACATACACATGGACTGTACGCACACTCTATATTACATATATATGTAATTATTATAATTAGAAGGTTCCGGAACTGCTGTACCTACTCATGATCCCTCTCCCGGCATGTGTAAATCTTCATAGTCCTGAGGGGAGAGTATTTAAACGCCAAACAAGCAATACATGGAAGGGAACCCAGGAAACAGAGAGGCTGTAAAGCCCATCGGACCGTCTTCTTTCCCTCCCACATACATGAAGGGCGGGACAGGCACCGAGGGAAGTCGCACGGGCCCTCTTATGCACATCGATTGTGGACACGTCTTTGAGGAAAAGGTAAACAGCACTTGGGAGGGTCTGGGTCCTGAGAAAGCTGGTGAGGCGAACGGCACCAGAGAAGGCGTGACCGTGTGCCAGCACGCAGCTGCTCTCCGCCCTTTCCGGCAGCGAGCGACTTGGCCAGCTTACAGCTCTGGATATATGGGAAGGATGTTCCCCACATGGCCGGAGGGAAGCGGCCCAGACGTGCATTCCTGAGGCCAGCTGGGTGGCTGGCTCCGCGGATGCCTGCATGTTGGAGTCGAGGAAGCCACGGGGTACTGCCGCATAGGTTGTGTGGGGTTGCTCCCCTCTGGGGTTCATCCGCACCAGTAGCTTTCAATAGGGAAAAAATGGTTTCCAGGACTGGTTCACCTTTTTCTATGTAGGTTTGTTATATCATCTTTTTCTTTAAAATATATTTCTTGAAATTATTGAAAGAAAATATGTTAGTTGTACTTTTCAGTATTTTTCAAAATTTAAGGCCAGCCTATGGCATGGTGGTTAAGGTGGCTGGACATCCCATATGGATGACTGCATGGTTTGAGTCCCAGACCTGGTGGATTGAGAAACACACTGTGTGTGTGTGTGCATGTGTATGTGTGTGTGTGTGTGTGCATGCACACGTGTGCATGTGTGCCCCAACCCAGAGAGGAGAGGGGATTGCAGCATGGCCATCTCTCTAAGGAGTGCTTTCTCACTTTCTCTCTCTCTCGCTCTCTCTCTCTCTCTCTCTCTCTCTCTCTCTGGTGAGCACATGCACCCTTTGGCAAAATGTTTAAAAACCGTAAACATAAAAGAACATAAAAATCTCTCACAAGTTCATCACCCAAAGAGAGTATTATTATTTCCTTCATAGCATATTTATAAGGAGTCTTCAAAAAGTTCATGAAAAACGTGTATTGTGAAAAAGCTATGCATGAATTTCAAGTTTTTTTGCACCAAATTTAAACTCATACTTAAATTTCAAACGTTTAAAGTCCCCTCATACTTTCAATCTTTGTTCCTTTGACGTCCTTGTATGTCTTTTGCAACAGGGCATATCGTGCATACAATGTTATAGCTTACTTTTTCAGCACTTGGTAGTTATAGTATTTTGAACACTTTGACATCACAAACCATTCTTTACAAATGTGTCCTTTTTTTTTCCTTAAGATTTTTGCCATAGAGTGCATACACTTGCTGGAGAGAGACAGAAATAGATGAAGTGAGAAATCAACACCCAGGGGGATGGCCATACCACAGTGCCTTCTCCTTCAGCCTCTTCCTGGGATTTTGAGCACCCACGCACATGCACTCCACATGTGTTCAAGCTGCTGGCCTGGGACTCGAATCACGGTCAGTCAGTCCAGTGACTTATCCTCTGCACCACCTGCCGGCTCTGCAAACTTGTTACTTAATGGATGTTTAATATCCCATCATACTGATAACGTGCTGAACTATTTAAAATGCTCCCAGGGCTGAACATGGGTCTGCTGTCACTATTTTCTGATGTGAGCAACATGGTCATGAGCCTCTTCCAAGAAGTCTTCATTGCATTTCTAATCATTGCCTTTGGGTGGTTTTTGTAGAGGCAAGTATTTGTTATTTCTAGGAAAAAGAAACTGAAAGCCTAAAATTGAGGCCAAGAATTTATTTCCCCTTATTCTATTTATTATCCATCATTTCTCCATGGATTCTATTTTTTATTTGTTCATTTATTTTAAAATAATGGATGTAGTGTCAATGATCATCATTCAGATTCTAGAAGGTTCTCCTTCCGTGCTCTCTTGTCTCCAACCAAACATCCAAGCCCCGTCTCTCGATCCCCCAGCTTCCTGTGGGACACGAGGCTGCCCGCTGGATCAGGTACCTGTTGCAGTTCTCATGTGGCATCCGGCATGTTCACCCGCCGCACACGGGAGAGCAGAGGCGAGGCTCCCCAGAGCCTCCTGGGACTGCGAGGTGCGGCCTCACGCCTGCTCCACAGCAGCTCAAATGGAACAGCCTACACCGTGGCCCAAGAGATGGCCGGGAAAAACCGCAGAGTGGGTTCAAATTCATCAAGTCTAACTCGAAAACAAAAGCAAAAAGAAGCAGAGCCGCCATGCACCCAGCCCACATGGACGTGTGGGTGTTACCAGGTTGAGCGTGAAGCTTGGAGAGAAGGACCGCGTTTCTGTTTCAATGGTGTGACTTTTCAAAAGCAGCTTTCTCTTCTCGGCCTTCTTTCTACCCAACAGAAAATATAAATTAGCACTCCTCCTCCCTCACAGGCGTGTGATCTGTGAGAGCGTCGAAACCCGTCCTCAGTGCTCCGCGGGCCTCGGAGGGAAAGAAGTTAACAGATGGTCGTCGTTACTAGAACCAGAGTGCAGATAAATCTGGGGGTGCACTTGGCACAACTGCCAGAACACATGACAGGACCTGCTGGTTGGCGCAGAGCACCGCGATGACATGAGGCATGACTAGAAGCTGCATCTCCTTGAAGCTCTATCCAGGGAGGGGATACCAAACACCTCCTGGGGCTCAGATCCGGGCCTCATTTCCTGGTCGCTGGTTTCTGCCTTTGCTCTAGCTCCCTGCCCAGGCTGCGCCACACAAGGTCTCAAGGTCTCTGAGGGTCCCGAGCGCCAGCTCTTCCGCCCCGTAAGGGCAGAAAGCCTGGTCTCCATGCAGCTGGCGTTTGCTAAGGGGCGACCTCACACAAGGAACCGTGCGGGCCTTGGCGGGCCTCAGACATGTTACCCTCTCCCAAAGGCGTGACTGGGAAGGACACCATCATTTCCTAACTTTACAGATGAAGAAGTGGAAGCCTAAAAGGGCAGAAGAAAACATGCTACTTCTGAGACCACATGAGCCCTATAAAAGTGTAGATGCTGAGCTTTTTAGTGTATTGTAATTGCTACCTTCTGGAAGAAGCCATTTAGAGTGTGGGTTTTTTACTGTCCAACTCAACTAAAAATGTGAAACATAGGCCTTTTAATGAAGAAAAGTGTCCAGTTTGTGGGTTGTTATTATCTTCCTTTTCTGTGGGATAAATTAAACCAGCCTGGGCTTTGCTGGGCTTGTGAAATGTGTGTTGGTGTGGAGATTGCCCAGGCAGGATGGGTCTCAGCCTGGCCGCCTGGGTTACGCCGGAGTCAGGGTTTTGGAGCGGTAACCTCTTCTTTCATGTTTCATAACTAGTCTTTCTGGAGCGTTTCCTCTCCCCTTTTTTTCCATTCAACCGAATGTGAAATTCCTCAGACCTGAAGCACGCACTCTGCCAGGTGAATTTAATTTATCACTCTGCTGACCGCATCACTCTGTCCTCCGTCGCTTTTACTCTTAAAGGGGTAGCAGTTCTACTGAAATGCTGGTGTGACATGTCTCTTTTTGCACCGTTGTGTGCTATAGGATTCATGTACTAGCGGAGGGGAGAAAGAGACAAAGGGAAAGTGAGAAATCAGCCCCCAAGGGAATGCCCACATTGAAATCCCTTCACCTCCATCCTCCTTGGGATTTTGTGCACACATGTACACATATCCAGGATGTTTTTCAAGCCGCCGGGTCCAAGACACGAACCACACAATCAACCATGAGCCATCCAGCTGTTTTAAACTCTGTGACACCAGCTGGTCCTTATGTCTTTTTTTTTGTTTTGTTTTGAGAGAGGTTTTTGCTATAGGGCGCGTGCGCTTGCCAGACAGACAGAGAGAGACATAGAGACAGAAAGCGAGAAATCACCCCCCAGGGGGGATGGTCATGCCGCAATCCCTTCTCCTCCATTCTCCTCTCAGGATCTTGGGCATGCACACGCACCCGGCGTGAGTTTTAAGCCACCAGGTTCGGGACACGAACCGCGGTCGACTACGTGGGAGTCCAGCGACATAGCCATTACGCTAACTGCTGGTTCTCCATGGTCCTTATGTCTTTTAAAAAAAGTTTATGTTCTTCCTGAGAGAGAGAGAAGTACCCAGTAGGGTCCACACTGCAGTCCTCCTCCGAGCCTTCCCAGATAGCCAGGGTCACAGGCACACGAGTGTACTTGGTGGGCACTAGTCGACCAGGAACCAAACCCAGTCTTCCTTGTGACTTCCAGCTCTGCAGGGCACCGCACTGCACCGCACCACTGCATACCATGGCTGGGCTGCTGCGGCTTGTCTTATAGCAAAGTAATCTTTCTTTAATGATGTTCGTAAAGATAAAACTGGTATGAAACTAAATCCAGGGCCATCTGGTGGCATGGTGGTTAAGGTGGCTGGACACCAGATGGCTGACTAAGCAGTTTGAGTCCCAGACCCAGAAGCTTGAAAAACATGCTATGAGCGTGTGCATGGGTACCTGAAACCCCTAGAGGAGAATAGAGGAAAAGGGATTGCAGTGTGGCCAGCCCCTTTGCAGGGCGATTCTCTCTCTCTCTCTCTCTCTCTCTCTCTCTCTCTCTCTCTTTCTCTGTCTCTCTCTGTCTCTCTCCATTGCCCTAGAGCAGAAAATAAAAAATAAAAAACCAAAATATGTATGTACATAATTCATATGGCTTATGTTACTTAAATTTTGTTCTTTGCTAAAATGGTAGGACCTAAAACATTTATATTCCAGTTAAAAATTACTATTAATGTAGTTCTGAATGTTTCAATATGTTTGTTTTCTTACAGCCTCTGTCAATATTAGTGGTCTCAGATGGAAAAGTAAAGGAAAAGGGATGGTGGTGGACCACGCCCCACTGGGGCTGCTCGCTGCTCCCTGCTCCCTCTCTCCTGCCCTCTTACTCTCTGATGAACACCCATGCCATCTGGGAAATAGAGAGACAGAGAGATCTCTTCTCCAGCACCCAGGGTATGCATAAGGCTCGGTTTGTGGGTGAATCAGCTGGGCTCTGAAGCTCTCAGAACATTTCCAAGCTGAGGGGAGACCCCGGGCTTAGTGGGAAGCTACTCCACCTGCCTCAGAAAATGGAGCATTTAGGACAAGGAGAAGCCGAATGAATGACTGAAGTCCCAGACTCCATGCTGAAGAGCGAGGCCAGAGTCTCTTTAACCTGAAATGACTTAGCGTACGGCATTCTCCTTCACACTGTTTTTAAAATGCATTACACTTAACGTGCTCTGATCACCTGTCCACTTGCTTACTTAATTTCCAGGTACAGAGTGCCACTTGTTCAGCATCTACAGGATTTACCTGAAGAGATTCAGATGCAAATCCTGGGCACTGCCGGACACCCCGACCCACTCGGCTTGGGGAGGTGCTCAGGACCCCCCTTTAACAAGTCTCGGGGCATTCTGAGGCAGACGCCCTTTGGATGTGTCATGAGACTCCCAGACGGGATTCCAAACATGGACAAGGCCTGCTTTATGCCTTAGGGAATCTCGAACTAAGGCAGGATACAAATGTGTACGTCAGTGCTGAGTGATATGGCAGTAGCTGCAATAAGCCAGGCAGCATTCTAGATTATGTGCATGTATTGGTTTTCAGGCAGCCTCACAATAGCACATCACTCATTTCACAGTTAAGTAGCCCAAGGTGCATGAGGATTAAGTGACACACCCATGGGCAGAGCCCAGGCCTGACTCGCTCCAGAGGAGCCTGGCCTGTATTCAACTGCCGGCCTGCACCGTCTCTGTTGGGCTGTCCAGTGCGGTGACACGCAGGATAAGGCAGCACAAGGTGAGTGTTGTACGCTGGCACACCCTGTCTGGCCTACAGGGTACAACGGAGAAAGAACTGACATTATTCAGGACCCACTGCATGCCACCACCCAAGCATGTTTGAAATTCAAATTTCAGCACCCCCTTCCTCATTTCCTCAAATGTTAAGAAAATACTTGATCATGTAGGGTTGTTAAGAGGAGTAACAGAAATTGATAGAAGTATCTAATACAGTGCCTGGCAGTAAGCGCTCAATAGATATTAGCCACTATTAATTTCATGACCATTATTTTAAAACATTTGTAAGCTGACAATAAGCATGCATGTTTATGCTCTACAGTATCGTATCTGGGCATACGTATGCGTCATGCGATGGTTATGTCACACTAGTTAACGTGTCCAACACCCAATGTACGTTTCTTTTGTGGTGAGAGTATTTCAAACCTACTGTCACCAACATTGTTTAAAGCTGAGAAATCGAGGGCTCAGGGAAGCTGGAAGCCGTGGTCTGGGTTGTCACCAGCAAGATCTGGGGTTCAAATGCCATCTGCCCAGCTCCCCATGCAGACCCCCTGGCCACAGCTTTGAGGGGAGGAAAAGGCCCTCCAATCAGATGACCCGGGCAGCCTCCTGCAAGCTGGTAGAGTTTCAAGGGAGGGCCCTCTAATTTTTGTCTGAGCTATTTAACCTCGCTGAGATTATGTCTATAATTTAACAAAACTCAAATCTCTCCAGACTTCAGCCTTCAGAACTTCTGCCAAGACAAATTTCAGGCAAGGAAAAGAAAATGTCCCTGGACTCCTTCAAGATACTCACGTGAGGGAACCAGCAGTTAGCGTAATGGCTATGTCGCTGGACTCCCACGTAGTCGACCGCGGTTCGTGTCTCGGACCCGGTGGCTTACAACTCACGCCGGGCGCGTGTGCGTGCGTGCCCAAGATCCCGAGAGGAGAATGGAGGAGAAGGGATTGCGGCGTGACCATCCCCCCTGGGGGGTGATTTCTCGCTTTCTGTCTCTATGTCTCTCTCTGTCTGTCTGGCGAGCACACGCGCCCTATAGCGAAAAACCTCTCAAAAAAAAAAAAAAAAAAAAAAAAAAAAAAAGATACTCACGTGAGATGTGCAGAGAAGCCTGTGTATTTTGCCTGGAAGTGAAGGCTGGACGGCAAGATGGAACCCAGGGTCCCGGGGCGGCCGCCAACATCTCGTGCCTCAGTATCCCCTGAGCCTGCAGGCGGCCAGCCTGGTGGCCAGTCATGGAATCTCCACCTGCCATGAGCCTTTTTGGAGGAAATTCAAAAGCTAAAGATGGGGCTCCCATGCCTCTGGAGTTGCACCCACACCCACGAGTCACCTCAGAGCCAGTCACCTTTGGAGAAAGCAGGCGCTGACAGAAGCTGGCATCCCAGCAGGACCAGGGCCAGATAGCGGCTGCATCCAGGTCCCCAGACCAGCGTTCCGCAGCCCTGAGGTTGCTCTCTAGAGGTGACTGCAGAGAGCACCCAGGTGCTGGCCCCAGGGAGCCCTGGGGGGGCAGGTCCTAGAAGGTCCCTTTTCTGTCCTATGGAAAGCCCTGTGGGGGGAATTCTCACCGGCTCGGTGGCACCTCTGTTAACTAGCTTGTGCATTTGCTCGTCCATTCACTAAACCCTTACGAAGCCCTGAGTGTCGAACGCTGCTCTGGTCTCCAGAGACAGGAAGCGAGGACGGAACGACCTCCACCTGTGTTGACCTTAGGAGTGAGGGATGGTTCATAAACAAGACAAATGTGCAAAAATGCTCTAGGTGGAGACCAGCACTGAGGAGGAAAAGAAAGGGGGGTGGGAAGCTGGTGCATGCAGAGGGGCTCTGGCCAGGGCCAGGCAGCCGAAGGCCTGGCTGAAGGTGAAGGTTAGGGAAGGCCATGAGGTCCTGGCACAGCACTCCTGACAGGACATGTGCCAGGTGCAATGGGGAGTGAGGCCCGGAGGGGCCCAAGAAGCAGCAGCAGGTGAGGAAGCTGCAGGGAGAGTGGAGGCAGCTTTGCTCCAGGTGAGAAGGGATGTCAGTGGGCAGTTTGGAGCAGCAGAGCTCGAGGAGGCACAGGATGGCCTTGGCACTGTGTGGAGAGGCTGGGCAGCATGGCTGGCAGGACCCGGAGTGACTGAGTTGGTGCTGACAGGTCCGCATTTGCTATTATTTCAAGGCCCTCTACATGCTTGCGTTGGCCTGTGACCTCTCTTTCTGGGCCCTACAGCTTTTTCTTCCTTGGCATAATGTGCTCAAAGCAAACCCACTACATGTTCCCACTGCTGAAGGTCCCTGCTAATTCCAAACAATGCCAGCTCCCAAAGACCCACAGGTGAGGCCCGAGAAGAGCAGCAAGTGCCTCATTCTGGTTTTCCACACCCACTAGAACCCCTTCTCGCACGTCTTCCTGTACTTTGGTGGAATGAAAAGTGGAGTACAGGAATGAAAAGTGGAGTGACATTTTCCGGATGCCCTGGAGGCTCCAGGTTCTGAGATGACCTGAGTTCCCCTGACACACACCCTTACAGGACTTGCAGGTAGAAGTGAGCAAGGGGAAGGGGTCGAGGGGAGAAAGATGGGGTCTTCCGGAAAGCCTGGGGTTTGTGTGGTGCAGGAGCTGGGTTCTTTGAGGTGGGCTGGCATTGTTCAGCCAAAGGTGCCCAGTATTGAGCAACCGGGCAATGACAGAGGGGAATGCCCCAAACATCACTTCTCCTCGATGCACTGTCCTGGGTAGAACCTCCAAACTCAGTTCCTCCCCCTCCCAGAAATTCCTGTAATAAACACTTTCTGAATAAATGAGCCCAAGATGGTTGCAGAAGGTCCAACCATCTAACTTTAGTTCCAGGATTCAGGAAAGAAGGAGAAGTAAATGGGATTTCATCAGTGTTCTGTCTACCTGCTAAAGAATGCATTTCCTTTGAAGGGGCTTCTCGGAAGTCCCTCATAAGTATGTCACTTACATTCCACCAGCCATTAACACTCCATTCCCCGGCCACACCTAGTTGCAAGGAGGCTGGGTCATGTCGAGGTCTGGCCAGGCACTTTCCATCTTAATAATATAGGATTTCTAACAAGAAATAAGAGATAAATGGATCTTGCATAGGCAGTTTGCGGTCCTTGTCACAGGGTGTAAGTTATTTTAAGGTTTTTAATATGAATTGCTAAATTGCTTTTTAAGAAATGTTTATACTATTGTCATCATAAAAAATATATATAACATGGATAAAAATTAAATGTGTATATCCAAATGTTTAATGCAGCCATAAAACCATCTCTCTGTACCAATGAAAGTTTCCAACAGGTAATTGCGCCTACGCTGGGCTCTGTTGTGAAGGTTGGAAGAGACCGGGAGCACTGCTCTTCAGAGAGTCTGCATCCTGAGGCGCCACCTGGGGCCCAGGCTCCGAAGGCAGTGTTTAGGGTTTTGGAATAATTGCTCTAACCCCCTTTGAACATGTGTTATTACTATTTTTTATTTTATTTTATTTTTTTAGAGAGAGAGATTTTTTGCTATAGGGTGTGTGTGCTTGCCAAAAAGAGAGACAGAAAGCAAGAAATCAGTCCCCGGGGGGATGGCCATGCCACAATCCCTTCTCCTCTGTTTCCTCTCAGGATTTGGGTGTGCATGCACACATGCTTGGCGTGAGTTTTAAGCTACGAGGTCAAGGACTCAAACCGTGGTCGACTACATGGGAGTCCAGTGACATAACCGTTACGCCACCTGTTAGTCCCGAACACGTGTTGTTTGAACACAGACCGCAGTCTGCAGAGAACACTGTGACGATGGGGTCGCACATCTGGCCTATGTTGGTGGGGAAACACTTACCTTAGGTCTCTGAGGCAAGCATGCACCTGGGGAAGGAAAAGGAAGTCACGCGAAGCCCTCTCATCTGAGAGATGATCCAGTTAACAAGGTGCAAAAACCTAAAAGTGGGGGTGCGTGCAGAGGAGTGGGCAGCCTATCCAGAAACGGGGAAGAGAGCTGGGCGTGGAGCATCGTCACATGAGTCAGGTGCAAGAGGCCCGGCGCAGAAGACCAGCCTAGAAACAAGGCCAGGTCAGGACACCGAGTTGGTGGCTGCGGTTCTGTCTTGTTGGCAAGGGAATCATTCAACACTTCAGAGCAGGGAGATAAGAGTTCAAAAACTAAGAAAGTGGCCAACTTTAAGTCTGGAGTTGAATATTATATCCCAGAATTTAATCAGGAAAATTGAACCAGAACAGAAGATAAAGTACACGAGACTGATAGGTTCATGCACCTACCATTTGAATAGAATCCTAACCTGTTTCCTGACTTTAAGCGAAGTTCCTTGGCATTTCTTTGATTTAAGTTAAAACTGGTTTTCTTAATAGTAACGAATGAGCTCACCATTGAAAGTAGTTAAATTAGGTAAGAAATTGTGTGATCAATACAATGTGGGTGGGAAAGGAATGGAAGACAATTGTAGACACCAAAAATAGTGTGAGAAGAGGGTGGGAAAGGACAGAGGGTCAGAAAGAGGGGTAAAAATAATTCTAGGAACTAGAAATGGAAAATTTTTTATAATATGCATGATTAAGTCACTATGCAGTATATTCTGGATGGGAAATCACATTTTGTATGCTGTGATGATGCTTAGGGAAAGAATGTAAATTAAGTTACAAAAAAAAAAGTTTCAGGAAAAAAAATACCTATTCAATGACTGCAGTAAGATATATAGCCCCAGGTAGGTGCTACTTTATAGGATGCCCAAAGTTAGACTTGTGTTCATGGAAATGTATATATCAGCTGTGTTTGCTATGAAAATATTTAGATTAATTAAGGTCTTTAGTAATTCAATAAAATGTGAGAGGAAAACAGTATAGAAAGTAAACATAGATACCAGAGACAGTGTGGGAGGAGAGTGGGAGATGGCAGAGGGTAAGAGATAGGGAATCAAGGATAGGGGGATAAAAAAAAACATACAGAAAACAAGAAATGGAAGATTATTTGCTGACAATAACATGTTTGTTGATGTGCTTGATTGAGACAATATACAGTGTACTCTGGATGGAAAATCTCATTTTGTATGCTGTAAAGATGTACAGTGAATGAATGCAAATAAATAAATTGAAATTTAAAAATGCAAATAAATAAATTGAAATAAAAGTGCAAATAAGCGTGTAGAGGTGACACTATTAGCACAGCGCCTGGACCACCTGAGCGCAGATTAGACGCTAACGGTACTGGTAACAGTGAGTACTCCTCCGTATGAGCGTCACACGACAGCAGCATGGAGCACAGCGGGACCGAGTGAGGAAGAGGGCGTGAGCAGCTGATGAGGGCTGCAAAGAGGAGGCCGAGCCACTGGGAGGTACAGCAGGAAGAGGACTGAAGGGTCCAGCGCGGCTGCCGGGGCCGTCCTGGGCCGCTGCTCGCCGAGAGAGGGCAGGGGAAGAACAGGCGCCTGTAGGACATGCAGGCACTCATGTCCTCGCGTCTCGACTTCCTCTTCCTGTCTCAAACACCGATATCCCACCACTCTAAGCACCCTCGGCTTCCATTCGACATGGCCGAGACGTCACAGTTCTGTGGAGCTGGACTCGGACCTGTCAGAACCACGTGAGGAGCAAGATGACCTGTCACCTCCGTCTCTCGCAACCTGGGGATGACTCCTGCCTGGCTCTGGAGCTCAGGGCCAGCGTGCTGGGGAAGCAGAGCAGCTCCCTGCAGGCTGGTCATATCCAGAGGGTGGCGAAGCCCATGGCATCTGCTTTTCCTCTGTCCTTTGAGGAGAGGGTGATGAGAGGGCACCCTGGTGAAGGCTGCTCCCTTGCCTTCGTGACGGAGAGCACGCTGGCCCTGAGGGACTCCGCGGAGCTGCTGGGCCCTGCAAAGTAAGAAGTGAGCAAGGTGTGAGTGCGCACGGTCACAGGGTCGGCTGACGGGGGCCACTTCTCGAGGACTGAAGTACGTGGAATTCCCTTCCTTGCTAAAAGAGAATTTCCATGTATAAGAGCTAGGTATTTTGTAAAAGTAGGAGGGCTCTAGGGACCAGCAGTTGGCATAATGGCTATGTCGCTGGACTCCCACGTAGTCGACCACAGTTCGCATCCCGGACCGGTGGCTTAAAACTCACACTGGGCGCGTGTGCGTGCGTGCCCAAGATCCCGAGAGGAGAATGGAGGAGAAGGGATTGTGGCGTGGCCATCCCCCCGGGGCAGGGGGTGATTTCTCACTTTCTCCCTTTCTGTCTCTCTCTGTCTGTCTGGCGAGCGCAAAAACCTCTCCAAAAAAAAAAAAAAAAAAGTAGGAGAGCTCCATAAATGACACGCATACTGCTAAGCTCTGCTTAGGCCCTGCATCATTGCGCTCAGACCTTGAGTTTGCAGGGTGAGTGATTCTGTCTGGCTCCACCTACTATTGGAGACCAACCTCCAGACTTGAGATCACAACCTCCTACTTTCTCTGACACCCAAAGGGTCAAAAGCAGAGCCCAGACCTGAGACAAGGGAGATGAATTTTCTTGCATTTCTATTCTGCCTCTCACTTTGGCCACTTGATGATTCAAACTCAGCTTCATCTCCTCCCGCTGCCCCACACTCAGGGAACAGGTTTCAGGGACCTTTAGGAATATCAGCGTGCTATGGAGAGTAGTCAAGTCATATCTGAATCAGAATCTCATTTCTGCCCCGTTGCGTGGAAAGCAGGGCTAGGAGAGCTAACCCCACAGGTTATTTTAAGACTGGACAACAGAGCACAGAACACGATGCTTGTCACCGCCTGGCATTCCCGTAACCGGCAGCGAGGATGGGGCCGGACATGCGCAGAAGTGAGACGCACTGCCCAAGTGCAGAGTCCAGGTTCCGGGCTGCGACCGCGTGGGGCACCCTAGACTTGATCCAGGCCCGGCTGGAGCTGGACGGGATTGCAGCGTCAAGACTCTGTTGAGGGGGACCAGCAGTTAGCATAATGGCTATGTCGCTGGACTCCCACGTAGTTGACCGCAGTTCGAGTCCCAGACCCGGTGGCTTAAAACTCACGCCAGGTGCGTGTGTGTGCGTGCCCAAGATCCCGAGAGGAGAACGGAGGAGAAGGGATTGCGGTGTGGCCATCCCCCCTGGGGGGTGATTTCTCGCTTTCTGTCTCTCTGTCTCTCTCTGTCTGGCGAGCGCATGCACCCTATGGCAAAAACCTCTCCCAAAAAAAAGAAAAGAAAAAAGACTCTGTTGAGGATGCTGTCTTTCTGTCTCTGTCTCTCCGTGTGTTTCTCTTGCTCATAAAAGATGTTTTAAAAACACAATCAGTGGTAGAGATGTGGTAAGTGGAGAGCAACGGTGCGTGTGCAGCGCGGTGGGCGAACCCTAAGCGAGTTTCCCGTCACAGGTAACGCGTCTCCATGAAAGACTTGCCGTTGGAGTCAATAGTCCAAACCAAACAGTGACCTTGGCTAGCTACAGTCTTTTCATGAGGAAAAGTGTAACATAATATTTTTAGAGCAGTTCCCACTAATTATTTTAAAATTACATACAATGCGCTGTTTTTCATCAGGCAAATCAATCTGTTCCTTCTGGGGTCTTGTCTCCAGCAGTGACAAGTAAAGCTCTGCTAGAAGCCACGGACCACTGCCTCTGTCCTTCCAGAACCATTCCTGTTCACGGTTAATTCCTGTGTATTCCCTAAAGATTACCTCTGTAAAAACTTTACAAGTGATTTAGTTGCCTCTTATTATGCGCTTATCTTATGTTCTCATGTTATTACCCTAGAAGAACTGTAACCACCCAAACACCATCTAAAAACAAAAATATCATTTGGAAGGAAAGTCCTAACAGTCCCTTGGGCCTGTTCAATGAGAGGGAAGAGACAGTGCATTTTAAGTCAGTCTGTCTTTCGGGCTAAAATTTCCCATTTGCTGCATGTTTCTATGAGAGTGTGTGGCTCCGTGTCACACCAGTGGTTTCTCTCCTGGAACACGCGGCTGGAGAGAGAAGCTGGGCAAAGCGAAGAGAACACGTGGGCGCTCTGGCCAGCGGGTGCCAGGCCTCGGCAGAGCTGGAGCAGCAGGGCTGGAGAGTTTTGCTGACCTGGGCAGACGCAGAAATTAGCCCCAGCCTGAATCTATGGCTCACACAGGGAGCCTCTGGCCTTTCCCTCCCAGCTTCCTTTCACTCAGCCTTGAGATTTGCCTCCTATCATGCAGCTATGATCCAAACAGCGCAACATGAAATTCTTGGGACTTTGTGACGGAGGCCCAAGCCTAGCGCTTGCACCGCAGCCTCTGCCTTCCAGATGCATCCGCTACCCACCCTCCCAGCCCCAAGTCTCTCTGCCCTCTACCCTGGCCCCAGGGACCTCGTCCTCCAAATCCACCACAGTCTCCTCTGTCCCCTGCCTCTGTCAGGCTGTTCTTTTGCCTGGTGAAATCCCACCCATCTGCAAGGTCTGGCTTATGTGTGGTCTCCTCAGGGTAGGCTTCCCAGAGCCAGGGGCCAAGATGGTCTTTCCTCCCTGTGTTTCCGGGAACCTCGTACCAGGCCTTACTGTGGCACTGAATACACTAGTTTGCAAGGATTTTCATACAAGCTCTCTTCCATGAGAATGGGGGAACCATGTGATAGCAACAGGAAAACTTGAGCTCTGTGGGCCAGGAAATTCCTCCACTAAGAGTCACATGCTCTGGAATGTGCAAGGGGAACAGTCTCAGCAGGGTCTTGACTCAGCAAGGTCTGGGACCATCGCGGGGGCTGCTCTGCAAGGTCCAGGGCATTCGATTCCCATCACTCTGCCCCGAGTGCACGCCGGCCTGCATGGGTACAAGCCCCAAATCAGAACCACCCGGCCCCCTCCTCCTTCAAGCTAGCTCCTACCGCCTGCCCGCCCCTCGCTGCAGGCTCATTAAGGCCTTTCCCAGAGAAGCAGTGCTCTGGGAGCTGGTGGAGTGTTTGGTATTTTCCACTCTGCGTGTCAAGGGCATTTACAGGCGGCGTCAGAATGTTATGTCGGTCTGAGGAGGCGCTTTGAAGTGTTTGTGCAGACATGTGCAGGCAAGATGTGCCCCTCCCAGCCTGCGTTGTCCCTGTGGGCTTGCTCCCTCTTTCCCAGCATCATGTGACAATGAACAACACCATTTAACCCTTTCCTTCTTGGTGTCCCAGCTAGAACCACCATCATTGTTCTCCTCCTTCCCAGTCTTGGCCCCGGGCTTGCCTTCTGGTCACACCGTTTGGAACCCTCGGGGCTGCTGCTGCTACCGCTCTGCATGAACCTTGCGTAGACGGGTGTCTCTAAAAGTACACACAGAGCAGCAGCAAGCCTCTCAGCGCTGTCCAGATGGCAAGAGTCTGGGGGTCCTCGACGCTTCCTCCCCACCCCAGAGCCAGAAGTCGTTGGTCCTTGGCCACCACCAGCAGCAGGGAGCTCCCAGCAGAATCACTGTTTTTTACACTTTTATATTAAATGATCATTCACAGGTAGCCCTAAAAATATCACTTAGTCATGCTGTGAGAGCCTGGGGACCTGTAACTCTGATCTAAAACAAGAAAAACCACTGAGACTCTCAGAGGGAATGTCCCAGCCGCCCTGAGTCTCCTGCTGGGCTGTGAACTGTGGCTTGTGCAGTGGAGCAGGCTGAGGGTGGTGAACGCTAGACGCCCTTCAACCCTGAGGTTCTGCGCCGCTTGACTCTCTGCGAGCCCGGGAGGGTCTTGGACCTGGCAGCATGGCCGCGGTTCTCAGAGGTTCATGTTCACGAGGCGCTTGGTCACCCGGACGGAGCATAGGAATGTTTCATGGGCTCACATGCAATGGATGGGGGAGGAGGCCGTGAGCTTGCCCAGCGGTAGAGAAACCGGTAGGAAATTCTCTCACCACCATGATTGTTAGGGGGTTGCAAAGGCCCTTTGGGTTTTCTGTGTCCATGATCAGTGTCTCCCCTGATAACGGGGCATTTGCACTCCCACGGAGTACCTCCCTGACAAGAGAGGCCAGAGGAGAAGGCCCACGTGCCCTTGTTGCAAAGTCTTAGCTTGTAAGCCTAAGTCGCTCCTGGGGGGCTGCTAGCTGGGACAGGGAGGGGTCAGCACGCTCTGGTACATGGGCTGGACTGAGAAGACTTTCCAGTCACTGTGCCTGGAAATACAGTACATGTGAATCAGCGTCCCAGACACGTGATGCCCAGCAGGCCCAGCTACCCAAAGCCCATCCTGTTTCCAGTCAAGGCTGCTCGCTGAACCCCCTACGTGTCCCCAGCAGTGGAGCCCCTGGCACTGTGTCCCTGGCGAGGCTCTACCCACGCTGGCTCTCTCCTGTCAGCCTCTTTACTTGGTCTCCAGCATACCAGAAGGAGGCAGGGCATTCTGCTGCTGAATGCATGAATCCAAGTATTTTTATTTGCTTTAGAGCTGAGTTGGCAGCCGGCTCTCATAGGAGAGGAATTGGCAGCTAACTCAACTTTAAATTAGACATTTGCCATGATTCAGTCTACTCATAAAGCTAAATAAAAATCCAAGATGTAAAGGTCAAAACTAACAGGACTAAGATCTGCCTGTTTCTCTAAATTGTGGAAGGTGGCGGGTGGGCCTCTGCCTGCTGGCCATACTGCCACCCAAGGACGCTCACCCTTCTGTGCCCCTGGGGTGCATCCCCACTGCTCCACTGTCTCACAGCCTCCCTCGCTCACTGACTCGTGTCTCACACTTCTTACACCCGTGGTCTTTTCCTCAGTGTTGTGTATCTTGGCTTTGAAGCAGGGCAGGATCCACCAGAGGGGGTTGCGCTCTGTCGAGAGAAGACCCAGAGCTGGAGCCTCGTCCCTTCGGGGCCAGGGCGCGCCCTACGGCTCCTTCCTGACTCTGCTCTTCCTTGGCTGTTTGTTCCTTAAACTTCACGGTTTTCCTCCCTTTCTTCTTCGCTTTCTCTTTAATTTCCTCTGCTTCCACTCCACTGAAATAAAAACAACTATTATTATTTGATTACTGAACCCATACTAATTTAAATAATATAATTTAATCAGAACTGCAATAAACTGGAAAATAAAAATATTTTTTCATTAGGAAAACATATTCATTAGAATTTTTTAAAAAACTAGCCCAAAGCAAAACATAAGCATTGTGATTATCGCTGAAAACCAATTGATTGCCACAAACTTGAATGAGGCAGTGAATAAGAGCTAACAAGTATTTACCTTCAATAGATTAAAGTATAATCAGTTCAAGTTTAAACTCATTAGGTAGAATGAGTTTAAAAGATATAATTCAGGAATCTCCCTTTTCCCCCTGATGGCTTCAAGAAACACAAAAAAATCTCTAAACAAAGAACTATCTACTCAACCTCCTTTCAGAAAAGTTACAGTGACTAATAGTTGACTTATAAAGATTTGGTGATGACATTGCTTATTATAATATGATACTCTGCAAAAATTAAATGGTGAATTTAGTTTTCTTCCTCTCTTGAAGCAAGTTATGTTATATGATTTCAATGCTGATGAAGAGAACTAAATAGGAAAATGATGTAAATAGGAAGTGATGTAAATGAATCTCAAATATTTATTCTTTTTTTTTCTTCTATCATTTTGGTGCATCTAGTGAATGTGAGTAGAAGTAATGATAAATTTATTTTATAAACAAGGAGAATATTGATTTACATATCTTAATGTGGGTCTGAACCTTTTGACTGATTCTCCCAAGATCAGCTAAATGAAGGATGGTATATGCTAAAAGATTCCCTTTAATGCAACATATATTTACTCAAAGCCCATTTTCACTGAATTTCCTGTGAAGCTTCTCCTGACTACTGGGGGAAGGTATACTCCCCACCCGGTGCTCCCTCCCATGTGAAAGATTTGTATTAAGGCAGTGCCTCTGGTCTCTCTCCATCCCTTTTTTCACCCTGGTCTCGAGTGTGGGGGGGGTCAGGATGCAGAGACTCACCTGATTGGTGGTCCCCAGGAGGGCTAGCCTGCTGAACTGGCCTCTCTTCTGGGGAGTGACATGTACACAGGTTACACTGTCTCCTCTTCATCTCCGGCACTGCCCAGCCCAGCGGCGAGGAAAGCTGGCCCCAGACCATGATGCGTAACTTGGTAGAATTTTAAGGACAACAGCAGCCCTCTTGTTGGGAGGAGAGGGATTGCCCTCTCATGCAGGGCCATGAAAGGTGAAAATGTGCATCAGTTTGTTCAAAATAACCGGATGTGATATTGAAGGCACACATAAAGCGTCTTCCTTTTTCTCTCTCTCTCTCAGTTTACGCTTTTTGTGTGCTATTTAAGTTGTTCTAAGTAAACTGGTTATTTAAATTATTATCATGACTTTTTCACAAGTGGCAATTTTAATGAAAATATCAGAACATGTCATTCCTATGCAAAACCACCAAAATTCTTAATATGTGTTTTCTGGCAGGGGGTGGTGGTGGTATCTCAAACTGGCCCAAAGAGATAAACACTCAACAAAGCAGCAACGGCAGCCGCTTCCTTAACCTGTAAAGGTCGCCTGTGAGAGCAGAAGAGCTGGTCATTCTTTTAGTTTTTCTCCTAAAGTTTATTCACTTAGTTTTTTCCCATGAGAGAAAGAGAAAGGCTCCCCCATTGGGGCCTTTACCCCACGGTCCTCCCCGGCTCTGGCCAGGGAGGGTCCTGGGCACATGCTTGCATACCTGGCACTTACAGGGAGACCCAGGACAGAGGCAGGGCCCTCCCACGTGGCCCCGACATCTCAGAGCCCACGCCAAGGCTGGCCCACAGCTAATGGCAATGACAGTAATAGTGACATACTGAATGCTTTTCCTGAGATCAGGAATCAGAAAAGAACATTTGCCCTCACTGCTCCTACTTGACATTGTAACAGGAGTTCTAGCCAAGGCAAGAAAAAGAACAAAAAGGCAAATAAATTGGAAAGGATGAAATAAAATGTCTCTGGTTACAGATGGCATGACCTTATATGTAGACACTCCTAAGGAAGTCACCAAAAAACAATTAGAAGTAATAAATGAGATTAGATACAAGATTAATACACAAAAGCAGTTGTATTTCTAAATGGCAATAATAAACAAACTGAAAATGAGAGTAAGAAAACAGTTCCATTCACAATAGTATGAAAAAGAATAAAATATTTAAGAATTTTTTTTAAAGTACAAAGCTTGTACAAGGGGAACCTTCAAAGGGTTCGTGGAAAATGTGTATTATGAAAAACACTGTGCATGGATTCCAATTTTTTTGCCCTACATAAACTCATATTTTAATTCCATTTGCCACCATCTTTTGGAAGCCTCCTCATATACTGTACACTGAAAAGCACACACATTAAAAAAAAATCCTTCAAAGAAATTAAGACCTAAAGAAATAGAAAAATAGCTATCACTTCAGCCTCGTGTTCCCCTGCCCAATAGCTGCTGGGCTGATATGCCAAGCCTCACACAGGAGCTGAGATCTGAGAAAACTGGCCCAGGCGCTTCCCCTTCCCGAGGCTAACTGTCCCATGCACAGATGAGCCAACCCCAGAGAGATATAAACCTCCACACTGGGTCATGCTCAGTGCTCTAGTTGGGTAGGGGAGGAGGATTTGAGAGGCTAACCCCTCCCAAGATGTGGCCTGCTACCAGCCCAGGGTGGGGACAGCCACTGCCATGCCTCTTCTGAAGATGCCATGAGTGTACTCACTCTCTCCCGACTGTCCAAGCTCCTATCTGGGACTCTGCCTGCAGGTTAGGGTGACCGTGGTTCTAGAGTGAAGAGAAAGAAGAGAATCTGGGCCAGGGACCAGGAGGCAGGGGAGCAGCCCACTGAGCATGCATCTGGCAAGGAGACAGGAGTGGGGACGCTGTGAGCCAAGGCACCGAGCCCCTGGAGCAGGGTTCTGTGTCACAATGGAATTTGCAAAACACGAATTTAAAAATAAAATTGTTAAGAATTTCAGGAATGTAACCCCATAATATTTACTCCCAACCATGGGACTCTTGTTAGGACAGGGCTCTGTGCCTCCTCGCTGAGCGAGCAGCCATGAAACGAGTCCAAAATTAGGAGCTCACTTGCTGGTCAACGTGAGGAACAGCCGCACTCTTCATTTTATTGTAAAGAGAGGTGAGAGTCTGGCCCCCATTCGACTTGCACTTTGTCTTATTTTTCTTAGTTTGGATTTCTAGCAGAGATGGGGACTTTAAAACTTGAAAACTCTGACTTTACCTACCTAATTTTTGCTTCTTTAGGGAAATACAGAGAATAGACAATTAGGGTTTATGTATGTCAAAGTCAGGTTCTGTGCTTATGAGATTGGAGGTGACATTAACTAGTGCTTAAAAGCAGGGCTTTGGGGAGTGGCCTAGAAGCACAGTGGATAAGCACTGTGTATAGGGAGCCAGATTCCAGATTGCGCACTGTAATTCAAATTCCAGTCCCTGAGGCTTGGAAAACATGGCAGGCCCATGTGCATGTGTGCTCCAAACCCTGACGGGCTGGGAAAATAGAGGAAAAAGAATTGCAGCATGACCAGGCTCCATTGGAATACGTTCTTGCTGTCTCTTTCTCTTTTTCTTTCTCTCTCCCCTCCTTTCTCTCTGTCTCTGCAAATATGCATGCCTCTTGGGGGTCATATATTTGTATTCCATATCTATGGCTTCGATGTCAAACCAATTCAAGTTCAACACCAAGTTCCATTCCTTTCAGTCAATGCTCCCTGGAGGTTGTTTTCCCCCTTGTCCTGTGTGTAAAATGTGTGTGATGGAGGCACCTACTTCTAAGTGCTGTCGTGGCTTTGTGAGGAAGTCCTCTATGCATTTGGCATAGAGCAAGCACTCCACAGAGCTCGTTTTATTGTGCAGCTTAATAGAAGTGGGGTTCTAGCTGAATGGAAGGTCTTCTAAGGCTGTTGAGTAAAAACCACTGAGGGTGACCTTGACAGGTAAGGACAGAGGCCAAGACATCTGAAAGACACTCAGTGGGCATGACTTTGGACAGTCCCCCACCATGCTGGAGTAACTCCTTCAAATTTATGAGCCACCCAGAAGCAGAAGGTGCCTACCTTCAGCAATTCATATAAATGTTCATAACTAACCTCATTCATCAAAGACTTTTTTAAGGTATTTCTTCATGAGAGAGACAGGTAGCCCTGACACAGCTTTGCCCCGCCATATCCCCCAAGCCTTTGAGCTGGCCAGGCTCCCAGGCGATGCAGGCCTAGCCCGTGTGCTCAGGGCCCTTGGGGTCTACACAGCAGCACCGACCACCTGTCCCACTGCGGCTGGGCCCATCACAGGTGACTTTTTTTTTTTCTCTTTAAATTTATTTATTTTTTACATTAATTCACTATACATCATTACAGCATACAAATAAATTTTCCATCCAAAATACACTGTGTATTGGCTCAATCAAGTACATCAACATACATGTTTTCAGCAAATAATTTTCCAATTCTTATGTCTTGTATACTTTGGTTTTTGTTTTACCATCCTTGATTCCTTATCCCTCACCCTCTGCCATGTCCCACCCTCCTCCCACATTGTCTCTGGTATCCATAGTTGCTTTCTATGCCTCCCCCCCCCATTTAATTGATTTGCTAATCAACTTAATTAGTCTAAATATATCCAATAGCTAGCACAACTGATATATACCTATACATGAACCCAAGTCTGACTTCAGGCATAAACCCCAGTGAGTAGAATGAACATATTATAAAGTAGTACCCAGCTGGGGCTATATAGCTTACTGCAGTCATCAAATATGCATTTTTTTTTAAATTTCGATACGAACAGTTTTACTGTTTTTATTTTTTCTCCTGCAACTTTTTTTTAAATTAGTTAACATTCATTCCCTGAGCATCATCACAACGTACTAAATGTGGTTTCCCATCTAGAATAAACTGCATAGTGGCTTAATCATGCATGTTATTATCAATAATATTCCATTTCTACTTTCATACATAGGTATACATATATATATGTTTTTTACCCCATGTTTGACCCTCTGCCCTTTCCCACTCTCTTATTACACTATCTCTGCTATATACAGTTGTCTTCCATTCCTTTTCCCCAACATTTTGTTCATCACACAATATCATAAGTAATCTAACTACATTCAGCAGGTAATTTCAAGAAGAGTAGTTTTGAACTGGTAATGATATTTCCTTGAAAGTTAAAGTCTAGACACAGGTTAGTATTCTGTTCAAATAGTAGGTACATGCACCTATCAACAGCTCAAGACAGGACAAAAATCCTTTAAAACCGGAAAACAAAGCTTAGGAGAAAAGCAGCAATAATTCAGTCAAGTCACAGAATGTTGTTTCATCGGTTCAGTCTCATGTACTTAATCTTTCTTCTGCTAAGGTTCGATCTTCCAGATTGAATTCTGGGATATAATATTCATCTCCAAACATTGTCCCTACAATTAAGTTGCTCATTTTCTTAGTTTTTGAACTCTTATTTCTGTGTGTCTGCATTTAATTTTACTGACATAGCACTCCCTTAAGAACTTCTTGGAGATCTGGTCTGGTGCTGGTAAATTCTTTCAGGTTTTGTTTATCTGGGAAAGTTCGTATCTTTTCTTCTCAAATGAACGATAACCTTGCTGGGTACAGAATTCTCAGTTGAAATTGCTTCTCCCTTAATACTTTGAATATATTTTCCCATTCTCTCCTTGCTCGCATTGTTTCCGATGAGAGGTCTGCTGTTAGTCTGATGGGATACCCTTTGTAGGTAACTTGCCTTTTTTCTCTTGCCAGTCTTAGTATCTTGTCTTTGTCTGTGGTTTTGGTCAATCTGGCTATAATGTGTCTTGGAGAAGATCTTCTTGGGTTGATTCTATTTGGGGTCCTCTGTATTTCTTGGGACTGAATCTTTGAGTGCCTCTCCAGGTTTGGAAAGTTTTCTTGCAGGATTTCATGGAATAGATTATCAATGCCCTTATGAGTCTCTTCAGCCTCTGGGATGCCTATTATTTAGATGTTTGGACGTTTAATTGTATCTAGTACTTCTCACATATTATTCTCAAATTTTTGGGCCATTTTCTCAGTCTCCGTGGTGGATTTTTCTAGGCCAGCCATTTTTTCTTCCACATTAGAGATTCTACTTTCTGTATGATCTAGTCTGCTTTTAATACTTTCAAGGGAGATTTTGACTTCTTGTATTATAGCCTTCATCTCTAACAGTTCCATCTGATTCTTTTGTAAAGTGTGAAATTCCTCTTTAAGATCTTGCATGAATTTCCTCACCTCCTGGAACTCTTCAACTCCTTTCTCCTTCCTCTTCAGCAGTTCCTTGTCTCTCTTCTCTTCCATCTCTGTTAGCTTTGCCATTATGCATGTTCTGAATTATTTATCAGACATTTCCATGATTTCCATTGATCTGTGTGTGGATGAAGAGGAGTTTCCCTTGTGGGAGAGGTATTTTCCTGCTTCCCCATATTTCTTGTGGTCCTGCAGCGATTTCTAGTCATCTTGTGGATGGTCGGGTTCTTCCCAAACTTGGAAGTTCAATCACGCGGGTTTTGTATGCTAGAGACCCAGTGATCAGTGGGACATCTTCCTTTCTCCCAAAATGGCTAGATCGCAGGAGCCATGGAGCTGTCTGTCTCTTGAAGAAGGGCTGTTCACGCGGGTTTTGTATGCTGGAGGCCCAGTGATCAGTGGGACATCTTCCTTTCTCCCAAAATGGCTAGATCGCAGGAGCCATGGAGCTGTCTGTCTCTTGAAGAAGGGCTGTTCACGCGGGTTTTGTATGTTGGAGGCCCAGTGATCAGTGGGACATCTTCCTTTCTCCCAAAATGGCTAGATCACAGGAGCCATGGAGCTGTCTCTCACAGGTGACTTTTAAGACATTCAACTCTGCTGTTCACTTAGGTTTGAAATGTTATTCAAGGTGCCCTCAGGTGCTGCGGTGGTTAAAGCACGGGACTCCCACGTGGCTGACCACAAGTCAAGTCCTGGACCAGTGGCTCGAAAGTCACCCCAGGCACGTGTGCATGGGTGCCCAAAATCCCAGAGGAGACTGGAGAGAAAAGAATTGCAGCATGGCCATCTCCCTTGGGGATGTCTCCTTCTCCCTCTCACTGTCCCTCTGTCTCACTCTGGCAAAAGCACATGTCATATGGCAAAAAAACTTTTAAAAAATGTTATTCAGTGCTATAAAATTGATTTTTAAAAGTTTCAATTATGATGATTTTTGCTAATGATTTTATTTTATTGTTTTTCTTTGTTTAAACTGTCATCTAGAAGGCCTGGGAAGAAAAGGAACATGTTTTCCAGGGAAGTGGTATTATGTAGTCTGTCATGACACACCAAGCTTTGAGGTCAGAGAAGTCTGATAGCCAAGTCTAGTAACACCTCTTAATCTCTCTGTGACACTAGACAAGTTCTTCAATTTTCCTGAGTTTTGTTTTCCTCAGCCGTAAAATGACAGTCATTATTATCCTTCCCAAAGTTGTTGAGAAGAGTAATTTATCTCTCTCCCAATATATATAATCATTATATATGATAATATATGTGTATATTACTATATACAGTGATATATATATATTAATTATATAGTAAACATTTAATAAATATTTACTGTTAACTATTGTTATTATTTCATGCTCGCTTTCACTAACTTCTTAAAGTTCCTAAATGTTTTAAAGAAATTGATTCCCACTAACAAGAATTCACGACCAAAATATGTGCATTGTTAGAACAAGACCTGTGAGTTAGCAACCAAACTTCTCAAGAATTTGTCAAAGAACTGAGAGATTACAATGGAGAGGAAGAGTCTCGTGCCTGTATTAAGTTTTTGCATTGATTCTCCTGGAGTTGGGCAGTGCCTATTAGTCAGAGAAACCAAATTTCAACACAGTGATTGTCCCATTGTTTTTTGTTTGTTTGTTTTGTTTTGTTGAGAAATTTTTGCTATTGGGCATGTGCGCTCACTGGAAAGACAGAGACAGAGACAGAAATGGAGAAATCACCCCCCAGGAGGGATGGCCACACTGCAATCCCTTCTGCTCCACTCTCCTCTCGGGATCTTGGGCACACAGCACACATGCACACACACTGGCATGAGTTTTAAGCAACCGAGTCCAAGACTCAAACCTTGGTCAACTTCATGGGAGTCCAGCAACATAGCCTTTACCAGCCATTTGCTGGTCCGGTCCCATTGTTTTGATATGATAATGGCATTTAAAATTTTTACCAAACCAAAAATGTATCTTCTAGCACAAAAAAATAATGAAAATAACTGCTACGTATTATGCAAGTTTTATGTGTCTGATGCTTCTTTAAGCACTTCATATACATTTAAATAACTCTGTGATGCAGACGTTTCATGCCCATTGTCACAGTGATAAAACCAGGGTTTATCTGGGTTTCAAGAACTGACCAAGCCCTCATGCCTGAGGCGATCTGAACATAGTTCTGGTGCTATCCAAGCCTGTGGTCTCCGCAAGCAATAAACTCTACCCTCCTTGCCTGTGACTTCCTGTCCTTACCATTTTCCACCGCTACATCAGAATCGCTCTGCTTAGCAGTGAGAGGTGGTAAGGTGCGTTAGTGATCAGAGGCCGGCAAGGGTTATTATGCTCAGAAAACTTAAGAGCTGCATTTCTACGTAGGTGTGAGTACCCATGTGAAAGGTAAAGTGTTGTCAGTTCTTCCAGTGACAAGGTAAGTATTGCACTTATCTCCATTAAAATAGATCTATATTTATTAAGAGGTTTAAAGTGTTTATAAATTGATGGGTCAGCAGGGGACATGGAGGTTGAGGCAGCTGAATCCCACATGACCAACTCTGTGGGTTGAGTCCCCGATCAGTTGACATGAGAATCACACCAAGCACATGTGCATGCATGCCTAAAATCC
This sequence comes from Tupaia tana, assembly GCA_026018925.1. Lineage (NCBI taxonomy): Eukaryota > Metazoa > Chordata > Mammalia > Scandentia > Tupaiidae > Tupaia > Tupaia tana. Next base: position 97,400,726 of record JAKSZU010000007.1, read on the forward strand.
TGAGAGGAGACTGAAGAAGGGACTATGATGTGGCCACCCTTTCTAGGAGGTGATCTCTCTCTCGATCTCTCTCTCTCTCTCTCTCTCTGTCTCTTTCCTGTGAGTGCATGCACCCCTACAGCAAAAAAAAAGTATAATTTAGTATTTCTACTTGAGAGTCTCTTTCTTAATGATATAATTTTCAATACAGAAAAAAGTTACAAACACAAAGGTGTCTATATTCGTGTTTTAGTTTTTGTAAATTTATTTAATTATTTCTCCATGAATGAGACAGACAGACAGCATCCTCAGTAAGGTCTTGATACCATCAGCCACCTCCAGCTTCGGCCAGCCTCTGACCGTGGGCACACATGTGCCCAGCATGCCCAGCATACCCAGTGTGCACACTTGCAAGCCCAGAACCTTCCATCCAGGTCAGCCCAGAGCGTTGTTTCACAGCTGGTGCGTCATCCAGCTTCTAAATTTTGACAGCGTGCTGAGAATGCAAGATTGGTTTAATAACTGAAAATCAATGCAATACACTTCACAATCATTTCAATAGATGAGAAAAGATATTTGACAAATTCCAAGGAAGTGTTGTGGTAAAGTCACTAAACAAATGAAAACTTGAAGAGAATTTTCTCAAGCAAATAAAAGATATTTACAAAGAACCCATTATACTTAATGGTATAATGGTATAAAGCCTGAACACTTTCCCCTCAAGATCAGGAACAGGAGGAGGAGATCTGCTCTTACCGTATCTATCTAACATCGTGTTAGAGGTTTTAGTCAAGGCAGTTAGGAAAGGAAGGAAAAGGACAAAAGAAGAAAGGAGAGAGAGGAAAAGAAAAGAAAGGTGACCAGATAGAAGAAGCGAAACTACTGATCACATGATTTTATATGCAGAAAAACATGGAATCCACAAAAAACTATTTGAACAAATAAACCAGTAAATCAACATGGCACAATAAAGGATTAACACAAAAAAATTGGCATCAATTCTATACACTTTCAGTGAACAATCTGAAAATAAAATTAGGAAAGCTATGCAACTTATAATAGCAGCAAAAAGAATAAAATACTTAAGAATAAATTTAAACAAATATACAAGACTTGTACAGGAAAAACTATAATATATACTGAAATAAAGAAGAAATAAGTAAATGTAAAGATGTGCTCTGGGTCAGAAGACGCAGCCCCAGAACATTGGGCTTACAGATGCTCAGCGCCATTAGCCATTAGGGAAATGCAGATCAAAACTGCAATAGAATTCCACTTCAAACCCACCAAGATGGCTATAAATATTCACTATCATTATTAATCACAGAGATATAACTTAATACAGTGTTAAATTTTAATAAGACGACAATACTCTGCCAAACTGACCTACAGATTTAAACAATCCCTACCAAATTCCAGCTGCTTTTTTTAAAAATAGAAAACCTAGTTCTAAAATTTAGTGGATCCCTGTATCCTTGTGCAAGGGACATAAAATAGCTAAAACAAATTTGAAAAAGAAATAAGTTGGCAGTCTGTGATACTTCACAATTTCAAAACCTCCAAAACCAGAGTCATCAAAACAGGATGGAGTGGGAATACAGACAAATAATAGATTTGTAGAAGTAGCGTCACTCATGGTGAACTGATTTTTAACAATGGTGATAAGAAAATTTAATGGGAGAAAGAATAGTCGCTTCAATAAATGGTCCAGGACACTGGCTAGCCTCATGCAAAAGGATGAACTCTGACCCCTACTGTGCATGACACACAGCACTAACTCAAAATGAATCACAGACCTATATATAAATGCTAAAACTATAAAACTCCTCAAAAGAAACACAGCAGCAAATTTTTGTGGCTTTAGGCTAGGCAATGGTTGTTTAGATATAAAACCACAAACACAAGTAACAAAAGAAAATTATAACTTCAGCAAAATTTAAAACAGTTTTGCATCAAAGGATAACACCAAAAAGGTAAAAAAAAATTTTTTAAACCTACAGAATGAGAGAAACATTAGCAAATAACATATCATATAAGAAGCTTGAATAAAGAATATAGGAAAATCTTCTACAATTCAAGGATAAAAAGGCAAATAATTCAATTATGAAATGAGAAATTTCTTCAAAGATGTGTACTGTCCTGCAAATACTTGAGAAGATGCTCAATGTCGTTAGCCATTAGGGAACTGCAGATCAAAACTGCAATAGACTACCACTTCAAACCAAAGATGGCTATATAAAAAAAAAAAAAAATTAAAGTCAGACAATAACAATTTTTGGTGAGGATGTGGAGATATTGAAACCCTCATACACTGCTGGTAGGAGTGTAAGATGGTTTAACTATTTCGGAAAACACTTCGTGGTGTTTCAGAAAGCTTACACAGACATTTATCCTTGTCCCAGAAATTTCATTCCTAGGTACATACCCAAGAGAAATGAAAAGTTATGTCAACTAAAAAAAAAAAAAAAGAAAGAAAGAAAACTTGTTCAAGAATGTTCAAAGCAGCATAGCTCATAAAAACCAAAAAATGAAAACAGCCTAAATGTTTGCCACCTGATGAACAGAGAGACAAAACGCGGTATGACTGCACAATGGAATATTTTTCAGCAATAAATATCAGGAAGCACAGACACAAATTACAACATTAGTGAATCTTTAGGAAACATTATGCTAAATTAAAGAAATCAGGCTGAAAGACCACATAGTTCTGGATAGATTTATGAGAAATGTTCTTAATAAGCTAATTCATAAGCAGAAGTAGATTAGTGGTTGCCTGGGCTGGGGTGAGAGAAGAGAGCAATAACGGAAGATCACTGTGGGTATCTGTGAGCTTCGGGGAGTTGGCGTGTTCTAATCATGTTAGTGGTGACTACACGACTTCATGAACATACCTAGAAACTGCAGATCTGAAAAAAAAATGTATTCAGGGAGCCCTACTCTGAGCATATCACAAAAATAAATATGATATGGTCTCTGCACCAGAAGGAAAAAAAAATAATTATCTATACCTATAGTGGTCAAAAAAAAAAAAAATGCCAATGCACCAATTTAGATAAGGGGACAGAAATAAGGCAGTTAGAAGCCGGGAAGCGTATGTGGGGAAATAGCCACTCTCATTAGTAATCACAGGGGCTCAAGTTAATACAGCGGTACAGTGCTTTGCACTTTTTAGGTTTATTTTATTCTTGTTCATGGTAGAGAGCACGTGTGCATGCACATGAGATAGAGAGAAAGAAACAGCTTGGACAGAGTCTCGTCACGCCACAACCTCTTTCCCAACAAAGAAAAGCCCTGCTCCTAATGGCTCTATCTAGACAGGTTCAGGTGAACAGGATCCAAACATATGAATATGATTAGGGTCAGAAAATTCCTCAATTCCCACTGAATCTCATGCACAAAGAGTGAAAAACAGAACAGAACAGAGATTGCAGATCACCTCCTCCTGCACGCCTCTGAATGCTCAGATTGAACTTCAAGAATTAGGAAGAAACTTACCATCCATCAGATGACCAGAAATCACCACAGGGTCACAAGAAATATGAGAAAGCAAGAAAATACCTCTTCTTCAAGGGAAAAGAATAACTCCTCTTTATCCTCAAACAGTTCAATGAAACTTACAGAGATGTCAGATAAAGAATTTAGAATATTCATAGTGACAAAGCTAACAGAGATGAAAGAGAAGAGAGACAGTGAACTACAGAAGAGGCAGGAGAAAGGAGCTGATGAGTTCCAGAAGGTGAGGAAATTCTTGCATGATCTGAAAGAAGAAATGCACACTATAAAAAAAAGAATCAAATCAAACTGTTAGAGATGAAGTCTGTAATACAGGAAGTCAGAACTCCCTTGAAAGTATTAAAAGCAGGCTAGAGCATATAGAAGTTTAAATCTCAGATGTAGAAGACAGAATCACTGGCCTAGAAAAATCCACCATGAGGACTGAGAAAATTGCTCAAAAAAGTGAGAATAATATATGAGAATACTAGATACCATCAAACATCCAAACATCTGGCTAATCGATATCCCAGAAGGTGAAGAGATTCATGAGGGCATTGATAATCTAATCCATGAAATCCTGGAAGAAAACTTTCCAAACCTAGGGTCATAGTTTCACCTAAAGGTTTTTAAGTTTTCATACCGTGGTATATATTTTTGTGTGTAACACAAAGACACTAATCTTACTTTATTTATTTTTTAGAAGAGAAAGAAAAAAAAACTTACTAGTGAAAAAAACATTAAACCAGAATATGGCATACATCATAATACCCACTTAAAGATTGCAAAGAAAAGGAAAAAAAAACCTCACCCTTTTCTTTTCTTTTTTTGGGGGGAGAGAGGTTTTTGTTATAGGGTGCATGCTCTTGCCAGAAAGACAGAGAGAGACAGAGCGAGAGAAAGCAAGAAATCACCCCCCCTCCCCGGGGGGGCTGGCCACGCCACAGTCCCTTCTCCTCCTTTCTCCTTTCAGGATCTTGGGCACGCATGCACATGCACGCGGCATGAGTTTAAGCTGCCGGGTTTGGGACTCAAATCGCATTTGACTACATGGAAGTCCAGCGATATAGCCATTATGCCAACTGTTGGTCCCAAAACCTCACCCTTTATATAGACATGGAGATATAAGTCATCATGCACATGCTCCCGAGATAAGCAATTACTAGTCCTCACACAGCAGGACCCGACGACACGTTTGTCACACAGAGTTCACCTAAGATTCACCTGCTTATTGGGGTGACTGTGTTAGCTAATTTATCCAGATGAAAAACAGTTTTTATTGTAAGGGATGGTAGTATTATAATTTGAATAAAAGCACTCACAAAAGTAAGGCTCTTCCCCTCCCCTAGGATTTGGGGTGTAGAGAGAATAAAAGCTCTTATTTCAAATCTATTTGTTCTTACACAGACAAGTCTAGGATACAAAGTCAAAGCTAAGCAGGGCAAACGCGGGAGCACAGGGCGGGTGGCTTTATGATGGCTTCGTCATTCAGGAGCAGCGAAGACAGCACAGGAATCAGGTCTTGCAGGAGTAGGGGTGGTGGGGATCTAGAAGGTGGACAACCAGAGCATGAAGCTAGCTATACTCCACCTCACACCAGGATGCTCGGAGAACAGTCTTCCACTTCCCCCGCAGGCCCCCAGTTGTCCTGGAGATAAAATGCTGACTGCCCTCAAGGCCAGGAACCCCTGCAATCTGCTCTGATGCCTGCTGCCCCTTCCTCCAGCTACACTGTGGTTTCTGGACCTTTCCAAGTGTTTTAGGCCAATGGGCCTTTGCACTGCCATTTACTCATATTTTATTTTTATACCTAGACAACAAAATTTGTAACCTCTATTAATGAAGTAGCTAAACTTTCCCTCATTTCTTAGTTTATTCATCAACACTGAATTCTTATAACAGTCTTGAATTATTTTTAAGAATTATTTTATTTAACTTTATTTATTCATTTATTTGTTTTAATTTGACCAGAGAGGGACAAAGATAGAGAGTGCTTAAAACTCACACCAGGCACATGTGCATGTGTGCTCAAAGTCCCAAGAGGAGAACTGAAGAGAAGGGACTGTGGCATGGCCATTCCTGCCTGGGGAGTGACTTCTCGCTTTCTGTCTCTGTCTCTTTGGCAAGCACACACACCCTATAGTAAAAACCTCTCTCCAAAAAATATGTTACTGTACCATCTTCTGACCTCTGTTGTTGCGATTAGTCATTTCTCATTTCACTGGCCTTTACAGGTAAATCTGCCTTTTCCATCTGGTTGCCTGAAAAATTTGGTCCTTGTCTTTGGTGTTCTGCAAATTCAAATATGTACAAGTATGAACAAGGGTTTATTATTTTCATTCATATTTTAAAGTTCTCATAAATCTTAGATATTAAATTCTAAAACATTTTAAAGCCTTGTACCTTTTATATTTTCCTTTTACCATTCTCGTATTTTTTACCTTTAGACTGCAACCAAATCAATGTTGTCCTTTTCATTCTATCTTCCATGTCTCTTACTTCTTTTTCATAATTTTTGTATTATTGTCTATTTTATAAATATTCCTATTTGTCATGTTTACTTATTTCTCATCAGATATTTCTGATATGCTGTTTAAACTATTCACTGAATTTTCATTTGAATAACTTTTTTTTTGAGAGGTTTTCGCTATAGGGATCATGCGCTTGCCAGACAGAGAGAGAACAGAGAGACAGAAAGCGAGAAATCACCCCCAAGGGGGGATGGCCACGCCGCAATCCCTTTTCCTCCGTTCTCCTCTCAGGATCTTGGGCATGCATGCACATGTGCCCGGTGTGAGTTTTTTAAGCCACTGGGTCCGGGATGCGAACCGTGGTCGACTACATGGGAGTCCAGCGACATAGCCGTTACACTAACTGCTGGTCCCTTGAATAACTTTTTTTAAATGTCCAGAGACAGGAGGTGGCATGGTGTTTAAGTGCTGGATCCCACATGACCGACTTTGTGTGCAGTTTGAGTCCTAAAAAGCATATCATACACAAGCATGTACATGCCCAGAATACCATGTGGAGAATGGAGAAGAAGGTATTTCACTGTGGACATGCCCTGAGGGATCTCTCTCTCCAGCAAGTGTATATACCTTATAGCAAAAACCTAAAATGAAAATAAATTCCTAGAGTGAGTCATTTTATTCACATATATCAGTTTCTTCTTATGATATCTTAGTCACTTATTTCACTTTATTTTGGTGTCTTTCTTTTAGCACAATCATTTTAAATCATACTGTTATTTGATTGTCTAAAGCTCTTGGGATTCCAACCTTGCTGTTCATCATATTTGATAACTTCCACTCAGAAAATTGTTTCCTTGAATGTTTTTAAAATTTTTAATAGAATTTTATATTTAAATAAGAGTAGGTTTCTTCTTTTTTTAAAACTGAGTATCTTTTATGTCCATGGATGGCATTCCAAATAGTTCCATCTCTACATCATCTTTACATCCCAGAAATGACCCAGGACTATCACCCACCCTGGACCGGTGTCATTGCTATTTCCAGAGCTTAGAGTTTTAAAATCAAGTAGGTCATACAAATTCATATCTCAAACAATGATGCAGAGAGTACCATAGCTATCAATTAGCAAGAAATATTCTTTTTATTCTCCTCCCAAAACCCAGATAGAGGCATACATTCAAGCTTCTGTGAAATGTCTATATATCATTGGTAGCTTTTTTTCCCCCAGTCTACCTTTAATTAAAGATGCAACCCTTGAGGCCCTAGATCTGTGTAAATGGTCTTTGTTCTAATGTCCTGCCTTACATGGTACCAAGGCATCATTATCTGTCTCTGTGAGTCCAGTAGAAACGATGTTAGTGTAACCAGACCTGCTCCCCATATACACGTTGTCTTATCTGTTATTGTGTTGGTAAAAAATTACCTGGGTCTGGATGATATATAAAGAATAGAGGTTAATTTGGCTCATGATTCAGGTGTGTAGGAAGTCCAAAGGTGTGAGGACATCATTTGACAGCATCTGGTGCTACGACACAGTGCGGCCAACAGAAGCAGAGAGTCAAAGACAGGCATGTACAAAGATAGAAGAAAGGAAGAGGGAGTAAGACTTCCACTTTTGGGGCCAGCAGTTAGCATAATGGCTATGTCCCTGGAACCCCATGTAGTCAACTGTGGTTCGCGTCCCAGACCCGGCAGCTTAAACTCACGCCAGGCAGGTGTACATGTGTGCCCAAGATCCCAAGAGGAGAATGGAGGAGAATGGATTGTGGTGTGGCCATCCCCCTTGGGGGAGGGGGTGATTTCTCACCTTCTGTCTCTCTGTCTCTCTCTGTCTTTCTGGCGAGCGCACACACCCTAGAGCAAAAACCTCTCCACAAAAAAGAAGACATCCACTTTCTCTGTTTGTCCCAACCCTTCTCCCAGCTGTTTGGATAGTGTCCTCCCATTAGGCTCTACCACCTAAAGATCTCACCACCTTGCAAAGCCATTATACTGCAGAACAAGCTTCCAGAATGTGAACCTTTGGGGGACAAGCCATTATCCAACTCACAACACACATTCCACCATTTTCTTCTTCCTCACTGTTTGCAGTCTTCCTTTGGTTCTGGAAACTGGGTGTTACCTGCTCTCAGTTATGACTTTAAGAGAACATTTGATATATTTTTCCAGCATGTCTAGATTTTTGTATTAGAAAGGTTTACAGATTATATAATATATCAATTTAATGGAACTATAGTTCTATCATTCATATCTAAAAACATATACTTTATGTTGAAAAAAGAAGAGAAATGTGCATGAATTTCATCTAATGTTTATTGTAAAAACTTTCATGGATTACTGGTTTTTGATCAAATTTGTCTTTTGTAAAATTGAAGCAAACATAGCTAAACTACTTCATTTCTTACTATTAAAAAGATTTCTAAAGCTTTAACTTACCAATTTAAAAACACCTTCTAGAATATCAAACAGCACAAAACCTCACTCTATGTTGATACTCCAAAGTTGCCTAAGTTGAGACCTGTCTCTTACAAGTTATAGAATCTTTGTGTGTGTGAATTTTTAATTTAATTGTATTTATTTTATACATTTAATCACTATACATCGCTTTGCTTATAAGTTGAATTTACTCAGCATTAATACACTTCACAACAGTCCAGTTGAGGATACAAAACAGATTATCATCAACAGATAATAACCCATTTTTGTGTCCCATAAATGTCTTGCCTTTCTATTTTCCTCCTTAATTTTTTTCTTACACTCTCCCCCTTTTCCCACCCTCTTTCCACATTGTCTCCAGAGTTTATAATCATTTTTAATCTCTCTTTGTCCTCTAATCTCTCAGTTTCCATCATAGAGTATGGACAGTTGGTACATGTTAGGTGGAGACATACAATGTCTCTCTTTCATAGCCTAGCTTGCTTGACTCAGCAGTAAATCTTCCATATTCATCTACTTTCTATCAAATACCAGATTCTTGTTGTTTTATATGACTGAGTAGTATTCCATAGAGTATATATGTCACACTTTTTCAATCTGTTCATCTGTTCGAGGGCATTTGGGTTGGTTCCAAGTCTTAATAATCATGAATAATGCTGCAATAAACATAGATATGCCAGCACTTTTATGACTGAGCATTCTCTTATCCCTTCAGTAGATACCCAGGAGTGGAATTACTGAATCATATGGTAGTTCTATTTGTAGATCTTTGAGAAACATCCATATTGTTCTCCACAGCAGCTGGACCAATTTACATTCCCACCAGCAGTGTAGGAGGGTTCCTGTTTCACCACATTCCCACCAGCATTTATCATTTATTGTTCTTTTATTCTTCACCATTCTGACCAGAGTTAGGTGGTACTTCAGTGTGGTTTTGATCTGCATCTCTCTTATGATGAGGGATATTGAGCATTTTTTCATATGCTTTTTTGGCTGTTCACATATCTTCCTTAGAGAATTGTTTATTCAGCTCCTTTTCCCATCCTTTAATTGGGATAATCCTGTTTTTTAATAAGCCGTGTGAGTTCCCTGCATATTCTGGTTATCAGTTGCTTATCTAATGCATAATTTACAAAAAATCTTCTCCCATCCCATGGGTTGTCAGTTCATACTACTTACTGTATCTTTTGCCATGCAGAAAGTTCTTAATCTGATGTAATCTCACTTGTCTATTTTTAGGATTATTTCCCATGCTTTGAAAGTCTTATTTAAGAAGTCTGCCTACCCCAATGTCTCCCAGAGTATCCCCAATGTTTTCCATCAGTAGTTTTATAGTTTGAGGTCTTAGGTTTCGATCTTTGATTCACTTTGAGTTGATTTTTGTTAATGGTGAGAAATAGGAGTTCAGATTCATCTTTCTGCAAGTGGACACTTTGTTTTTCCAGCATCGTTTGCTAAAGAGGTTTTCCTTTTCCCACTAGATTGACTGGTACCCTTTGTCAAAAATCAGTTGGCTGTAAGCTTTGGAGTTTATTTCTAGGGTCTCTATTCTGTTCCATTGGTCCACATATCTATTTTTGTGCAAATACCAAGCTGTTTTGATTATCACAGCTTTGTAATATATTTTGTGGACAGAGAGTGAGATACTGCTCACTCCACTCTTCTTGCACAGGATTGCTTTGGCAATATGAGGTCTTTTATGATTCAAGACCAATTCTATGATTGTCTTTTCTAGATCTGTGAAGAAAGTCTCATGTAATTTTATAAGGATTGCATTAAATATGTAGATTAATTTGGGGAGAATTGCCATTTTGATTATATTAATTCTCCCAATCCAGGAATAAAGAATGTTCTTGCACTTTTTTGTGTCCTTCTCAATTTCTTTTTAAAGATTTTTATAGTTTTCTTGTAGAGATCTTTGACTTCCTTGGTTAGATTTATTCCTAGGTAACTTATGCTTTTTGTATGGTAATGGGATTATTTTATTCAGTTCTGTCTCTGCCTGCTTGTTGTTTATATATAGAAATGCTATAGATTTTTCTAAGTTGATTCTGTATCCTGCCACTTTACGGCATTCATTTATTACTTTAAGAAGTTTTATTTTTGTGGATACCTTTGGGTCATCTGTGTATACAATCATGTCTTCTGCAAATAGAGATAATTTCAACTCTTCTTTCCCTATCTGAATGCCTTTTATTTCATTCTTTTGTCTGATTGCATTGGTTAGGACTTCTAGCACTATATTGAAAAGGAGTGGAGAAAGTGGGAAACCTTGTCTTGTACCATTCAGTATAATATCAGCAATAGGTTTTTCATAGATGGTTTTTATTATGCTGAGAAATGATCCTCCTATGACAATTTTTCTGAGAGTCTTAATCATGAAGAGATGTTGTATTTTGCCAAATGGTTTTTATGCATCAATTTAAATGATCATATGGTTTTTATCTTTCTTTCTATTAATATCATGTATTACATTTATGGTTTTGTGTATGTAGAACCACCCTTGCTTCTCTGGAATAAAGTCCACCTGGTTGTGATTAATAATCTTTTTTATATGTTGTTGGATATGATTTGCTTGTATCTTGTTGAGAATTTTTACACTATATTCATCAACAATATTGGTCTGTAGTTTTCTTTTCTTGTCATATCCTTATATGTTTTGAGAATGAGGGTGATGGAAGCTTCATAAAATGAATTTGGGAGGGTCCCCTCCTTTTGGATCTTTAGAAATAGTTTGAGAAGAATAGGGATTACTTCTTTTTTTAAAGGTATGTAGATTTCAGAAGTGAAGCCTTTAGGACCTGGGTTTTTCTTTGTTGGAAAGTTATTTATTACTGATTCAATCTCATTGCTAGTTATAGGTCTATTCAGGCTTTCAATGTCCTCCTAAGTCAATCTTGGTAGATTATAAGTGTCCAGGAATTTGTCCATCCCTCCCAGGTTTTCTTGTTTGTTGGTATATAGATGCTCATAGCATTCTCTAATGATGTTTTGTATTTCTAATATTCCTTTGTAGTATTGCCTGTTTCATTGCAAATTTGATTTATCTGGTTCCTTTCACTCTTCTTAGTCTAGCTAATGGTGTGTCAATCTTGTCTATCTCTTCAAAGAACCAGCTTTTGCTTTCATAAATTTGCTTTAATTTATTTTCTACTTCATTTATTTCTGCTTGAATCTTTATTATTTCTTTTCTGCTGGCATTTTTTTTCTTGTTGTTTTTCCAGTTCCCTGAGGCATGATGTTAGCTTGCTCATTTGCCACCTTCCCATCTTTTTATTTTGCGCACTAATTGCTATGAACTTCCCTCTTATAACTGCTTTTCAATGTCCCAGAGATTATGGAAACTCATGCACTCAATGTCATTTGTTTCCATGAATCTTTTATTTCAGTCTTAATCTCTTCAGTAGTCGTAACATCATTCAGGAGTAGATTATTTAGTTTTCATGTATTTGTGTATTTTCAAGGATTTTTCCTGAAACTGATATCAAGTTTAATTCCATCATGGTCAGAGAAGATGCTGGATATAGTTTTTATGCCTTTGAATCTGTAAAGGCTTGATTTGTGCCCTATCCTATCATGTGGTCAGTCTTCAATAAGGAACCATGTGAGGGTGAAAAGCACGTATATTTTTGTGGTTTTTGGTGGAAATTTCCATAGATGTCTGTTGAGTCCATCTGATTTATGGTATCATCTATGTCCTGAATCTCTTTACTTATTTTTTTTGTCTCATTGATCTGTCTAAAGGAAATAATGGAATGTTGAGGTCCCCAACAATTAGTGTGCTGCAGTCTATCACTCCTTTTAGATCTAGAAGTCTTTTCTTCACATATTTGTGTGCTCAATTGGGTGCATAGATATTAATGTTATATCTTCTTGATAAATTAGCCCTTTTACTATTATATAATACTCTTCTTTGTCTCTTATAGTTTTTGCCTTAAAGCCTTTTTTGTCTGAAATCCATATAGTGACTCCTGTTTTTTGTTTGTTTGTTTTTGTGTTTTTCTGTTTTGTTTTGTTTTGTTTTTGGCCTCCATTTGCATGGATATCATTTCCAGCCCTTCAATTTTAGTTTATGTATGTCTTTACTCATGAGATGGATTTCTTGTAGCAACAAATGGAGTGTTTCTGTTTTTTTATATCCATTCAGCCAGACTGTGTCTTTTGACTGGAGAATTTAAGCCATTACTATTCAACATTATTATTAATATTTCCGGACTTGTCCCTACTATTAAGTTGGACATTTTCTTGGTTGTTTTTGTTCTCTTATTTCTGTCTGCCTGTCTTTAGTTTTGCTGGTATAGCACTCCCTTCAGAATTTCTTGAAGGGACCAGCAGTTAGCGTAATGGGTATGTCGCTGGACTCCCACGTAGTCGACTGCTGTTCGAGTCCTGGACCCGGTGGCTTAAACTCACACTGGGTGCGTGTGCGTGCGTGCCCAAGATCCCGAGAGGAGAATGGAGGAGAAGGGATTGCGGCGTGACCATCCCCTCTGGGGGGTGATTTCTCGCTTTCTGTCTCTCTGTCTCTCTCTGTCTGTCTGGTGAGCGCACGCGCCCTATACCAAAAACCTCTCCAAAAAAAGAAAGAAAAAAAAAAGAATTTCTTGAAGAGCTGGTCTGGAGTTGGTGAATTTTTTTCAGGTTTTGTTTATCCAGGAATTTTTTTTATCTTTTCTTTCTATATGAAGGATATTCTTGCCTAGTATAGTATTCTTGGTTGAAATTATTTTCATTTAACACTTTGAATATATTTCCCCATTCTTTTCTTGCTTGTATTATTTCTGATGAGAGGTCAAGTGTTAGCCTGATGAGACAACCTTTGTAAGGAACTTGACATTTAATTCTCTCTTAATAATTTTAATATCTTGCCTTTGTCTGCGGTTTTGGCCAGTCTGGCAATGATGTGCCATGGAGAAGATCTTCTTGGATTGGTTCTATTTTGGGTTCTTTGTATTTCTTGGGTCTGAATGTTTTAATGCTTCTCTAGGCTTGGAAAGTTTTCTTCCAGGATTTCATGGAATAGATTCTCAGTGTCCTTATCAGTTTCTTCACCTTCTGGGATACCAATTATTTGAATATTTGGATGGTTAATGGAATCTAGTATTTCTCATATATTATCCTCATTTTGGGGTTGTTTTCTCTATCTTTTGTTATTTTTTTCCTAGGTCAGAGGTTCTGTCTTCTATGTCAGAGATTTGATCATCTGCATGATCTAATCAGCTTTTTATACTTTCAGGAGAAGTTTTTATTTCCTGTGTTTCAGCCTTCATCTCTAACAGCTCTGTTTGATTTCTTTTTATGGTGTCTATTTCTTCTTTCAAATCGTGAAAGGACTTCCTCATCTCCCATAGTTGTCTCTTTTCTCTTGCATCTTCTGGAGTTCATTGTCTTTCTTCTCTTGCATCTTATTAAGTTTTGTGACTGTGAATATTCTGAATTCTTTATGTGACATTTCCATGAGTTCTATTGTGCTGTCTGTGGATGATGAGGAATTGTTATTTTCCCTAGGAGAGAGGTATTTTCTTGGTTTCTCATATTTCTTGTGCCCCTGTGTTGGTTTTGGTTTCTGGCCATCTGATGAATTATGTTTCTTCCCTGTGACCTGCACTTTTGTTGCTGGGACTGCAGGTTTTAAATGGCTCCCAGATTCTGGAGCAGATGGATGGGGTGCGCAAGTCCAAGGCAGTGTCTGGCCTCAGTTTGTCCTTCTGCCATACAGGAACCGGCAGGCTGGAATTTGGGAGCAGAGGGCACCTGGAGCAGATGAATGGGGTGTACAGAGCCACAGCATTCTCTGGCCTCATTCCACACACTTGCTTCCATGGCGCAGGAGCCAGGAAGACACAAGTTATACAATTTTAAGCAAGTAATTTAATATAGGGAAAAATCATGCCTACCCTAAATGGTCATAGAACAGGATAAATTAAATAAGAAAGTGATATACTTAATTCAGTGCCTAGTCAAGTAGAGACTAAGTTGAGCTCTGTAACAAATACATAATGATATAATAATAATAATAATGAAGTGGTATCTGGTCACCTAGTTCCAGGTGACCCTGAAGAACCAATCACATTTGGTTCAAAACAGATCTTTTAGGCATCTAATTATCTGTACATTTCTATAGTCATTTGGCGGTCATGGTAAAGAATAAGATCAAACTCTTTGCTTTGGCATCTTTTCTAATGCTAGGTTCAAACCCTAAGTTATGTCATTATGTAGATAGCACCGAAATTTCCATAGGTTCTTTTTTTTTTTTTTTTTTTTTTTGGAGAGGTTTTTCGCTATAGGGCGCGTGCGCTCGCCAGACAGACAGAGAGAGACATAGAGACAGAAAGCGAGAAATCACCCCCCAGGGGGGATGGTCACGCCGCAATCCCTTCTCCTCCATTCTCCTCTACGGGATCTTGGGCACGCACGCACACACGCCCGGTGTGAGTTTTAAGCCACCGGGTCCGAGAAACGAACCGCGTTCGACTACGTGGGAGTCCAGCGACATAGCCATTACGCTTACTGCTGGTTCCCTCCATAGGTTCTTAAATGGACTTATGTAAGAGGTGGATGATGGCCTTGAACAGGGCACTGGTTCTTTGTGGTCACATGTGAGTTCTTTCCTCTCTTACTATTCCTTGTCTTGTTGCAAATCTAGTAGAGTAGTGACTGCGAGGGTGAGGAAAATGCCTGCCCTGATGTGTCAAGGCTCTGAAAGACCTTTCCATGGAATGTTCTATGACAAATCACCTAAGACCCCCCCCCCCCCAACCCTGCTCCCTTTGAAGTCAATCAAATCTCAGCATTTGTTACTTAGGTTTTCACACTGACCTATGTCTTAAATTTGATGTAGAAAGGGAAGTTTGTAAAGAAGTCCAAGCTAATCAGAACGAATCACTGTCAGTTATTTGATCATAACATGGAACAATTACGCTGATATCAGAAAGCGGCCACCACATTTCTTGGCCATGGTACATCCAACACACTTGGAGGTTGTTCACACAAAATCCTTGGCTGGTAGCTTTGTCCACTGGCCTGAAACTGATTCTGACTTGGAAGGATCATAAACCAGTGTCATGCAAGTTTACTCGGCACAGTTCCTGCTTTTCTGGAAGATGAGGCCAAATATCCTGACCAGTAGTCCATATTGATCTTTTTCTTATTTTTAAAAGTTTTTATTTATCAATTTATTTATTTTAATTTGACCAGAGACAGAGAGGGAAAGTGAGAAAGCAAGCCACTAGATCCAGGACTTGAACCATGATCGGCTATGTGGGACTATCCAGCATCTCAACCACCACGCCACCTGCTGGTCTCTTGATTTTTACATTATACTTTAGGGACGATATTAATTTCAGTGGATTTCATCTCAAAATGTTTTGTAAAATGTTTGCTTCTTTTTTACATATCTGGTATAACCAGAATATCTCTAACTTTTCTTTACTTATTTATTTATTTATTTTGTAACAGTGATCTGTAGGTACCTTGGTGAAGGAAAGACTCACAACTTGGATAGGAATCACATCCAAAATTAGATCTCATTACTTAGGAAAAAATATTGGGGTGAAAGAATGCTGTATACAAGACACAACTCAGATCCAACCACAAAATATTTGGGAACTCTTCGTGCATAAAACCTAGTAAAACCTGTTATTTAAAAAGTTTTAAGTCTTTTTTCTGCCTCCTGAAAAGTGGAGGCCTGGGACCAGCAGATGGCATAATGGTTACATCATTGGACTCTCACATAGTCAACTGTGGTTCAAATCCCAGACCCAATGGCTTGAAACTCACGCCAGGCATGTGTGCATGCATGCCCAAAATCCTGAGAGGAGAATGGAGGAGAAGAGATTATGGGGCCATCTCCCCTGGGGTGTGATTTCTCACTTTCTGTCTCTCTGGAGAGTGCACACACCCTATAGCAAAAATCACTTTAAAAAAGAAAAAGAAAAAAGAGAAGTGGAGGACCAACAAAAAGTTTAAGGCAGGGCATCATTCTGAGCTATGACTGCCTTTCCAAAAAGTATTTTCTGAATCAAATGAAAAACAAATGCTTTTTCTTTAAAAAGAGAAAAAACCTGTACTTTATTACCAGTACACTATCTCACTTTCTGGAGGAATTGATGAGCATCTACTCCAACCATGTCAGCTAACATAGAATAAGATCTAATATGGATCACCCTGTATTAGTCTTTACATCATTTATTCTACCAGCTGCTATAACTACACAGATGATAAAAATTTACCATATAAAGTCTGAAATAAATGTCCCTAATCACTGGCCAGTTCTTCTCCACGTCGTGATTCAAGGACCCAAGACCCTTTTGCCTTGTTCTGCCATCTTCAACATGTGGCTTCCAGTTACCACGCCCACCTGCATTACGCCAAACAAGGGACAATCATGGGTACAAAGCACAGAAGTCTTTATAGGACAGACATTGCAGTGGTTCACATCACTCCCTCTCAGAGTCTGCCGGCCAAAGCCAGGCACGACATGGAGTTAATAGAGGCTGGAAACATGCTCTAATTGCTTGCCCAGAATGGAAAGTCAGTGGGTTTGGCACATATCTGACCAGTATTAAATCACATTATCTTTGTTTCTTCATCAATCCAATTGTTTTAGCTGGAAGTTTGCCGTTGCCCTTGGGAAACTACAATTCTCCTAATTCTAACTTGCTGTAAACAGGGAAGAGAGGGAATTTCATATTCTGGAATTCAGAGGAGTTAATTTGCATGCAGAAGTTCCTTAAGCTACATGTGTGTTCTAGTCTGCACAGTCACCTAGTGTGATCAGGATCCAAGACCTGCAAACTTAAAGAGAGAAGTGAGATCCTCACCATATGTCAGGGGAGGGTAAAGCAGGGAGCCAGACCAGGGCTGCTGAAGCCCAGCCTGGATCCGGCTGTTGATCGTAACCACATGGGTGATAATGGATTCAAAAATAGGCCCAGCTGCATCATTACCAGCAAACCCCAATTATCTCCACATATACGTAGATGAACACCTTGTACTTACGAATTGGTCAAAAACTTATTCTGAATCTCTGTATATATCTACTCTGTTCTTTGATTCTTTCTTTTCTGCAAAAGTCAGTTTTGGGAAACGTATGGAGCTGGATCAGTATAATCCAGTTCTTCGAGCTTGGGTCACAGGAATTTCAGAATGTGGGTCTCAGTGTTGATGACTCAGGAGGCCATTCTACTGAGGCTCCACTGC
This sequence comes from Tupaia tana, assembly GCA_026018925.1. Classification (NCBI taxonomy): domain Eukaryota; kingdom Metazoa; phylum Chordata; class Mammalia; order Scandentia; family Tupaiidae; genus Tupaia; species Tupaia tana. Next base: position 97,418,305 of record JAKSZU010000007.1, read on the forward strand.
ACAGCCTGGAGGTCCACCCCTTAGCTGCCCTCACCATTGGCTTTCTGGCTATGAAATTAATAATGTAATATGCTCTTGCTTTTCTGAACGAGATGCACCTGGAACTTTTACACACATCAATAATAGATAGAGACAGATACTAAATATTTTAGATAACTGAAAGAAGCTTAATTTATATAGTTGGGTTTTGATTTAATGTTCACTTTCTTAAATTCAACAAAGCACTTTGACAGGCTCTTTGGGGATGTGGAGGAGGGAGAGCCCTGGTAACTGTAAGTGGTGTTGTCGAAGGTAAGAAACACACACGTCTAGCCAAAATACTGCTCGTGCTGAAACAGAAATCTAAACAAGATGCAATGGCAGGACAGATGAATGGATTGTTTCTGACTGGGCTCACAGAAGAGACGATACTCAACTTGGGTTTTGGAGGAAGATCAGAAATCAGATGACAAAGATGATGCCAGAAAATTTATGTGAGTAAAATGCAGAAATAAGCAAGGTCATATGTTTAGGAATAGAAACTATAATCTGATTTCACTCGAAGCAATCCAGTCACTATTCAATAAATATGTATTAAATGCCTATTATGTGTCAGGTGTAATTGTAGACACTCGTGATACATCAATGATCAAAACAGATTAAAACAACAGAACAAAACAAAAGCTCTGACTTGGGTGTCCTGGTTGGTAGGAGGAGCACAGGGAAGGTAAGAGAGAGTAAGAAGAGAAGGCCCCGAGGAAGAGCTACACAAATCCAGTGAGCTATCTGCTTGCAAACAGGAAGTCTTTTTAGTCCACCTTTGTACATCGCCTGTGGAAATGTTACAAGCTGGAACCACTGGCCTTATAAACCTGAGTTCTCCTACTCTCTGAGTGGCTCTTGGTTTCTCATTGGTCTGTTTTTCTGCAACAAGAGGTCAATATATTGAGGACCTTGAATTCTTGCTAATAAACCAGAGAGGCTGAGTTTAGAATACGGATTTGGAAGTCCTTGCACACATGTGAAGACAAAAGCCTGCAGTGAGTAGGGTTCCCCAGAGAGAACAGAGACCTGAGGAGAGAATTTTGAGGAATGCCAACAGCACTGGGATGGTGGGGGAGGAGCCAGCAGAGATGTTTGGAACTGCAGGACTTCAGGTTCTGAAGGAAGGTGGTGCACTTGGCTGTGCCCCTGGCCTGTGTGGTCAAGCATAAGCATAGCCCTCCAACATAGCAGTGTTGTGGTTTTCTTCTGTAGTGACAGAAAACAGGAGATAGCATTACAGATCTCGGAGGGAAGAAAAACTTCTAAAAGTGAGCAGGAAAATCTTCCCAAATGTTAAAACAGGTAAGTAACTATGCTGGTTATGCTCTTTGCCTCTTTCCACCCCAAATCATTATCCATCAATTCATTAACCCCTCCTCTTACCTCATAGAAGACCTCAACTAGACTGGTCTGAGACGTATTTCATGTTGAGTAAATTCTTTATACAAGCCAAATGATATATAGTGATTGAATGTTTTAAAAATGAGAATAATAATATGAAAAAATGCTGAAAAGCTATTTGATGATGACGATGTGGATAGTAATGTCTTTGTCTTGAATGATATGCATGGTAATCATGCTAGAAAAATAATGTAATACATTGTAAAGATATATGTGATTCAATGTAACATAAAAAAGATGATGATAATAAGAAATTAAATTAGATTTTAAAAAAAGAAAGAAGACTGACCTCAATAAATGCATTACATGAGCTTCCCTGCCCTCTGTCCTAAGGCTGTGTTAGCCAACAGGACAGCCAAGAGCAAGGGAGGCCTGAGGGAATGTCTGCTCCCCCTGCTGCTGGCCGCGGCCTTGCCAGAGGCTCATTCTCCTCTACTGGGTGAGGCTCCTCGCAGATCCAGCTCTTGCTTGTTGCTGGAAACACTGCCACTCACTGCCCGCTCTGCCCGCTGGTCCCTGCCTGTCAGTTCCACCTTCCCAAGGTTACTGTGCTCCACTAAATTTTACTTTCATAAAAACCCCTGGAATGTACTGTTTCCTGCTAGGACCATGGCTGATAGAGTAATTAAAATCTTTTAAGAGACCATTTAGGACACTTTAGGAGAACTGTAAAGGGTTAATTAGGATGAGGGATTATTTCCAGGCAGGATAAGCCAATCAGTTAACATGAGTAGGGAAGCAGAAGCTTTTCCCTTTGAGTACTATGAAGAGGACTGAAGGAAGGCCATGGCATGAGGTAAAGAAGGGCAGGGAAAGGGTTTTGACGTTTTTTTTTTTCTTTATTAGTTGGGAGTAATTCATCCTATAAGCATGGTGAACAGAATTAGCCAACAGAAAAGGCGTTAATAGAAACGTAAGTCTCAGAAATAGTAACAGGGGGACCAGCAGTTGGCGTAATGGCTATGTCGCTGAACTCCCATGTAGTTTACTGCGGTTCGAGTCCCAGACCCGATGGCTTAAACTCATGCTGGGCACATGTGCATGCGTGCCCAGGATCCCGAGAGGAGAATGGAGGAGAAGGGATTGTGGTATGGCCATCCTCCCTGGGGGGTGATTTCTCGCTTTCTGTCTCTCTGTCCTCTGTCTCTCTCTTTCTGGCAAGTGTATGCGCCCTATAGCAAAAACCTCTCCAAAAAAAAAAAAAAAAAAAAAAAGAAATAGTAACAGGGACACTTATTCTGGGATAAGTGAATGAGAAATGGAAGGTTGATGGGAGACAAAGATGGAATCAGTGATAGGAGACTAACTGCACCTGAGGGCTGGCTGTTCTTTTCTAGACAACATGGGATAGAGCAATATTTTTTTAGAGGTTTTTGCTATAGGGCACGTGTGCTCGCCAGACAGACAGAGAGAGACAGAGAGACAGAAAGCAGGAAATCACCCCCCAGGGAGGATTACCACGCCACAATCCCTTCTCCTCCATTATCCTGTTGGGATTTTGGGCACACACGCACATGCACACGCGCCCGGCGTGAGTTTTAAGCCACCGGGTCCGGGACGTGAACAGTAGTCGACTACGTTGGAGTCCAGCAACATAGCCATTACGCTAACTGCTGGTCCTGGGATATAGCAATTTTTTTAAAGAATGTCTTAGGAGACTTTTCAAGATGTGAGAGAAATGGAAAGGGGGATAAATTTGAATGTTGTGAGTTTAACTTTATTCTATGAAATGGTGTTGAGTAAGAGATTATCAGAACTCTACAGTTTGTCCTTGACCTTGCAACAATGAGTAGGGTGGACTAGAGTGGAAGACTGCTGCATGAGTGGAAGTTGCTGTAGTTTAGGTTGGGTTCGTGAGGGTCTCACCTGAGCAGAGGCGGGGACTCTGCAGTGAGCTGCCTTTATTGTCTGCTCCACGCTCAGCAATGCGTAAGGCACGATGGAGATGTCACCAAGAGCAGCAAACATACTCCTACCTACAGAGACATGACAAAGGCTGGGATGAAGGAAAGACCATTGAACTGGGAGCCAGACCCAGGGCCTCCCTGCATGCCACTTACCCCAGGCCATGGATTCCAGCACCTGCACCTCAGCTGCCTTGTCTGCTCAATGAAGAGGTTAAAAGCTGGTGGTTTCAGGACCAGGGAATGGCGTAACGGTTACACCGATGGACTCCCATGTAGTTGACTACAGCTTGAGTCCTGGACCTGAAGGCTTAAAACACACCGGGTACATATGCATGTGTGCCCAAAATCCTGAGAGGAGAATGGAGGAGAAGGAATTGCGGCGTGGCCATCCCTCCTGGGGGGGGAAGGGGTGATTTCTCGTTTTCTGTCTCTCTCTCTGTCTTTTTGGCAAACGCACACTCCCTGTAGCAAAAAAAAATCTCTCTTAAAACAAATAAAGGTGATGGTTTCCTTTACTTCTATAAATACTAATAAATACTTCTAATAAATGCTATTCTTGAATGAAAGAAACCAGGGCTCTTTACCTGATGCCAGGGCTGGAGCAGGTACAATAGAAGGTGAGCCTGGAGCACCTTGTAGTGCCAAAATGGGAGGCAATGTCACCCAGTGGCCGGGACGGTCAGAGGAGTGCTAGAGCCAGGCTGAGGGGGCCCCTGGGCCAAACTGGAGCAGTCTGGTAGCAGAACACTTGATGTGGCATTGAGTTATGAACTAAATACAAAATGAGTACCCACAAATGTACGTACACAAACGATTGAATACAAACGGGGAGAAGAGCCTGTCTTTCTCTAGCAAGACTCTGAATCACTCATGTGGACTCTCTCCCCTCTAAGAGACAAAGCTCAACCTCCCATACATACCCTGAGATGGGCCAAGCCTAGCGACTCACTCCTGGTCAGAGAACAGGAAAATGGCAAGCTCGCCATTAGCCAGGTGATGGAGGCCGGCATCGCCAAGAATACCAGGTGGTCCTCACGTGCCCTCGGTACGATGTGAGCAGGTGGCGCCCACCTCACCGTCCTCCCCCACACTGTAACCCCTGTCTCGTTATGAGAAAGACATCAGGAGAACTCAGACTGGGGCACACGCCACAGGGTACCACGCCAACACACCAGAACCGGCATGGCCATTATTCACAACAACCAAGGTGGCGGGGAGAGAAACAGGCACCGTCGTAGCCCAGAGGAGATGGGGAGACCTGACAGCTGAACATGATGCACTACCCTACACTGAATCCTGGAACAAACGGGCATTCATAGGAACAGGGTGAAAATCAAATCAAGTCTAGAGTTCAGTTCATTTTTTTAAACTCTATGGTTTCTAAAGTCTCTTCCAGCTGGTAGCTATAAGAATAGCATTAATTATCTAGTTGCTTCAAAACTTTATTCACAAGGGACCAGCAGTTAGCGTAATGGCTATGTCGCTGGACTCTCATGTAGTCGACCACGGTTCGAGTCCCGGACCAGGTGGCTTAAAACTCACACCGGGCGCGTGTGCGTGCGTGCCCGAGATCCCAAGAGGAGAATGGAGGAGAAGGGATTGCGGTGTGGCCATCCCTCCTGGGGGGTGATTTCTCACTTTCTGTCTGTCTGGCGAGCGCACGCGCCCTATAGCAAAAACCTCCCCCCCAAAAAAAAAAAAAAAAAAAAAAAAAAAAAAAAAACTGCATTCACACTTCTTGAAAAGTGCCAAGAACACACAAGGTAAGGGAACCATTAACCCTGGTGGAAGGCTTTGATTAACATTTCCTCTCCTTCCTCGCTTCCTGTGGTTGTGTGTTCCAGGCATGGAGTGTGTGGAGAGCCCCGAGAGGAGGAGGCGCCCATGTATTTGCCAGTCTGCCGTCCCTCGTCTGTCCTGCACGGCCTGACCCAGCTCCCACGGTGCTGTCGGGAGGGCCGCGAGACTGCTGTAGTGGCCCTGTCGTGTGGCAGGGCTACCTTTGGCTCATTTGATTTTCCTGGACAGTTTCTTTGCTTTAAGGCAAAACACACACACATCATTTTATGGAGCCCCAGTGTGAAATCACGCTGGCTCTGAGTCATGACATTTTCCTGAGACTTTATAATGTTTCTTTTTTCTAAGTAAGCAATCTCAGGTCAGGTAAAAATGCTAGTAAATCACGCCTGGCTCTGGTCCCAGTGTATCAATTTCTGTTCATTCCCATTTTTTCTCTGCTCATGGCTTTGGGACAATACAAATAAGCAATGCCTCCTCTCTGGAGCCCATCCCAGAAGCGAAGTTTGAACGCTGTACCACGCAGGACCCGATAATCCCCGTGTGGCCCAGGCCAGCCTTCGCGTTTCCCCTGGCAATTATCTGACGCACAGCAATAATGTGGAGTAATGATTCTGGCACTCTTGAGACCCTGGGAGGATCAAAGAAGCTGGTGTGACAGTTCACGAATGGGGGAGAGGGCCGAGCAGCCAACACTAACAGAGTCTGTGCTGGGAGCCGGAGCCCGCCGCCAAGTGTCTGCCTGCATTTGCTTTGAGGGGCCAGCCCAAAGCAGGTCAGGAAAATTATGGCTTTTGTCAAGCAGACACTGTGGCTCTGTTTGAGGATGGCCCAAGTCTCTCTCAGGGCTGGTAACTGCAACACATGTGGTCTTTTAGCGAGAGGACATGAATATTTTCAATAACTGGAAAAGAAGGTGCCCACATGAGACTTCACGGACTTGGAATACTTCAGCTGGGCTGGAGAGGGTGAGATGTTTGCAAAGAAATTAAGAGTGAGGGCTGTGGAGACAGACTGCCTGGGTTTCGGTCGCCGTCCAGAGCAACAGGAGCGAATTCCCAGCACTCTGCCTCGGTTCCCATCAGTAAAGCAATAATAATAGTACCAACTGACAGGTTTCCTGGCACTAACACATGCTGGGTCTGTGGTGGGCCCACTGGCACTGCGGAAGTACTTGGTGAGGTGCAGCTGTTATTAGTACTTTCATTTTAATTGTTGCTATTCAGGAAAAAAAGTTACCAGGTTTTCTGGGGGTTTATGACCTGCTTTTTCAGTTTTGTTCTTTAAATATTTCTGAGGGTTTAAAATGTATTAAGCATGATTTTCAAGCTACCAGGTCCAGGATTTGAACCACCATTGGCCATGCAAGGGTCTAGCGCCTTAACCGCCATGCCACCTGCTGGTCCCCTAAAATCTTAAGAGGGTCTTGGCATGGCCAATTCCCCTGGGGGGTGATTTCTCACTTTCCCTCTCTCTGTCTCTCCCCAGGAAGCACATGTGTCCTATGGCAGAAACCTAAAAAAATAAATAAATAAATAAATTAAATGAGACACACGGGGCATTGTGCTCAGCACTATAGATAACTCAGGAGCAGGTCCTCACCATCGAGATGTATATACTGGTGGGAGACAGAAGGACAGCGTACGCAGGGGCCAGATGGTGGCACAGTAGCAACGCAGCTTGGAAGGTGGGCCTGCAAGGGAAGCTTCCAGTTCAGATCCGGGACCTCCCTGCACACAGGGTGCACCGTCATCCAGAGGGGGCTGGAGCTGGGTGAATCCCAGCATGAGGACCCTGTTGGAAGTATCTGCTCTCTTTCTTTTCTTGTGGAGAGGTTTTTGCTATAGGGCACGTGCACTCGCCAGAAAGACAGAGAGACAGAAAGCGAGAAATCACCCCCCAGGGGGGATGGCCACGCCGCAATCCCTTCTCCTCCATTCTCCTCTCGGGATCTTGGGCACGCACGCACACGCGCCTGGTGTGAGTTTAAGCCACTGGGTCCAAGACTCGAACTGCGGTCGACTACATGGGAGTCCAGCGACATACCCATTACGCCATCTGCTGGTCCCCAGTGTTCTCTCTCTCTGTCTCTTCTCATGGAAGAAATAAACTTTAAAAAGAAAGAGAAACAGACATGAAGGGCCATGGTGCACAGCAGAGCGCGTCCCCTGGAGTGACATGGACTGCAAAGGGCCCTGGAGTTCAAGGGAGAAGTGTGGACGGAGGAGGCAGCACGTGGCCAGAACTTGAATAACAAGTGGTGTGGGGGAGTGGCCGGCAAGCAGGAAGGAGGACACACAGGGACTCAAGTTACTGGAGAGACAGGATGAGGTCCCAGCCTGGGCAGTGAGAGAGAGAAGTCCCCAGGAAGGGCAGGGAGCGTTGGGCCTGGAACGGAGTTTGCCTTTTAATTTAACGATGAAATTAGATTGTGTTAGAAAAAAAATGGAGTGCCATGAATTTATAATTAGAAGGAGGACCTAGTAACTGACTCTAAAACGATACCCTGCACAGCTGGCCCTTCCCCACACAACACAGGAAAATATTTCCATCACTTATTGTGTTCATAAGTATTAAAAGTAAAAAATCTTAAACATTTAATGAAACATCTTAACAAACCTTAACTTCACAAAGATTGTGTGTTACAGGTTTTACAATTATAGAGTGCATTTGCCAAAGGTTTAATATAGCATGTTATAATGAAGCTCGGTAATTTTCCTAACAACTGGAGTTTGCCAGTCGAGATTTCTGTTCTAAGGAGAGTCTCCTTTCCTAGCTCCGTGTGCTTCATTGGTGGGCAGAGCTGGCGCTGGGATCCTGTCACAATATACAAAATATTTCTTACACAGCATTTCGGCCAAAAGGCCAAGTTATTTCAGCTATACAAATGTATGAGAAGAAAGCTCAACCAAAATAGGTTTTTCAAATATTCCTTGAAGTTCAATTCAAAACTTCGTCCAAAAATAAATCACAGATTCTACAACAGACCACTCTGCAGAGTCTGAATGTTGTACTCGTGTTACGTTTGGGGCACTGAGCAGCTTGAACTTTAGGTCCATTGTTTCCTGTTTTAAAAGCTATTTTTAAAAACCCTTCCACCTTTTCTCTCTCCCCTCTTTCCTTTTCCGTTCCCTCCACCCTCAGCAAACACTCAGTGAGCATTTCCTCTCGGCCAGATACTGTCCCAAATGCTGCTGTGTCTGTTCCCCCCGTCCCCGCGGTTTGTGTTATTTGTTTTTTTCTAGTACTTCACTGTTGATGATGGAAAAGAGCCCTGAGTCAGGCCCATGCCAGTGGTTCCATGAGGTTCTCTTACAGAGACTCTCTTTAATCAGAGAGGCACTGCAAAGCTTCTCAGGGCCCCCCCAGGTATTCTCTGGGGCCCTCATAGTTCCCCTTTCACTGCATAGCATGGCCTCCTCTATGCCATGGTTCTGGGTGTCAACAAGGAGGTCTTCACTGCATTCTAGCTGTGGTCGCTGTGCAAACCGAAGGTAAGCCAGAGACTCAATGTCCCTGAGCTTTGATTTCTTAAACTGCTATTTTATCTATGACACTTGCTACATGCTGCAAAGGAAATTAAGACAAATCAATTCTGGGGTTCCTTAGCCCTGAATATTTATATTACTTAATACAAATAACACAAATGGCAGTAAAGTCAACATGGAGGAAAGTTGTGCTGACTGAATTCACCTCTTCCTCCTTAAAATTATTCCACATCCTTAGGGAGCCAGTAATATTTTTTTTTAATGAACAATTAAATGTCTGGCAAATATACCATTAACCAAGAGTGATGCAATTCTGTGCATCCGACTAGCTGAAGAGAACATTTTGCAGCAGATGAAGAACACTGAAAAGTGACCAGGAGAGAGCACCCCCTCATGGCAGTCGCATGACCTTGGACTTCTTTGACCTCAGTTTCCACACCTACACATCGAGAAAGTTAGAGCAGAAAATCTGTAAGATCTTTCCCAACACAAGCAGTCTGGGATTCTTGAAACTTCCTAACATAACCCCTAGTATAAGTTTCCAGCTGGTAGTTAGAAGGCTCTTGGGATGTAAAAGCCACAATCCCGGCTTCTTCCACTCTAGCCCACCCTGAAACGCCCCTGTTTCGGTGGGTGGCGAAGAAACATGGTGTTTCTCTGAATTTCTTTGTTCTGGGTGGAGTCCTGCTTCGATTCTACTGCCTCTGGGTCACGTACTCCACGTCCTGCTGAGATTTGGCACCCAGCTGCCCGACGAAGTGTATCGTACCATAGTCAAAGGTGTCACATCAGTACTACCTGGGTCCCCTCCTGTTTGTTCCCAGAGCGTGAGCGATGGGGAGCTGCAGAGAGAACGCTCCGGGCGCCTGAACTCACCTCGCCTCAGCACCCGGAGTTCGGTCGCTGTGTCTGCTGCAGGGCCAGGCGGCCAGGGTCAATCACACCGCTGGTCCCCATCCTGCTGCCAATGCTGCCACGCATGTGAAGGAGGCTGACTGATACTTTCTCTGTGGGTCTGTGAGGCTGAGAGTCAACACCCAGGAAGCCCCTGTATGTGGGGACACACAGGTGCTTGTCATCATCAAGAGTACCCTAACATGTCAGGCTCAACTTTCGTCACGCCCCTCCCGTGCCAAGTCCTTGCTGAGTAGAAACTGCAGTTCCAATTGCTCCTGACACCGAGCCACTGTGCGTGCTGTTCTTCCCACCTGTTCCAAATCTTCACCCAACTCTGTCACCGACTGACTCCTAGTCAACATTTGGATTCTCAACATTCATTCGAAATTCAACCATTAGCTATTGAACACCAAGGTTCTGCTCTACAGGCTGCAGATTCACCAGGGAACAAAGCAGACCCAAGACCAGCCATGTGCTCCCCAAACTGGCCACGTAATTATCGGCACGCTCATCCTCGTCCTCGTCCCCTGGAAAGTACACCCCCAGGAGTGAGAGCCATACCTTTTTTGAAAACACAGCATGGAGCGAAGATCTGACACAGAGTAGGTGCTCAGTTAACACAGGACAAGGACAATTAAGAAGACATGAGGAGGGAACCAGCAGTTAGCGTAATGGCTATGTCGCTGGACTCCCACGTAGTCGACCGCAGTTCACATCCCGGACCCGGTGGCTTGAAACTCACGCCGGGTGCGTGTGCGTGCGTGCCCAAGATCCCGAGAGGAGAATGAAGGAGAAGGGATTGCGGCGTGACCATCCCCCCTGGGGGGTGATTTCTCGCTTTCTGCCTCTACGTCTCTGTCTGTCTGGCGAGCGCACGCGCCCTATAGCGAAAAACTTCTCCAAAAAAAAAAAAAAAAGAAGACATGAGGAGACGTGGAAAGGGGCTGGGACAGTGCATGGGTGTGTTACTAGACCATGATTAAACAGTAGCCCGAGGGGAGACTATTCAGGTCAGAACTGACTGAACCCCAGAACACTCCTGCTCTTCACTATAGACTTATTCTCAAAAATCACAAAGAGAATATTTATCTATTTGAGTTCTAGGTGCAAGTTTAGATTTCTCCTGAATGTTACCATAGGGAGAAAATTCTTCACAGGGGATGTTTGCTAGGAAGCAGGAGAGAAAACAGGACGGGATCGTCTCCCAGGGACAGAGGTGGAGGCTGACGGATCTCCCAAGTGATTTTTAAGACTGGTTAAGAGGATGGCGCTTGTGGAAGAGGAGCATGAGAGACTATCAAGCAAAGAGAAGGAAACCTACAAAGTAGAAGAAAGAAATGCTGAAAACAAAGCACATCGGGGACAGACACTGAGTGAAAGTGCAAGAAAACAGAAACAACCCAAGCAGTGTCTCCTCGGTCACGTGAGGTCACTGCATTTGACCAGCTCAGCAGCTCTGCTCCCTACAGGAGCTGCCCTTCCCATTTCAGTGGAATGGAAGGAGGTGCACACTTCTCTAACGCTCACGCAGTCGGGAGTTCAGTCCCTCTGGTTTATCATCTAGAACTTCCCACAGACAAAGAAGATAAGATAAAAAATCAAAGGTAAGAAAGAAGAGTGAGTGGAGCTCAGTGAGTGGGAAACACAGAGAAGAGGAACAACTCGGAGACACACAGTGGCTCCAGGCTCACTCAGCCTTTTCGAGACATGGGCTCCTGACACCCACGGACACCGCGAGGTGAGGTAGCAAAGTGGGAGAAATCTCGATACTGGGACTGGTGAGCAGTGAGGGCGTCACTGGTCCCTTGTCTAGGCATCCCTAGGTGTGAAGAGCTGTTAGTGAGCTATTACAGAGATGGGGAAGGGAGAATAGCCCAGGGAATGGCCATCCTGGAAAGTGACCCAAGGGCAAGGGCAGGAACACAAGCCCCAGTGAGCTCTGAGGCCCTAAGAGAAGGCAGCTCGATGGGAGCTGCGAACTTACGGGCTCTGGCAGAAGGCAGCGGGCACCCAGCTGTGGAGTGCGGCTGAGATGCTGTGCTCTGCAGGCAGACGCTGTCTGGGAGGCCCAGGTTCCACTCCTGGTCCACCCGAAAGGCACTGTGGCATGTGCTCATAGTCCCAGTGACTAGGGAGGCTGAGGCAGGACTGCGAGCTCAAGGCTGGCCTGGGCAATGCAGTGACAGTTTGTCTACAAAGGGCTGGCTCCATGGCACAGTGTACATGGGCTGCTCAGGGGAAGCCAGGTCCTACATAGTGACTGCTGTTCAAATCCTTGGCCTGATCAGCCTGAATCTCACCTGGCATGCCCAGGTCTGGTGGGCAGGAAGACTGGAGGACGGGACCACAGTATGACCAGACGCAGGGAGGGCGCTTCTCTCTCTCGCTCTCACTCTCACATGCACACACATATGCTCTACCATGATATAAGAAAATAAATTTGTTTTAAGAAGAGCTGGACAGGGGCCAGCAGGTGGCGTGGCGGCTGCTAAGGACACTAAACTCCCACATGGCCAACAACAGTTTGAGTCCCATTACTGGTGACTTCTTTTCTCACTTTTTCTCTCTCTCCCTCTCTGGTAAAATGTAAATAAAGAAAGAAATAAAATTAAATAAAATAATTCTTAAAAAAAAAAAAAAAAGAAGAAGAAGAAGAAGAGCTGGGCATAGTGGTACATGCTTGGAGTCCCAGCTGGGAAGCTGAGGCCGGAGAATCACAACAGAGAGAAACTGCATTAAAAGAAAGAAAAAAAAAGAAAAGAAATAAGAGAAGAGAAGAGGAGAGAAAAAAAATAATGGAGCCACACTGTTGATGGTGGAGAGAGAGAGATTGTGAAAAATACCTTATTCTCCAAAAAGATTAAATCAAGAAAGGAGGGATCAGCAGTTAACATAATGGCTATGTCGCTGAACTCCCATGTAGTTGACCACGGTTCGAGTCCCAGGCCCAGTGGCTTAAACTCACGCCGGGCGCGTGTGCATGCGTGCCCAAGATCCCGAGAGGAGAATGGAGGAGAAGGGATTGCTGCCTGGCCATCCCCCCCAGGGCATGATTTCTCGCTTTCTGTCTCTCTGTGTCTTTGTCTTTCTGGCAAGCGCACGTGCCCTATAGCAAAAACCTCTCAGAAAAGAAAGAAAAGAGAAGAGAAGAGAAGAGAAGAGAAGAGAAGAGAAGAGAAGAGAAGAGAAGAGAAAAGAAAAGAAAAGAAAAGAAAAGAAAAGAAAAGAAAAGAAAAGAAAAGAAAAGAAAAAGAAAGAATAAAAAAAGAAAGGACAAAACTACAGGGGGAAAAGGAGAGACTTGACTATTTCTTCAGAAGGTAGAAGTGGAAGAGGAAGCATTTTTGTAAGTGTGCGGAGGCTTACACAGGGAGGATGTCTGTTGACTACAGTGTCCGCAGTCTCACATGTACTCCAGTCTGCAGCACCATGCAGGCATCCCGAATCCTTGTGGTCGCTGAGACAATAGCACAGAACCTTCAGCCCTGGAAGAATCAGGATGGGAGGGGCGGCTGGGAGAGGACTGCAACAGCGATGCAGCCGGATGTGCTTCACTGTGGCACAAAGCCGGCAAGTGCCACTCTGGGGAGGCCTGGAGAGGACCTGCAAGGGAGGGTGACATTTCTCTCTGAGCTGCACTTTACAATAGCCGTTTTCCAAGCAGACCAGAGAGAAGCTGACATTTCCAGTCATGGGAGTGGACTAGCGTAGAGACAGAAAGCCCAGGGCCCTGCTGACTAGGGACCTGCAGTAATCAGCAAGGCTCAGGCTCAGGGTGGGGTCAGTGTGCTAAAGGCCCTCACGCTATTCCAAAGGGCTATTGGAGACTCTGAAGCAGGAAAGCGCTGGGGACATTTGAACTGAGACCAGTACTGAAGTGTTGACTCCAGTTTAAGGCAGGAAGGGCGGGAACGGGACACGGCACTTTCATCGCAAGTCTTGGTCTCAGGCGCACTTTCACGTTTACTGCCTCAGCTCTCAGCTGGGTGAGGAAAGACCGCGTTATTTTCACAGGGCCACAGGCCCCCTGGTGCAGCTCTGCGGGCAGGGGCGGTCCACCCACACACTCACCCGCAGGGACCCTGGGCGGATCGCAGGCAGGCAGGGGTCCCCCTCCTGGATGGCAGCCCACCACCTGCCCACCCAGGAAAGAGCAGAGGAGGCCTCGTTCCTACCCAGTGCATGGCTGCCAATAACGAGAAAGGGCGGTGGGAATCAGAGAAGCCAACCAGAGCCCGGCTTCGGTGACCCAGACAAGGACGGAAAGGGCAGCCCTCACCTGGTGGGCGTGGGCGCTGCGGATCCTCAGCCTCAGCCAGAGCCTCGCCCTCAGCAGGCAGCTCCCTGCCCACTCGCTCTGACTGCACAGTGGGTTCTGCTGCCTTTCCCGAGAACCGGCCTGGGCGGCTGCAAGCCCTGGGGAAGGAGGAAAATGCCCGCGCTGAGGCGGAAGGGCGGCAGAGGTCCAACCCCAGAGTTCGCTTGCTTGCAGAGACAGGCGAGACATGCTCTTCAACTCATTTGGGTGGGCCTCTTTTCCGAGGAAACAAAGAGGCCCCAGAACCTCCCGAGTGAGGGGAAGAATGATTTCCAGATAGCCAAGTGGAATGGCCTTCTGACCGCATGAGCCGCCTGTCCCTGGCACTCTTCCCTTATGGCTGGCGGGTGGCCTGAGGTTCGCAGAGCAGAAAGCAAGCCTCTGGGGACTGAGACGTGCACATGCCAGCGTTTTCACAAATGCTCAGTTAATTGTTTTCTGTGATGCTTCTCCTGAGACAGGAACTGAGAGCACCAAGCAGGGAGAGCCAGCCCCTCCCGCGGGGTCCCATTGGAGACCTGGTGACTACACACGTGGGCCAAGATCCAGCCCACAGGACGTGGACAGATCCGGCCCATGGCTGGAGGAATGCCGCTGAGCCTGGGAAAGCAGGGAAGAAAGAGGACACTCTCATAGGCAAAGCCAGAGAGCTTATAGTAGTATGAGAGACTCAGCATTTCTTACAATGATACTAAGGAAATAGCGGACAGAGGCCTGAGTTCACTAGAGATCTGGATTCTGTCACTGGGGATAATTTAGTAACTGAAAGCCTCAACATTCCAGTATGAAATTGGGGATGAGTTACTGCAGATAGTGGCATGTGCGGTGGGTTCCAAAACAGTACATATTCACAGAGCTGAGACGGGGCTTCACTACAGTCCAGGCCAACGTGTGAATTCCCCACAGGTGCACAGAGCTGAGATGGCCCTCACTGCAGTCCAGGCCAGTATACGTGTTCCCTGCAGGTGCACAGAGCTGAGACGGGGCCTCACTAGAGTCCAGGCCAGCATGCGTGTTCCCCGCAGATGCACAGAGCTGAGACGGCCCTCACTACAGTCCAGGCCAGCGTGCATGTTCCCCGCAGGTGCACAGAGCTGAGAGGGGGCCTCACTACAGTCCAGGCCAGCGTGCGTGTTCCCCGCAGGTGCACAGAGCTGAGGCGGGGCCTCACTACAGTCCAGGCCAGCGTGCGTGTTCCCCGCAGGTGCACAGAGCTGATATGGCCCTCACTACAGTCCAGGCCAGCATGTGTGTTCCCCACAGGTGCACAGAGCTGAGACGGGGCCCTTACTCTACAGTCCAGGCCAGCGTGCGTGTTCCCCGCAGGTGCACAGAGCTGATACGGGGCCCTTACTACAGTCCAGGCCAGCGTGCGTGTTCCCCGCAGGTGCACAGAGCTGATACAGGCCCTCACTACAGTCCAGGCCAGCGTGCGTGTTCCCCGCAGGTGCACAGAGCTGATATGGCCCTCACTACAGTCCAGGCCAGCGTGCGTGTTCCCCGCAGGTGCACAGAGCGGAGACGGGGCCCTCACTACAGTCCAGGCCAGCGTGCGTGTTCCCCGCAGGTGCACAGAGCTGAGACGTAGCCCTCACTACAGTCCAGGCCAGCGTGCATGTTCCCCGCAGGTGCACAGAGCTGAGACGTAGCCCTCACTACAGTCCAGGCCAGCGTGCATGTTCCCCGCAGGTGCACAGAGCTGAGACGGGGCCCTCACTACAGTCCAGGCCAGTGTGCGTGTTCCCTGCAGGTGCACAGAGCTGAGTCAGGGCCTCACTACAGTCCAGGCCAGTGTGCGTGTTCCCAGCAGGTGCATAGAGCTGAGATGGGACCCTTACTACAGTCCAGACCAGCGTGTGTGTTCCCTGCAGATGTACAGAGCTGAGACGGCCCTCACTCTACAGTCCAGGTTAGCCTGCATGTTCCCCGCAGGTGAACCCTTTGACAAGTGTGTCTCTTTGGGGCCTGTGGCTCTCTCTGGTTGAGGTCAGCTCTTGCCAATAGTTCATCAAATCTGAGAGTTATAGCTATGCACAGTGTAGCTCGGCCAGACACTCTGTTTTTGTTGCGTTAGGACGGCTCAGAGGATATGTTCCTCTGCATGAATATGCTCACCAAATGGGCTCTTAGCTGTCCACAGACTAGAACTGTAGAGGCTGGTTCTACTGCTGAATCTGCTCTGGGATTGGATTCAGTCGAAAATAAGTCAATTTCGAGTTACCTTTGACAGAGTAGGACGTGTTCACCTGAGAAAGACAGGGAGACAGAGAGAGGAAGAGGGAGAAAGCTCTGCCTGTGAGGAGTGGTCACGCCACAATCCCGTCTCCTTTCCCTCTCCATCCTGTGAGATTTGGCACGCACACATGCTCAGCATGCTTCTCATGGGCTGCTTTAGCCACCAGACCACAGTCATTCTCGATGCTTCCACTAAGGGTCCGCTTTATCAACAATGACAGTAATAACATGCTAAGTTAATTTTGCATTAAGATCTACGATCTAAGTAAGTGCCAGTAAGAAAACCAAGATACTGAGCTGCTGATTTAAGGATGTATTACTATTCGGTCGTTGGAAAAGTCATGATGCATTTTACATAGAAAAACATAGAAAAATATGTCATGACTTTTCCAACTACCCAATAATTCTCCTTGAAATCAAGAATGTTCAAAGAGAATGAAAACTTCCTAAGAAAAGAAGTTGAATTTTAAAAGGCATGGAAATCATAAAGTGAAAAAGATGAGTAGCTGGATTGTGAACACCTAAGGAAATTTGTAAATACATTCCAATAAGATGTTGACTGAGAGAAAAAGAGTACAAGATTGCAAGTATCAACAACAGGAAAAAACATGACTGCACAAGAAGGAACGTACCATCGGGGAACACGGGGCCAGGGAGGAAGCAGTATTGGCATAGTCAACTTCAAAAATTTGACTAGTGGGTCAGACCTGGGGCCTGGTGGGGAAGGGAGTCGGAGCCCACATGGCTTATCACATGGTTCAAATCCCAGCCCTGGCAGCTTCACAAAACACGTCAGGCACAAGTACACACGCATGCCCAAGGTCCAACAAGAAAGAGAAGCCAAGAATGGATTAGCACATCAGGCTCTGGTGGGGTGCTTCTCTCTCCTCCACTCTCTTTCTTTCTTTCTCAGTGTGCACATGCTCTCTGTTAAAAAAGTTGTTTTGATCAAACATTAAATATAAGAGATGAAATAAAAGATGGTAAAAAAGTCTGAGTGGGAGGGAAATAAAGGAAAAAGATTGGACTCAGTTTTCCTTAAACAAACAGAAATTTTAAATAAAATATTAAGCAATTATAATGTCTATTTTTTAAGTGTTTTATTCTGTTTTGAATTTTAACCAGAAGGCAACCAGATCTGTCTGGGAAAGAACAACTGACCAGAAAGCTCTATTGGAAAAGGAGTTCACCACAGCTCTGAAATTAGTACAGGGCTATTTGCATACAGAGCGCACGTCAATAATCAGTGGTAAAACTGTCTGGCGTGCTTTGTTTGAAAAAAAAAAAAAGAAAAGTCTTCAATGAGGCCTCCTTCCTCCTTCAGACATGTGTTGGGGCTTTTTGTGGCTGAATATTTCCATATTAACACACTAAGTTGCTCTTCCTTTAATTTTTTTTTTTTTTTTTTTTTTTTTTTTTTTTTTTTTTTTTGGCCACAAGACAGACAAAATGTACCAAAGTCTCTACCACAGACATTCTCAGATGGTGCTAATAAAAAGAAGAAACCCAAAGCAGAATTGGTGGTCCACATTGTGAGCGTTGCAAAACATCATCGCAGACAGTGACGACCCGCAGCGTGCCTGGTGGCTCCGCGTCCTGAAATGCAGACGTCAGGCGGCTGTCTCAGCGATGTGCGACGGGAGCTCCTGCCTAGTGTTGGGTGGTCTCGTGTGCTGCCTGGTGGTCTCGCTTCTGCTGCTATGACAGCACTCATGGTTTTGCGTAGTTCCCCGTCCTACACGGCGCTCTCTGGTCTCCTTTCAGGAATGCATGACAAGTCGTAAAAGACAGACTACCGAGACACGAGGCCACAGTGTTCCAGACATATTCTCGGTGGTGACAGTTCCAAATCAAGCTGGCCACGGTGCGTAAGTCAAAGCACTTTTCTAAGCAGTGGTTCAAAATACAGTCTTAGATCTGGAAGATCAAACTGGGCTCTCCTGGCCTCTCCCACCGTTGCTGGTAACAAATATTCAGCCACTGGGCCACAGCTAACCGCCGGGGAGAGCCGACCTAGGAGAGATTCCAGCTCTCTTTCCCAGATGCAAAGAACTCATCTGGCTAGAGAAAATTCACTACCTTCTAATGAGCACAGGCAGATCATTTTACAGACTTTCTTGCCTCACGCTTCGGGATTCATTTCCTAGGTCCCACAAAAGGTAGCAGGGGAAGGCTCACAGCTGCACAGGGTGTCCACACGCGTTCTGTGCGGAGGGTCTGAGCGGCACATACCCCAAGTTAATCCAGGCAGCTACTCCCTTTTAACTCTGAAGAGTACATTAGAGCATTCTTCAGCATAAGCTGACCCGTGATTCTGTATTTGTGAGATAATCAGACCAAGGATTTAGTCTCAGAAGACTTTGGGGGACCGCTGGCTGGGCTGAGTTTGGGGAGCT
Organism: Tupaia tana; assembly: GCA_026018925.1. NCBI lineage: Eukaryota > Metazoa > Chordata > Mammalia > Scandentia > Tupaiidae > Tupaia > Tupaia tana. The sequence goes on from JAKSZU010000007.1 coordinate 97,436,768, forward strand.
CGGTGCTACTCTCCATAAACCACACATCCCAGGGAGCCGCCTGCAGCGTCTTTCCACATCCCCTGCTTCTGTTACGCACAGCCATCTCGCTGCAGGTGGCCTTGTACCGTGGTTACGTTTCCATAGACATGTGTCTGTTGAACAAACACAAACTGAGTCCCCATTAAGCCCTTTAAAATTTAGGGAAAGTTTCCAAAAAGGATTGACCCTCGAGCTGGCGATTCTTGGTGTTCCCTTAAGACATGCCTGGTACCGAGCCCCACAGGCTAGAGTACTCGCTGTACTTCCCCTTCACTGTCAGTTTCGAAAGCCGATACAGACCTACTCACTGAGGCCCCTGCCAGCACTGGCCCAAGGGTGCCTACCCGCAATGGCCCCACTGGAGGGGAGAGCGTGATTACAAAGGTGAGTTAAAGGCTGCGCCTCCCCTCAAGGTCTTTCTGGTTCAGCACACAGCTGGGGACACGGTATATGCTCAATAAATGCTGGCTGGTGAGTTAATTCTCTGTTACTTTTCCTCAGGTGGAAAAAAAAAAAAAAAAGGCTACCAAAATGGGTATATACCAGCAAAGCCAGTTACTGCTTTATTTGTTCTTTATTGGTGAGACAAAATGTCAACACCTTCCTCCCCTTGCTGAGGATCTCAAGAATTCACTAACAAAACGAGATCAAAGCACAAGAATTGCTCACCACAACTACGATATGGAAGCCAAAGAGGGACACAGAGTCTTACATCAGGAAAGGGGATTGAAAATAGAACCATCCTGGATCATCCGAAGTGCTTGGTTTTTAGTACTTCTGGTCTCCAAAAAAAAGCAGAATCATACAGTTTAATCCCTGAGATTTGCCAGCTGGGCCTAGAGAATCTTATGAGAAAACAACAAATAGGAAAGCACTTTGAAAATTGTATAGCCCACAGTGCAAAGAGAGGGCTAGAAACAGAATATGTATTTCTGCATTTAAAATAAACCACTGTGCCTGCCCTGTAGTGCAGTGGTTAAACTGTGCACATGGAGCCATGTCCCACATGGCCGACCGCAGCTCAAATCTGGATCCCTCAGCGGCTCGAGAAACACACTGGGCATGTTTGCCTGCCCCACATCCTGGACAAATGAAGAAACTAAAGGAAAAGGATTGTGGTATAACCAGGTCCCATTGGATGGTGACCTCTCTCTCTCTCTCTCTCTCTCTCTCTCTCTCTCTCTCTCTCATTAGTGAATTACATCCTCTGGTAATAATTTTTTAAAAATCGTGAACTAATTTGGAAAGTGTATACTCTCCAAATAATGATTTGAGGCCTTCCCCAATTTATGTACACTCTTTTTTATTGGGTAGCTTAAAGCATGAGATCTACTGTGAAGTCAAAACCAAAAAGCATGAGCGGGCAGCAGCAGAAGACGGGAGAGCTGAGTGTTGGAAGAGGGAAGGGGCAGTACAGTCTCAGGAGCTTACTCAGCACCTGGTCCAGACTCATGGCTGCGTGTCTCTGGGGTGCCAGGCACGGAGCTAAGATCTGCGGCGCATTCAAGGGCACATGAAATCCAGCCTGGTGAGGGAGAGGTTTCAGCCTGCGGGGAAGGGGGCTGCTGAGGGGTGGCGGGGAAAGGGACAAACACATGTGCAAATGTAATCGAAGGCAGAAGTGATCATTGCTGGAAGAGAGGTTGAGATAAAGTTGCTGTGGGAGTTCAGAGAAAGGAACACTCTCTTCAGTGAAGTTACCTTGGAGGTAAGGTCTGAGATGGGAGGAGTTCAATAGGTGAAAAAGGGATGAAGAGTGCTCCAGATGGAATTCATGCTACGAGAAAGGCATGCAGGTCAGACACCACTACACCTGCTTAATGAGCATCGAGTGCCTCGTTCTGACTAAATGTTAGGGTACGCAGGGACACGTGAGAACTAGACGGTTGTGCATCAAGTGCCTCGTTCTGACTGAATGTTAGGGTACGCGAGGACACGTGAGAACTAGACGGCTGTGCAGCTAGAGGACAGGTGGCCTCGGGCGCTAAGTCTGTTCAGAGGACCTGAGAGTCACATACCCCCACATTAACGCGGGCAGTGATTCCCATCACCCTTTGGACGTTATTCAGCCGTCTTTGGGAGTTATTCGAGGTGTGACGGGGGCAGAGCTGTGTTTTCAGAAGCTTCATCTAGAAAAATACAAAAAGTTAGGGGAAGAAGCCTGAGGTGAGAGAGAAGTAGGGGTGTTATTATAAGCAGAGTATAAAATTCAATAAACACCTTCAAAAAGGAGATGACTGCATCTTTCAGGTTGCTATAACAAAAGAAAATAAACCAGGCAGTTTATAAACAACAGAAATCTGTTTCTTACAGTCTGGAGGCTGAGAAGTGCAAGCCGCCATCAGTCTTGGTGTCTGGAGAGGGCCTGCCTCCGGGCTGACGAGTGGCGGCTTCTCACTGTGCCCTCGCAGGTAGCAGGAGCAAGGCTTCACCCTAGAGCTTCCCTTATAAGGGCCCCTGCTCACTTCCCAGTGCCATTACTCTGGAGGTCAGGACCCACATCGGATATCAGGGAAACAAACACCCAGGCCACAATGGCACTATTTAATGTGATAAATATCGCTGTCACTTTGAGTCATGAGTGTCATGAGTCGTAAAAGACGTGAGGATGAGAAAGATAGGATTGGGACTAAGGTGGATAGGGCATCAGCAGGGTCTGTGTCCCACGTGGACAGACAGAGCCAGGCCACCACTAGCTTTGTGCTTACGTTGTGCGTAGGGTCTCATGGCAGGACTAAAAAGATGGGACTGGAGACACTGTCAGAAAATGTGAGACACAATTTGGGCCTAGGCTCCCTTCCAGTGAGGGCTACCCTGACAAATGTGTCCTTGCAGCTGAGGTGAGGCCAGCTTTTCCTAGAGACTCTGTCTGTTTTCTGCTTTTGTCATAGGATGCATGCACTCACCAGAGAGAGATAAAAAGAGAGAGACAATGAAAGAGAAAGTGAGAAAACACCCCTCCGCCCCCGCTCGGGAGACTGGCCATGCTGCTCTCCATTCTCCGTTCTCCTCCTGGGACTGTGGCACACATGCATATGTGTTTGGTATGACTTTCAAGCTGCCAGGTTCAGGACTAGAACTTCGGTTGGCCATGTAGGAGTCCAGCACCTTAATCACCATGCCACCTGCTGCCCCCCCTTTTAAATTGCCATAGGGCATAAGTACTTGCCAGAAAGAGAGAAAAAAACACTCCTCAGTGGGGTATGGTCATGATACAATCCCCTTTTGTTCATTTCTCCATTTCATCAGGATTTGGGCATCCATGCATATGCCCCTGGCATGTTTTTCCAGCCACTAGTATCCCCAAACCACTGAACTAGGGGCTAGTCCTAGGCAGTTCTGTCTTCTAGGTGGTTCTTCCAGGCCTTACAGAGTCTGGCAAGTCTTTCTTAATCCAATAAGTCAGTACCATAGATCACAGTAATAGCAATGTTTTCTGGTGATGTAGGACTCGGATCCTTTCTCTGGCAACCCTCCTGAAACTGCCCACTCAGTCACAGAGCATGCACTTATTAAACAATTACGATTTGCTGTGACCTAGTCTAAAAGTTTGGAATACCTTTGTGAAGAGATTCTTTAAAAGTTCTACCCTCACAGAACTTACTTTATAGTAGATAAAAATATTAAATATAAAAATTAAAGCAATTTTATAGTTTATTAGGTGATATAGTCTATTAAATGGTAAGTAGATGAAGTAGAACAGAATGAGGTTGATCACAAGGGTAGATCTGGGTTTGAGGCAATTTACAGAAAGATAGCACTGCCAAAAATTGAAGTGGAGGGACCCGCAGTTAGTGTAATGGCTATGTCGCTGGACTCCCATGTAGTCGACCGCGATTCGCATCCCGGACCTGGTGGCTTAAAACTCAAGCCGGGCACGTGTGCGTGAGTGCCCAAGATCCCAAGAAGAGAATGGAGGAGAAGGGATTGTGGCATGGCCATCCCCCTTGGGGGGGGGGGGTGATTTCATACTTTCTGTCTCTCTGTCTCTCTCTGTCTTTCTGGAGAGCGCACGCGCTATAGCAAAAACCTCTTTAAAAAAAAAGGAATTGAAGTGGAGAAGGTTATACATGGGGAAGGCAATTAGGAATCTAATTTTGTCCATATCCTATACATATAGAGATGGTATCTAGGCATTTGTAGTTCCAGGGAGCATGCTAGAGACACTCCTTTTGAAGTCTAGCATATTGATGGATTGAGAATTACGAGACAGGTGAGCTTACTGTGGGAAGAATGTTGATGGAGAGGAGAATATGGGTCATGGCAACACTCATGGTTCTGGAAGAAGAGGAGCCACCAGGAGTGACCAAGTGAGCACAATGAGGAAGGCAAAAGGAAAACCGTCATTACACCACCCTGGAGCACAAGGGGGCGAGGGAGCAAGGAAGGAAGACCAAGAGCTGTGCCAGGGTGGGTGCTGTACCAAGTAAAAGGAGCACTGGTAAGGACCACTGGATTTATTTACTTGTTTAGTGGTTGTTGGCCACCTTGCCTACTGGATCAGTTTGCTCAGAGTATTGAAAGCAAAAAGCTGAATGGAGTGGGTTTTAGAGAGGATGAGAGGGAAGGAATTAGAGATACTCTCTATATACACTTGTCTCTTTTGAGAACTTTTTCTCTTTTTAAAAAATAATTATTTATTTAATTGTATTATAATTATTATTTTTAAATTTGCTATAGGGCACATGTACTCACCAGAGACAAGCAGAGAAAGGAGAGAGGTAAAGTGAGAAAGTAAGCTGCCAGGTCTGGGACTCAAACCACGGTCAGCTGTGCAGGAGTTCAACACCTTAACCACCACGCCACCTGCTGGCCTCTGAGGTTTTCTGAAAAGGAAAGTTTTTCAGTAAATGAGATGGTAGTAGGAGATGAAAGTGGAATGAAAGGAGGGTTTCGGGTTTTCTGCTGGGTCATAATATGGACTAACTGCGCCCCCCTCCCTGCCACCCCAAATTCATATGCGGCACCAAAGGTAAGCCCCAGGGCCTTAGCATGTGACTGTTTGGAGAGAGGGCCTTTAAAGTGGCAATTAAATAAAAATGGAGGCTGTTAGGGCAGGTCTAAGCCAATCTAACTGGTGTCTTCATAAAACGTGGAGCTAGGCCATATGGAGAGACACCAGAGATGCAGGCTCACCAAGGGAAGACCTGTGACGACACGGCGAGAAGACGGCCATCTGCCAGCCACGGAGGGCGGCCTCGGGAGAAGCCGAACCACAGACTTGTTATGGCAGCCCTAGAATTTTTTTTTTTTTTTTTTTTTTTTTTTTTTTTTTTTTTTTTTTAATGGAAGAAGTAACATCATGTTCATGTGTTTTTTGGAAAGATTCAGAGGGGAAAATTATGATCTAGGACAGGGGAGAGAATGATGGAAGAGGTATTTGCTGAGAAGGTGAGAACAGACAAGTGTGGTCTTCGTGAGCCATCTCACAGAGCTCCTTCTAGCCTTATACCTCGGCCAAGGAGGTAAATTTTCCCCAGTTTCTGGGACCAGCAGTTGGCATAATGGCTATGTCGCTGGACTCCCACGTAGTTGACCACGGTTCGACTCCTGGACCCGGTGGCTTAAACTCACGCCGGGCGCGTGTGAATGCGTGCCCAAGATCCCAAGGGGAATGGAAGAGAAGGGATTGCAGCATGGCCATCCCCCCGGGGGATGATTTCTCGCTTTCTGTCTCTCTGTCTTTCTGGTGAGTGCACACACCATATAGCAAAAACCTCTCCCCCGCAAAAAAAAATTCCCCAGTTTATTAATAGTCGTTAGGTAAAATCAGTAACTTAATGAGGGAGAAGAGGAGACTACCACATCTGGGTTAGTCGGAACATTACGAAGCCATTGTGAGAAATTGATGAGAAAAAACTAATTTCCTCACATGGAAGCAAAGAGATAGGGGAAAGGAACCCAGGAGAGACAAGAAAAATTAACAAGATGAACTTCATTATGTCAGTGAGAAGTCTGGGTTTGGTAAGACAGCAAGGGGGAGATGTTCTTCCAAGTGTGAAATTGTTGAGAAAAATTTAGCAAAATCGAAGGAAAGAGAAGGTTGGGATTAATAAGAGAATCCTCTTTTAACGACTGTACCTTCCCTAAATAGCTCTCTTGTTATAGAGTTCCTGCTGCCACCACCACCTATTTTGTCAAAGGGCATGCTGTATTATAAAAATAAAGTCATTAAACTGAAAAAAAAAAAAGGAAGAAAAAGAAAAAAACACAGTTTGGTAAGGGGAAAGGTAGTCCAGAACAAATCCCAGGGAAAGAGATGGGAAGAGGAAAATGCCTGCTCAGCCGTGACATCTTCAAGATGTTTACCTGTGGGCTGGGGAGCATCTGAGAGAGAAGTCAGCCTGGGAACACAGAGCCGGGCTGGAGGGACCTAGGTGCCTCCTACCAAGTCACAGTGTTCCTGGAAGTCGGGCGCTCTATCGAGATGACCCGCTTTCCAATGGAACAATGAGGCTAAGCGTCTAAGTCTCGTAATAAATACGACTTGAACTACTTCAACACAGAATCTCGTACACCATGCCAGTGCCAGCATCAGAGCTGGGGCTCAGGACCCCTGGCTCTGAGCCAAGGCTCTCCCCACATAGCTGCATGTCCTGTTTCGTATGTTTGATCCTAAAGTCATTCTCGATCTCTCTCACAGGCTCTCCCTCCTGTTCTGTCTTACAAACCATGACCCTTGTGTGTGCCCTTCATAAATCACTCCCTAATGGTGCCTCTTTGTCATTCTCTTCTTTGTTACCCAAAGGATGATTATAGCAGAGAACCAGGACTTAACGTTAGAGGAGACACTGGAAGGTCATTAGGCTGAAAATAATTCCTATTTATACATGGCTTCCTTTACCAGAGCATCTGGTTTCCGTTAACAGCATGGTGTCCTCTGGCTCTGACTGTGGTGGCCTAGGGTAACCACATTTTGCTAAGAGAAAAGAGTGCTTTCTTACATCTGTTCTGGAGATGTTTGAAACTCGGCCATGTACGAAGCTATGCTCTGCATTTGGGTGAACGCAGACTAGAACTTCCTGGGGTCCCTTCACCGGTGACTTTGGGTCTGTCCCCAGGTACCTTTGCTGCTACGTTCTCTTTCTATTGAGATCAGAGAATTGTAGACTGGAAAAGCTGGAGTTAAACAGTTCGTCTCACTAGTTGCTGCCAGAACTTGACACCTCCATGCAGACTCAAGTTTATTGTATTAATATTTATATTTATAAAGATATTTTCTGCTCTTACTACCTCAAGGTGAACAAAATACCAATTTACTAAGAGGGTTGAGCACTCCTCTTTAGTTTCATTTTTACATCTGTGTGTCAGGGAGGGGTGCTGTTGTAGATTAGCGATGGAAACTCATTCTCTTTGACTCACTTCTCTCTCAGCCTGCCTATTAATAAATCCTCCTCTAGTGTTACTACTCGTCATCTTTTAAAGAACTTATTAGTGAGTTGAAGTGATAAGACAGAGAGAAGAATAAAAAACAAAACTTCTTACCACAGGCTAATGTAGGAAATACTCAATATGCATAAATGTTGGGAAAACAGAATTCTGAAGTATAATCAATAGTGGGAGAATTTGGACCTTACCTTACAATGAATGATGGTGTTATTATTAATAGTAATAGGTGAAACTGATCAAGTGCTTTCTATGCAGTATGCTTAATGCTTTAGGTCCACTGTCTTACTTAATCCTCACCAGAAATATATGAGGTAAATAATATGCCTATGTCCGTTTCTCAGAAAACGAAATGGAGTCTTTTACAGATACATTTGTAGGGACCTAGCATGAAACAGATGGCTCACCCAGTGGGTTAACTGGAGAGAGGCTTACAAACTATCTACCCAAGTGTTGGGAGGGTGTAATGAGGCCACAGGAAGCACGCAGTGCCCTGACATAGGGAACGTCAGGCTGTGACCGCCCTGAAGCAGGACTTCCCAGCAGGATCCCCGCTGTGGAAGGATGCAGCCAGCTCACAGAAAACCCAGAGGAGATGTGGGGGAACAAACATCCACGTTCATGCACTGAGTGAGTCAGTAGGTGGGTCAAAGTCACTACGTGTTGGAACAGAAGTTCAAGTCCACCGTGTCTGACTTTAGAGCCAGGCTAGTAAGCATCATGCCCTACTGCTAATGGCTTTGAATTGGTAAGGAGAAGAGAGGGTATTCCAGAGAATAAGCAATATGGGGAGAGATAGGCAGAATGGGCATGGCTGTGACATTCCCCAGGTGTGCAAGCAAGACTTCCCTGAATCCGTACATACGTCGTAAGATGTGGCCCCTTTCTCTCAATGCACCTAATATTGTCAATTTCATAAGGTTTTATCTGAGCCAGGATTGAACAGAAATGAACCATGCAACCTTATGCTCAGAAACTTTCCCACTCTGGCAGAGTTTACTGTATCGTGATGAACTGCTTGTTCTGTAAGCCACATGTTGTTAACCCAGGATCAGAAAGAAAGTGGCCATGGAATTTCTATTATTTTCTCTCACTAGTTCCTTCACATAATAGAGGCACTCACTCATTTCATCAAATGTGATTCAAGAAAATGTTTCTATCACTGAAGAAAAGTTAAGAGAGGTGATTTGATCTATCTACAAAGGATTCTTTACCCTTAACAGGAGTCGCTTTAACACAAAAGTCAATAGCAGTAATATTACAAGGGCTTCTTCCCCCTGAGGTCTGCTGACAGCAGATGCCTATGACAGCAGCAGAACCTGAGAAGTGTGGAAGGAAGCCCAGGGCTGTAACAGGGCCTTTGCTTTCACTGACACATGATTCAAGAGAGCTTCCAACTGAGTTCAAAGTCAAACCGCCTAAGTAAAACTCCAGTAATGGGACAGGAGGAGATGAACTAGTTAATGCCCTGGAACATGGAAAAAAAGAAAGAGTCATAGAAAACATTAAAAAAAAAAAAAAAAAAAAAAAAAAAAGACAAGAGATTTAAGTGAGAAAACCAGAAGATTCAGCATTTAATTTCTTTGGGATGAGTGAATAGAGAAGACAGAGGAATAACCAGAAAAATCAAACAAGAAATGTTGCACAATCTATAGGGCAAATTCAAAACGAATGACTCTGGGATGGCAGCAGGATGCTGCTCAGGCAAAGCTGGGCCCAGAGGGAGGCTACCAGGTTCACTGCCCGGTGGATCTGTTCCTGCCAGAGCCAGTGCCATGATCCAGCACATACACCCAATAGCAAAAACCTCTTCTAAAAAAGGACAGTTCTACCAACAGCAAAGTAATTAGATGAGAAAATAGCCGTACTGGGACCAGCAGTTAGCGTAATGGCTATGTTGCTGCACTCCCATGTAGTCGACTGCGATTTGTGTCCTGGACCCTGTGGCTTAAAACTCATGCATGCCCAAGATCCCGAGAGGAGAATGGAGGAGAAGGGATTGCGGTGTGACCATCCCCCCTGGGGGGTGATTTCTTGCTTTCTGTCTCTCTGTCTGTCTGGCGAGCACATGCGCCCTATAGCAAAAACCTCTCAAAAAATAATAATAAAGAAAGAAAATAGCCACACTTAATGAAAGCATTGTAAAAATTAAAAAAAAAAAAAAAAGGAAAAAGAGCAGATCATAAAATCCTTTAGGGGGGGACCAGAAGTTAGCGTAATGGCTATGTCATTGGACTCCCATATAGTCGACCGTGGTTCGAGTCCCAGACCTGGTGACTTAAAACTCACGCAGGGCGCATGTGCGTGCGTGCCCAAGATCCCAAGAGGAGAATGGAAGAGAAGGGATTGCGGCGTGGCCATCCCCCCTGGGGGTGATATCTCACTTTCTGTCTCTCTGTCTCTCTGTCTGTGTGGCAAACACATGCGCCCTATAGCAAAAACCTCTCGAAAAAAAATTAAATTAAAAAAAAAAACCTTTAGGGATAAGAGCAGACTGCTTGTCAATAAACCTTATACTAAAGAACAATCTTTAAATTCAAAGATTGACTTTTTTTAAGGCTGGAATTTTATAATCAGCCCAAGTATTAATCATCAGGAAGGCAGAGTGAATTTATTTTAAGATAGGAAAAGACTTAAAACTTGTATCTCACACTTGCCCTTGTATAAGTTGTCACTGGAATGAATCAAGAACGAGATGACATAGGACTCAGCCAGTTGTGTATCCCATGTAAGAAGACATAGAAGGAAGCCCCTGGTGATAGTGATGTATTAATAACCAGTCAAGAAAATTAGATAAAAATTCCCTGAGGAAGGTCCAGGGATCAAGGGATGGTATATAGGGCATTAATTAATTGTGGGTTTTTTTCTTTTTTAAGTGGAAAAAATTAAATAAGACTGATAATAAGATGCATGCCTCAGACAAACTTAAGAATATAATAAACACAAAACACATACATATCAAGCAGATAAAAAATCTCAAGGCAAATATTTACAAAGAAGTGGAGCCAGCAGGTGGAGTGGTGATTAAAGCAGAGAAATAACCAGCCATGGATTCCCACACGGCTGGCCACAATTCAAGTCCTGGACCCGGAAGCTTGAAAATCACACCAGAAACATGTGTGTGCATGCCCATAATCCCAAGGGGAGAATGGAGAGGGGATTGCAGCCTGACCATCCCCTCTGGGGTTGACTTCTCATTTTCCCTCTTCTGTCTTTCTCTGGCAAGCACATGTACCCTATGGAAAAAGCTTAAATTTTTTAAAAAAAATATGTACAGAGAACTCTACAGGAGAGGCATCGTCCAAGTAGGGACACAATTAAAGAGTCACATGATTTTCATCTTGAGGAACGGACCAGGGAAGGTCCAGAGATGGGACCAGGAAGCTATCTCAGTTATCCACGTGGGAGGACATGATGGTCTGATGGTCATGGCAGGGATATAGAGTTAACTGGGAATTTCAGAAGTAGTTAAATAAGTTGGGAAGTTAATATCAAAGAAGATAGTGTCAAGAAGACTCGTGGTTTTGATGTATAAGTCTGGGTATAACCTAATATTGCTCACTGAATGGGGACACGGAAGGGGACGACCTGGAAGTGCGGTTGGAGTCCGAGCTGCTGAAGGACACCAGCTGGCAGCAGGTGGGTGTGCTGTCTGGAGCTCTGGAGTACAGCTGGCTCAACATGTAGTGTCTTAAGCAATAGGAAAAGGTGGATTAACGGTTCATGATGGAAGATTCTCTGGGCCTAAAAAGCAAAATACCAACTAACAAACATCTACGGCAAATACCAATAGTGTGAGTAATATGCAATAAAATGTGTGTGTAATCTTCCTAAAGCTACATTCTATGTGGTTTTGATCCACACAGGTATTGGATTTAAAAGAATGTATCCCATCCATCTACAATAATTTCAAGATAGCAAGTATTTTACTTGTGATCCTCAAACTCCAAGAAGTTGATACACAGCTACTTCTTCTTTCTCTCTTCAATTCACTTCTCTCACAGATCATGGCCAGTCTCCTTGAAAGTCACTATAAAAACCCATCCAGTTTTGATCTAGTATGTCTCACTGCCTCCCCACTTCCCTTTCCTCTCAATTCTTCACCACAAAACCCAAGAAACTAAGCAAATCAGGACTATAGTTGTAGAACAGCGGAAAAGAGCCTGAGGTAAGCCAAGCTAATCCCTCTCAGTGCTGGGGAAGGAAAGGGTTGGAAATATGCTTGTAACAGTGGGTTCTACCCCATTCTGTGTGTTGTTTCGAGACACTGACGGGCAGCAGGAGCACTCTGTGTGGTTAGCAGAGAACCGCCTCCCAGGGGCTGCACAGTCCTGAATCTAGCCCTCAACTGCCATGTCTTTCCACTGCGCCATCCTGGGAGGCCTGTCTCCAACTAATCGAATTTGAAAGACATTGGAGTTTAGCAATTCAGCTGCTTCCTCCAACTCTCTTGGGAGACGCTCCTTCTGTGGTCTAGAAAAAACGCCATTTCCCCATTCGTGGCGCTGCCTTCTTATCAGCAGGACAGGTCACATAAAAATGCTCTTCAGGGGACCAGCAGTTGGTGTAATGGCTATGTCACTGGACCCCCAAGTAGTCGACTGTGGTTCGAGTCCCAAACCCAGTGGCTTAAACCCACTTTGGGTATGTGTGTGTGTGTGTGTGTGTGTGAAAGATCCTGAGAGGAGAATGGAGGAGAACGGATTGCAGCGTGGCCATCCCCCGGGGTGTGGGTGGTGATTTCTAGCTTTTGGTCTCTGTCTCTTTCTGGCAAGCACAGGTGCCCTATCGCAAAAACCTCTGGGGAGTGGGGGGAAGAAAAGAAAAAAAAAATGCTCTTCAGTAAGCAGAGAACAATAGCAAGTCACATGTCTGACCCTAACCCTAACACCGTGTCCATGCTGGAGCCAGTGCTGCGGATGAGGAGTCGCTGCCCGGCCCTGAAACAAAGGCAGCCTGCACCCCCGTCTGGGTTTCCACGCTGCCGGCTGCGCCTCTCCTTTCTACGCAACTGGAGCAACAGTCTTCTGTGCCTCCGCTGTCTCTCCAGATAAAGCACAATGCAAGCGGGTTTCAATTACGGAATCCAAGTCACATTCTAGGATTCCTGCTTGAAATTGCACGGGTGACTTGAGTTTCGTGTGCTCCCAAACATCAGAGATGGTATTACAGACCTGACCTCCCCAGGTCCGCATCCCCACAGGCCGCAGGCCGCAGACCGCCCGGCTTCCAGTTAGGGGCCGTCTCACTGCTGTCCCCTCCGCACTGCCACCTTCCCTGAGGAAGGTCTGCCAGAGTCTCTCAGGCGTGCTGACTCAGCCTCCTCCCTCCCTCGCCCTCACTCTCTCAAATTCACCTCTTCTAAGTTTCTCAAATCCATGGAAATGTAAATATAAAGCACTAGACATTTTTCAGCATCAGGTCGCTGTCAGAGCAGGGAGTATTTAACTGCGCCGAGAAGGGCCGTCAGACCTGGGTGTTGGTAAGAGCGCTCCATTAGACAGTTTTCAGAGACTTTTTTCTTTGTTTTTTTTTTTTCATAAACTTCATCTTAGCCAAATATTTCACAACTTTTCTTTGACACAGCACAAAGAGAACTTACACACCACAATTCTCACAGCCAATCGACTTATTTCATGCTCCACCCTAAAGCCAGATGCTATTTTATCTCACATGCACTCTGTCACTGTTAATGTCCTGCGTGGGCCTTGGGGGAGAAGTGGGCTGTGTAACACCATGGCACCTGGCATGCCATCTGGGTGAGGGTTTGGTGTGGCATGGTGGGGCCCTAGCCAGCTCCCTGTGCCCTCTGTCTAAACACTGCTCCAGCCAGCTCTGTCCAAGTCTCACAGCTCCTGCCTGCTTTTAAGAGGCAAAAACACAGAAAGAATCATTCCATTTGGTGACATGCAGAAGAGAGGAGAGTAATTCGCCTGGACAGAGAGAGGATGGAGTGGAAATGCTGAGGAGACAGAGAGGATGGAGTGGAAATGCTGAGGAGACCACGACTGGGAAGAGCAGAGGAGAGGGAGGACTCCGGGTTGTTACTTCTGCTTCCTGGCACTCGCACACCTCCTCCTCAGGGTACCAGCAGCCAGCTTCCCTCTCACTCTGACGTCATTTTCACGTAGAGTCTTGGTCCTGGGTGGAAGTCTGGAAAAGCCATTTGGAAGGCAGCTCTTCCCCTGGCACCCCGCATGTACACAGATGTGCCTGGCACACCCACAGAGAAGCCACACATAGACCTAAGGACACATGGACAGGCAGAACATGACGACGGCCAGTTACGGCAGAGCCAGCTGCAGAGCCTCGCTTTGCAGATGGCACATGTGCATGCATCCTCACACCCAGACACAAAGACCCACACCACCACCCACAGCCCTTACTCAGCTACGACCCCACCAGGCTGACTGGGACAGTAGCTCTCTCGTTAGAACTTCCCAAATGTCTTTGACTAATCAGATTTCTCTCTGTGCAGCCTCATGCAAGCTCAGTCTCTGAATCGCTCAAAATAACTGAGCAGAAGTGAAATGAGACACAGATCACTGGACACATGGGGAACTGAAATTTGGGACACAAGATGGAAGGGCTGCCAGGGCTGCCCTATTTCAGTGGATGACATGAAAATAGATGATGCAGTCCTTACCAAGGAGGTGACCACTGTTACCAGATGGAAAAGCGAGTGGGCCTACTATGGAAAGAAAACAAACTTAGAATCGAACAGACTTCGATCCAGATCCAGTAATGCCATTTATTAACCGTCAGCTTGGGCACTTACTCGACAATAAAACCTACTTTCCCGTGTTCTTGTGAGAGTCGACTTAATGATGTAAAGGGCTATCACACTGCTTGACTTCAAAAGCACATGATTTAGTTTTGTTTTTCAAGTTGTACCCAACATTTCCTGTGAGCTCTCCAGGCAGAAGACAATGGCTTTAGTCTCCAGACTCTCCAACTAAATTAAGCACGGCCACGTGCCCACCTTCCTCGGGAGTAGCGTGCCCCTGGCAAGTGGGAGTAGGATGGATGAATGGCCAGATGGTGTTACTTCATTATATTTCATTGTTCTTAGAATCACCCCACAAACCCTGAGTCTGGCATGTAGTCCTAGTGCCAGAGATGTATTGGTCCAATGGGAGTGACAGCTAGACAGAAATCATTCTAAAACTGAGACGAGTATTGAAGGTTTTATTAGCACACAGGAAAAATAGTAACTTCTGGGATCCAGAAAGTTCATGGAAGCAACCGTTTGTAGTCTAGGTGAGAGTTTGCTGCATAGCAAAATTTGGTAGAGGCAGTCCCAGAAGAAACCTGAGCAGGGGCGCAAAGGCAGGAAAGATGCTTACCTGGGCAGGAGGAGGGCTGAGGTGGCTGGAGGGAGAGGGCACGACGCCAGCCAGGAGACAAGCTGGGAAGGTTGTTGGGAACCAGCTATGGAGGGCCTCGTTCCCACGGAATCTTATGTAAGAAGACAATTAGTGAAGAGGGCAGCAGGCAAAGAAGCAACGTGGCCAGGTTTGTATTTTAAGGGAGGATTTAAGTACAAGGATGGTTTCAGGCAGGGAGAGATGAAAACCTAGAATAACAGTCTGCTCACGTCCTCTCTTTCTATGCATTATCACAAGGTTTCCGGCAGAGAGGTAGGAGACACAAAGGAGGGATACATTCGACAAAATGTATGAGATAGGATTGGCCGGAGTCAGAGAATTGATTAAATTTGTGGAGCATGTAAGAAGGAAGAATCCAGATGGCTGGAAACTGCGAAAAGGGTGGGCTCTGCCAGGGCTGTCAGCACGTGGCAAACGCAGCGGCCATGGAGCACAGGAGAAGAGCCAGCCCAGTCCTGCTGGCTGTGCCGCACTTCAAATTCCTGCAGGATCCCAGATGAAGGAGTCCTGGTGTGTGGCAGTGTCACTCTGATCTCTGTCTCCGCCTTCCCAGGGCTGCATTCTATCAGCCTGTGTCTATGCCCAAATCTTTGTGCAACACCTACTGAATTTAGGGCCCACCCCAACCCAGTATGACCTTATGTTAACTTACCTAATTGCAGCTGCAACAGTGCTATTTCCAGACAAGGGCAAGTTCTCAGGTGCTTCAAGTTAGGCCTTCAACACGTCTCTTTTTGCAGGTGGACACATTTCAGCTCACACCCCAAAAGGAGGACAGGGAGGAGAGAAGGTGACAGAGCCAGAGCCCCAGGATGCCCCCAGATGGCCTAGTGTCAGGTGAGACAGAGGAGAGGGGCCAGTGGGAAGGAAGAGAAGGAGCGGTCAGAGAGGAGATGTGAGACAAGGCTGGCCCGCAGCACCCACTTAGCAGAAGGACTGAGCAGCCTGGGTGTGGGTCCTGATCTGCAGTCACTGGAAATGCTCCTGGGAGCAGACCCTGCAGAGCTGCAGGCAGCTGTGATGTGGGGACACTCGGGAGCCTACGGAGCTAAAGAAGTGGCATCAGTCTGTCCACGCAGGGCACTGGAGAGATGTCCTGTGACCTCTTCAAGAAGTCTCCTAGGGAGCTCTAGGGCCTGGTCTTCTTGTTATCTAATTAAGCTCCACACAGGATGCTCAACATACGAGGAAAATGGGAGGCAGAGAAAGGGAACACGACGGTGAGCGCGAGCTGGGACTGCCGTCGCTGGAAGACAGCTTCAGGGTGGGTCTGGCCCAGGACGCGCGCCTGCTGAAGCTGGTGCAGATGCAGGGCTGGATGCAGAGAGAAACGAGTGGTTAACTGCACGAATAATAGCAAAGGTTTGGGGAGCAGAGAGAGCATACACATGCCAGGAGAAAACGGATGTGGCCAGGGCTGGGCTTAATTAATTACGTTTGTTTCCCGATGCCATGGAGTGTCCAGCCAGAGGGCTGGTTCTGGGCAGCTCCCTGGAGCACCGTCGTTTCTGCTGCAGAGCGGGTGACGCACACGTCCCATCCCACACTTCCCGCACTTGGCCCAGACACTGGCCCATGCTCCTGGACTTTCTAGCTCTCCTCCGAGTGTCTGCCTCTGTCCCACATGTGCTCACACGTGCCTCTGCTCACTTCCAATCAGTGCTTCTGACATTCAGGTCTCTCAGCCCTCGTCTTTATCACAGGACGGGCCAGCTCGGGCCTTAGCTGAGTGGGTCCTCTCTGAGAGCCCTTTGTGAAGAGTTTGCTTCATTTACACAGCGCAGGCAGCAGGCCTCATCATTGTCCTGTCTCCTAGGTCACAATGCCCAACAGACAAAAGAAAAATTCACGTGATTCCATCCAAAGATGTAGGAAGACATACACACCTTCAAACCCAGGCCATGAAATGGATAGAGAAGACAACATTTGAGCTGGTATTTTACAGACTGGATGCAATAGCTCCTAACTGTCCCCAAAGGGCCGCTGGCCTTTCTTCTCCAGGCACATGAGAATTTTAGTTTATGGGAGCTGAGCTGAAGTTGTCATATGGGTGAGCAATAGTGCCAGGGAGCCAACTCTTAATTCGTTAGCTTGCTAGGAGGAGCAAAGTAGGAGGAGGTGGCGAACGCATTTACCCTGAAGCGTGTGGGATGTTAAGTGGGAAGATGACTTCCATATTCACAGTCATAAACCCGGTAAGACAGTAACACTGGCACCAAACCCTCAGGGTGAACAAGACTAAATGACCTAATGTGGGTAAAGGTCTGAGTATCAGGAATGTAGTAATACTGTGTAAATATTTCTCATTGTTGCATAAACTAAAAGGTAACTTAATACTTAAAACCATTTCATTCTTATTAATGTTTTTAAACTGACAGATAATAGTGTATGTAGTCGTTATAAACAACATGATGTTTGGAAGTGCATATACACTGTGGAATGAATAACTCTGGCTAATTCACACACTTATCCCACCACTGTTATTTTTGTGGTGAGGACACTTCACATACACTCTCTGAGCATTCTTCAGGAATTAATTTATCCGTAACTGTCATGAATATCTCACTACCGTCATCTTCACATGCTCTACCTGTTTACACACACACACGCCCCTGCATCTGCACTGGGCAGGAGTGCTTTCTGTATCAAGTGACCTAACAGTGGCTTAGTAATTATGGGGTGCCTGCAGGTAAGTGGCCTCTGCATTGCTTCAGTGGCTCAAAAATGTCAAGGCTTAAGACCAGCCGATGGCATAGCAGTTACATCCCTGGATTCCCACATGGCCAACCGCGGTTCAATTCCTGGACCCAGTGGCTCGAAGCTCATGCCAGGCATATGTGCGCGCATGCTCAGGACCCCGGGAAGAGAATGGAGAAGGGATTGTGGCCTGGCCATCCCCAGCCCTGGGGCGGGGGGGGTGATTTTTCACTATCCCTCTCACTGTTTCTATCTCTCTCTCTCTTTCTCTGGTGAGTGCATGCACCCTCAGGCAAAAACCTCTTTTAAAAAAATACCAAGGCTCCCTCTCAAAGTTAAAAGATGGGTCCTATATCAGAAACCATTGCTTCCATATTCCACACATACATATATATATAATTTTTTAAATAAAGATTTTTGCTACAGGGCATGTGTGCTTGCATGAGAGACAGAAAGCAAGAAATCACCCCCCGCAGGGGATGACCATGCTGCAATCCCTTCTCCTCCATTCTTCTTGGGATTTTGGGCATGCATGCACACGTGCCTGGCATGAGTTTTAAGCTGCTGGGTCTGGGACTCAAACCACTGTCAATTACGTGGGAGTCCAGCAACATAACCATTATGCCATCTGCTGGTCCCTATATATGTAATTATTTTACTTCGTTTCGTCACTGTACGTCTTTACAGCATACAAAATGAATTTTCTCAGCATAAATATACCACACATTATTCCACTCAAAGATATTACAGAACACATTACCATCAAAAGATAATTTTCCATTTGTGTCTGTTAAATGTTTTGCTTTCTTTTTCCCCTTGATTTTCTCCCTCCCACTTGTCATTGCCCATCCCTCTTCCCCACTGTCTTGTATACACAGTTGTTCTCCATGCTTTTATACCTTTCAGTCTTTCAGCTTCTGCCATAGAGTGTAGACATCCGGCATATATTAAGAGGAGACACACAATGTCTCTCTTTCATAGTCTGGCTTGCTTCACTCAGCACTAAATCTTCCATATTTGTCCACTTTCTATCAAATGCCAAGGTCTCATTGTTTTTATCCCTGAGTAGTATTCCATAGTGTATATGTGCCACACTTTTTCCATCCATTCATCTGTTCTTGGATATTTGGGTTGACCTCATGTTTTAGCAATTGTGAATAATGCTGTAATAAACATGGATATGCAAGTGTTTTTTTTTTTTTTTTTCTTGGAGAGGTTTTTACTATAGAGCGCGTGCACTCACCAGAAAGACAGAGAGACAGAAAGTGAGAAATCACCCCCCAGCGGGGATGGTCACACAGCAATCCCTTCTCCTCCATTCTCCTCTCGGGATCTTGGGCACGCATGCACATGCGCCTGGCATGAGCTTAAGCCACTACACTAACTGCTGGTCCCTGCAAGTGGTTTTTTTGACTGAGAATATTCCTATCCTTTGGGTAGATACCCAGGAATAGAATTCCTGGATCGTATGGTAGTTCTATTGTAAATTTCTGAGGAACCTCCATATTGTTCTCCACAGTGACTATACTAATTCCCACCAATAGTGTAGGAGGGTTCCCTTTTCACTGCAGCCTCACCAGCACTTACTATATTTTTATATTACCTATTTTAACTGGAGTTAGGTGGGACCTCATTGAAGTTTTGATTTGCACTCCCTAATGATAATGGATTTTGAGCATTTTTTGTATGCTTTGGCTGTTCATATGTCTTACTGGTGAGTTGTCTATGCAGCTCATTTGCCTATCTTATAATTAGACTGATGTTTTTTTCAGGTAAGCTGTTTGAATTCCCCGTACATTCTGGTTATCAGTTCCTTATCTATGGCATAGTTTGTGAATATATTCTCCCATTCCAGGGTTCTTGGTTCACTCTAATTATTGTTTCTTGTACTGTGCAGAAGCTTTTTAATCTGATGTACCCTCATTTGTCTATTTTTGGGATTATTGCCTATGCGGGGTCTTATTTAAGAAGTCTTTGCCTACACTGCTATTTCCAAGACATTCCCCTATGTATAGTTTTATAGTTTGAGGTCTTAGATTTAGAATTTTGATCCATTTTGAGTTGATTTTGATTAATGGTGGGAGATACGGGTCCAGTTTCACTTTTCTGTGGATGGATATCTAGTTTTTCCAGCACCATTTTCTGAAGAGATTTTCTTTTCCCCACAGAATTGTCTTGTGCCTTTTGTCAAAAATCAGTTGGCAAGGGAACCAGCAGTTAGCGTAATGGCTATGTCGCTGGACTCCCACGTAGTCGACCGTGGTTCGCATCCCGGACCCGGTGGCTTAAAACTCACGCCGGGCCCGTGTGCGTGCATGCCCAAGATCCTGAGAGGAGAATGGAGGAGAAGGGATTGCGGCGTGACCATCCCCCCTGGGGGGTGATTTCTCGCTTTCTGTCTCTATGTCTCTCTCTGTCTGTCTGGCGAGCGCACACGCCCTATAGCGAAAATCTCTCCAAAATAAATAAATAAATAAATAAGTTGGCTGTATGTTTTAGGGTTCATTTCTGGGATCTCTATTCTGTTTCATTGGTCTACGTACCTGCTTTTATGCCAGTACTATGCTGTTTTGATCATCACATCTTTGTAATATATTTTTGGGTCAGGAAGTGAAATGCTTCCTACTTTATTCTTTTTGCACAGTATTACAAGGTCTTTTATGATTCTAGACAAATTTTATGATTTTTTTTTCTAATTCTGTGAAGAATGTCTCTGGTCATCTGACTGAGATTGCATTAAATTTGTAAGTTAATTGGGGTAGAATTGACATTTTCATTATAGTAATTCTCTCAATCAGGAACATGGAATTTCTTTCCACTTTTTTTTGTATCATTTTCAATTTCTTTTTTTAGTTTTTCATAGTTGTTTTTGTAGATATCTTTTACCTATTTGGTTAGGCTTATCCCTAGGTATCTTACATCTTTTGTGGCTATTGTATATGGAGTTGCTTTCTTCACTTCTACCTTGATCTGTTCATTATTGGTGTATAGAAATGCTATAAATTTTTGTATGTTGATTTTGTATCCTGCCACTTTACTGTATAAATTTATCACTTCTAGTTGTTTTTTGTTTTGTTTTTTATTTTTTATTTTTATTTTTTGGTGGACTCTTGGGTTTTTTATGTATATAATTATGTCATCTGTGAATAGAGGTAATTTCACTTCTTTATATGCCCTTCATTTTATTCTCTTTTCTGATTACATTGGCGAGGACTTCCAGTACTATATTAAAATGGAGGGCAGAAAATGGATAGCCTTGTCTTGTTCCAATTTCCATTTAGTATGATATTAGCTATGGGTTTTTCATATATGGCTTTGTTTTTCATACATTGTGTTGAGAAAAGTCCCTTCTACGCTAGTTTTGCTACAAGTCTTTATCATGAAGGGATGTTGTATTTTACCAAATGCTTTTTCTGCATCAGTTGATATAATCATATGGTTTTTATCTTTCCTTCTGTTAATATGATATGTTGCATTTACTGTTTTATGTATGCATTCCTAGAACAAACCCTACTTGGCCGTGTTTATAATCTTTTTAATGTGTCTTTGGATACAATTTGCTAGTATCTTGTTGGAAAATTTTGCATGTGCATTCATCAGGGATATTGGTCTGTAGTATCCTTTGTTTTGGTGATGTTCTTGTCTGGGTTTGGAATGAGAGTTATGGAGGCTTAATAGAAGGAATTTAAGAGTGTTCCTTCATTTTGGATCTTTAGAAATAGTTGAGTAGAATGGAGGTTAGCTTTTTAAAAATAGATTTGGAGAATTCAGAATTGAAGTTCTCAGGAACTGGGTTTTTCTTTTTTGCCAAACTATTTATTACTGATTCAATCTCATTGCTTGTTATTGATCTATTCAGGCTTTCTATGTCTTCCTGATTCAATCTTGGTTTATTATATGTGTCCAGAAATTTGTCTATCTCATCCAGGATTTCTTGTTTGTTAGCATATTGTCACTCATAATATTCTCTCCTGTCTGTTGAATTTCTGTTACATCTGCTGTAATATTGCCTGTTTCACTGCTGACTTGGTTTATCTGGTTCCTTCCTCTGTTCTTAACTACCTAACGGCATGTCAATTTTGTTCATCTTCTCAAAGAACCAGCTTTTGGTTTCATTTATTTTCTATATAGTTCATTTATTCTCTATTTCACTTATTTCTGTTCTCATATTTTTAAAGAATTATTTTATTTAATTTTATTTCTTATTCTTCTTCTTATTTTTTAATTTGACCAAAGAAACACAGACAGAGGAAAAGTGATAAAACAAGCAGACAGGTCTGGGATTTGAACTGTGGTTAGCCATGTGGGAGTCCAGCATTTTTTATTATTTTATTATGATTATTTCAATTTCTTTTATACATTCAATCACATCACTTAGCTTGCAAAGTGAATATTCCAACACGTATACATTTCGCATGCATCCAGTTGACAATATTATAAGGTTATCCCTCAGCAGATAATAATCTATTTCTTTGTCATAAATGCCTTGCTTCTCTATTTTTCTCTTTAATGTCCTTCCTCAGACTCTACTCCTTCCCACACTGTATCTGGTATTCACAGCCATTTACTATGTTTCTATATCCTTTAGTCATTCAGTTTGGGCCATAGAGTGTGGACAATCAGTATATATTAAGTGGAGACATACAATGTCTCTCTTTCATAGCCTGGCTTGCTTCACTCAGCAGTAAATCTTCCATATTCCTCCACTTTCTGTCAAAGGCCACGATCTTTTTTTTTTTTTTTTTTTTTTAATAGCTGAGTAGTATTCCATAGAGTATATGTGCCACACTTTTTCTATCCATTCATCTGTTCGTGGGCATTTGGGTCGGTTCCATGTCTTAGCAATTATGAATAATGCCACAGTAAACATCCATGTGCAAGCACTTTTCTAATTAAGGATTCTTCTGCCCTTTGGGTAAATACCAAGGAGCGGGATTGCTGGATCATATGGTAATTCTATTTGTAGATCGTTGAGGAATCTCCACATAGTTCTGCACAGTGACTGGACCAATTTACATTCCCACCAGCAATGTAAGAGACTTCCCCTTTCACCATATCCCCCCCAGCACTAGCATTTTTTTTTTTTATCTTAGTCATTCTGACTGAGGTTAGGTGGTATCTCATGGTTTTGATCTGCATCTCCCTTACAATGAGGGATGTTGAGCATCTTTTCATATGTCTTTTTGCTATTCGTATCTCATCCTTAGAGAGGGATTTTTTCAACTTGTTCTCCCATCTTTTAATAGGATTGATCATCTTTTCTTGGGACAGTTGCTTGAGTTCCTTGTTTATTCTGGTTTCAGTCCCTTATCTGATGCATGGTTTACAAAATCTTTTTCCATTCTGAGGGCTGTCTATTCACACTAATTACTGTGTCTTTTGCCATACAGAAACTTCTTAGTCTGATGTAATCCCATTTGTCTATTTTGGGGATTATTGACTATGTTCTGAGGGTCTTGCTTAAGAATTCTTTGCCTAACCCAATGTCTCCCAGAGTTTCCCCAGTGTTTCCTAGGAGTGATTTTATAGTTTGAGGTCTTAGGTTTAGATCTTTGATACACTTTGAGTTGTTTTCTGTCAATGATGAGAGATAAGGGTTCAGATTTATCTTTCTTCAGATTTATCCAGTTTTTCCAGTACCACTTGCTAAAGAAGTTTTCCTTTTCCCAATGGAGTAACTGGTACCCTTTGTCAAAAACCAGTTGACTATAAGCTTGAGAGTTTATTTCTGGGGACTCTATTCTGTTTCAATGGTCCACCTGTCTGTTTCTATATCAGTACCATGCTGTTTTGATTACCATAGCTTTGTAGTATATTTTTGGGTTAGGGAGTGAGATTCCGCGTACTCCACCCTTCTTGTGCAGGATTGCTTTGGCAATATGAGGTCTTCTATGATTCCAGACAAAATATATGACTGTTTTTTCTAGATCTGTGAAGGCTATCTCTAGTACTTTGATTTGAATTCCATTAAATATATAAATTAACTTGGGTAAGATTGTTGTTTTGGTTATATTAATTCTTCTAATCCAGGAACATGAGATGTCTTTCCACTTTTTTATGTCATTCTCAATTTCTCTTTTTAGCTTCTTGTAGTTTTCCTTGTGGAGGTCTTTAACTTCTTTGGTTAGATTTATTCCTACTTTAGTGGCTATGGTAAATGGAATTACTTTTTTCAGTTCTAAATCAGTCTGCCTGCTGTTTGTGTATAGAAATGCTATAGATTTCTATATGTTGATTTTGTATCCTGCAACTTTACTGTATTCATGCATTACATCCAGGAAGTTTTTCATGGATACCATTGGGTCTTCTGTGTATGTAATCATGTCATCTGCAAATACAGATAGTTTCACCTCTTCTTCCTATTTGAATGCCTCTTATTTTATTCTCTTTTCTGATTGCATTGGCAAGTACTTCCAGTATTATATTGAAAAAGAGTGGGCATCCTTGTCTTGTACCAGTTTTTAGTGGGAAAGCTTTCAGCTTTTCTCCATTCAGGATGATGTTGGCTGTGGGTTTTTCATAGATAACTTTTATTGTGTTGAGAAATGACCCTTCTATGCTGATTTTGCTGAGAGTCTTGATCATGAAGGGGTGTTGTATCTTATCAATTGCTTTTTCTGCATCAATTGATATGATCATATGGTTTTTTATCTTTCTTCCTGTTAATATGGTGTACTACATTTATGGTTTTGCATATGCTGAACCAACCTTGCACCTCTGGAATAAAGCCTACTTGGTCATGATGTATAATCTTTTTTATATGTTGTTGGATATAATTTGCTAGTATTTTGTTGAGAATCTTTGTGTCTATATTCATCAGATATATTGGTCTATGGTTTTCCTTCCTTGTCCTGTCCTTATCTGTTTTAAGGATAAGGGTGATAGAGGCTTCAGAGAATGAATTACGAAGAGATACACTCTTTCAGATCTTTATAAATAACTTGAGCAGAATGGGGGTTAACTCTTATTTAAAAGTTTTGCAGAATTCAGAGGTGAAGCCATCAGGACCAGGACTTTTCTTTGTTGAGAGGTTATTTATTACTGATTCAATCTCCTGCTTGTTTGGGGCCTATTCAGATTTTCTATATCCTCCTGTCTCAATCTTGGTAGATTGTATGTGTCCAGGAATTTGTCCATCTAATCTAGATTTTCTTGGCATATAGTTGTTCATAGTATCCTCTAATGATGTTTTGCATTTTTGTGATGTCTGTCATTGTATTTCCAGGCTTATTGCAAATTTGATTTACCTGGTTCCTTTCTTTCTTGTTAACAAGTATTTCTTCTTGGATCTTTATTATTTCCTTTCTCCTAAAGTTTTTTGGATTTTTTTTTCTGTTGCTTTTCCAATTCTCTGAGGCATGATGTTAGGTGATCAATTTGTCTTCTTCGCATCTTCTTCTTATGTGCACTAAATGCTATGAACTTCTCTCTTATGACTGCTTTCGCAGTGTCTCAAAGATTATGGAGACTCGTGTGCTCATTGTCACTGGCTTCCATGAATCTTTTGATTTCAGTCTTTATTTCTTCAGTAGTTGTGAAGTCATTCAGGAGCAAGTTATTTAGTTTCCATGTATTTGTGTCTTTTTGAGGATTTCTCTTGAAATTAAAATCAAGTTTAATTCTATCATGGTTGGAGAAGATGCTGGGTATAGTTTCTATGCCTTTGAACCTGTAGAGGCTTGCCTTATGCCCTATCATGTGGTCAGTCTTCGAAAAGTTTCTATGTGGGGATGAGAAAAATGTGTATCTCATGATTATTGGGTGAAAAGTTCTATAGACGTCTGTTAAGTCCATTTGTTTTATGGTTTCATTTAGACCCTTTATCTCTTTACTTAGTTTTTGTCCAGATGATCTGTCCAGAGGAGATCGTGGGGTGTTGAGGTGGCCAACAATTAGTGTGTTGCAGTCTGTTTCTCCTTTTAGAGCTAGCAATCTTTCCTTCACATATTTGGGTGCTCCTGGATCACGTGCATAGATATTTATAAGTGTTATATCTTCTGATATATTAACCCTTTTACTACAATATATTGCACTTCTTTGTCTGTTTGAATGAATAGTTTTTGTTAAAGTCTATTTTGACAGAAATTAGACTCACAACTCCAGCTCTTTTTTGGTTCCCATTTGCATGGAATATCTTTTTCCAGTCCTTCACTTTTAGTCTATGTATGTCTTTATCCATGAGATGTGTTTCTTGTAGGCAACAGATAGAGGGTTTCTGTTTTCTTACCCATTCAGCCAGTCTGTGTCTCTTGATTGGAGAATTTAATCCATTAACATTCAATGTTATTATCGATATTTCTGTACTTGACCCTACCTTTAAGTTGGCCATTGTCTTGGTTATCTTTTATTTCCTTATCCCTGGCTGTTCATTCTTTAGTTTTCCTAGAATAGCACTCGCAACATTAATATTTGCCAACTTATCCCTGCCATTTTGATAAACATTTTCTTAGTTATTGTTTGTTCTCTTATTTCTGTTTATCTCTCTTTAGTTTTCCTGATCTAGTACTCCCTTTTGAAGGACTGGTCTAACATTGGTGAATTCTTTCAGTTTTTGTTCATCCGAGAATGATTTATTTGATCTTCCCATATGAAGGTATAGTATTCTTGGTTGAAATTGTTTTTCTTTCAGCATTTTGAATATATCTTCCCATTCTTTCCTTGCTTGCATTGTTTCATTTGAGAGGTCTGATGCTAGCTTAATGTAATAACATTTGTAAGTAACTTGATGTTTCTCTCTTGCCATTTTTGAATCTTATCTTTGCGTTTGATTTTTACCAGGCTGGCCATGGAAGGATTGACTCATGTTGATTCTGTTTAAGGTTCTTTTTATTTCCTAGATCTGAATGTCTGAATGTTTCTCTAGGTCTGGAAAGTTTTACTTAAGTATTTCATTGATTAGATTTTCTATGTCCTTTTTATTATTTTTTCATACTTTTTGGTGGCTTTGTCTAAGTCAGAGGCTTTATCTTCTAGATCAGAGATTTGAATTTCTGTATGATCTAATCTGCTATTAATACTTTCAAAGTAGTGCTTTTTAAAGACTTATTTATTGTTATTATTAATTCTTTTATTTGCTACAGGTCACTTGCATGAGAGAGAGGGAAAGTAAGAAAGCAAGCCGCCAGGTACAGGACTCAAACTGTGGTTGGCCATGTGGGAGTCCAGCTCCTTATCCACCATGTCACCTGCTGGTCCCTCAAGGGAGATTTTGATTCCCAGTATTATAGTCTTCATCTCTAGAATTTCTGTTTTATTCTTTTTTATGATGTCTATCTCCTCTTTCAAGTAATGGAAGGACTTCCCCATCTCCTGGAGTTGGTTTTCTAGTTTCTCTTGCTTCTCATCTAGTTTTGTCAAACATGATCCTTCATCCAGTCTTACGCATTACTACTTTGCACAAATTAGGGCTATACCGTCAGAGATAAAGGAAACATAGCTATTAGGCAGTGAAATGAGACCATCTGTCACAGTAACTGACCACTTAATGAGCACCTATGATGTGGAAAGCAACACATCTGCTCACTTTACATAGACAATATCTTTTTTTTTTTTTTCAGAGAGAGATTTTTGCTTTAGAGCATGTGCACTCTCCAGGAAGACTCAGAGAAACAGAAATTGAGAAATCAGCCCTCCAGGGGGTTGGCCACATCACTGTCCCTTCTCCTCCCATTCTCCTCTCAGGCTTTGGGGCATGTATGCACACATACCCATTGTGAGTTTTAAGCCACTAAGTCTGGGAATTGAGCCATGGTCGACTATGTGGGAGTCCAGCAATGTGACCATTACACCATCTGCTGGTCCTGATAGTATCGTTTAATCATCACAACCTGCAACTAGTTATTTGAGATTGCTGTCTGTTCCCTACTCCTTATACATAGTGAGCTTCACAAAATTGTGAGTTCATACAACTAGTAAGTGGCAGATTGCAATTTCAGCTCGGACTTGATTTGAAGTTCTTGCACCTTTTATTTTTTAAAAACCTTTGCCAGAGGACACATGTGCTTGCTGGAGAATAAGAGCAAGATTGAGAGAGAGAGAGAGAGAACGCACCCACATGAGGAATAGTCACACCTCAATCCCTTATTCATTTCTTCTTTCAGGATTTTTTGGGGGGAGCACTCACACACATAAGCCTGGCATGTTTTTCAAGTGGCTGACCATGCAGTCAGTCATGTGGAATTCGGCAGCCTTAACCACCACATAATGGGCTAGTCTGAAGCTCACACTCTTTCTACAATATCATACTGCCCATAATCTCACCACCTGCCCCTTAGCCCTTCCTTTATCTGGCTATCCCTGATTTCATACAACCTTGATCATGACCCTACCTCCAAAATGTCTGAGTCACGTGGGATCTTGATGTAGGAAATTGAGCATCATCTTTGCATGCGTGAAATGCCCGTCGCGGTGCCTCCAACGTAACAAACATTCCCAAATCCTAACCTCACCCCCCACTTCACCCCCTCAGCATGCCTAGCTCCAAAATGATGTCCCAAAAGATACTTTTACCCAAAGGGATTTAAACACAAATGTGTCCATGATGAGTTTGTCTCAGTTCCAAAGTGATCCCCCAACTCAAACTCAAGGACAGCAACTACAGGTAATACTGGGAACATTTTGTTCTGTGAGAGAGATCAAAGAGTATTCCTGGCCACTTTGCAGAGATGGCCAGGAGAGTTGAATAATCATTAATCATTTCTTCCACATCTATTTACTGGGCTGTTTTCCTATGTTAAGCACTGTTCACAGTTCACTGGCAGCCCAACAGAGGACAGGGTTGACAAGTATTCTGACCTTCGAGTTTCCATTCTCACGGAGAAGAGAGGCATCAAACTTAGAAACAAATAAGATATTTCCAGATCATGAGAGTGCTGTGAGGAAAACAAAGTAAGAGACCAGGAGTGGGTGTAACGGTTATGTCACTGGACTCCCATGTAGTCAACCGCGGTTCGAGTCCCGGACCCAGTGGCTTAAATTCACTCCGGGCGCATGTGCGTGCGTGCTCAGGATAGAACCCAAGAGGAGAATGGAGGAGAAGGGATTGCGGCGTGGCCATCTTCCCTGGAGGGTGATTTCTCATCTCTCTCTCTCTGTCTTTCTGGCAAGTGCACGTGCCCTGTAACAAAAAAAAAAAAAAAAAGAAAGAAAGAAAGAAAGAAAGAAAGAAAGAAAGAAAGAAAGAAGAAAGAAAGAAAGAAAGAAAGAAAGAAAGAAAGAAAGAAGAAGAAAGAAAGAAAGAAAGAAAGAAAAAGAAAGAAAGAAAGAAAGAAAGAAAGAAAGAAAAAATGAAACAAGGTAATGTGATAAAGAATAATCCACAGCCTAATTTGGAACACAGGTTTAAAGAGCACCTAACCCAGATTGTCAGAAGGAGTGAGCCTGGCCACATGTGGGGAAGAAAGCAGTGGGTCATCCTGAACATCTTAAAGGGACAGAAGGAAAGTCAGTGATGACGGAGGACAGTGACTGAGAAATGCTTGAGAAGAAATGAGACCTGAGAGGCATCTGTACTTCATTCCAAGTGTGATGGGAACTTTGACAAATGTAAAATAAGCAGGGGTCACACGATCCCCTGCAGCAGCTAAGTAGAGAAAGGTTTGGTGCCTCCATGAAGTAGAGACTTTGTAGCGGTGGCAAGCCAAAGCAGTGCTGGTAGAAATGGGGTAAAGTGGGCTGGATTCAGGGTGGATCGACTCTGGGATGCAACTCACCCTCGGGGAGATCTGTCTTCTCAGTCCTTCCATTTCATTGTGCGTTTCCCACACCACAACACCATGCTGTTTTACCACATTCACGTCGTGTTTTCTGGTGAATCATGGCCCCTGCTTTCTGCTCAAATCCTTTTATAGTAAATGCTTTCACACACTAGTGAAATCCAGCCAGATGTCCGGTAGGTTCTCTTGTTGGAATGGACTTGACCTCTGAGACTGTCTTGTGCTCAGCGCATCCACGCAGCCACTGAAGTCAGAGTCCCCTCATCACTCCAGGAAAAAGGTGTCCGTCTCATCTTTGTACAGATATAGCCTATCGGAGGTTTAGCTTTGCGTAATTGGCCATAATGAATTATAAACATCTCCCTTTTTCTCTGAGTTCA
The DNA here is from genome assembly GCA_026018925.1 of Tupaia tana. Classification (NCBI taxonomy): domain Eukaryota; kingdom Metazoa; phylum Chordata; class Mammalia; order Scandentia; family Tupaiidae; genus Tupaia; species Tupaia tana. Next base: position 97,466,354 of record JAKSZU010000007.1, read on the forward strand.
TGAATTTAGGATAATAAAAGTAAGATTCTTCTAGAAACTGTGTTCTGGGGTTCATCAGTGTGCTCCTAACTGGGACTGTGAGCAGAGTAAGTGAGGAGAAACACGTCACGTTTGGAAGCCTCTGCCGTACATTTACCGTCTGAATCCTCACTCCTACTGGAATAGTGTCTTCCTCTCACTGCAGGAGGTTGATCACAGTCCTCGTGAAATCGGGGCGAGGACCTTTCTCTGGCGCTGCCTGTTCTGCTCTTCTGTTGTCCAGGCCTTGCAACCTGCATTGGCCAGCTGCCTCGGAAGGCGCTCCTTTATCCAGGTTAAGCTTCTATGGCAGGAGATGAGTAGTCCTGAAATGCGTTTCTGTGTAAATCACTTGATTTTTCTTTTTCATCCATTTGGGTAAACAAGGCTTCATCCACAAAACTCAAGGGAAAACTAGAATGGAGCTGTCGTCAGGGCGACTGAGCAACGGGGAGGGCTGAGCTGAGGACAGAAGCCAAAAGTCCCGCAGGTGAAGTGTGAGGTTCGTGACCTTCGCTGGCCTTCGGATCCTGCTCCAAGTCTGTTTAGGGAGGCCTGCGCTTAGAGATCTTCTGAAGGCTGGAAACAGACCTCCACAGGTGACCAGCAAGAGCGGGCGTTTTCAGATACAATGTCAGATTCAAACGCTCTTGTACAGCTGAGGAAGGAAGGAACTCAGGAGACATTTAATGCCTTTTAAACTCAGATCAATTTAACCATAGTAAAAGCACATGCCAATTCCCTGACTTCCTGGCCTAATAAGTCCCAGGTATGGACGCGAAGCCTGTTCCAGACCACAACAACATGGACCGGAAAGCCTCGGCGCCATCAGAGGGCTCTTTGGGTCTCGTATCCTGAGTCAGCCATGACCATGATTTAGAAAACATTGGGGGAAACAGACTTTGCTTCCAGACTTGAACTTCCAAATGAATATTAGGTATCTCCATGTTACTAAAGATTATTATCCAGCATTTGGATTGTCTACATACGTTCCTATCAATTCAACAAACAATAAAACAGAGGGCTGCAGGGGCTAGCAGGGCTGCAGGGCAGCATGGTTATGCCACTGGACTCCTACATGGCTGACCATGGTTCGAGACCTGGCCTCGAGCCTTGAAACTCACAGTAGGAACAAGTGCATGCATGTTCAAAAGCCTCAGAGGAGAATGGAGGAGAAGGGATTGTGGAATGGCCATCCTTCAGAGGGTGATTTCCCACTTTCTTTCTCTCTCTGTCTCTCTGTCTCTCTCTGTGTCTCTCTGGCAATCACACAGGCACTATAGCAAAAATCTCTCTAAAAAAAGGGGGGGGGGTGTGTGCTGCAGGCCAGTGGCCGGTGTGGTGATTAAGGCAGCTAGATCCCACATGACTAACTGTACGGTTTGGGTTCTGGACCTGGTGGCTTAAAAAACATGCCAGGCACATGTGTATGTACACATGCCCAAAATCCAGAAAAAAAGAAGAGATGGAAGAGAGATTGCCCACTTGGGAAATGCTCTCTCACACTCTCTCTCTTTCTTTCTCTCTAGGGAGCACAAATACCCTATAGCAAAAAGTTAAAAATAGAGGGCTGCGGGACCAGCAGTTAGCGTAATGGCTATGTCGCTGGATTCCCACGTAGTCGACCGCGGTTCGCGTCTCGGACCCGGTGGCTTACAACTCACGCCGGGCGCGTGTGCGTGCGTGCCCAAGATCCCGAGAGGAGAATGGAGGAGAAGGGATTGCGGCGTGACCATCCCCCCTGGGGGGTGATTTCTCGCTTTCTGTCTCTATATCTCTCTCTGTCTGTCTGGCGAGCGCACGCGCCCTATAGCGAAAAACCTCTCCAAAAAAAAAAAAAAAAAATAGAGGGCTGCTGTCCACTATCATGCTGTATTATCAGTAACACAGATTATATTAACGTCTGCTAATCACGGACTTGGCTGATGAGCTTTACCGTATGGCTTTTAGGTCTTCTTACTGGTTTGATAAATACTTACCTATACCCGAAGCACTCAGAGTCACCACCCCTAACTGTTCCTCCTCTCACTTTTTATTTTAATTGCCAGAGGGTATGCACACTCACCAGAGAGAGAGGAGAGAAAGGAGGGAGAGAGTACCCACTAACAGGGTGCAGTCATGCCGCAATCCCTTCCCTCCATCTCTGTATCCTGTCGGGATTCGGAGCACACAGGTTTCCAACATGTTTGTCAAACTGTCAGGGCCATGATTTGAACCACAGTCAGCATGTGGGATCCAGCTCCCTCACCACGGGCCAGGCCTCTCCTCGCACTCTGACTTCTGCAGTCCCTCCTCCTACCCATGCACAGCTATGCTGCTCAGGGAATCTGCCAGGCCCAAGGCAGCAACAGCTGGAAATCCAACACACGCCGCGTCGGCGATGCAGACAAATCACTCGCTGTGCTGTGCTCTGTCTCCTATCGGTGTCGGGTAGCCACCCCGACCACCACCTTTGTTTCTGTGGGTTGGAGGGCGCCAGCATTCCAGATCTCCTTGGAACACTGTGAAGCAAGAAAAGGCTGCCCCTCGGGCCGCAGAGTTCTCTTTCTCATGTCTTAACTGCCATCACGAGGAGGAAAATCTTCCTAATTTGGAAGGCTTCCTGGAATCAGCCCCATCGCACCAAACCTTTGATCTTTTGGTCAGACTGTCAATCTCTTGAGAACTCGGTTCTCTTGTGAAATTTCCAGGCTGCTCCCCAAACAATTGGTTGCATAAGTCCTGAGAGCCAGACCCACAGGGCCACCCTGTTTTGGAAAGTTCTCAAGTAGAGTTAGCTGATGACGGTGGGGGCACGCAGACGGAGAGTGCTGAACTCCTCCCGCTCGGGTCACAGGGCTCTTGGTTTCTTTCTCCAGCGTCCCAGCTACGCTTTTTCTCCTCCTGTTCTCTCTCCCTCTCTTTAATACCTCCCCTCTTCTCCTTTGATCCCTTCTCTTTTGCCTTTCCCCACAAACTCCTGAGCCTTGGAGTTCTCTAACTTATCCAGCTTTGCTTAGGTAAGATCCACCAAGCATGAAGGATGTTTCCAGGTTTATCTAGAACCCAGGGCCCCATTCACAACACAGGAACGAAGCCCTGGTGGCCTGGTTCCTAGGCCATATTTCTGACCATATTTCAGAACTTTTGTTTCAATGTTCAAAGAGTTAATACTTGGATTGAAAATGTGTAAGACCTCGTGCCAAATAACAAAAACAAATAGATGTACAATGTAATGTAAGACCATGCTGTTTTTTCACTTTTCAAAAAGCAAAGAATATTTGGCAGCGGTAATCAAATGAAATTCATTTTGTAGTTAAAATATAATTGGATTGGGGCAGGTGGCACGGTGGTTAAGACTCTAGATTCCCTCATGACCAGCTGCAGTTCAGGTCCCAGACCTGGCAGCTTGCTTTCTTTTCTGGAGAGGTTTTGCTATAGGGTGCGTGTGCTCACCAGACAGACAGAGAGAGACAGAGAGATAGAAAACGAGAAATCACCCCCCAGGGGGGATGGCCACGCCGCAATCCCTTCTCCTCCATTCTCCTCTCGGGATCTTGGGCATGCACACACACGCACCCGGCGTGAGTTTAAGCCACCAGGTCCAGGACTCGAACCACAGTCGGCTACATGAGAGTTCAGCAACATAGCCATTACGCTAACTGCTGGTCCCGCCGCTTACTTTCTTACTTTTCTCTCTCATTTTCTCTCTCATGTTCTCTCTCTCTCTGGTGAGCACATATGCCCTATAGCAAATTAAAAATAACAATATAATAGTAATTCATAAATAAAATTAAATAAATAAACTATTTTTAAAAATACAAAATTAGATCTGAATTCCCAATGATTAATACATATTAAGAAGACCCTCTCCCACTGTGCCCTCCCTGCATGCCAATCTCTCAGAGAGATCTCTGTGAGGAGAATAGTGGTTAGAAGAGGTTGGGAAGGGGGCGAAAGAGGAGGGCATGTCAGTGGACGTAAACTAGTTGAGTAGGAAGAACAAGTCCTAGTATTCCATAGGACAATAGAATGGCTACAGTTAGCAAGCATTTATTGTATATTTCAAAATAGCTAAAGAGAGGATTCTAAATGTTCCCACCACAGAGCGTGGAAAATGCTCGAGATGACCAAGATGCTAATTACCCCGATTTGAGCCTCGCACATTTCATTCATGTACTGGAAAATCACACCGCTCCATCAGTAAATGCAGTGATGCTCCTCCCACGAGCACACACACCCTACAGGAAATTAGAGACAGAAACCAAGAATCACAGAAGAGTTCTCTGCATTCTCCCTCTCGCCTCTGGCTGATTCTTATTTTTTACTACTCCGAGGTAGATGTTTGTGGACCATCTCAAGAACTATATTACGAGCTTCCTCAAACAGGTGTGCTTCCTCTTGGGCAGACAAGTCCTTTCAGAAACTACACAAGCACAAATCAGTGTCCCTAGACGCTCCATGACCTGCCTAAGCAGGCGCCTGTAGTGCATCTTCACAGCCCTCTCCCCCACGCCCCTCCGCACAGGCTGCCTTCCACGTGAAAAACAGAGGCACACTTTGCCCCCGGCTAGAAACACACTGTCCTGAGACATGACAATCGCTGGGTGTCAAAGAAACAGTGTAAACATACTCACGTCACTTCAATCAAAGCACCATACACTCCCACCATCTTTCACACTAAGAAATGCATTCCCAATACAACTTTGCTTTTGATACTTAATAAATGTAAACTTACAGTATATGTAGTTGTTCTGATCATTTGCATGTAAAAATAACTGTATTACTGGTATATAACAAAACCACAGCTCTTTGAACTTCAGGGCTACAAGTTTGAGCACATACTAGCTTGAACTAAAATTATGGCAAAAGGAATTTAAATTTAGATATGACATTTTTGACTGTAGAGATATTGAGTAAAAAACAGAATGGAAGCTTAATTTTTTTGTTACATAGAAATATGAAAGGAAAACTAATTACAGATATTTAAATATAAAAGAATAATACATTGGTATAAAATTCTAAAGAGGAAATAAAATAGAAATACAATTTTAAAGAGAAAGAGAATTATTAAAAAAAAAAGTTTGATTGTTAGAGAAGAGATTTATATGCCTTTAAAGATGATGGTAGAATATAATATGCTAAAGATACTTTTTTTTTGAGAGGTTTTCACTATAGGGCGCGTGCGCTCGCCAGACAAACAGAGACATAGAGACAGAAAGTGAGAAATCACCCCCCAGGGGGGATGGTCATGCCGCAATCTCTTCTCCTCCATTCTCCTCTCGGGGTCTTGGGCACGCACGCACACGTGCCCAGCGTGAGTTCTAAGCCACCGGGTCCGGGACGCGAACCGCGGTCGACTATGTGGGAGTCCAGCGACATAGCCATTACGCTAACTGCTGGTTCCCTGCTAAAGATACTTTGAAAAGTAAGGTGACAGCTTCATTTTAAAATTTCACCTAGAGGCTCTCACTGGAAAAAAAGAAATTTAAAGTGGCCTGTCTATTTTCCTCTGGTCTAAGCAGACCTAAATTTCTAAAGTGGCAACAAAATAGAAATGGGCCCTATCATCAAGAGGAACCCCCAGTAGTCCCAAGTGGATTAACCTTTTGCCCCACCCTCCATTTTCAACCAAATGCCAGTAGCCCACAAATGTTAGTGCACCCAGCAGCAGGGTACTAACATCCTGTCTGAATGAGACTCAACGGAAAAGAAAAAGCAAAGAAAGTCATTACTTGAGTACTGGGGGAGGGAGGGACTTAGAGTCAGCTGTGATAATGCAAAGATCTGGGAGCTGATGGGATGGGTATGTGCGTGCATGTGTGTGTGTGTGCATATGTGTGCATATGTGTGTGTGCACATGTGCATATGCACATGTGTGTGTGCGCACACGTGCATGCATGTATGTGTGTGTGTGTGTGCATGTGTGTGTGCCTGTCTCTTGGGGATGTTTTTCCCTGCACTGTCTACTTACCTTGATCTTTGCAGTGAAGGACTCCCCAAACCACAAGGTGCCCCAGAGCTCAGCGTCCTAATCCACCTGATTTGCTTTTCCTAGGTTTTGCTCTGACAGTAACACAAAAACCAAGAACTCACCTCTTGAAATGTGTTTCTGTACCTAAACTATTTCTATGACAACCTAACACCTGAGACGGATGCAGGGAATAGTGTAGGGGAAGAAAAATGAAAGCTGGGAGATAGTTGGAGAAACGAAACTTAAACTATGAAAGAGCATTAGACAGACTCTGTGGAAAGGAATCCTGTAAGTAACTGACTAGACTTAAAGCAAATCTATGTTACCCTTTTCTGTTTGTTTTAACTCCGTCATTCAGCAGTCCCTAAAAGTCACGTTGCAGGTACCACCTTCTGAGTCTTCTGAACGAACCACTGGGACAAAGTTAAGGACAACGTCTGCTTCCATTAGCTCTTGAGAGGAGTTACCAACCGCAGTTCAGTGAAGAACTGGTTTGGGGGTTTCCTTCCTCTTTCTGAACGAGCCCTCAGTGTCTTACCGAGGTCCTGAAGTGTCACCAGCTCCCACTACTCTGTGCCCTAAGCCCATGCCTCACTGATAGAGATGCCTCTGCCCAAGGTGACATCGTGAGCTTCCCCTTTGGTGTGAGGAGCCCTCGTGACACTGCTCCGGCAATAGGTAGGATGAATGTGCTTTTCTTTTTCTGGAACAGAGTTAAACAAGGGCTCACTCTCTGGATTTCCAGATGCACGTGAGACTAAATCATAATGCCAAGCCAGCTTTGCCTGCTATATGTTAACCACCCCAGGAAGAGACATTAAACCTTCAGACCACCAGTGCTCATGGGTGCTCCCGCCCGGACCATACACCCGCTCCCGTGACGTGGAACTCAAGGCAAGGTAAGCTCAGTAAATGAGGCTGTTTTATGACCCATTCCAATAATCTGAAAAGGAAATTAATGCTTTTATTACTTTCTGTAAGTAAAAAACTTCCTTGAAACTCTGTAAGAGTTCTTAATGCAGTGGTTAGGAATCATGGCCCCAGAAACACTGCTAGAGAAAGGAGGCCCGATCTCACAGGTCAAAATGGAATCAACAAGAAAGCCTGGACACTAACTTGAGGCTAAACTAAGTCACTTCCGGCAGAGCTAAGAAATTTCAATTGATTAGAAATTAGCCTGCAGTTGCCATGATGGCTGTTGCTGGACTCCCATGTAGTCAACCGTGGTTTGCATCCCAGACCCGGTGGCTTAAACAAACACTGGGCGCGTGTGCATGTGCGCCCAAGATCCGGAGAGGAGAATGGAGAAGGGACTGTGGCGTAACCATCCACCCTGGGGGGTGATTTCTCACCTTCTGTCTCTCTGTCTTTCTGGCGAGCACACGCGCCCTATAGCAAAAACCTCTAAAAAAAAAAAAAAAAAAAAGGAAGAAAGGAAGAAAGGAAGAAAGGAAGAAAGGAAGAAAGGAAGAAAGAAAGAAAGAAAGAAAGAAAGAAAGAAAGAAAGAAAGAAAGAAAGAAAGAAAGAAAGAAAGAAACCAGCCTGCATGGGGCCAGCAGGTGACATGGTAGTTAAGGCTCTGGACTCTGCATGGCTGACCATGTTTTCAGTCCCAGACCTGGCGACTTGCTTTCTCACTTTTTCATTCTCTCTTTCTCTGTCTCTCTCTAATGAGCACACATGTCCTGTAACAAGTTGAAATCATTGTAATAATGATAAATAAAATTATTCTTTTTAAAAAATCAGCCTGCAACTTAATAGTAAAATGTTTCTTCGTCTTTTTGAATAGTAGGAATTTCAGCTGGATTATTACAAAAATGAGAAGAGAGTCTGAAAAAATGTGGAAACACTTTTCAACTCTTCCTCCGCATTGCTACCATCTGTACTTACGTGAGGAACATTTATTAGTCACTTCACAAATGCTGTGCTCAACCTTTAAGTCCTCACAACAACCCAGTAGAGAAGGAAAGATTATCCAAGCTTGATAGAAAAGTCAGGTTACCTCTGTGACCTCATCTCTGACCTGCTTCTACCTCTGTCGGCGTCAGCCAGGGTGGCCTCTGCTCTGTTCCAGGAGCACACCATGCACACTTCCGCCTCACAGTCTTCGCGCTGGCGGTCCCCTGTGCCTAAGACGCTCTTCCCGCAGATTTCAGCCCGGCTCACCCCTTCCTCTGCTGAGAGCGCTACTCACACTGGTCTCAGAGCTCCTCCCGTGACTCTACCCTCATGCGCTATTTGTCTTCCTAATTATCGCGCGTTTATTTCTGTCCCCTCTACCAGATAAGCGCCGTGCGAGCAGGGACTCTCATCCTCCACCTCGGTGCCCTCAGTGCCTAACACAACGTCGGACACCAGCTGACACTCGACCATCAGATGTCAGATTATAGGCTGCACTGACACAGACATCATGAAGCTCCCGGACTGAAACTCCGGGCTGTCTCTGCACCAGAATCCACGCTCTGCTCTTCTCTGGATAGCCTGCAGTAGAGAGCCTTTGTAAAGACAATTCCCACGTAAAGAACAAACTAGATCATTTCTAAAATTTCTTTTGATGTGATTTTTTTTTCCCAAAAACCATGCTTTGTGTGTCTCGGGTTTAAGAAAGCTGTCTACTGAGTTGGCTGTACGGATGTGCTCATGCACCCACAGGGTCATTCGGCGTTGCACGACCCCTCACTGCCAGTGTCCTCCCTGGAACTGACTAGGCATCTGACCTCAGATTAGATGGCTTAAGGTGCTGAGCTCATAGAAAGCATGACATCGCTTCCTCCCTCTTCCCCATGCCCTAGCCCAACCCAGCCTAAAATCAGGTGACAAGGCACCCATGCAAATGGACACTGGAGAAACATTTCTAACTTTGAATGTAATTGCATGTCTTTTAATTTTGACTTATTAGCCTTTCAAGAGCAATTTTATCAGGAGAATTGGTTTATATTAGCTTTGAGAATTTCTGTTTTATTTTTCTTTTGTTAATAGAGAAACAGTGCAGGGCTTAAGAGGAATAGCCAGATGGGTGAGAAGAGGTTCGCCACACCATGCACGCTGGCCTGGTGGACCCGTCTGCCCGCAGGATGCCTGGGGTGGGTGCGCTATTCAGTAGACGGAGCTGGCCTGTCTGCCATGCAGGTCTGCTTTTGTGTAAAATAAGGAAGAGTAAAAACGAAGCTAGGAAGCTAGTAATGTTGGGCATGCTGTGACGTCTTCCACAGCCCTTCAGCTCTTCCGTAAGACCACTAAGCCAATGACATATTTGGAGAAAACAGAACCCATGTCTGGACGACGCAAGATGAATCCAAGACAAGGCAGAGAATGCTATGAGGAAGGAAGTCACTGAGAACTCACAGAGATCTTAGCAATAGCTCTGAACTTGCACTGGCACCACTGTGGGATTTTAAACCACCTTGGCCCATGTCTCCGAGGGATAGTAGGACTCCCACTGATATCTGAGGCGTGCCTAAAAATCTCTAAGGATTTCCATACTTTAAAAATTTCCACTCTGGGACCAGCAAATGACATAATGGTTACATCACCAGATTTGCACATAATTGACTGCGATTCAAGTCCTAGACCTGGTGACTTAAAACTCACTCCAAGGCACGTGTGCATGCGTGCCCAAGATCCCAGGAGGAGAATGGAAGAGAGGGGATTGCAGCCTGATTATTCCCCTGGTGGGTGATTCCTCACTTTCTCTCTCTCTCTCTCTCTCTGTCTCTGTCTCTTCGGTGAGCGCATGCACCCTATAGCAAAAATTTCTCTAATAAATTAATAAATAAACTTCCATTCCACTTTCTTTTAAAGCTCTATAGTTAAGATCTCTTTGGATGTAAATTTAAATTTCTGTTGCTTCGATTTCAGCTCAGCCTAGTTGCTAATAACCGTAACAGTTCCCGGGTAGGAACAAGGGAGTCAGACTGAGTGAGTCTCGGCTGTGCAACCTACGAGCTCGGGCACCACAGCTTGTCCGTCCAGTAGATGAGCGTGAGAAGGCTACATCCACCAAGAGGTCGTCAGGAGAACCAGATGAACTGATGTATACCAAACATTCGGCAGAGCAGCCAGCACACACAGGTGCTCGGGAACGCAGTAACCGTTACTGTGTGGTGCGCAATGCTGCAGTCCATGGGTCACCACACAGTACCTCTCGGAATTAGCTGTTGCAATCTCCAGTTCACAGGAAGGGAAATGAAGGTGAGGAAAACCCAAATAACAAAGAACACTATTTCATACAGCTTCCCGTTACGTTTGTTACCGCATTAATGTAACCAAAAAGCAGTAAAGGTTTGGAAGAATAAAGGAATGAATACATTTTCTTCTTCTGGCCTTTCATAGAATCCATTGAAAGGAGAGAAATCATTTTATCTCTATTCTGTCACCTTTCACTGTCCACTGACACTCTCAAACTAACAGTTATTACGCCAATTTCATCAATGTTCCATATTATTTTTCTTCCAGAAAAGCAATAAAAATATTTATAAGAAGGAGATGTTTCCCATATTGCTTCCCATACTCCCACACCTTGACATCTTTCTTCCTGGCCCATACACAAGCAGCCTTGCAACACACTTTAATCAATGCCAGTTGAAACGAGCTCTTGAAATTAAATCACTTTTGCAACTTCTGAACCAAATGAACTATAAAAACTGTAATAAATAACATCCACTCCACTTTCTTTTCTCACTAACATCATAAATTTATTGTCCTAAAAAGGAATCTAGTTTTCTTGGCACCGTTTTTCTTCCAGAAACCCATACTGCTGGCTCATGGTTCCCTTGCCCTTTGGGTGTTCCCATTTTTTTTTTTCACAACATATTTTGTTATTCCTCAAAACTGATGTGATTAGGACCAGCAGTTAGTGTAATGGCTTTGTCACTGAACTCCCATGTAGTCGACCGCAGTTCGAGTCCTGGACCCAGTGGCTTAAAATTCACGCCGGGCGCATGTGTGTGTGTACCCAGGATCCCGAGAGGAGAATGGAGGAGAAGGGATTGCAGCACGGCCATCCCCCTGGGGGCTGATTTCTCAGTTTATGTCTCTCTGTCTCTCTCTCTCTCTCTGGTGAGCACATGCACCCTATAGAAAAAAACTCTCAAAAAATTGATGTGATCATTCAAATGTGTTCCCAAAAAGTTCGTGTGTGGAATCTAGTTATATTCTGCAAGTACTAAGAGGAAACTTAACCCGTTATGGTGTTAAAATGTGAGACCTTTGGAAATGATTAGGCATTACGGTGGGGGCTCCATGATGGTGTCCTGCTGGGTGTGTGAGGAGAGGAAGGGAGAGCTGGACAGGGACACACTCTGCTCTGCCAGCTCTGGCTTGTCCACTGGAGACCCCCTGCCATGCTATCTGCCAGCAAGAAGCCCCTCACCAAATGTAGCCCTTTGACCCTGGACCCCCAAACCATAAGCTGAATAAACCTCTATTCTTGTAAATCACTCATACTGAGGTATTTTATGTTAATAGTAACAGAATGACTAGAACAACTGACATCGATTTATCTAGATGACACTCCCAAGAAGATGTTCTTTCCTTGTTCTGGAGCTTGGTCTCTAATTTAAATTTAGTGTTTATTCCCACCCTAATAACTTTACCTATGCTTCTACTCCGTTGAGACAGTCATCTGAATATTACAACCATCAAAGCTTTAAAGTTTCCCATTCCTAACCTACTAGTGATTCTAAACTAGTTTTTTTAAGTTTTTTTGTTGTAACTCTTTAAACTTAATTGTTTCTTTCATGAGGGAGAGAGAATAAGAGAAAGAGACAGAGAAACACAAGGTTGACCTCCAGTCTCAGCCAGCCTGTATCACAGGCACATGGGTGCCCAGTACGGATAGTCTTCAGGATGTGAACTGGGGACCTTCCCATGCGGGACCAACTGCACTACGGCTATGGCACTTTCTCTCCTCTCAGAGATTCTTTTTAATTGGTAGAGATATTTTTTTTTTGAGAGGTTTTTGCCATAGGGAGCCTGCACTCGCCAGACAGACAGAGAGAGACAGAGAGACAAAAAGTGAGAAATCACCCCCTAGAGGGGATGGCCACTCCACAATTCCTTCTCCTCCATTCTCCTCTCGGGATCTTGGGCACGCACACACACGTGCACGGCGTGAGTTTTGAGCCACCGGGTCCAGGACTCGAACCGGGGTCGACTACATGGGAGTCCAGCAACATAGCCATTATACTAACTGCTGGTCCCAATTGGTAGATATTTTTAACTTCAGGCATGTGTATTTGCTGGAGAGAGACAAGACAGTGAGAGGGAAAGTAAGAAATCAACCCCCAGGAGGGACAGCCACACCGCAATCCCTTCTTCTCTGTTCTCCTCCCCGGATCTTGGGCATGCATACACACACACACACACACACACACACACACACACCTGGTGTGGGTTTCATGCGCTGGATCTGGGACTCTAATCTCAGTTGGCCAAATGGGAGTCCAACAACACAACCTCGATGCCAACTGCTGGCTCCTCTCAGTGATTCTTTACTACCAAGTAGCTCAGATCCTTAATGAGGAATGTCACAGGAAGTCAGTGTCTGGTGGTGTACACATCCATCTTCAGGTCTTTGGAGAACTCTCTACCAGGCCCTGTGAAGCAGGCTAGCTTGAAGTCTAGCAGGACTGCAGCCATTTTGAAATTAAGAACATAGCATGAACATTTTGACCAAGTGCTGGGTCATAGGGAGATCTGTTTGAGGAATGGTCAGATGAGAAACCAGGAATGAGTATTTGAAGAAAAACCAAGAATCAAGATAATCGTTCAAAAGAAAGTGGTCGGTTCTGATTGACGGCGGTGAGGAATGATTTGCACATGCTGGTATCTATAAATACTGAGCACATGTTGGACTTTTGAGAGTCTGGTGGTATTTGCTGGCCATCTCCTTGTAGCCTGGTTGCAGAAATAAACTCTCTTGTTCTCCAGCTTTGCCTCTCATTTCATGGCAAAGTACAGAGAAATATTTGTGTATAGTGTCCCGATTTTTTTAAATGATAAAAGATGAAAGCTTATCTGTGTGCATTTTTTAAAAAGGTTGCAACTATGCTGTCTTCACCGACAGGCCAGTGGCAGCCGCACCCTGGGGCCTCTGCTCAGCCTCAGGGCAGTCACAGCAGCCTACCCTCCTCACCTGCCCCTGCCTGGATCTGGGACTGCTGGCCTCCTCCTCCTCTGCTGTCCTCACTGCAAATGCCCGCTCCGTTACACCCTTCCCTGTGCCCTTGACAGGCAGGCCCAGAGGCCGGGGCGCCCCGTGAGGGCTCTGTCCTTGTCCTCAGGCTCTCAGGATGGCAGGCGGAAGCAGGTAGGTAGTGACTAGGTAGTGACTGCCCTGCCATCGGTGGCTCCACATCGCTGAAGTATGAATTATTTATGCCTCTCTCACTACTAAACACTTTGACAAAAGCCGCTGCGTATTGGTGGCGACATCTCAGCAGTAATTTTATCTCCCCCTGCGTCCCCACTGGGTTGGTTAAACAGAGGCAGAGTTTTTCAGAGTAAGCAGTTGAGGGAGCTGAGAGCAGAGAGCACAGCACTGTGCCCAGAACGCATGATTTGCAGGCGGCCAAGCTGGACCAGGCTGCCCCCAACCCCACTGCTTCCCCGGCTCGGCTGGGAGGCTGCGTTTCTCCTTGTCAGTCCCCCAGTAAGTCTTCAGGCAGTGAAGGAGTGGTTCGCCATCTCCCGCTGTGCCGGAGACAGAGGTGCAGTCACCGGGGTCTGGACAGAGCAAGTTCCTTCAGGCTCTGGGTCTGTGTGTGGAGACCTGGGGCCGGAGAGGCGCTTCTGAGCCCATTGAAAGTCAGGCTCGCAGAGGGATGGGCCACAGGAGAGCAGCTGGCCCAGGAGTCACTCCTAGGCCAACTAGAGGCAAACAGAAGAGGAAGAGGCAGCAAAGAAGGGAAGAAGAGAAGAGAGGAGGGAGGACAGGAAAGAGGGAGGGAGGGAAGAAGCAAAAAATAAAGGAAGAAAGGAAGCAAAGAAGGGAGGGACGGGAAAAAGAAAGAAAAAAGGAAGGAAGGAAGGAAAAGAAAGCAAGAGAGAAAGAAAGAAAAAGAAGGAGGAAAAGAGCAGGGAGGCAAACTGTCTCCCCAAACCAGTGCCTGTCAGATAAAAGCGCCGGGGGCCATAAATTCCTTCCAGCGGTTCTAACAGGGTTTTGATACAGCTTTTGGGCATCATACTTTTTTCATTCCTTTAATGACATACATGCCCAAAGTGTAGCCACGGAGCCTCTGAACTCTGTATATTTCTGTAATACATAAAGAAAACAGCCGTCACATCCATTTTAAGGAACTTTTAAGTACATTACAGTGAGGTCTGTAGGCCCCGGATCCAAAGGGAACAGCACAAAGCCTGTCTGTACATCATCTGTGACGGGCCTGAATTCCAGCCAAGGCAGATTTTTTTCTAAATAATAAAATAAAATACAGTGTTTTTTTAAAGGAACATTATATTTTTAAACTGGAAATAATTGTATTTTGTATCTTACGTGGCATCTGAAAGTGATTTAGTTGAACAATGTGGTTTCTGATTGGTATTTGAATTGGTTCCAGAACATTTTTCATAATAACCGTCTTAAAGATCCCAATTATCTGATCCTCTTTCCCCCTCGAATGGTTTCACAGGCAGTTTCCAGAGGAGAGGAACCTGCCGAGGCTAGAAGCCAGCTCCCAGCCAGCCAGCAGTGTTCGCCGCCAGGCTCAGAGGCGAGGGCCTGCTCGTGACTCGGAGGTGTCCGGGATGCATTTACGGCTCAATAAAGGAGGCCTTGGCATTCCCAGGATAATTACTCACTAAAACAAGCCCATAAAACCAAAGGGCTGCCTCGACTAAAAGGCAAACAGGGAACTCTCCTCCCTTAGTGTTAACATGTACATCTAGTAAAGTGTATTTAGATTTCTATAAAATCAGCTCTGGTGCAAGAGGGATGGCTGCTTTACCAGGTGGGCAGCCCCATCGATCCCCAGGGCTACAGAGGGGCTCAGGGAAAGTGGTCCCCTACACAGGGAGGAGCGCAGCGCGCCTTCGGCCGGCTCTGGCTGAGTGTAGCCGGAAGGAATCGCAGCCCGGGGCCAGCAGGCAGACCTGCAGCCAGCGCCGAGCGGGGGCTGAGCGGCAGGGCCACGCGGGTACCCCCGTGCACGATTCTCGTGGGAGAGTGGGTGAGATGAGCCCACTAGTACATGTACGTGATACACTGTCACAGCACCTGGGACTGCAGGACACCGGGAAACAGTGGCTCTCATTACTACAGGGAGCCCGCTACTGCAATAAACGGGCCATCATGGCGTATGTGAAGAAGGAGAGCGAATTTTAAAGTGTTGTTTATTCTGTTTTTTATTGGAATCTGTTTTATCTCGTTGCATTCTATTTTTGATGGACAGCTAGTATTTATGGAATACGATATGACGTTCTGGTCCACGTACAGGTTGTGAATGTCCCATCCAGCTACTGGCGCTGTCCGTCCCTCCACATGCTGATCACGTGTATTCAGTGCAAACACGTAAAATCTGCTCTTCTTGCAATTTTGCAGTTTCAAACTACATAGTCCCTTGTCATAGTCCACAGTCAGCACGCTGTGTGGCAGGTCGCTAAAACGCGCTCCTCTGCTCGCCCGAAGCCCTGCACCTCTACCAGGGCCTCCCTTCCCCATCTGCCCAGCTCCGCCCGCCTCTGCCTCTGCCTCTGCCTCTGCCTCTGCCTCTGCCTCTGCCGTGTTTCCCGGCTCCTTGTATGCGTCTGACTCTGTCTTCATGTTAAGTGAGACAAGCCAGGTGCAGAAAGACAGAGGCTGCGTGACCTCACCCGTGAACCCTGAAAAGCAAGTATTTTCGGAACACTAAGTGTCGACACAGAGTACGTGACACTTTGCTAAGCATTTCAAATAATGTATCTTCTCTAATGCTCCCAAGGATTCTTCACCATAGGTACATGGCAGAACCAGAAACAGGGCTGCCAGATTTAGTAAGTAAAAATGTAGGCTATCTACATCAATTTTAATTCCATATAAACAATAAAAACTTACTTAGAATACCTATGTCTGAAATATTGGCTGGGACATATCTGACAACCCCAACCAGGTATCAGGTCCCCAGGTCTAGCTCATCGAAAGTGCATGCTCTTTCTAACTTCGTCTAGTAAATTAAATTCCAGAATATAATTCATATAATGTATTCTTTATATATGAGGGGACTCCAAAAAGTTCGAGAAAAAGTGGAATTAAAGTGTATGTTTCTTTTGGTGCAAAAAATGTTTTTAATCTATTGGGTCATCAGAAAAGTCATGACACATTTTTGTGTAGAAAAATACAAATACACCGTGACACTTCCGACAACCTAATGTTTATCTTTTTTCATGATACCTATTTTCCATAAACTTTTTGAAGAGCCTTTATGTTTATTTTCAAGTTTTGTTTGTTTGTTTGTTTCCAACCCGAAGGCTCTTCAGTAAGAAACAATCCAGAAACTATCTTTGTTTATCAGTGACTAAGCAAGCGTAATGCTAAACACAAGCCAGACTGCTTCGGGCTGGCACAGTGACCTGGCTCTTCTGAGCACAGTGTCCTCCCAAGATTATGATTTTAGAGCGTATCGGCGATGACTAAATGTACGTAAAAAACAAGTGCCAAGGTGAGACCAGCAGTTAGCGTAATGGCTATGTCGCTGGACTCCCACGTAGTCGATCACGGTTCACATCCCGGACCCGGTGGCTTAAACTCACGCCGGGTACGTGTGTGTGCCCAAGATCCCGAGAGGAGAATGGAGGAGAAGGGATTGCGGCGTAGCCATCTCCCCTGGGGGGTGATTTCTCGCTTTCTCTCTGTCTCTGTCTGTCTGGCGAGCGCACGCGCCCTATAGCGAAAACCTCTCCAAGAAAAAAGAAAAAAAAAAAAAAGTGCCAAGGTGACATTTTACGTTGATGAAAAAGAAAATATTGCACCATAAGTTACAGCTATAAAATTGTACTTAAAAATATTTTAAATTCTTTTTCTTAATGGTATAAATGATAATCGGATTTGTTCATTCAACAAAATTTGCTGTCTTTATGTCAAGGCACTGTGAGGATGGTAAATGAACAAAAATGGACACTGCCCTTTCTTCATGGAATTCACACTCTGGCAAATGAACATAAAGTAATTAAATAAGCACCAAACACATGAAAAGATGCGACCACTGCAAGATTTATGAAGGAGAGATACATGGAGAGAGGGGCATGTAGAGGGCATTCCTGAGGTGGTAACGCCCTGGCGAAGATCTGGAGGACAACACAGAAGATGTTAGTGAAAAGGTTAACGGCACATGCGGACACCCCAGGGGACAGGGCAAGGTGAGCGTGAAGAGCTGAAGGGTTTCGGCTGATGGAAAAGGCTACGTCATGGGTAGAGGAGTGAAGATATGGCGAGGTACCAGTTCGTTAAGTAGACTCATCTGCCACCACAAGTAGACCCCACAGTGGCTTAAACACTGAATATTTATTTCCCTCTCACGTAACATTCCAAGCCAAAGACAGGTCAGGGTGGTGGAGGAAGATCCTGGAGACCCACAGTCAGCTGATCCCACTCTGTCACCCCAAACATACATCATTCAACCTTGGCATGAGGGTGGCCACCCCAGTCACCTGCAGGATCACAAGTAATGCCACCAGAGGCTTTCGTGGGCCAGGCCTGGGAGGGGCACAAAATCACTTTTGCTTGCATTTTGTAGCTAAGCCCAGTCACGTGACCACGCTGACAAAAAAGAGTCTGAGGAGCAAGAGGAGTGAGCGTAACAATGGCCTGCAATTGCTGCCTCAGCAAGTGCATGCCCAAGATCCGGGGAGGAGAACGGAATCCCCTGTTTAAGGGATTGTGGCTTTATCTCAACACCACCGCAAGTCCATTGAAGGGCTTTAATTAAAGAGGAGTGACACGATCAGAAAAGATAACTCTGGCAACAAATTGGAGAACAGATTAGGTTCAGGGTGGGACCAGCAGTTAGCATAATGGCTATGTCGCTGAACTCCCAAGTAGCCAACTGCGGTTCGAATCCCTGACCTGGTGGCTTAAACTCACGCTGGATGCATGTGCATGCGTGTGTGCCCAAGATCCCGAGAGGAGAATGGAGGAGAAGGGATTGGTCATCCTCTCTGGGGGGTGATTTCTCACTTTCTGTCTCTCTGTCTCTCTCTCTTTCTGGTGAGCACACACACCCTATAGCAAAAACCTCTCCAAAAAAGAAAAAAAAAAAGAAGTGTATCAGGGTGGTCGTGAGATAAGCTAGGAAGATAGAGCATCCAGGTAAGACATCATGGTAGCATGAGCAGAGTAGCTGGTGCTCAGGGTAGAGAGAAGCAGATGAACACAGTAACAGCAGCCAGTGAAGGTCATGTAGGGAACCGCAGGCAGACGTACAAGAAGTGACTTCCTTTGTTGAATATTTCTCTTTGCTATTCCCTTGACTCTCCTCAGTTTCTTTTGTGCCGCTGGAATCCCTGGTCAGCATCAGTAACAACGGAGATCTGTGGCTCATAAAAAATCAAGGGTCTCTAGACAGAGTCTCAGGGCTGAACTGGTTCGGCAAAGCCTGCCATCTTTTTTACATACCAGTCATGAAAAATAAAATTAAAAATTTTTAAAACAATGGGACCAGCAGTTAACGTAATGGCTATGTCACTGGACTCCCATGTAGTCGACCGCGGTTCGCATCCTGGACCCGGTGGCTTAAACTCACACTGGGCGCATGTGCGTGCGTGCCCAAGATCCCAAGAGGAGAATAGAGGAGAAGGGATTGTGGCGTGGCCATCCCCCCGGGGGTGATTTCTCGCTTTCTGTCTCTCTGTCTCTCTCTATCTTTCTGGCAAGTGCACACACCCTATAGCAAAAACCTCTCCAAAAAAAATTTTTTTAAAAAACAAGAAGGGAATGAGCATAATACAGGAAAGTCAGAAAACATAGAACTTGCATTACTTTTTATTATTTTCGATTATATAAAATGAGGGCAATAATAAATAAACATCCTACCTCTTGGGATTTGGTGTTATGAGAGGCAAATTTCACTGAGATCACATTTAGTAAGGTGCACAGCAGTTCATGTTAATAGGGCTCCCTGGTGTTTGAAGTTTCTGTAATTGCTTGCTCAAACTATTTTAGGAGGCATTCATCAAAGAATTTGCACATAAAATAAAGAATTGCATGTTCAAAAGCTTGTTCCTTCTTTTCTTGTTTTTACTGCTACCTAATATAACAGTATGCAATAGTTATTTGCCTGGTATAAAAGGCTAAACAAACACAAGACATATAAGCTTGTTATTCAGTGTGCAGTTTAATTGGAGAGCTGAGAGTTTGGTGGTTGTTTTATTGGTGTAAAAGAGGGAGACTACTCAACCCTCTTTGAACAGGGTCTTTCTCAAGTCTACTGAACCTTGGTTTTTCCCTTCGTCATCCAGCAAGCTAAAAATAGCAATAGGTCATCATTATCAAACACTGGCCACTGTTCTGAGTAGCGTATGTATCCGGGTATACCCAGACAAGTACATGTGCACACCCATACACTCACGCACACATTCACACATGCAGATGCCCCTCAGCACACGCCTATCTGGAGGTCTATTACTACCAGCTCCATCTTGCAGATGAGGAAACAGGCACTGAGAGGCTGAGAAAGGTGCCCAGACTCTCGAGCCAGAAAGTAGCTGAGCCAGAACTCACTGAGGCGCTGACTGCAGGGCCGATGCCCCTTACCCTGCTAGGCCACCTCTTCTCAGCATCGTAAAGGCTGAATAGCGTCTACTCTCTGTTTCGGAACAAGACCTCCCTCGCTTTAATCATTGCATTGTTTCGCAAGAAAATTTTTCTTTAGTCCTTGGACAAACTTGCTCCAAGAATGACCAATCACTTGGCCCACAGTTACTAAAGCAGGCTAGTAAGATAATCCCAGATAGGGAGAACTGGGAGATTCCACGACCAACTGCAGTCAGCGGCAGTCTTGCCCAAAGGGAGCACGTTGCCACCCCGAAGTTTCTGTCCGGCTAATGAATTCCAGGGTCCGCCAGTGGGCAAAGATGAGGCAGATTCTATCTTCCTTTTCCAGGGTCCAGGGCCTGGTGGGGTGACCACAGAGCACTGCCCCCGGAAAGTGAGCAGATGCTCACTGAACTACCAAAGGAACAAAGAACAGAAAGTGGGGCCAGTAGGGCCGGGAGAGAGGTTAGCCTGAGCCGGGTTTGCGCTCTGGGTCTTTACGAACTCAGTCCTTGGGGATCCAGGGTGGGCTGCAGAGTCTGAGCAGAGAGATGAGTGAAAGTTCACTATACCAGAGAAGGTGTCAGGGTTAGAGGAAAACTTCAGCTTCAGTTTAGCCTTTCTGAGTTTGAGACATCTACGGCACATTGAGCGGAGGTGGTCTGTGGATGAATGGCAATAGATTACTTAGTTCAGAAGACCAGGAGGACTGGAAACCGATTTGGGAGACAACTCCACCAGCGAGTCACTGGATACATGACTATTAACAAGATTTCCCAGGTGAATGCGCACAGGGAGAGGGAGAGAGGAAGAGATTGGAAGCTCAAAGAACTATCCATAGAGGAGGGAGGAGGACAGACGAGAGGAGCCTGAGCCGAAGCACGAGACAGGAGAATTTCGTGAGCAGAGCATCAGAGAGGCTGGAGAAGGAGGGAGCATCATTTTAAAGGGTGTGAGTAAGAGAGTCAACTATCTGGGGGAGGTCAGACGAGGTAGGGCAGAAAAGCCTTTGTTGTTTCAGTGGAGCGGCTTCTAACTTCCAGAGGTGAAAAGCAGGTGTGAGGTTAGGAAGTGACGTGAAAGGCAGGCAGAGAGAACTCCTGGGGAAGAGACAGCAGAGTGGATGGTGCTGGTCCATCCCGTTCCTCAGTGTTTCCGAGACTGGGGAGTGGGCTACCCAAGCCTGGTTTCTCTGATAGCTTCGGGGACACGCGAGGGTTACAGACCCCCTCCCAGCAGTGGTGGTTTCATCCTGAATGCCCACAATCACCAGGCCTTTTCCAAATCCCTAAACCGAGTAGCTTGAGACAGGGGACTCTCTTTCGACCCTCAGTTATCTAATATCCTACGAAAATCTTTGAATGTCCCCACACTCAGGTCTTACGTGTGCTGGAGGCAAGTGTTTATCATTGGCATAAAACCCAGGCGTTTCCACGGTTGAAGGGAGTTTCCACGTGTTTTCTGTATTCTCCTCTTAGCTGTATTGGTAAAGTTAGTTCATCACAGCCACACCACCTCACAAGCATTATTTAAGATGAAACTGCTCGGAAGAACCAACCTAACAGCCCCATCTCTTCTCACCATATCTAGCGGTCCACGTCTGTTATCCTGCCCCACCTCTCACTTCCTGCGTGATCTTGGACTTGTCACAACTTCTCAGGACCTCTGTCACCTCATCTGTGTAACAGGGCACTGGACAAGATGCTCTATAACATGAAATTACTCTACAATAGGAGTTGGTACTCTTCTACAAAAAGCAGGTCATTGAGGTTGTGGTAAAACACGATGCTCTGTGAGACTGATGCTCCTGGGAAAGTCCCAGGTTCGCATCTGGACAGCTCCCTGAGTGCCCCAGGCGCCTGCCTGTGACCTGGGGCTGTCTGAGGCAGGGGGGAGATTGTGATGGCGAGACCCCATTGTGGGTGCTGCCTCTGTCTCTATCTCTATCGCTCTCCCTGTCTCTCTCACTCACTGAAGACATAAATAAGTAGTTTTTTAAAAAGCCAGGTAGGGACCAGCAGTTAGCGTAATGGCTATGTCACTGTACTCCCATGTAGTCGACCGCAGTTCGCGTCCCGGACCCGGTGGCTTAAACTCACACCGGGCGTGTGTGTATGTGCGTGCCCAAGATCCCGAGAGGAGAATGGAGGAGAAGGGATTGCAGTGTGGCCATCCCCCCTGGGGGCTGATTTCTCACTTTCTATCTCTCTGTCTCTCTCTGCCTGTCTGGCAAGCACACGCGCCCTATAGCAAAAAACCTCTCCAAAAAAAAAAAAAAAAAAAAGCCAGGTAATAAACACCTTTGGCTTTGCATACCATATGGTCTCTACTGCAACCAATCAACTCCACCGTGATAACCGCAAAGCAGCCACACACAGCATGCACACAGTGATCATGGCTGTGTTTCAATAAAACTTTACTTACAAAACAAGCAATGGGCTGGATGTGGCCTTGAGACTACAGTTTTCCAACTCCTATTCTAAAATTTAAAATTGAGTGATTCAGTGAAGTTGGACCCCTTAAGAATCACCTTGTAAAATATTCATATCCTGAGAAAGATGAATACTTATGAGGAGTCACAAAATGTAATTCATACACTGCAAATGGAAAGAACAGACAAATGTAAGGTTTTGTATTTCATCCATAAATAACTGGCTCCTCAAAAAGTAGGTAAGAAAAATGTACTAAAACTCTAGTTGAACTTAAAATTAAGGTTGATCAAACAGGCAGTCTACTTTTAAAAAAGTATTTAACAGGGCCAGCCTCGTAGCCTAGTGGTTAAGGGAACAGGATCCCACTGGTTCAAATCCTGGTCCTGGCAACTGAAAAACCATGCAAGGTACATGTGCCCTAAATTCCAATGGGATGGAGAAATGGAGAAAGGATTGCTGCGTGACCACACCTCACAGGGGATAATCTCTCCCTCTTCCTTTCTCCTCCTGTTTCTCACTCTCTTTCTCTGACTGTCTCCAAACACACCTACCCTCTGGCAATTTTTTTAAAAAGAAGAAGGAAGAGAAGAATCATTTAACATATTTTTGTTAAAATTCCCAATCGTGGGGCCAGCAGGTGGCACAGTGGTTAAGACTGGCCTTCCACATGGTTGACCGTGGTTTGAGACCTAGACATGGTGGCTTAAAAATTACCCTGGGGGCATGTGTGTGCATGCCCAAAATCCCAGGGGGAGAACGGGAAGAGAAGGGATTGCGGCATGGCCATCTCCCCTGGGGTGTGATTTCTCACTTTTCTTCACCAGAGAGCATACAAGCCCTATGGCAAAAACTTAAAAAAAAATTTTTTTTAAAAAGTCCCAATTCTTCAGAGACTTCCCTTCTCTCACCTTCCCAGGGTCAGTGAAGTGCAAATGAATGAGGGGGAAAGAGACATTACGCAGAGCTCCTGAGAACCTGCCTCTCCCTCAGGGCCTCTCCCTCTGTCTCCGGTACCACCCTAGTCACCATGGCTGCTGCCTGCCCACTGGAACCCAAGGGCGGAGGTCCGAGGCAGGGCTTGGCAGGGCTCGGCAGTGGCCCAGGCTGCCTGCCTCCCCACAGCTCCTGCGGTCTCAGTAACCTCCAGAGACCAGCGTGGCCGTGGCCGTGGCCATGGCTGTCATTCAGCCCGGGTTTCCTGGTTTGAAGATCTGTCGTACAAGCCCTGCTATAGAACCATTCACCCCTCCGATCCAGTGACACCCTGATTGGACTCTGCCCACACACAGGACAGGATGGCCCTCACAGCTCCCCGTGCCTGAGCTCACGGTGTAATCCGGCTGATGTGACCACGGCCCAGCCTGGCTCCAGGCAGCCTGTAGGTGGCCTCCTCTTCAGTCCCAACCTGCTTCCTGGAGTTTCCTGTTTACCCCGCATTAAGTGGGGAGAGAGGGCCTGCTGACACCCCTGCTTCACTCTCTCCCCCTCTGCTCCGCCTCCTGATCCCTGAAGGGATTGACCCTACTCTGTCGGTTCTGCTGCCCGGAGCTGCCTAGAGAACCATCCGAAGAAAAGCCATTACCGAGAGCGTGAAGGTATTTGGGAAACACTCTCCAACAATGCCTGGCCAACGCTCAAGCCTATTGTTTTGTTCAGAATCTATTTTCTATGTCACAAGCTGTTTCCTATCTTCCTTGTTGAATTCCTTATGAAACAAATTACACTCTTCCCCAGGCGGACGGATGGATGAATGCATTTGGAGCACTAGGATGAAGATTTCATATTTCAAGAGGTAAAAAAGCATATATTTCCAAAACATATCATTGTCAATTAATAGGGAATGCATTCTAGTTCACTCAGTAGTTCTTGCTGCAGACACGGCTGAATGAAGGGAGGCTCTTGAGAGCACTAAGCACAAGGTGGGTTGGTATTAACGCGGAGAGGGAAGAGCGAGCTGGGCGCCAGAGCTCCACATACGGCCCAGGGCGCAAGGAAGCTGGGAAACGCCTTTCACAGTGTGTTCAGGACCCACAGAGCCAAATACCACCGTGGGAGCAAAGGAGCGCGAACCAGTCTGCAAGCCAGTTCAAGGTCGAGGGACAGGGCTGATTGGGCATGGCGGCGGCCGCTTGCACCATCCAAGGATGCAACTCAGAGCCAGTCGTCAGTGTTAGAGCTCCCAGCGGGTGGGGGGCCTTCTTTAGGGATGGGTCAGACGTATTCTGCTGCTTGTCTCCGTGTGCTACCCTGGACGCTGGGCCCAGACTCAGCATCCGGGACGTGTTAATGGCCAGGGGCCCAGAGAATTGAGGAGAGCGCCTCAAGAGAAGCACACTTTAAATATTTAGGGACAATATAGAAATTTCATGTTTGATTAAAAGATAGATAATTGCTTATGGGTGGAAATTTATACCTCCAATTTAAATGCCATCTGGCTACCTCCAAAGTCATGTAAAATCCATAGGTAATTTATTCTTGGCTTTGAGGTGTATTATGTCATTTTAGAAGTTTTTATTTCCCCTAATTGCATCATCCCACAGCTGACATCAGCATTTCTGCAGCATGCACTGCGTCAGGGCTGGAAGAAGGATTTGGTAAAACACGCTAATCTAGCGTAAAGAGGGGAAGGAGTACTTGGCTTACGGATGGCAGAGAGGGCTCAGGAAGAAACCCAGGCACTTGAGGATGTAGAATAAAGAATACGCTGACTCCCATCCTCAAGGAGATCAAGGTCTGATGAAAAGGAAACAAAATACATAAATAAAATACATGAAATCACCATAAATACATACAGATGTGTGCAGCAATTACGAGAGGGGGTCGTATGGAACCAGGAATTAGGCTGATTAGTTGGGGAAGGGCTAGGTAAACCTCACAAAGACACGGAAAGGAACAGGATGTAGTGTTCAAGGCTGTTATCAGTGTGCTTTTAGCGAAAGTCGTTTACGACACCCCTCCATGTCTAAAGCAGCATCTAAGAAACTTTATTAAGACTTACCACCTGGTGCCCCTAGTAACTGCAGGGTTAGGATGTGTTACCAATACTTGTAAATTGCTATTTCTTTCCTTTAAAAACTATCCAAATTAAACACTGGGGTGCTTGTAGCCACAGATCCACGTGAGAAGCCACAGAACAACCCCAACTTGTCAGGTACCCACACCTGTGGTATGTAAGACAGAGAATTTCCCTGTATTGCCATAAAACTTTTTTAGGTTTATTTACTTATTTCTTCCATGTGAGTCAGATAGACAGAGCTGGCCATCTCTAACAGGGTCTTCATGCCGCAATCCCTCCCCAGCCTCGGCCCGGCTGGACCACAGGCACACGTGCACACCTGTATGCTCATTCGGGTCCTGGGACAAGAACCAGGACTTGTCCCACATGGGTCTAGTCATGTGATGCTGCGCCACCACCTTGGCCCTGAGACTTCCTCTTGCCCTGCCTCCCTTTGCTTACACGGCATAAATTCCAATGAGCATTTGTGCCAGGGGCAGGGAGCTGGGGTGGGGGGCTGCAGAAAATGATAGACCGTGAAATCCGTGGAATGATAAACTGTTCTTTTGCCTGCTTGGACAGGGCATTAGCATCTGCTCCTTTGGACCTGCTCCAGGACAGAGGAACCAGGAGGATGGTCCGGCTGCGAGTGTGACTCAGACACAATTTCCAAGAGAAGGGGGAATTAAGGGCAGAGGCAGAGGAGAGTCATATCCTTTGTCCAAAGAGAGACCCAGAGACACATTCCAGGAAAGTAAAAAAGAACCAAGAATTTTAAAGTATGCATGTAGAAGACTCTAGAAAGAGCTTGGAAGTGCTCTGGAATTCTACAGTCTGCTGTAGCCATTTGCTTTGCCAAAAGCCCACCCAGAAGTTCTTTAAAAAGGAAAAAGAAAAAAAGTAAAGCCCATAGGGACCAAAAACATGGACTCCTAATTCCTGACCCCATCTCCACAATATTTTCAACCCTGCCAAGGTGGGGTTTGGTCACTGCATGGCTGGAGGTCTGGGCACGCTGTTCCCAGTTTTGTTTTTATGATACTTGTGGAGCCTTTATATTTTCGAGGTCCCCCTGTCACTAATTACCGCCCCTGGACCACCCACACTCCCACACACAATCGTCCAGACAAGCCCCTCACCATCCTGACACGCTGCGCTTTGGGATACAGGAATCCTGTTTGCTCCAAATGACCCCCTTAAGTACTTGGAATTTCCCCAAATAAATGTTTCCCTCTCCGGCTGGGGGCCAATCTGTGTTTCTTAGCTCTAGGCAAACGTCTACAGAGCACCTACTGCGTGTAGGGCGCGCGGATGCTGAAGCCAAAGAAGGCTCACCCAGACAAAGGCAGAGCCACTCTGCCCAGGCCCACTTCCGGGTAACCGAGTGAGTGTGTGTGTGTGAGGGTATGAATGAGTTGTGCTGCGTATGTGTGCTTGCCTGAATGTGTGAGTGTGCTGTGTGTGTGCATATAGGTGTGTGCGCGTGCATGTCTCCGTGTGCGTGTGTGCAAGTGAGTGTGCGTGCATACAAGGTGTGGGTGTATTGTGCATGCGTGTGAGGTGGTGTGGGTGCAAGTTTGTGAGTGTGCACATGAGTGTGTGTGTATGTGCGTGTCAGCAGGGTCCCCTCCGACCCTCATGCGCCTCCTCCCATCCTCCCTTTCTTTCCCTTCTCCCTGCTGAGAAGCCGCTCAGAGGCCAGGGCCGACTCAGGAGCGCCCTGAGTGAGTCCTGTCCCCTAAGAGGTCCTCTGGAAAACAGCACAGGCGGGGCGGGGGTGACAGAGGCCGGGCCAGCGCTCCCGGCTTCGCCACCTCCCCAGGGAGGCTGCCCGGCGGTGTCCGAGGTGTCCGGTGTTATGACCACAGGCCAGGCTAGCTGCCGGGAGAGGGACCCGCTTCCACCTGGGACACGCGGCAGGGCTGCAGGGAAAGGGTCTCCCCGCAGGCGGCCACTTCCCTCGCCTCCGCCAGGCCCTCTCCCCCCGGCGAGCAGGCCGGGCCTGTGCCCGCACCGGGCTTCGGACAGGGCGGAGGGCGGTGAGGCTGGACCGGCTCCGCTTCCCGTGCCTCGCGCTGCAGAGCGCCGGGTCCCTGAGCCTCCCCGTCCGGCCAAGGCTCGGGGCCAGCAGAGCGGGCTCCGGGAGACCCAGGGCCGGGAGAGCCAGACGAGAGCTCCCGCAGGCGGATGCCCCAGCCCGCGGCCCGCCCTCCCCGCCGACAGGGAGCGCAGGTGCGCAGCTCCAGCCCGGGAGGCTGACCGCGGTCACCCCTAGCCTCTGTCCTGGGGGGGTAAACTAGAGTGTTTCACGGAGCTTCAAAAATGCCAAGCTAACTAAAAGTGTGAAGGGAATCTCCACATCCTGATCGTAACACTCTTTAAGAAACACTGAGTGTGCCGAAAACACGGGTGCAAAACAGGGTGCGGGAGACCGCAGAGAGCCTACAGTGCGGACCCCAGATGCTCTTTGAGGGCCTGAGGGCCAGAATT
Source organism: Tupaia tana (assembly GCA_026018925.1). NCBI lineage: Eukaryota > Metazoa > Chordata > Mammalia > Scandentia > Tupaiidae > Tupaia > Tupaia tana. Next base: position 97,493,969 of record JAKSZU010000007.1, read on the forward strand.
CAAATGGAGCTCTTCTTTCCACTACATATATTTTGGTATTTTAAAAAAAGAGAGATTTTTGCTATAGTGTCTGCGCTTGCCAGAGAGACAGAAAACAAGAAATCACCTGGCATGAGTTTGGTTTGGTTTTGTTTGTTTATTTTAGATTTTTGCTATAGGGCATGTCCCCTCACTGGAGAGACAGAAAACAAGACGGCCACACCTCAATCCCTTCTCCTCTCAGGATTTTGGGCACGCACACATGCCCAGAGCGACCTTAAAGTGTCAGGGTGCGGGACTTGAACTGTGGTCTACTACGTGGGAGTCCAGCGATGTAACTATTAAGCCCTCTGCTGGTCCCAATCCCTTCCCCCCAGGAGTTTTAGCCAGCGGATCCAGGACTCCAACCGTGGTGGACTACAAGGGAGTCCAGCGACATAACCATTGTGACATCTGCCAGTCCCAATTTTTAAAAAAATGTTTAAACCAAGAACTCATGTTACCTTTACAGAATGATTTTTAATTTGAAAAATAAAGTAAAATCCCAGAGAATGGTAAAGAGAAAGGAAAACTAAGAAGGAAAGCAAACGATTTAAGCTTGGAGTGTGTCTTACAGTTGGGCCAGTCAATTCTAAAAAAGAAGGAAAAAAAAAAGAAAAATTGTCCTGAATTAAAGCAATGAATTCTGTGGAAAGGGTAAAAGAGCGATTTGGTAAATGACACCCTCGAGTTCCCTTAATAGTGGCACTTAAGTACTTAGGGAAGAATTCTTTGCTTTCCTGTGGGTGAGCCAGGGCTGGGATGGCACCTCTGCAGCTTACCCACCAGCGAGCCTCAGTCTCAAGCCAAGTGCTCCATCAGACCGTCAGACCGGCTCGCCCCTCTGCAGCAGTCAAAGCCCCTGAAGTTCCTCCTCCTTGCTGCTTGTCCCAGTGAGAGCTATGCTCATTTCCAGAGAATGTTACTCACCCCAGCCAGGTAGGTGAATAGGCGTGCACACGGGTCCTAGGGCCAACGACTCACACGGCAGCGTCTCTGTGTTAGCTTGCTGAATCATTCCAGCTCTGTGGGCCTCAGTGCTTCTCCGCCTGTAAAGGCCTTAAATGCTGTCGGCCTCCAATTCTGTGAAAACACCGTTCCCACGCTGTGTGCAGGTGGGCCTGGGACGTGCCGCTGGCCTGTCACGGGCTTCTTCGGCTCCACGGGCCTGCAGACAGATACAGGTATGAAGTGACTTTGGACATGCTCTTTCAGTTACTGTGGACGGTGGGCTGCTATTTCACAGAGGGATTCACCACCAGACCATAGAGACAAAGCTCTGGAGTATGTCCGCCTGCCGTGGGACAGACAGAAGGCACGGCGTCGTGAGCGAAGACGCAGGAGCTTCCTGGCAGTTCTCAGGGCCCAGGACACCGGGCCATGGCCCACCCGTCAGCACGAGGCCGCAGCGATCAGAGAGAGCTACATCTCCGGTGGGGTGAGAAACCTTCCTATTCTCTGCCCCACATAGGTGCCCGGAATGTGGGAAAGGACTTCCCAGGTCTGGGTAGTCTGGAAGAGCAGCCTCGTGCTTTTATAGTCCAAGGGAACACAAAGGCCACAGACAGGTGAGAAAGGGAGAAGGGGGGACAGCTCGGCAGCCCCACCCACCCCGCACTCCCAGGTGGGAAAGCAGAGGAGCTCGGCGGGGTGCAGCCAAGCCGCGCATCTGCTTCTCCTCCTCCACCATGTTTCTACTCAAAATGTAACTTCTCATTTCTCTCCCCAAACACTCCGACCCGTCATTGCTGTGCGTGGCCTTTTCTCCTCGCCCCGAAACCCAGTTTGGATTGGTCTTTCTGATTCGCAGTGCTTTCATGACTTATAACCCTGCCATGACTTCAGTGTTCAGGACTCTTCTAACTGAAGTCCAAACACAGACTCTAGAGTGGGCCTGAGGCCTGGGGGTTCAGAACACAAACTCGAGCTGAACTGCCTGGGTTCAGTTCCAGCTGTGGCCTTGCCGAGCTGGAATGGACGTCAGGGGCAAGAAGCTTGGGCCTGCTGCTGCCGCCGCTCCCCCCGCCCTGCCCAGGAAGGGGTTCGTTACTGGGAGAAACTAGCACTGAGAGGTGTCTTGGGGGGATGTCCCCATGTATGAAGTAGGCTGGCAGAGGCTCCAGCTGCTCCCGCTGTGATGAAATTACAGACTCAATCGGACGGACAGGGAAAGCAAAGACTCCCAGGGCCACCATGAAGGCACCGGCAGTTGGCCGTGGTTCTGAAATCCATCTGAGCTCACTGGCCATGGAATGGACTGCAGTGACGTGGCTGACAACGAAGCCATGGCCAACAAAGGTGCAAGTGCTGACCGGAGTCGCGCCCCACTCCCACGAAGTGGCACTGCCCCTGCCAACGGCTGGTGCCCTCACGGTGGCCCTGGGGACTACACACCGAAGAGAGGTCCCGGGAAAGGAAGTAGAGAAGAAAGGAGCCAGTGGATAAACCTATTTGGATCAAGTCAGTGGTTTTCTCACTCTGAGCAATCACCTTAGAGAGTGAGAAGCCCTTTTTGGTACAATTAGAGAACTACGGGATATGTACAATATCTTGCAGTTCAAATTGTTGCTTTAAATCAAGTGAAATCTGTCGGTTTGTTGCAGCCTGCTTGCATTGCCTTAACCCATTTGGTGTTGATTTGAATCATGGGATTGTGGCAGACGCAGCTCCTTAATGAAGTCAGTAATGATTTCCAAATAGTGTTTTGCTTAAGACTGAAAAGGTACATATATGAATTCTCTGAAACTATTTTTCTCTTCTTTTTCCTAAATTTATCCTTTTATTTCTTCCATGATCCACAGGCCGAAAGAGAGAGAGAAAGGGCACCCAACAGGCCTGCTGTCATGGCCCACCCAGCCTGTCTGCCTGGGTCGTGGGCACATGCTTGCCCGCTGCACCCAAGGTGGGCTCAGACTGGAACCGGGACCCTCCTGTGGGGTTACCTCCCAGGGAATTGTGTTTTACTGCCACGCCCCGGTTTGACCCCTTTCGTAAATCTATCTTTAAGGAAAAAAATGTTCTTGGCCTTTTGGGTATAATTATTTGAAAGGGTCGGTCATTATAATAACATACATGTGCACAATTAACCCTCACTAAATATATACTGAGCATTTGCACATTATAGCAGCAACTGAAAAACTGGAAGGTATAAAAGCAGGGAGAGCATCTGTAGATACTAGGAACAGTGTGGGAGGAGGGCAGACACTGGGGGTGGGAGGGAGGGGATCAAGGGGGAAAATAAAAAGCAGAACACTTAATGGACACAAAAATGGAGAATAATTTCTTGATAACGTGTATGGTAATATCTCTGACTGGACTAAGATGTAGTACACTCATGTCCATTAAAATTAAATGAAAAAAATTTAATAAAATAACAAATTAGAGAATGTAAGAAACAAAGGGGGGAAAAAAGGTCTGCTTTTTCTAGCTGTGCAAACTTGGAAAAGTTCTTAACCTTTCTGTGCCACAGTTTCTTCATCTAAAAAGCAGGGTGATAATACACACTACGTCAGAGCTCAGTCACAGCAGTAACATGGCTTAACAGAGAGCTGAGGACAGTGACTGGCTGCAGTGTCCACAGGTATTAATATCAGTATTACCATTATTGACTATATGGAATAGAAGGTCAAGGCCATCGATGCACTGTGCTGGGTTCATTAAAAATAATAAAATAAAATAAAATAAAATAAAAAATAAAATAAAAAAGGATGGCTGGCCCTGTAGCTTAGCAGTTGAGGAAGCCAGATCCTACACGGCCCCTACAATTCAAATGCTGACCCTGGCAGCTTGGAAAACATTCCAGGCACGTGCGTTTTCCCAACAGGATGAAGAAATGGAGGAGAAGAAATTGTGGTGTGACCATGTCCACTGGGAGGCTCTTTCTCCCCCTCTGTCTCTGTTTCTGTCTATCTCTGTCAAACACACGTGCCTCTGGCCTTTTCTTTAAGGAGAAAAGAAAAAGTGAGGATACTACTTCTGAATCTTTTCACCATTCCAGAACCCCATTCCACCCTTTGTCATGACTACAATGAACTGTTTCCACACGTGCTGTGTCACATTAAAGCCACATCTGTTTTTGCTTACTTACATACCTGTCCTTCACCTGTCCACAGCCTTCACCAAAAAATGAAGCTTGTCTTGTTCTTCAATTTTGAATTATTCTCCCCTACTTTCCTGGTATTTGGATTAAGGAAAAAACAGAGTGTCTGAGAGTGTGAAAGGAAGAGGCAAAAGGCAGTCTTTCACAGGCTGTTTCTCAAAGGCAGGTTTGTTCTCCATAGAGGGAGATTACAGAAGACGCCTTTCCCCAGGAGCTGGACGGGAAGTCACCATTTGCTGCCCACCAGACATCCATTTCCCCCTTTCTCACATGTATTTCGGCAGCAAGCCAATATTCTGTGTTTTTGAGGAAGATGAGCTCTTTCTCTGGACCCTCTTTCCATTCCATTTTCTTTGCCAGTGAGCAGCAGTGGGCACGTGACCCAGACCTGTCTGATGAAGCATAAGAGAAAGCAAAGTGGGAGGAGCAACTGGAAACTACTCTCTTTATTAAAAAGGGGGGGGTGGACAACAGGTAGAATGGAGGTTAAGGCAGCTGGATCCCACATGGACCACTGAATGGTTCCAGTCTTAGACCTGGCAGCTTAAAAAACTCACCAGGCACATGTGCATGTGTGACCAAAATCCCAAGAGGAGAATGGAGGAGAAGGGATTGTGGTGTGGCCATTCCCCTGGGGGGTGATTTCTCACTTCCCCCTCTTTCTCTTTGTCTCTCTCCTGTGAGCATAAGCATCCTACAGCAAACAAACAAGTACACAATAAAGCATAGAACTGACCCAGCTGTGGTGGTGCAGATGGAAGCCACATGGTAACTTCAGTTTGAATTCTCAGCCCAGTTGGCCTGAAACACGCTGGACGTGTGATCTGAAGGGCCGGAGGACAGGAGGAAGGGCATCACAGCGTGACTCGACCCTGTGCAGGTGCTTCTCTATCTCATGTGTGCACAATGTCATGAATAAAGGGGGGAAAAACACTTTAAAAAAAAAACACAGAACCTTAAAGGAAAACAATTTCTCCCTGTCACTAAATGTAATAAGGTGAGGATGTGCTGCTAGGAGCTGTGATAGTCATCTTAGCATAATGAGGTATGAATCGAAGGAACAAAAGCCTACACTCTAAAAATGGTGGAGTAAAAAGAAGGAAGAATGGGGGGCCTGGAAATATGTCATTGAGCCTCTGGGACCATCCAGAGCAGTCTATCTCCAGACTTCTTTTAGAAAGCATAAAACTGGGGGACCAGCAGTTAGCGTAATGGCTGTGTCGCTGGACTCCCATGTAGTCAACTGCGGTTCGCATCCTGGACCCGGTGGCTTAAAACTCACACCGGGCATGTGTGCATGCCCAAGATCCCGAGAGGAGAATGGAGGACAAGGGATTGTGGCATGGCCATCCCCCCTGGGGGTGATTTCTCGCTTTCTGTCTCTCTGTCTCTCTCTGTCTGTCTGGCAAGGGCACGCGCCCTGTAGCAAAACACTCTCCAAAAAAAAGCATAAAACTGGAAATTTGGTCTTCTCTTAGTGGATCCCAACAAATGTGCATTTTACTTAATAGGAATATCAAGTCCTTTGTAATAGGACAATCTTGAGCACCTCCTGTGAGAACTAAAAAACACATCCCACAAATAATTCATCATTATAAAGACCTTTCTCTATTTTAAAATATTATAATATTATACCATCTCATTTCATTATATATTTTCTCTTAAACATTGTTAACTTAGCATAGAAACATTATAATTATTTTATCCTAATTTATTCCAAACTTTCACAACTATGAAATTATGTTCTATTCTTTTAAATTAAAAACATAAAGTTTCATTATGATTTATTCTTTCTCTTCCTCCTTCAATATTTATGATTGCTGTCTAAAAAGACTTTGGCTAAAAGGAGGGATTTGGAGTCAGAGAGATCTAGAGTCACATTTACTAGTTAGGTGAATGGATAAATTGTTTTTTATGATACTTCATTTCATTTGAAAAATAATCTTTATCTGTTACCAAGATGAAATGAGATGGCATGAGTAAAATGCTTTGCTAATGTAAGGAATGGGCTGACCACGCGAGAAAATAAAAATGTAGAGTCTTTATTGAGAACACTCCTGGGTAAGGTTCACTGGTCTGACAGAAAAAGAGAGAGAAGGGGATGGGACCAGCAGTTAGCGTAATGGCTATGTCGCTGGACTCCCATGTAATCGACCGTGGTTCGAGTCCCAGACCCAGTAGCTTAAACTCACGCCGGGCGCGTGTGCGTGCGTGCCCAAAATCCCGAGAGGAGAATGGAGGAAAAGGGATTGTGGCATGGCCATCCCCCCTGGGGAGTGATTTCTCACTTTCTCTGTCTCTCTCTGTCTTTCTTGCATGCACACGCGCCCTATAGCAAAAACCTCTCCAAAAAAAGAAAAAGGAAAAGAAAGAGAGGGGGAGTCGGGCCAGAGCAGTCACATGCTAGTGAGGAGCTTTGCCGGGAGCCATGCCCCAGCCGGGGTGGGTGCACAGGAAGGCGACGCGGGTGAACAGGAATCAGACTGAGACCTCACACCCCTTTAGCATGTTCTCAGCCGACTGCAGCCAGAGTAAACTCCAGACTGCAGCCCTGATGGCCAGGAGTCATGCGTATTTATTATAGAAGGAGTTTTACAGAGGTAGGATGGGTGAGGGAAAGTAAGTGAAAGATTTTGCTCTAAAAGGTAAGGTATTCAAAGTACAGGAACAAATCATAAAACATGACATCTGTTTTGTTTAGGTATAAACAGTCATAATTTTTAGAATGAGGAAGTCCATTTTTCAGATGTATTCACTTCTTTGATCTTGATTACCAGGGAGGGTCTTTGGATGAGAGGGCTCCCAGGAATCTTGACCACTTCAGTCAGACCAGCTTGATCACTTTAGTCCCAGATTGGCCTTAGGTCAGCTTTTTGAGAACTTTAGCTTCAGGCTAGGGTGGTAGCAATTACAGAAACCTAGAAATAAATCCTGTCTGGTTTAGTAAAGACAAGGTTAGTATATACTAAAGTGAAATACTTATGTTATCTCAGGGGTAGTCTACAGCTAAGAGGGTGAGTCTACATAGGAAAGGAATGTGGTCTTGTGAGGAGCTGAAGGTTGCTGTGTACTTGGGACCCTCTACATGCTGCTAATGACTGTGGCTTGGGGAATGGCAATTTTCCCTTGTCCTGAGAGTAAGGGTGGCTTATCATCTTTGGGGTAACAGCACCTCATGGATGAGTCCCTGAGTCCCTCCCGGCTACTGAGGTCGTTTTGCCCATTAGTAGCTTTAACTCAGACCTTTCTAATGCTTATCTATGTAATCCCTAGTAGGAGAAGTGAATGTAGCATTCTCTATTGACATTTTCTAGGAAGGTGGGGTGAGTCTAATGGGAGTAACTCCTGTTCACAGCCGCCGCCCTACGCAGCTGCCGCCTTAGTAGATCCGCATTCTTTCAGGATTATTGTAAAAATTATAGTAAGGCTGGGGGTGCCTTTATGGGGTACTGGGGTATGGCAATAAGGCCCATGGCAGAGAAATTGAGTGCAGGACAGTACAGCAACACAATTCGTGAGGTCCAGAACTTGTAAAACTGTTGACCTTGCAAACAGTTCTCCTCAGCCGAGTCCTTGCTCTAGGCACGAGGGGCAGTTCTTTCATACTCAGCCTGTGTTAACTACATGTTCCCAGCAGAGCTTAGTGATTTTTATAAGGGTATAGGGAGGGGGAGTGTCTTAGAGGTAGAAACAGTCCATGTATGGTAAAGGTTTAGAAGGAGAGCAGACTGCTGTGCCACATAGGGTCTGGTGCCATGTGCAGAGTACAACCCTGTGTGCAGAGTAGAGTCTTGTCTGCAGAGTAGAGCACCATGGGCAGAGAAGAGCACCATGTGCAGAGAAGAGCACTATGTGCAGATTAGAGCACCATGTGCAGAGCAGATCACCGTGTGCAGAACAGAGCCTGGTGTGCAGAGTAGAGCACCGAGTGCAGAGAAGAGCACCGTGTGCAGAGTAGAACCCCGTGTGCAGAGTAGAGCACGATATGCAGAGTAGAGCACCGTGTGCGGAGTAGAGCCCTGTGTGCAGAGTAGAGCCCTGTGTGCTACATCTGGGTTAGATCTGAGTGCAGTGCAGGTCTGATGACAGGCTAGATGCAGGTTGTATTAGCCAACTGTAACATGGCATCCAACCCCAACATCCAAGTTTTCCAGGCTTCCAGCCTAACATCCGGACTGTTTTGGTTATAGGGTGTAGTTCAATTATTAGCTACTTCCTGATGAAATGAAGAGGAGAAGTCGGGGTCTAAGGGTTCAGTGACAACTTGTGTGTAAGGATGGTGGAGTATTTGGTTAACAGTCACCCGGGAAACTTCTTGGATTTGGCTTCAGAGGAACCTGATAGTCCCACTGAGGGTCGGTAATAAGAACAGCCGCTTGTCCAACTGGAAGAGTCAGGTCTACCAGAAGCGCTTGGTCAGCATGTTCTCAGGCTGCAGCCTGGACTCACTCTCTCTCATCTGCAGTAAGGGTGGAGGACAGGATTACATAGAGGTCGTGCCAAGTAAGATTATAAGCTTGAGTAAGACAGCAAAACTCTTTGATAAAAGCCGTGGGGTTAGCAGAGAAAGAACCAAGTCTTCTATTTGAGATGGATCTTGGAGAGAGAAAGGAATGTGGACTCTAACAATACCCTCTGTTCCCGCCACTTCCTGAAGAGGACGGAGAAGGTTAGAACTGGGGGAAGGGGTGGGAGAGGTGTGAGAGTGTAAGTGGGTATGTGAACTAACTGGAGATGGGCGAGGAGGGGATGGGAGCAGAGGACATGGAGGAGAGGGAGGCGGTGCCGGTGAATGCAGGGGCATGGTGTGGGGGGCTGGGACTGGCGGCACCGAAGTGGGACTGGGGTATGGTGGGGGACTCTGAGGGAGGGGAGTGCCGGGAAAGAGAGGAGGTAAAAGTTTCAGATGGTTCATCTATAGGAGAGAGATCAGCCTCTAAGAAAGCTTTGGTCTTAGACTGTGGGGTTCTGGTTGTGAGAAGGACTTGGGCAGTATTTAGGAAGTGCAGAGGGAGGGGCAGAAGCACAGATCCCAAAAGGCTTGGACATATGGAAACTCCAACAATCTGCCCACCCTTCAGCCATAGTTACCAAAATCAGTGAGGGTATTGTAATCAAAAGTCCCCTCAGGAGTCCATTTAGACCCATTGCCCAAAGCGTATTGTGGCCAGGCCACAGTGGAATAAAATACCAGCCGTGTACAGCGTAGATCCTGAGCAAGTCGTAATTTGGTGAGGTTATGGAGCAGACAGCCCAGGGGCGTCTTTGGCTCGGTGATGGACTCAGTGTTACCCATTGTGTCTGGGATTCAAGTGAGTGGGAAAGAGAGAGGCGTCTCAAGTCTCTTTTTGTGCTCACGGAATGGGGGATGAGCAGCAGGGGATGGAGACATCTCCACAAACCCCTGAGCCTAGGAGTCAGAGGGGACCCTGACGCTGTTGTGTTTTGGGACAGAGAACCCAGAGGTTTGAGTCCCGGAAACCATGGGCGGATGAACTTGCCCTCAGAAGGCCAGGGCAGGTGGTTAGTCAGTGGTTGGCAGGTTGGTTCCTGGTTCAGGGGAGGAGAGGCCCTCACAGGGACTGCGGGACACAAAACTCCTCCCAGGTTTTGATGCCAAATGTAAGGAATGGGCCGACCACTTGAAAACATAGAAATGTAGAGCCTTTGAGAACCTCCCAGGCAAGGTTCATGGTCCGACAGAGAAAGAGAGAGGGGACCAGAGAAGTCGTACCCTAGGGAGGGGTTTAGCGATTTTTGTAAGGGTATAGGGAGGGGGAGTGTCTTAGAAGTAGGAACGGTCTATGTGTGGTAAAGATTTAGAGGGAGAGCAAACTACTGTGCCACGTAAGGTCTAGTGCCGTGTGCAGAGTAGAGCGCCATGTGCTCCATCTGGGTTAGATATGAGTGCAGCACAGGTCTGACCCAGGTTGTATTAGCCGACTACGGCGTGGCATCCAACTCCCACATCCAAGCTGCCCAGGCCTCCAGCCTAACAACTAGCTCTCGGCCCAGAATAAAAACTCAACAAATTGTAGAGGAAAGAAAGAAAGTGAAGGAAAGGAAAGAAAAGGTGGAGGATGAAGCAAAGGAGGAAGAGAACATCAAGAGAAGGGAGGAGAAGACGGGGGCAAGGGAGGAGGAGAGACAAAAAGAGACAGGGAGGAAGAGAAGGGAGGAGCGGGGGCAGAGAGGAGGGGGAACAAAACGGAAAAGCAATGCTGCAGATGACACAGGCGATGGGGGATGACTGTTCAACCCCGAGGAGAGCCTGAGAAACCGGGCAGTCTGGCCATGTCCTGGAGCCTGTCCAAGGCCTTGGTCAGCTATTCCTTAGGGCAACATGACTTTTTTCCCTAAAGCTTTGGTATCATATATGACTGACTCTCTGTTGCATGCAGTTTTAATCTAGTTACTCCAAATATCATACAAAAAAAGTATCATTGAGCAAAAGGATTATAAATCTTGGGCAATATCGTATTTTAAAGAAGTGCTTGATTTATTAAGTTTCAGTGCAGGGACCAGAAGATGGCATAATGGTTACGTCACTGGACTCCCACATAGTCGACTGGCAGCTTCGAACCCATGCCAGACATGTCTATGTGCGTGTCCAGGATCCTGAGAAAAGCATGAAGGAGAAGGGATTGTGGCATGGCCATTCCCACTGAGGGGTGATTTCTTGCTTTCTGTCTCTCTGTCTCTCCAGTGAGCGCATGCGCTCTATAGCAAAAATCTCACTGCAATGGGGAAAGCAGGTGGCATAGTGGTTGAGGCACTGGACTCCCACATGTCTGACCTCGGCTCAAGTCCTGGACCCTGTGGCTTGAAAATCACACTGGGCACATGTGCATGCGTGCCCAAAACCCCAGGAGGAGAATGGAGGAGAAAGGATTGCAGGGTGGCCATTCCCACTAGGGAGTGATTTCTCACTCTCCCTCTCACTCTCTCTCTCCAGTGAGCACACACACCCTATAACAAAAATCTTATTAAAAAAATTAAAAATAAAGGAGAAAGAAAGAAAGAAAAAGAGAAAAGATTCCAGGCAATGGCAAAACTTGGAGAAGTCCCCGGAGTTTCTTTTAGTCAGAAAAACCTGAGGTGCAGGCAGATCAAACAAATAAAACACGGTTTCCCTGAGCTGCTTCTACAATGACCCGTGTCCTCTCGCTTCACAGCGAGATGAGAGATGGCAGATGAGAGCGAGAGGAAAGAGCCTTTTTCCTGATGACGGAGGGAGGTCTTCCTGGCAGTGAGGTGAGCCAAGCTCCTTCATTACCAACCTGTGGCCACAGGTGACGGATTCTGAGGGCACAGCTCGCCAGGCAGGTGCAGAGCCGCTCGGAAGACGCCTAGCCCAGCACGCTGTTTCTGCAGCTCCTTCTCATGTCTCCGTCTGGAAGGGGGTGTTCTCCCCTTCTCTGGGTAACCTGTGAGGTCAGCTCCCGGTGTCCTCGGCCTTCAAAGCTGGGACCTGAGTGCGGCCTCTGCAGCTTCTCTCTCCGGTTGAGAAGCCCGGCGGCCCTCTGCGGGTCCTCTGCTGCACACCACTTGTGTTTCCAGTTTTCACAGGCAGCCTTCGGGTCTGAGACTTCCCGATTTCCCTAGGCCTCTCTGTTTCGGGTTGTATTATCACCCACAGCCGTCTCCCAGGCATATCCACGTGGCATTGTGGCTAGACTGCGTGCTCCCTCTGCGGACTCGACTTCAGCCTGATGCTGCATGTCCTCACCGCAGCCCTAGGCCCAGCGCTGGTACCTCCCGCACTTGAGCTTCCACTTGGGGATCTGTGACCCGCAGCACAGTCCCAGAGAGTGCCCTCGCCCAAGAAAGGCAACGGAAAGAAAATCTGCGTGGGCGAAGTCTCACCTCCCCGGTACAGGAGAGGCGCGCACTGTCTGCTGTGGCAGCGTGCGGAGGGCGCGATTTCAAGCCCTGCCTGTATGCGGCGCTCTTCAGTTAGGACGCTGCAATGCAGTCCCCTCCCGCCCAGGCCTGCTTGGTTATGACCACTTGACTGCATCTCCCGTGTGACTGACAGCCCACTGGGCTCAGCACTGATCAGAAACATCTGTGGGAGAAAAACTGCAATTTAGAAAACAATTAAGTCCATCCATTTCAATTCATTTAGTTGGCCAGAGTAAGAAAAGCTCTTTCAAAGGGTAACTCGATCTGCATTGGTCTGGACTGAAGGGCAGGCAGATCTGGTTCTCCAGGTGAAAGGGCGGCGCCTCTGGACAGGGGTCTGCCTGGAGATGCACACTCAGGGAGACGTGGCATCCGCTGCACGTTCTAACAACGGGTGAGCCACGGAGACTTTCTAATTTCCTCCCACTCATAAGTCCTTCTTCCCTGGGCCTGGCTGGCTCCCTGGGACATAGGTGCTTCCTTGCAGGTGTCTCGCTCCGTCGCACGTGCAGCACACACGCCTCTGCTACAGCAGAGGGGCAGAAAAGAGGCGCTCCTTCTACTCATGTTTCTCGGTGTTTTAGATTCCTTTCTAAATACCGAATACAGAAGAATAGTAACCTTGGAAACAAACCCTGGAAGCTCTGACCCAATGGTGGCTCTGAATTGAAAGTCTCCCACCACATTTAAGAGAACAAATGAAAATAGCTAGTTAGTGCCAGTCCAAAGTCATTCCTCAATCAAACCATCTCCACGCGTTTCTCGTGTGTGCCCTCTTCCTGGAACTTAGTGCAGGAGGGTGATGGAGCCCACTGCTGGGGCCTTACTGCAGTGTCCACAGCATGACACGGAGACAGAAGACCTAAATGCAAGATCTGCAAGCATGCATATGTGTGTATGTGATTGGGAAATATTAACCATCAGGTTGGGACCAGCCAATGGCGTAATGGCTACGTCACTGCGCTATGTAGTTGACCGTGGTTCAAGGCCCAGACTCGGTGGCTTAAACTCACACCGGGCGTGTGCGTGTGCGTGCCCGTGCCCAAGATCCCAAGGAGAATGGAGGACAAGGGATCACGGGATGGCCATCCCCCTGAGGGGCTGATTTCTCGCTTTCTCTCTCTCTCTGTCTTTCTGGTGAGCACATGCACCCTATAGCAAAAAAAAAAAACAAAACAAAAACAAAAACAAAAAAAAACCTCTCAAAAAATAAGTATTAGCCATCAGGAAGTCCATTAGTGAAGGGCCAGTGTGTAGAAAAAGAGGACTCACTTGTTTCTTTGAAGTCCGCCTTGGGGACAACCTGAAGCGTGCCCACTAACGCGGCCTGTGCTCATTTCACCGACTGTGGATGACTCTCAGGAGCCACGTGGCGTGTGCAGTTAGGGCACGTCCATTTCCTAGCGAGCCGGAGGTGCCCGACAGGGCCGCCCAGCACGCGGACCACGCTGGCACTAGGAGGCCTAGCGGCTGGCAACACGAGCGAGAGCCGGTCTGCTGTTGGTGGACAGATGGTGAAGAGAGGGAAAGGGCCTCGAGAAGGAAGAGGCAGCTGGCAGAGGAGGCATGGTAGGCTGTGGTTGAACCAAGGAGTCAGCAGGGCTTGGGTTTCTTTTCTTTTTTTTTTTTTTTTTTTGGAGAGGTTTTTGCTATAGGGTGCATGCGCTCACCAGACAGACAGAGAGAGACAGAAAGCGAGAAGTCACCTCCCAGGGGGGATGGCCACGCCGCAATCCCTTCTCCTCCATTCTCCTCTCAAGATCTTGGGCAGTCACGTACACATGCACGGCATGAGTTTAAGCCACCGGGTCCAGGACTCGAACCACGGTCGACTACATGGGAGTCCAGCGACATAGCCATTACACCAACTGCTGGTCCCGAGGGCTTGGGTTTCTGAGAGGGGATCGGGATGATCCTGCAGCTTAGAAAAGCCACAAGTTTCTGGGAAGAGTTTATTTGACTTCGGTGGGTCAAGGGATAGAAAGCCATACCTGGATTCCAGCCACAGAGGACTTGGGGTCCTGGAAAATATCCCCGCTCTTGTTGAGAGATCTGAGACGGTATGGACTGGAGTGGTCGTCACACCTGCCACGATCTCATGGAAGGACTTATGGCGAGAAGAAATCAGGACTGCTTCTTGTTAGAGGAGGACAACTGAACAACAGGAAGAAGGCCAAAGGGATGTCAAGAAAAACATTGAACGGAAAATATTTCTAAATGCAGCTGAACGCCCTGCCACTGCCCTGCCCCCACGCTACCCCTGCGCCACTCTGAGCCCGATGACTAAGCAATGAGGAAAGTCTCTTGTTGATTTGTTTCGTTTTGTTAGAGTGCATGTGTGTTTGCCAAAGAAACAGAAAGAGTGAAAGGGAGAAAGCATGGGGGTGGGGAGCGGTCATGCCACAGTCCCTCCTCCATTTATCCCTTTGTCAGGATTTGAGGCACGCATGCACATATGCCCAGCGTGTTCTCCAAGCCACTATGTCTGGGATGCAAACCACAGTTGGCCATTTAGGATCCAATTCCTTTAACCATTATGCCACAGGGACAGTCCAGCTTTAACAAGAATAGCAAGAGGACGCTACCTTCTCCTGGGTCTGATGTGCTTGCTGAGAAAGGGAAATGCTGGGCATAGGGTGTTGGTTTCAGCTTCTTTTTTAGTTTTGTTTTGACTTTACTGTCTCCAGGTCAGCTCAGGACAATAGGGTCATTCAAATTTAAAGGTACTGATGAACTTATAAGAACCATTTGTCTTCTTTGATTTTTAAAGCTAGGCAGAAGATGTTGCAAAATAAGATCTCTAGTCATTGTGGTCATGCCGGGAATGCCCACGACCGCTCTGGGAGAGGCTGCAGCCCTCTGAGCGTCAGGACACCTGGAGCTCATTAATAAACACAAAATGATTTTCCATACAAAGTAAACAGACCTCTTCTGCACATCTAGAAGGATTTGGCTTCCGATGCCAGGGAAGTTTTAGGGGAAGTTTTAATTTTCTAGTTACAGAAGCTTATTCTGAGCTTCAGTTTTCACTTTTTTCTTCCAAGCACAGCAGAAGCCCCTGTCATGAGATACCCAGCACAGCTGTATTTGTGGGACAGCTGTGAACTAGCCTGTGGTCCCTTCCACTCAGGGACCCAGCAGAGACCCTGTAGGAAGCAGGAAGTGGAGAGCAGGGAGCCTGCCCTCTTCCCTAGAAGGACTGCGCCTTAGAATGGAGTCTGCCCTATTCCCCACACCCCAAGCCAAAGCCTGCCCACAGCAGGCAGGTTCTGAGCCAGAAGAATTATTTCCCGGGTTGAAACTGCCTTATCATCGCACAGATGAGCAGAAGATTTGAATGTGAGAATTCTCTATGTGAGTGAGAGTGAGAGTGAGAGCTCTTTTCCCCAACAGCATCATTTTATTTACAAAACACTCTGAGCTATTGACTAAAAGGCAAACCCGATGTAACATACAGGGTGGTCCATGGAAACGGTCCCCTTTCACACGAGATCACTTTAAGTGGGTCACCAGATGTGCAGTTATGTCAGTCCTTCCTGGAACTGTAAAAGCAGGGGAGGCTTTCGGGGCTTGGAACGTACGTGGAAATGCAAGAAGGCTGGCCGCGCTGGGGAACCGCGAGGATGAGGGACCGGGAGGAAGCCTGCTTACTGGGGAATGAGACACCAGGAAACGGGTGGGAGGCGGGTTCCGGCCCCCTGCTGACATCTCAGTTCCCACAGGTGAGGTTTTGAATTTGGGTTTGGTTACTTTTGGGTTTTTTTGTTTGTTTGGGGGGGGGGGTTGTTTGTTTGTTTTTGTTTTTGTTTTTTACCAGCCCTGTGTTTGCATTTTCTATATTCATTCAGGAACTAGAGCATCTACTCTGTGATAGTTCTCCACCAAATGCTGACGCTATGACAATAGAAAACAACCAAAAGCAACATCTTTCAGAGCCCACATTCTGCAGCAGGGGTCCCCAGCTCCCGGGCCGTGGGCTGGTACTGGCTTTGCCCAAACAGCTTAAACAGAAGCCGAGAAGCACAGGAATGCCAGCACTCAGGCTATCCACTTATGTCAAGAACTGGGCGCAGAGCAGAAGAGTGGCAGGGGAGCCAGCCAAGCTCCGTCTGCATCACGGCCACTCCTGTCGCTGGCACCACTGCCCAAACTCCACTCCTGGCAGCTCAGGGGCAGTGTTAGATTCCCGCAAGAGCCCCCAGGAGGGACGATCTAGATGCAGGAAGACAAGCTCAGGACTCCATGGACCCTGCACTGTGGCGAGCTGTCTAGCTACCCTGTTATGTAACAACGTGATGGTGCTAGAAATGAAGTGCAGGATAACCAGAACGCACTTGAACCCTCCAGAAGCCATTTCCCCACCCACGCCCGGTCCGTGGGAAGATGATCTTCCACAAAACTGTTCCCTGGTGCCAGAGAGGTTGGGAACTGCTGTTCGAGAATGAAGAGATAAACAGATACATCCATGGTATGTCACCAACATAACAGCAAACACCGGGACTGCCCTGGGGAAAAGTACAGGAAGTGAGGAGAAAAGGGGAGAATCAGCAAAAGCCTCCTTAACGAAGTAACTTTCCAGGACAGACCGGAAGGAAACAGCAAGCCGTGTGTATACCACGCACAGAAATAGCCAAGGCAAAGCCCCAGGCAAGGGTCTGCTTGCTCATCCCCAGCACAGGGCCCACGAGACTCCGACTGTACTAGAACCTCCCCGAAGCGAAGGCAGTAAGAGCGAGGAATGAGACAGAACTGGAGTTACTCGTCCTACGTACAAAGTTTAATCTGTCATAGAGAGCCAGTGATCAGCCTGCTTCTGGTGTCCCCAGAATGGGAGAATGTTACTAACTGAAGCCAGTTGAGGCAACCCCTTTTAGATTGGAAACCAGGTAAATATAACAAGCTTGCAAATATATCATGCAAAATGAAGTACTAGAAAAAAAAATTGTGTGTGACTTTCAAAATCTTTTTACACCAAAATAAACTCATACTGTAATTCCATTTTTCCATGAATTTTTTTTTTTTGAGAGGTTTTTCGCTATAGGGCATGTGCGCTCGCCGGAAAGACAGAGAGAGACAGAGGGATAGAAAGCGAGAAATTACCCCCCAGGGGGGATGGCCACGCTGCAATCCCTTTTCCATTCTCCTCTTGGGATCTTGGGCACGCACCCACACGCGCCTGGTGTGAGTTTAAGCCACCGGGTCCGGGACTTGAACCGCGGTCAACTACGTGGGAGTCCAGCGACATAGCCATCATGCTTACTGCTGGTCCCTCCATGAAATTTTTGAAGTACCCCTTGAATTATGATGCCCTCTCCCAGGCAGTGACCCTTTATTTCAGATCCTGTAAAATTATTCTGTTGATCTGGGTGTGGAAACTTGGCCTATCGATGGGTTTAAAGTGAAATAAACTTCATGCATCCCAGATGTTTACTGTTAGTGACAAAAACGGGGAGAGTCCTTGTATCCAGCACTCTCCATTTCAAATTCCTGCTGCTTTTTCTCCTCTTCCGTCTCTTGCCATTACCTGACTCATCAGCTTCTCCAGAGTGGGACAGATTTCTTCCTTTTCTTGGTTTATTTTTTTTAAATATTTTATTGACAAATGAAGATTATATATATTTATGATGCAGGACATGATGTTTGGATATATGTATACATCATGCGATGATTAGCACACCAGATGAATCGGCACACCCCACCACCCTAGCTGTAGCTCACATCTGCAGACCTTGCCATCGTACGGCCGAAGATGTTCAGCTGTCCTGCACGCCATCCAAGTGAGTGCTACTGAGGCTGCGACGGAAGCCCTTGCAAGGGACCCACCACCCTGTCCTGACCTCTAGGACTCAAGAATCAAATAATCCCTTTTCCGTCCAGCTGGTCTTTGACTTCAGAACCTTTTTCTGAAATTGTCAACAAGCTGTTCACGTTTTCCATAGGACATAAACCAGTTTGAGATTTATGAGATAAATCCATCTTCCAAAGTTGAACCTCTTTATTTCTAGCTTTGCCCTGAACAGCTTAAACTGAAGCAGTTACTGCAATCCTTTGTGCTCATGTCTCCAGTGCCTAACACAGAGCCTGACACATGGTGGGTTACAAGTGAAAACCAGCCAGCTCAGGAGAAGCGTGGACAGTGACGCCCAGGGACCAAGTCCTTACCGTGCACTGGGAGGATGCCTGCAGCTGGGACTCATCTTACGTGCTTCCTGAAGGCAATCGTGATCACCACTTCCGGATAGAAATGTCCAATCCTAGGTGCCTGGGGAAACTTAAAACATGCTTCCTTGTGCGCCGAGTCACCTGGTCTCGCCCTTCCTCCTGGTCGCCATGGACTGAACATGCCAGGTAGGTGACTGGAGCCTGGTGCACTGAGTCCCAGCCCGTGGCTGACACCAGAGCGCTCACCCTCCCTCAGCACTCGCCTGACCTCCTCCTGCAAATGGTTCAGGCTCCTGCTTCTTAGGGCCCTTCTGGAGCCCTGTGGTCCAGGCCCTGCCCACGTTCTGGGGATGATCAGGGTTTCCATTAATCTCTGTCTGGAGCCTGTCCTCAGATTAGCAACTGCTCAAGTGCACACTCCATGGTGAAGACCGAAGGGCCAAAGAATGCCACCTCCCTGGGACTGTCGCCCTGGCTTCTCACCCCTCCCAGGCACAGCGTGGGAGTCGGGATGCTGCAGTCACCCTGACTACTTCATAGACACCCTGTACCCCGGGGGTGTGAGGAGGCCCTCTTTCACAGTTTGTCACGCCCGCCTGTACTTGGCCCCACAGAGAGCAGGCTTCGGGGGCAGAGAAGCAGGTGCTTGGGCTCCTGTGGCAAAGCCGAGATTTTTTCTCAGAATGGAGATAAAAAAGTGGGGCCCAGAAAGGACCTGTCCTGTCCGGATCTGTCCTGTTTATGGATTGTGCTCATTAGTTATTATTGCGACTTCATGCTGCCTGGTTTAAGTTTGGAGGTGAGAGGAGTCACCCAGAGCAAAAGACAGGAAGATGGGAAAGGGTCAGGGACAGTGATGGGCCTGAGTTTACCGGAAGCAGAGGGAGCCTCTTCTAGAAAGTCTCACTACAGTTCTGCACAGCAAGCTGTGAAGCAGCTCGGAGTCACAGTGCCCAGGCTCAACCACAGCTGCAACCTTGGGTGAGTCACTTCTACCCTTTGGCTTCAGTTTGCTGCTCTATAAAGTGGGTATAAAGATTCCTCCTAGGAATATTACAAGAACTTAGTGGGTTAGTTCATGTAAAGCATTTACAGAAGTGCTTATTAATTAGGTCATTGGGAAAGTCATGATGTATTTTTCTACACAAAAATGTGTCATGACTTGGGACCAGCAGTTAGCATAATGGCTATGTCGCTGGACTCCCACGTAGTTGACCATGGTTCAAGTCCCGGACCCGGTGGCTTAAAAAACACGCCGGGCGCGGGTGTGTGCGTACCCTAGATCCTGAGAGGAGAATGGAGGAGAAGGGATTGTGGCGTGGCCATGCTCTCTGGGGGGTGATTTCTCGCTTTCTGTCTCTCTGTCTGCCTCTGTCTGTCTGGGGAGCGCACGCACCCTATAGCAAAAACCTCTCCAAAAAAAAAAAAAAAATGTGTCCAGACTTTCCAGAAAATCCAGTATTTGCTATTATTATTTATTTAATATCAAAAGCCTGATTTGGATTGGAATCTTCCTAAAGTCATCTCCCCTTCTAAGATTCAAGATGACCAGAGTCCTCTTTCTAATGCACATGCCATTTATAAAAAGCTTGCAAAAAAAAGATTATTCTAAATGGAGATACTTTTATCACTATAACACTTTGTACAATAGCAATTCCTTTGAATTAATATGTAAATGTATTGGCTATTGTGTATATATTTATCCAGAAAAAGGGCTTATTCTTTAATCAAATTTCAAGCTCCAAAAATAAAATAGACTCTTATGTGGTGTTTCCTGAGACAGAGTGCATAGACAAAAAAAAAAAAAAAAAAAAAAAAAAAAAATCTGAAATGAAGTTACTTGTGTAGTTAATTACCACACATATTTTCTATAAACTAGCAAGCAAAACAAAAAAATTACATTGACATCATTTTTGAAATGTCCAAAACTCAGTTAAGTGAATTGTACATGCTCAAGACATGATAAAAGCTTATTAAGCACCTCATGAGCGCAGACTTGGAGGTGTGAGGAGGGTCTACATCTCTTAAAGACACGCAGAGAAAGCTGGAGACCCAGGCAGCCAGGATTGACCTCAGGAGGGAGCGGGTCTTCCAGAGGAGACTCTGTGAGTGAGGCCCCGCCCTCCACTCTGGCCTTCCCAGGGGGGGACCTAGCTCTCCCAACCAGGGCCCTGCTGGCAGCTGGCCACCCCAGGCTCCAGCCCCAGGCCCAATCCTCTTCACAGTTGTCAGTCCCCTTTAAAATAACCTCAAGAGTCTGCAATGGAGGCAATGCCTACAGGTATTCCATGTCTACAGCTTTGACAAGTCATCCCTGGCGTAGGGGCTGGCGAGAGATTTACAGCAACATCAGCTTCTCAGCTGTCACCGACCAAATTGACAGAAATGCGGAATGATCTCTTTAACAAAGAGAAAAACAGACAATTATTAACTTCACAAACCGAGAAGACTGAAAGTAAATGTGTTGGAAAAACTGACCCTGGCGAGGCACTGTCTTCACGATGAATAAAAATATTTCCCCTCCTTACAGTTGTGGCATGCATTTGAGTGAAGGGTATACATCTTGTGGATGGACAGCCTTGGGACATATATAAGCCTTTGACCAAGTCCTGTGAAATTAAATTTCTTACTTTTAAAGGTCCTGATCCGGGACCAGCAGTTAGCGTAATGGCTATGTCGCTGAACTCCCACATAGTTGACCGCGGTTCGAGTCCCGGACCCGGTGGCTTAAACTCACGCCGGGAGCGTGTGCATGCGTGCCCAAGATCCTGAGAGGAGAATGGAGGAGAAGGGATTGCGGTGTGGCCATCCCCTCTGGGGGGTGATTTCTCGCTTTCTATATCTCTGTTTCTCTCTGTCTGTCTGGCTAACGCACGCGCCCTATAGCAAAAACCTCTCCAAAAAAAAAATAATAATAATAAAATAAATAAAGGTCCTGATCCAGGAGAAGTAAATAAGGCTTATTGGCGTTCTTGGGCTAGGATGATGGTCTGTGTAATAAAAAGAGCCTTCAAAGGTGGATACGTGATTAGTCTGGTCAGAGCTCCAGAAATTCCTGTAATTGCTGGAGCCTTTTGCTATGATGTACTTTTGGTGAAGAGACTTGACAAATGGATGCCAAAGAAAGAAAACCTTGGTTCCTTTCCAATAGATGCTCATGCTTTAATTTATAAAGACCTTCCATTTGAAACTCTAGAAGTTGAAGCACAAGTGGCATTAGACATATTTCAACATGACAAGTACAAAACAGATTTCTTAGGACAGAAGGCATCTCAGAACCCTGAGAGAATAGTTAAGCTACACAGAAGTGCTGACTTCATTGATGTGAGGGCTCTCTATTCCAAGAATAAGTATTTGTTTCCAGTATGAAGTGTCTACAGTTCATAATCTTCAGCCTACGCAGTCAACTCTTGTGTGCAGATTTCAGGGTCTCTCTTCACCCATGCACTTAAGAGCACTTCTCACAATATAGAATACGTTGTTGGAAAGATCTCACAAGATGGTACCTGAAGATCAAACTAAACTGACAGAAGAAAGCCCATCTACTCAATTTTCCCAAATTTAAATATGTACAGTAAATTAAAATAAAATTTTTAATATTATGTTTGTGTGTACCTATAAATATTAACTTTTTCTTCCTAAAAAAAAGAAAAAATAATAACCTGAAGAATCTCCCACATTATACATGAGGGGGATGCGGATCTTCTTCAGGGCGAGTGTGGACAGCCATTCCTCCTATTCAGTTCATGTGGGCAAATTACCAGATCAGGTTTAGGGAGCTCGACTTGCTAACCTGCTTACAGGTTTGCCTTACATAAAATCAAATATCTGAATCCATACGTCTGCAAACTGGGTCTTATAAATATACAATTACTGTTATCTTTATAATTATATTTATTTAAGATAAATATCTTTCATCTTCCCCAGATATCACTGTCATCCCCCCAGTTTATCCCAAGAGCACAGACTTTCTGTCAAGCAGCCCTGGCCCAATCTGTGATCAATCTCTTCACCAGTCACGGATCTTGGGTCTCAAACTGTGATGCTCCATTTCCACATTTGTAAAATGCAAACACCTATCTCACAGGGGCATTGAAAGGACTGAATGAAATCTCAGATTGACCAACACAGCCTCTGCGTAGTGCTAGGGCTATTGTTGTCCCACAGTTGGGAAGGAAATTGCTGAAGGAAACGAGAAAGGGCTGAAGGGAAGAGACAGAGAAGCGTACTTTTCAGTACCTTGCATGCTGAGGAAAGGATGAAACAGCTCCTATTCAAACAGAAACTGTCGGTCCATGTTGAAAAGTTAGCATGTTCCCTTGCTCATCTACAGTGGTATCAGAATATCATGTTGCACACCTTCAATAGATGTCACCGTTCAAAAGAAAGATATGGGGGCTGTTTCTGTAGCCTGGTTACTAAGGGATCCCACCTGGCCTTAGCATCACGAGTAATGCACGGATTGCCTACGTGAGCATACCCAAAATCTCGACAGGAGGGAGAAATGGAGAAGGGATTGCAGCATGACTACGGACCATGGGTGGGGGCAGGAAACTCTCTCTCTCTCTCTCTCTCTCTGCCTCCCTCTGGTGAGTGCATGCATTCTCTAGCAATAAAAAGAAAGAACCAGTAGCTAGTCCCTGAAGACTGCTCAAAAAGGCCTAAAGAATAGATCACAGAATAGTAATGGATATTTAACTGCTTGTGGGCCTGGCTCTCGTAATTTAAATTTCCATCCTAATAATATGTATTGCCAGAAAGTATCTGGCAGACAAGAGGGTCTGTCTGCCACCTGCCTTTTCCTTTCTTGACAAATATCCCAAGAGGGAATGAGAACCAGATATTCTTCCATGACATCCTTTTGTTCTTCTTACAATAACTCAAATCTTTACTGAACATGTATCTAACCCAATGCTGGAAGAAAACTGCAGCCTTCTTACTTTTGCTAAAATTCCAAGTGCAGGCGTGAGCTTCTTCCCAAGAAACTTTCTAAACATCCCTCTCAAGAGACTGTTGCTTGCATCTCTAGCACATACCATGAACACGGTACATGAATTTAAATTTTCTCGTCATATCTTGACCCCAGTCACAAAGACACTGAAGGCGCTTGGGCACTGACAAATACTATGAAGCATCTTCCCAGCTCACTGCCTCCTTTAACTGTGTCCCTCCCTGACTGCCCACAGAGAGGGCGGAGAGAAAGAGATATGCAGGGCCATCCCACACCATGGACCTTTCTCCCTGGGGATGGGCAAGAAGTGAATCCTGACCCCTAACTTAGCCAGGACAACTGGTGACCCTTCCCAGTAAAGTGAGAGTTGAGACCAAAGACGAGTACTGCTGAGACCGCCAGTCACAACCTCAGTCAATCCCTCTTGTGGCTGAACCCAGAGCAGCGAGCTCCGAGCTGAGGCTGCCCTTGCTTTGAGTTACAAGGAGGAGGCAGCAGAGAATTCCACCCACAGGGAGACCACAAAGAAACAAAGACGTGGGGTGTGCAGGGCCTCTTCCCTGGGCTCCACTGGCCTTCTCATTTCTGGTCTTGTCCTGAGACCCAGCTGTGTTCGTGTCCTTGAATTTGGTAGGTTGCCTTTGATCCATACGGTAAACATCCCCTTTCTACCCAGTGAGACCAGTGACTCCATCGCCGATATACGGACTGGCACCTCTGTCCGCGGATGTATTTCACGAGTCTTCCTCTAGCTCTGTCTCCCTGAGGGGGTTCAAGGCCATGCATGTTTTGCCAATATCTAACCTGGACCCTCTCCTCTCTAGGCAAATACTCATTACCCAGTTCTCAATTTGCAGAGAGGCGGAGGCTTCAATTCCACTTCCAGGAGAGATCAGAAGGGAAAGGTGGGACCACTTCCATTCCATTTTTCTCTCATACCTTCCCATAGAAAAAAGCAGTCCCTTTCTCCCTGAGGTTGGGAGAAATAAGAACACAGGGTATTTTGACACAGAACTGGAGAGTGAAATAGTGTGTGCCAGAAACAGGGAAAGGAGGGGATGGAGAGAGCCTGGTTAACAGATGCAAGAGAGCAAGGGATGCGTGCAGTGAGTTCTAGCCACCACAGCATGGTAGAGTAACTGTGGTTGGAGTCAATTCAATATTTACTTTAAAATAGCTAAAGAGAGGGTTTCAAATGTTCACAGCACAAAGTGATGATAAAAGTCTAAGATAGTAGATATGTTTAGTTCCCTAATTGGGATCATTACACATTGTACACATATATTGAAAAACTACACTGTACCTGGTAAGTATATACAACTATCATATGTCAATTAAAAGATGTGTGTGGAGGAGACCAGCAGACGGCATAATGGTTACATTGCTTGACTCCCACATGGTCGACCATGGTTTGAGTCCCAGACCTGGCACCTTAACACTCACGCCAGGTGTGTGTGTGCGCATGCCCAAAATCCTGAGAGGAGAGTGGAGAAGTGATTGCAGTGTGGTCATCCTCTCTGGGGGCTGATTTCTCGCTTTCTCTCTCTCTGTCTCTCCAACTAGGACACATGCCCTATAGCAAAAACTTCTCTTAAAAGAAAAAAACAGTGTGTGGAGAAGCAATCAGCCACACAGAGTTGTACCCTTCCCTCCTGCTCTGTCTCACTGCAGAAAATGTAGAAGCCTGACAATCTTTTCCTGCCAGTGCTCTCCATTCCTCCTGGATCAAGGAGATTTCAGATCTCCTTGTATCTATCTTGGCAAATGTTAACCCTTCGGACCTGACTCTCTCCTGGCTGGGTGCAGTGGGCAGGTAGGGCAGGCACATCCCCAGATCTAGACGTGGGGGCATGGGAGGAAGCCTTGGCTGCAGATGCAAGTACGCTCTCCAAACCTGCATTGAGCATAGAAACGAATCCTTGATCCTCGACCCCTAGGTCGATTTCTACATTGGCTAAACCATTTGGATGAAAGAATGTGACTGGTCCCGTAGAATTCCCTCCAATCTTGAAGATACTGTGAGGAATGCCGAGTTCCACGAAAGGATAAACATCTAACTGCACATAAGCTGGACTACTTAAGACACTGCCGAGTAATAGGGCTGTAATCCGTCAGCCTCTCAGTTGTCCTCCTTTGCGCCCTAAACTAGCAAAAGGCACATGTGCCACCCAGTGATGGCAGCCAGAGCCTTCACGTCTTCTCGATCCCTTCTTTCTCTCACTCACCACATCCCAGCAACCTTCTGCTGTTGGTTTTACCTTCCCAGTGTTTTCTCCACGCCTATGCGAATTGCCTAAATTCAGGCTCTTTCATCTGTAGTTCTCATGATTACCTTAGCTTTCTGGTCGCCACCTTTGCCTCCAAACCTCTCTCCACCTTGTACCAAGACTTACCTTTGTGAAGTAAATCCGATGAGATCAGTGCCCTGACTACAAATCCAGGTAGTTCCTTTTCTTACAGCAAAATCTGGTCGAATGAGACCTGTCACCATCTGCCCACCTCCATCTTCAGCCACTTCATTTTCTTCCACTGTGCTTTCCCCTCTTCCAACAACTACGCAGCTGCAGCCACCAAGCCCCAAACGGGTACTCCAGCCATACTGATACAGTCTCCATTTCTTAAATCCCTTGCCTGCATGTGCGGTTAAACGCCCAACCCTGTCACTAGGCCTGAGGTGGTCTTTCCCATGGGCCTTCCACCTCTAGAACAGCCACTTACACTTGGAGTCTCAGGTTAAAATTTCCATCATGTGTGTGGCGAATTCACATTTGTTCTTTCTTTCTCTTCTTTCTGAGCACTCTCGTGGTTAAATCTCATGTAATCAAGTCACATCATCCATCCCGATTGTTGACATCACTAACCGACCCCTAGGTAATGCTCCTTCATTTCAGTTTTAGTTCCTGGTTCATTTTCACTCTGTCTGACACTGCTTTTGTCTTATGCTATGGTTTGTACAATGGGTTGTCTCTCAGAAGTTCATGTCTGGAAGTTTGGTCCTAGTGTAATGGCTTTGGGAGGTGGTGAGACCTCTAAGAGGTGGAGATTAAAGGAGGGTGCCATCCAATGGCTGGAGGCACAAGAGGGACAAATAGAGGAGGTAGGAATTCTGTTTCTTCTCTCTTCCACCTGTCTGTTTTCTGCCAGTCATGTTGTAATAGAGCATCAGAGGCTGGCCTGATTACATTCCTACCAAAACTGTGAGCCAAATAAATCTCTATTTTAAAAAAATACCCATTTAATTAAATTAATTTATTATTATTTAAAATTTTCTATAGGCCTCATGCACTCATAAGAGACGGAGAGAGAGGGAAAGTGAGAAAGCAAGCTGCCAGGCCCAGGACTTGAACTGGGGTCAGCCATATGGGAGTTCCAGTGACTTTACCACTGTGCCACCTGCTGGCTCCCAGATCTCTAATTTTTATAAATCACTCAACCTCAGTGTTTCTGCTTAGGAACACAATAACTGACTACTACATCTTAATTATTAGAAGATGGCAATGCAGGACATGCATTGGATGATTCAGTCCCACATCCTGGTATCTAGGTTTCTTAAATGCCTCTCTTTCATTGAGCTGCCTTCCACACTACATCAGCTATTCATCTACATGTTCATAGCTAGACCACCTCATCACTGATAACTCCACCACAATCTCAGTTTAATTTATTCCATTCTCCGACCATAACCTCCATCAATCTCTTCATTCTGTGTAGTGTCCCAGCACCAACTTCATGAGGATTTTTAATCTATTAATTTCTTTTCAACATTTTTGTCTTAATATTCTGTTTCATTCTTACTCTTCTTAAATTCCATGGTCAATTGGCATATTCATTTCTTTTACTACACTCTCAATTCCACATCTTTCACTTGGGAAAAAAAAACACAACTCTGCTTAAATTCATCTCTGTACCTTCAGTCATGCAAACGAATGAGCAGAAGACAAAAGCACATGGTTATGAACCTGAAGTGAGCCATCCACTGCTTAAAGACCACACTATATTTTGAGTTCATTCACCCTACCACATACAAGGGGACTTCGAAAGTTCACAAAAAAGGGAAATTAAAATACAAGTTTATGCTGATGCAAATTTTTCAAGTCATGCAGCTTTTTCATAATATCCATTTTCCATGAACTTCTGAAGATGCAGTATATTTGATAACTACTTTTCTCATTTTCTTCTCTTCTCAAGTCCACAATATCCCACCTCAATATTCACTCTCAAATAATGATCTTATTTTCCCTATTTCACTGAGAAAATTAAGGCAACTTAAAAGGGCCTTCATAGGCCTTTGCCACCTTCCCTCCACAATCTGCACACATAAACCCTGGCTTCCCACCAGCTTCTAGAGAGGGTTTCTCTACACTCCAATTTACAGCCAATGCCTCCACTTGCAAACCAGATTCCAACTCGTCTTAGTTACTCAGTGACATTGCTCTAGCAATAAAATCCTTCTCACAACCCTATATTCTTTGTCTGACACTACCTTATTTGTTTGCAAATTGATTTCCCTTTCCAGCAAAAACACCTTGAAACATCTGTCTATATGCACACTATAACTCAATTTTTGTCCTCCCATATCTCTCCAGTCCAGTTTTCTGTTTTGTTTTTGTTTTTGTTTTTTCCTTAAAACCTTATAAAAACTACAATGACCAGGTCTCAGTTCTATTACCGACTTGCTAGAAGTATTTGGCATAGTCAGACCTCTGTCCTCCTGATATACTTTCTTCCCTGGCTTCCAAAACAGCCAACTATTGGTCTGCTTTATTGCTCACTCCTCTGTACTCTGCCTCGAGGGTTCTGTCTCTCCTTCCCAGACTCTTTATGTTTAAGTATTTCAGAGCTCAGTCTTTGTCCTTCAGTCTGTTTTTCTTCATTCCTTTGGTCATCTCATCCAGAATTATGACTTTAAACACCATCTCTATGCTAATAGCTTCTGGTTTTCCACCTCCAGCCCAGAATTGTCTCCAGGTCCTTGACTTGCATCTTCTATATCCTGAATCCAACCATATTTCACTATCTTCAGTGCTACCATCCTGGTCTGAGCTATCAATCATCTCTCTCTCTTGAATTGCTGAAGTATTTGAATTTAGGGGTCAATTCTTCATAGGGGCCATATGGTTAATTTTCTTGCCTTGTAGGTCATACAGTCTTTGTGGCAACCACACACCTCTGTTGTTGTAGTACAAATAGGTGTGGCTGTGATCCAATAAAAGTTTATTTACAAAGGCAACCAGCCAGATTTGGACCACTAGCCATAGTTTCCCAGCCCAAGTCCAAGTGGTCTCCTTAGACCATTGTTAACTTACTCCACACAGCAGCCAGAAGAATCCTTTTAAAACACATGTCAAGAGTCAGCCAGGTGGCATGTTGGTTAAGGCAGCTAGATCCCACATGGTCGACTGCACAGTTTGAGTCCTGGACCAGACCTGCAGCTTGAAAAACATGCTGGGCATGTGTGCATGCATACCCAAAATCCCAAGAGGAGAATGGAGGAGAAGGGATTGCAAGGTGGCCATCCTCCTTGGCGGGTGGTTTATCACTTTCTGTCTCCTTTTTTAGCTCTCTGTAGCAAGCACACATGTCCTATCACAACATTAAAAAATAAAAAATAGGGCCCAGAAGATGGTGTAATGATTATGTTGCTGGACTCCTATGTAGTCCACTAAAGTTTGAGTCCCAGATCCAGCAGCTTAAAACTCATGTCAGGCAGGTGCATGTGTGTGTGTGTGCCCAATATCCTGAGAGGAGAATGGAGGAGAAGGAATTGCAGTGTGGCTATCCTCTCAGGGCGTGATTTCTCGCTGTCTCTTTCTGTCTCTCTGTTTCTCTGATGAGCACACACACCCTATAGCAAAAACCTCTCTAAAAAAATAATAAAAATAAATAATAAAACACAAGTCAGATCACGTCATATCTCTAATCAGAACTATGCAATCAATCCCATCTCATTCAGAATGAAAGTCAAAGTCCTCTCTATACCCAACAAGACTCTACATGATCTGCCCCAGTTATACCCCGACCCTCACCTCCTGCTATACATTCTCTCCCGCATACACTCGCTACAGCAGCACTGACCTTGTTGTTTCTCAAACACGCCAGGCACGCTCTCAACTCAGGACATTCACACTGGCTTTTTTCTCTTTCCCCAGACTCACAGTGCTTAACTTCTTTCACTTTCACTTCTTCACTTCACCTCTTCAATGAACCCAATACTGACCACTATTTGAAATTACAACCTTCCCCTGCAACTCCCAATCCCCCCACTCTATTTTTTTCTTTTTTCCAAAAAAAAAAAAAAAACTTAGCATATTCTAATTTTTTTTTAATCTTAGGGTGAACCCTGTAAATATTTACATTTTTTTTTGGAGAGGTTTTTGTTATAGGGCACATGTGCTCACCAGACAGACAGAGAGAGACAGAGAGACAGAAAGTGAGAAATCACCCCCCCAGGAGGGATGGCCACGCTGTAATTCCTTCTCCTCCATTCTCCCCTCGGGATCTTGGGCACGCACGCACACGCGCCCGGCGTGAGTTTTAAGCCACCGGGTCCGGGACGCGAACCGCGGTCGACTACGTGGGAGTTCAGCAACATAGCCATTACGCTAACTGCTGGTCCCAATATTTACATTATTATGCCTTAAGCTTTCCTAGAATAAGCTCTGTAAGGCCGGGGAGCTTAAGCTTTGTTCCTTGGTGTAGCCTGAGATCCTAGAGCTCTACCTGGCACATAGTAGGCATCCAAAAAGTAGGTGTTGAGTGTGACTGAATCTGTATAGGCAAGTCCCAGAGATGGAGAGAGTTATTATTTTCTTTATATTAATATAATATCTTAATACAATATACTAACTATATTAATATATATACTAATTATATTAGGTAATATTTTTCTTTTGGAAAAGCTACTTTACAACCTAGAGAGGCATTCGAAGATCCAGTCCCAGGAAATGCAAAGGACCCCAAATAGAATCAACCCAAGAAGATCTTCTCCAAGACACATTATAGCCAGGCTGACCAAAACTACAGACAAAGACAAGATACTAAGATTGGCAAAAGAAAAACATCAAGTTACCTACAAAGGACATCCCATCAGGCTAACAGTAGACCTCTCATCGGAAACAATGTGAACGAGGAGGGAATGGGAAAATATATTCAAGGTGTTACGAGAGAAGCAATTTCAGCCTAGAATACTATACCCGGCAAGATTATCTTCAGGTGGGAAGAAAAGACAAGAATATTCTCAGATAAACAAAACCTGAAAGAATTTACCAGCACCAGACCAGATCTCCAAGAAGTTCTCAAGGGTGTGCTATATCAGGAAAATTAAACACAGATACACGGAAATAAGAGTCCAAAAACTAAGAAAGTGGCCAACTTAATCATAGGGACAAGTCTGGAGTTGAATATTATATACCAGAATTTAACCAGGAAAACTGAACCAGAACAGAAGATAAAAGTACATGAGACTGATAGGTTCATGCACCTACCATTTGAACAGAATTCTAACCTGTTTCCTGGCTTTAAGCAAAATTCCTTGGCATTTCTTTGATTTAAGTTAAAACTGGTTTTCTTAGTAGTAATGAGTGAACTCACCATTGAAAGTAGTTAGATTATGTAGGAAATTGTGTGATCAATGCATTGTGGGTGGGAAGGGAATGAAGGACAATTGTAGACACCGGAGGTGGTGTGCGAGGACGGTGGGAAGGGACACAGGGTCAGAAAGAGGGGTGGAAATATTTCTAGGAACTAGAAATGGAAAATGTTTTGTAATGTGCATGATTGAGTCACTATGCAGTGTGTAAAGTTTCAGGAAAAAAAATATATATTTATTCAATGACTGCAGTAGGATATGTAGCCCCAGCTAGGTGCTACTTTATAGGATGCATAAAGTTAGACTTGTGTTCATGGAAATGTGGATGTCACCTGTGTTTGCTATGAGGGTATTTGGATTGATTAGGGTCTTTGGTGATTCAATAAAATGTGTGTGTGTGGGGGGGAACAGTATAGAAAGCAAACATAGATACCAGAGACAGTGTGGGAGGAGAATGGGAGATGGCAGAGGGTAAGAGATATGGAATCAAGGATGGGGTGAAAAAAGCTAAACAGACAGAAAACAAGAAATGGAAGATCATCTGCTGACAATAACGTGTTTGTTGATGTGCTGGATTGAGACAATATACAGTGTACTCTGGATGGAAAATCTCATTTTGTATGCTGTAATGATGTACAGTGAATGAATGCAAATAAATAAATTGAAATTAAAAAAAAGAAAAGCTACAGTATACATATACATGGTTGTTACAGCACAACTTTATAATAAAATAACCTGGGGAGCTTCTTATTAATCTGTATTTCCATTTCACAGAATGGAATATGAAATATGTGCAATCAGTCAATCAGCTAGTTAAACACTAGGCTTGTATTTATTTAACACAGCCTTCTATTCATGACTCTATTTGACAAAATCCTAACCCCAACTTTAACTCTTCATACAGGGATCAGCAGTTAGCATAATGGCTATGTCACTGGACTCCCACGTAGTCGACCGTGGTTCGAGTCCCGGACCTGGTGGCTTAAACTCACGCCAGGTGTGTGTGTGTGCGTGCCCAAGATCCCGAGAGGAGAATGGAGGAGAAGGGATTGTGGCATGGCCATCCCCCCGGGGGGTGATTTCTTGCTTTCTGTCTCTCTGTCTCTCTCTATCTGGCGAGCGCACGCACCCTGTAACAAAAAGCCTCTCAAAAGAAAAAAAAGAAAAAGAAAGAAAAGAAATAACTCTTCCTACATACCAATATTTAAGTCCTTTTCTTTTTTTTACTTCTTTTTTTTTTTTTTTTGAGAGAGTTTTTTTTTTGCTATAGGGCGCATGCGCTCGCTGGACAGACAGAGAGAGACAGAGAGACAGAAAGCAAGAAATCATCCCCCAGGGGGATGGCCACACCACAATCCCTTCTCCTCCATTCTCCTCTCGGGATCTTGGGCATGCACGCACATGCACCCGGCGTGAGTTTAAGTCACCGGGTCCAGGACTCAAACCACAGTCGACTACATGGGAGTCCAGCGACATAGCCATTACGCTAACTGCTGGTCCCTTTAAGTCCTTTTGATCCTAGATTTTTATTATTATTTATGTATCTGTCTTTCCCATTACTGAGCCATCATCTTCTTAGACATTTTCTATGTTTATTTGCAGAAATGAAGACAGTATACACCATATAGCAAAGGGTCAGACCATGCCGACTTCGTGAGTGTACGATGGCGCTGTACAGACATGGTTGTCTGACACAAAAACTTTGGCTCTGCAAGTCAGTAATTGTTTAAAACGTCTCTCTCAACTCCCACTCTAAAGACATGTATACATACACTCTACTAATTGACATAATTTAAATCTGTTTTTCACATATTTGCTTAATTAGCTTGCAGTGACCTCTGCAAAAACACTGGCCTCTGATGATTATAAGAGGTAGTTTTTTTGGCCTGGACACCAAAGCATCAAAGAGTCAGCTGGAACTAAGGAAAGCAATAACACAACTGGTTTTAATTAGTCATGACAGGGAGCTGAATATATCTGACATAGGCCTTCTCCCCAATACGTCACTCAAAACAGCCCAGTTACAGGAAATGGGGAAGAGGAAAAAAGATGGTGATAAAATGCATCCATAATACAAAGCAGATCATCTTTCATGTGGACAACCTTATTCATTTAGTTTTATATTTTTATGACAGTACCCAATCTATAACATTACTGATCCCCAAAGACTTGACTTGCATCTAGCTGGTACTCGGCACTGGCAGCTCAGGTTCTCAGAAGGGTGGGTGAACCCTGCACCCATTCACGAGTTTGCAATGAATTAATCTGTGAAATACAATTGAACGACTACAACTTCTAGTCAACATTCACAGGAGGATTAACTTCATCTATAACCTTGTGAGTTAGTTTCTTCAGACCTGTTGCTTAGCAGGAAATGGGCAAGATTAGGAACTACTTTTTTATAATTCACACACAATTTCAGCTTCTCTTTCTTATCAGGTACACACCTTCCCTAGTGAAACTATGGGCCTTGGGTTGACCATATCCTTGGGCTGGCTACTATTCAGAGAAAGAGAAATACCTTCTAATAGGCAGGGCTCTACCTCAAGACCTAGTCTTCACATGCAATTCGCTCCCCCAGGTACTTGTCAGATCCCAGAGCCCACTGCTTCTGTGTATCACCTGGTTCTTGCCAC
This sequence comes from Tupaia tana, assembly GCA_026018925.1. Taxonomy (NCBI): domain Eukaryota; kingdom Metazoa; phylum Chordata; class Mammalia; order Scandentia; family Tupaiidae; genus Tupaia; species Tupaia tana. The sequence goes on from JAKSZU010000007.1 coordinate 97,527,328, forward strand.
TTGGATTATTTAATCACTGTGTGTGAGTGTGTGAGTGTGTGCAATTAGTTTATTTTCTTCTTCCATGAGACAGACAGAAAGAGATAGGCTGGTACTCCCTAAAGGGGGCCCGCATGCCATGACCCAGCCCCAGCCCCAGCCAGTCCAGATCACAGGCATGAGCACATGTGTCCAGCATGTGGAGGGAGGCCTTGGGAAGTGGCTCCAGAACACAAAGCCTTGCTCTGCTGCTGTGTCCCTGCCTGGCTCTGATCACTGTTTTGACCAGTCTTGGTCATCCCAGTGCTCTTGACTTCAGAAGCCTTTGTTTTTCCTGCTCCTCTACTTTGACTCCTCCTTGTTGCCTTCAGAAACCGAGTGCTGTAAGAGTTTCTTTCTTTAACGTTGCATTGCATTTTTTAACTAATGTTCTGATTTCCTGCAGTGCATGAGGGCCTTTGACGAAGACTGAGATGAATGAATACTCCATCATGGAGCTCAGAACTTCTTAGGGGAAGGAACAGGTAAGCTGATGGCCATTAGTCCACAGACATGCTTTGGTAAGGGGTGAGGGTAGCCCAGAATCAGGGCACTAGCCAAGCTCCTGGTTAGACAGAAGCTACCCAGGAGTCAGCAATGCCTAAGCAGTTGAGGCCAGACAGCAGAGGGTGAAAGATATTCTGTGCTAGTAGCAATTTCTATAAATGTCCTGGGCCATAAATCATGGCTTCTTCAGAGAACATAAGCGGTCAAGTGCAGCTGTAGGGTTAAGTGGCTGGAGAGGTCATGAAGAGATGGGAAATCACCCTGTAAGTCCTGGGAGCCAGTGAAAGTTTATCCGTGATGTGGTCAGATCTGTGCTTTAGAAAGACCAGCCTCAACATGGAGAGTGGATTTAGTAGCCAGCACTTTCCCCGGGCCTGGTCCAGACTCTACCTAGCTTGCATTATCTTTCTGTGGTTCTAAAGAACCCAGTCCCTCCCCCATCAGTGACCACAAACAAAACTAATGTTCAGAATTATTTTAAGACTTGATAAAAAGTACAAATTATAGGGACCAGCAATTGGTGTAATGGCTATGTTGCTGGACTCCCATGTAGTCCACTACAGTTTGAGTCCCAGACCTGGTGGCTTAAACTCATGCTGGGCGCATGTGTGTGCATGTCCAATATCCCAAGAGAAGAATGGAGGAGAAGGGATTAAGGCATGGCCATCCCCCCTGGGAGGTGATTTCTCGCTTTCTGTCTCTCTGTCTCTCTCTGTCTTTCTGGAGAATGCATGCACCCTTTAGCAAAAACCTCTCCAAAAAAAAAAAAAAAGTACAAATTCTGTGATCCCATTTCACAGAACTAAGCTCTCATGGTGATGGAGCCTGGGAATCCCTGTATGTAACGTCCCCAGTGACCTTGAGGCAGCTGGACTAGGGGCAGTGCTTGGGAGCCCACGTGGGCTGTCGCTCATAGCACCAGCTTCCAGGTAGGCAGAGGGACACAAGACTGTGTTGACTCCATCAATCTGAAAGTGAAGGTGACTGGGGTGGGTCTCACTCAAATGCCTTCCTTCCACAGTATCTGCGACTCTACTCCCAGCACCACAGACCTCGGCCTCTTACTTACCTCCGAGAACTTCTGCTTGTTCTGTAAATAGCATATCCAAGCCTCACATGGCCTCCCAGGCTAGTCTAGGCCTCAGGATAATCTTCTTAAGACAGACTTCTCTTGGGACCAGCAGTTAGCGTCATGGCTATGTCACTGGACTCCCACGTAGTCGACCGCGGTTCGCGTCCCGGACCCGGTGGCTTAAACTCACGCCGGGCGCGTGTGCGTGCGTGCCCAGGATCCCGAGAGGAGAATGGAGGAGAAGGGATTGCGGCGTGGCCATCCCCCCTGGGGGGTGATTTCCTGCTTTCTGTCTCCCTGTCTCTCTCTGTCTGTCTGGCAAGCGCACGCGCCCTATAGCGAAAACCTCTCAAAAAAAAAAAAAAAAAAAAAAAAAAAAAAAAAAGACAGACTTCTCTTTACTGGTACCTAGTATTAACAGTTCAGAGGGAGATCTTGACACAATTTACCTCCCAATTTCTACCTTCTCAGTTAAATTAAAGATAGACATGGAGCTGGGAAATTGTGGAGAGTAATAAAGACATGGAAAATTTTTAAGGAGAATGGAGAGTGACTTGCCTAAGGAGGAAAGAGACCAGTGGTCAACCTCAAAGACCTCAAAAGGGTTGCAGATCGAATATTGGTTTCCACAGGACCATCGTGTTATTTCGTCCATAGGGTCAGAAATCCAGGAAGGGAGAAAACTGACAACTATGTGAGTTGATGAGTACTGGCCAGGCAGAAAGTGAAGAGGTAAGTGATTAAGGGTACTGGTGTAAAAGAAATAGGCAATCCTCACGAAGGCCCTAAGAAGATGCTAATATGCTCCGAGATTTATGAAGGACTAGAAAGCGTGAGCACCTCGTTGGCCTCACTCGGTCTGTGGTGATAGCTGTCATTTGACTTCATTTCTTCTCTGGCTCACTCCGGTTCTGAGCCACGTTCTGCTACGTTGCCTTAGAGCACAGTGAGTGACAAATAGCAGCTGGGAGCACAGTGAGTGGAGACAGCAGCTGGAAGGGCTGTGAGCAGAGTGGGTGATGTGACATTTCCAGAGCAATAAATGAAACCAGCAAGGGAATGCCACAGCAAGGCAGTAGGCATTTATAATAATCGCTGCCCTCCTAAGTGAGAGCCATGTGTTGTAAAATATGATCTTTACGGTAACAGCACATCTATGCAGCATACCTTCTTTCCTGAAGCTACTTCTTTGCACTTCATGGGAGACTCAGGATATACCTCACACAAGAATGTGTTCAGCATGAAAACACTGGAGTGTTTTTAAAGACCATCGAAGTTATATTTAAACATCCGGCTAATAAAAAGTGAATTACATTTTTTGCAAAGATTTTAGATTATTTTTAATTCAGTCAATGCCTTACATTAATCCAGTTAGTTCCATTTTCAGGGTTAGTATTTCTTCGCTGCTCCTATTTCCAATGTGCATTCGTTTCACTCGAGGACACAGAAGCAGCCGCAATGAAGCAAGCAGAACTGGAAGCCAATGGCTAAAATTAGACTATCAATGACATTTGCTTATCAGACTGAAATCTCAGGGTAGAGCATTTTCTTCTGAAAGAGGACAATTCTCCTTCACTGCCACACAGACTTCTGTTGTCCAATTACATTCCTAATACATAGCTGGGCAGCGAAACTGACCTAAAATAGAAAGTGAAACCAAGACATGGCTAGAGACAAAATTAAGTGATGAACCTGCTGCATAAGACTCTTTTGATTATGCCTTCAGAATTAGGTAGAGATGCTCGTCCCAGAGAAGGGGGATGTGGGAGAAAAGTGCAGCCAGGGTCCCTAGGTGGGGAGAGGGGTCTGGGCTTCCTCCCACCACCTTGGACTACTGCATTGCACGCATTCCCAGGGGCCAGGACAGGTTCGAATCTGTGCAAGTTGTTTCTTTTTTTCTGCTTTCATGTACACTTGTATGGTTAGGTGTTTACAACACTTTCTTAAGGGAGATTTCCTGATGTTTCACTCTGCGGAACCGAAAATTGGCTCAGAAACTCCGAGGACTACGTGCGAGTCTCAGCACAGGGTGTGTGTTACCTCATTAGTGAACACTGGCACTACTACTGACATGCATTCATCCTCTCTGTCCAGTCTGCACACAGAGCACCTCAGACCAGGCACCCGTCTCAGAGCGCACTGCTGGGTCAGTGCCCTGCGGTCAGGAGCGGCCGTGGCCGCGCAGCGCGAACATCCACACGGGCACGCACTGCTCGGGGAAGCCGCCCTGCTGCTCCTGGCCCAGCACCCCCAGCCCACTCTTCCCGATGAGACTGCGGAGGGTCTCCATGTCCCGAGTCACGCTGCTGTCCGCCAGGTCCAAGAGGCAGCCCTCCCGGGCCACGTTGTCCTTCAGTATGATGACGCCGTCTTCTTTCAGGCCATCTCGGCACCGGCAGAGAAACGCAAGAAGGTCCTTATCAGTCAGGTACCCTACAGGAGGCCACGCAGGTGGGTGCAGGAAGAGAGGGTGCCGAGGGAGGGGAAAGGAGGAAAGGACAGGGGCTAGAATCAGGAGACCGCTCTCCACTGCTCACGAGTCACTTAACAGCCTTGTGTTCAGTTGCAGGACACTGGGAATTCAGGAAAAAGGATGCATGTCCTCTTTGAGGACACTTAGGCCCCTTTCTATAAAAGAGATATCTACCTGGCCCTCTACCTGCCAGGCATGAGCTAAGCTAATGTCTCCCCAACGAGTCCCTCCTTGTCCCAGCTGTGTATAACTCCTGTATTGGGTCTCCTACACACATGCTAAGACATAGACACACACACACGCACACACACACACATGATCTAATACACTGCTGACTCATTTTCTGGGGATTTTAGATCTAAGAATGTCTAGTTCTGCCAATAAATGGGCATTAACTTTTTTAACCCCACTTTTAAATTTTTGTCAAATATTTATATTTCTTCAAGGATTTAACTCAGTTCAAAGGCATTCACTCCATCCCTAAAGGGAGAGAACAGAGGGTGTCAGGGGAGATGTCAGAGGACCAGCCTTTGGGTCGCCCATCGGACACCCACTAGCTCACCTCCTGTGTGCTCCTGAGCCCTGCAGTGCGGTCTCTCTGACTGAGAAGTAGGGAGAGGGAGAGGCAGAGGCCACGCCATGCGGGACTAACCAGAGACCCACTGAATCCAGATGACATCGTATCTCCCCGAGGGTGGCGTGAATTCCTGCAGGCTGTAGCAGTGGTAGTTTTCCACCTTGTTCCCTTTGGCCTGCAGGTAGTTGGGGGCTTCCAGGAGGAATGACTCCATCATGTCCACCAGCTCCACGCTGTTGAAAACCGGCAACAGGACATGCTTGCTGACCCTCCCTATGCCAGAGCCGCAGTCCAGGGCGCAGTCTGTGCCGGCTCTCCCAGGCCCCTACAGAGAGGAATTCGTGAGCCACTTCAGATATAGAGACCCACCTGGCTTTTAGATACTACAGTGACCTCTTTAATCAACTCTATTTAGGTGGATTTCAAGCCCAGTGATGGTGGTTAAAGGGACTGGATCCCACATAGCCGACTAGGAGGTTGAAAAACAGACCAGGCGTGTGTGCGTGTGTGTCCCAAATCCCAATAGCCTAAAACCCCAAGAAGAGAATGGAGGAGAAGGGATTGTGGCATGGCTTCAACCCCGGGAGCTGGAGGGGTTGCTTTCTCTCTAATTTTCTTTTTCTCTCTCTCTCTCTATCTCCATCAAGTCCACATGTTCTACAGTAAATTAAAAAAAAAAAAAAAAAAAAAAAAGAATTTTATGCAGTACAATGCACCATTGTAAGTATGTAATTCAGTAAGTCTGGACAGAGATTTCAGCCAGGTGCTCACTACCCCGATTGAGATACAGAACCTTCAACTACTTTTTTAAAAATTTCTAAATCTGCTTTCTTTATTTATCCAAATATAGGACTTAAAAAGAATTTCAAACTAAGATGGTCAAAAAAGCAATATTTTAGGTTTAAACACTTGACAAATTTCTCCAAGAAATGAGCCCTCATAGCCTTATGAATATAGAATTCTGTTACTATAAATTTGAGCGGAACCCACAGTTAAACGAATCTGTACTGTAGGTTATTGTGCTGAGGGGAAAAAAAGAGTAAATGGTAAGAGTCTGAGTTTCAAAATTACTTTAACAATTCATTCAATGGGAACATTTAGTTTACATTGGGATCATTTAAATTTTTTTTAAACTGATTTAGGAGGCTCTGAATATCTGTCCCTCTTTTGTAACTGATAAATTTGGGAACCTGAGCTGAAAAATGCAAATTGTTCCATTCTCAAGCCAGAACCTTATTTCAAATCCAGCCCCAATAGCACACAGCATGTTCATGTGGACGAAAGGCAGTTTCAGCAAAGTCTCCTCTTCTCCTTTAATGCTAAAATATGTTTTCTGCCTTTTTACCAGAAACTACATGATTTACTGGGCACAAAACCCTGAAAACGTTTTCTAAAGTAGGCCTGTGCATTAAATTAGCTGGGGGTGAGGGGATGAGGAGGGTAGTGGTAGGGAGAAATCAGCCAATATACTTCCTCAAACTTGTGTCTCTAAGACGTTAAGCTCTCTGATTTATGAAGATTCAGCTGGTCTACATTATTTGCTCATAATTGAGATGGCTGCTGAATAGGTTTCATGCTAGAAATTACAGTAACTAGATACTTGAAGTTGCCAATCAAGATCTTAAGGAGAGAGCCTACTCTTGATTTCTCAGGAACTAAGGATTAAAAAAAAAAAAAAATTGGCGAAGGATCAAAGGTGAAGTATGAGCAGAGAGAGAAGCAGAAAGCTGCTCTCCAGGCCCCCAAAGACCTTCAGCATGCTGGAAAGGTACAACGGAGATCAAAAAGTGCAGCAATTGGAGCGTCTTTTCAAATGGGCCAATAATAATGATTATTGAGTGATTATATATAGCAAGCTCTTTACATATATAATAGCTACAGTCATCAAAAAAACCTCATAAGGTAGTGATTATTATCCCCATTTTGGAGATGAGAAAACTCAGATTTCTAACTGTACAGAGCTAGAATTTGAACAGAAACTGTCTGACTAACAGGAACAGAGCCAGTTTCACATTAGGGATGTCATCTCGACTCTGATCCCCTTGGTGGTGTCTGTCTAATGCTGTGGTAACAAGAATTCTTTTTTCTTATTTTTTTTTAAGGTTGTTGCCACCGGGTGTGTGTGCTCACTGGAGAGAGACAGTGGGAAGGAAAGTGAGAAATCACCCCCATAGAGATTGGCCACACCACAATCTTCCTGGGATTTTGGGCATTGCATGCATAAATGCCTGAAGTAATTCTCAAGCCACCAGGTTCAGGACTCGAACCATGATTGGCCATGTGGGAGTCCAGCACCTTAACCATTACACTATGTGCTGGTCCCACTGTGACAAGAATTCTAAAAGAAATTTGAGGAAAAATAATAGAGAGGTAAAACATTTGTGGGACACAGATATGGTTTATTACCTGTTGCTGATGAGTATAGTATTCTCAACTGGACTGGTCTGAAGTGTATATCAAGCTGGGTAAAGTCTCTTTACAATCTAAATGATGTATAGCAATTGAATGTATAAATAATAATAATAAATAATAAAAATAAGCTTTTCAAAAGAATTCTAAGGCTCTGTTCACACTGAGCAGGAAAGAGATCTGTGATTGACTAGTGAGTCTGCCTTGAGTGTGGGAAGGGAAGTAACAGTACATTGCTCTGGGTTTGCCACTTCTGCTTATGCTGCCACCTCCCTCACGCCAGTACTGTAATTTAAACCAACCTCATTCAGAGAAAGGTCTAAGCTAAAGGTTTATCTAATGAGTGTTGTAAAAGCAGCATCTTCTAAGTAAATGTATACATAACATAAACAAGATGGAAGAAACGATAGGGAAATTATTTTAAGCTCTTAGAAATGACTGTACTAGACATTTCTAAGCCCAATAACAGACTGTCTTTGCAAGTTGTTTTTAATCATTACTTTGCTCAAGCCACTTCTATTGATCATGTTGTGCTGATTAATGTAGTTTTAGAAGTAGAACCATGGAACAATGAAGCAAAGAGCCCTCAATCCAGCCATGATTCTCCAAGGAGGCCCTTGAAACTCAGCAGAAGCCTAGCACCTCTAACTCACTGATGGTTAATGCTCTCACTTTTTCAGATGAAGCCAAACCCCAGAGAGGTGAAATGCTTAAAAATTCTCATCCTCTAATGGAAAGTCTTCACCAGTTTAGATGTGGGGTGTTTGACAACAACTATTCTTCAAAATATTGGTATTTACAAAAGCAGAAAGGCTCCTCTCACTCAATGCCACAGACCTCGGCCTCTCCTGAGGCCTCATCTCTTTAGCACATGTCGTCTGTAGAAGGTGCTGCCTCCCATGTCCTGGCACCAAGGCCCTTTCTGTCTGTCATTCAAACGCAGCTCCTCCAGAAGGGTTATTTAAAGAACGATCTCAGGACGTTTCTCACCTCTGGCACCCCCACTGCCTGAGCTGTGACTGTTCTGAAAGTGACACCACTGTGGCTAGAACTGCACAGGATGTGTGTCTTTACAACAGATGTTCTGTTATTTTCATTTTCACTCATCATGCCATCTTCATGTGTAAGTATTCACATAAAACAATAAAATACTATTAGCAATTTCATTTTAGTTTGATTCTGCCTATATATTTTGTTTTGAAGAACATTAATTCATCCAGTGGAATCACAAACCAAAATGAATGAATGCAGTTGAATGAAATTTGCCACTGTATAAAAACCATAAAATACAACAAGTTATATTGAAATATAGCAAGTTATGTTGAAATATAACAAGTTAGACCCAGATTTTTTAGTCATCGAATCTCTGGAAAATGTCAAGAAATAAATACCATCCAAGACTAATTACTGTTTATGAATTGTTATATTCCCCACTGGAAGTTAAAACGGAGGAAAGTTGTCAGCTATGACACTGACATCATGTTGGTATCATTTGTTTATTTGCTAAAGTAAGTACATTTGCAACTAGTTTAAACACCTGTTTTGCTGTCCCAAGTCACTAAGTGTTGAAAGGGAAGCAAAATTCTAAATTAAACAATCTGCCTTTTCTCAGTCGGCATTGAATAAATCATGCAGATATTCACATTCCCTAATTCCTTCTCTCTTGACCTGGATACGGATTTAGCACATTATTAAGGTCACATATCAGTCATCAGAAAGACTGTGTTTGTTCTTAGCGAGAAGTCACAGCTTTACAATGAGCCTTGTCTCCTAAGAAGAGCTCCTTATGCTTCTGTGAACCGAGCAGGCTCCTCTTCTCCAACGTAAACAGACAAGCATAGGCTGTCTCCTTCCCAGGTCCGTGGGCGTGCTGTGGCTCTGCCTGACCAGTATCCCTGTGGTCGGCTGGGCATTCCACAGAGTGACAAGATGGCTGGATTACTAACTAAGCTTCTGAAATGCTTCGGGATCAAAGCCAGCTTCACCACAAGGCAAGCAGGAGCGATTGCTCTGGGCCAGACTGAAGGAGAGTTAAGGTCTGTGGCCCATAGGAAAAAAAAAAAAGTTGGGATTTTTCAGCTTCATGAGACAAATGGAAAAAATATGTCATGGTTTTGAATGAGGAGTCTGGTGTCAGACAGAATTGGCCAAGCCAGCATCCCAGCTCTGTCTCTCCCAAGAGTGAACCCTGACAACTTATTTAACCTTTCCAGGACTCAGTTTCCACAAATGCAAAAACAGAGCTACTAATAGTACCCGCTTCCAGGAATCATTATGAAGACTAAATAAGACAATGCTTCTAATGCACTTGGGATGACTGACCATCTCAGAAAGCGGGGTCAGTGAAATCGGTCAGTATCCTGACTTGGAAGCACTCCAGGTCTGCCCAACCTACACACCATGGCCATGAATCCCAGGTTCTCTGGTCCTATGACAGCCAAATGCTGACACTCTAACAGGAGGATGTCCTGGTCCCATCTCTATTTCCAAGCTCTGGATTCAGGTTCTGGGTGCTCCAGGGAGGTTGGCTATGATGTGAACCTTATCCCAACACAAGGGACACTATTTTTTTTTTTTTTTTTAAGAGAAATTTTCTGCATTCACCAGAGACAGAAAGCAAGAAATCACTCCCCCCACACAGGGAAGATGGCCTCTCTGCAGCCCCTTCTCCATTCTCCTCTCAGGATTTTGGGCACACATAAGCCTGGTGTAAGTTTTTTTTTTGTTGTTGGTTTTTTTAAAATTTTTTAAAAGAATTATTTATTTAATTTTATTTATGTATTCATTTAATTAGTTTATTTGTTTTAATTTGAACAGAAAGACAGAGAGTGAGAGAGGGAAAGTGAGAAAACAAGCCACCAGGTCCGAGACTCAAACCATGGTCGGCCATTTGGGAGTCCAGCGGCCTTAACCACCACACCACCTGCCGGCCCCAGCCTGGTGTAAGTTTTAAGCTACTGGGTTCGGGTCTCAAACCACGGTTGACTACATGGGAGTCCAGCAAGTAACCATTATGCCATCTGCTGGTGGGACACTCTTAATTACAATGCCGAGTAGGGTGACAGTCTAACCACAAAGCCTAATATTTATAATTTCCTTCACTAGAATAAATAGAGCTCTACATTTCAAACAAATGACTTCATAATGAATTAGAACAAAATCTGTTCCAGTTATGTATTTATGTCTTCATCAGGGCCAATGGCAGGTGTACTGTGTGGATTAAGTCTATTCTAACAACTAGATGAAGTTCCTAAAAATGCAATGGACATGTTAAAAGAAAGCCTGTTATTATTAATAGTAACAATAAACTATACTTATCAGGAACTAATTCTGTACACTAAGGCAGGTACTTAACATGTATCTTCTCATGTTATCTTTGCCTTGTTCTATAAGGTAGGTTTCATCATCATGCCCTACTCACAGGTAAGAAATCTGAAATTTAGTGCATTTAAGTAACAAAGCTGAGGTTACCTAGACAATAAAGAGGAGAACAATAATGACTTTAAAGTCCAAGGTTTAATCCCCTTCACTATTCTGTCTGTCTCCACAGGACACAGAAGTAAGGAGGTGAGGATTCATCCAACACCAGGACCACAGAGGGATCACAGTCTTTTCAAGGCAAAATCTGAACTATGAACAGATAATATAAAGGGATTCTACTGACCTTATAGTTTTTAAACTGAACATAAATACGTATTTCCTTATTATATCTAATCTTTCTTACAGGGAATCAGTAAGTAAACTCAAGATCCTGGAGGACCTGATCTCTCATCAGTCATTTGGGTGCCAATTGATTATTGATGGGACTCTGAAAGAGATGTCTTCTTTACCCCAAATTGTAATATTGGCACTGCTATCTCACCTTGAAGCATGTAAGATTAGCTGGTGCTAGGGGCCTTGTTTGCCCAGTTTGAGCCACTCGATGGGTCTCCATCCCTTCTGAACACCTTAAAACAGGATTTCAGAAAGAACTAGTGGTTGACTCATATGACTTTAACCTGACTTAAGTGACCACACAGATGCATGTGAGCTCAATATTTGCAAGGGCTTTGCCCTCTCACAAGCTGCAGTTGAGTAACTCACCCCAACAAATTTTCTAAGAAATTTCTGAGAGGCCTGGATATCCGGATTGGACAATTCAATGAAATTTCCCATCATACCCTCTTCTGTGGCTGGTACTTCTTGATAAAAAAGTTTAGCTCTAGCATAAAATTGCATCTCTCCATTGATGACTTGACTTGTTAAAGCATACAATTTCACTGCAAATGAAATAGCATTAATAGTTATTAATATTTACATCCTAGAACAAGCTCAATCTTGTCATGCATACATTCATTTTTCAAATCCTGTGAAGTTGAACTATGAGGAGACTGATGTGGAGCCAAATGATTCGGGTTGAGTTCTCAGTGACTGACTCACTTACTGTGTAATGTGAACATTTCTTAACTTCCCCGACCCTCAGAGATCTGATCTATAGATCACAATCATGTATTTTTGAAATTTAAAAACTATATAGTTTAATAGACCTATAGCTTATTACTGTATTAAAAAGTTCTATCAGTGTTTGCTACAGTGGAATAAATAATGTCATCAGTTTCATGGTGAATTTTAGCTCTGAGTTCCAAATAGTTTCAATAATCTTGTCATTAATCTTTCTCATCCCAAAGTAGGAGCAGGTATTTTTTTTTAATCTGTTTTCCAAGCAACATACATCCAAATATGTCTTTATTTCAACATTTAAAAATACACTCGATATCTATATTCTTAAAAGAAAATAATAAAGAGATATACTATTTATCAAGCAATTATTCTCTACCATCAAGTGTGCTAGGCACATTGGCATACACTTGGTCACTTCATTATTTAAAAAAAATAAGAGAAATATTTTAAGAAATTTACTTTTAGGAAAATATGTTTTCCCACCTCTGGGAGTTAAATGAGAGTGCATTTAATGGTGTTTTGTAAACCAAAAATTCACCCATTCTGAAGGCATACATTATTATCATTAGAGAACATTTGGTGAAGAAATGATAGAAAGTAATAAAAGAGAAATTTCTGGTTGAATACTATGAACCAAAGACATACATTTATCTTCTTTCCCTCCCAAAATTCAAGAACTGTTTTAATAGACTAAATTCATAACAGTAAAGAAAATAAGAAGGGATCACCGAGGGCTTCATGATTTCAACAAGTTTCTAGAAGACATAAAGCAAACAGAACAAAGCTAAAGAATTTGCAGACCAGAATAATTGCAAGAGAAAATTACCTTCCAGGCTTAGAGCCAACAGGAGACAAGAGTAAGAATTAAAACAGAAGAAAAAAAAAGAAAAAAAAGAGAGAGAGTTCAACAAAACTCTGTCCACAGAGCAACCAGATGAGGGTGCAAGTGCACCCTCTTGAAAACAATAGGCTACACAGTTGTTATCCTGGGGGAAATATATCTCTCCCCTAAAATAAATAAATAAGCTAGCTACCTAGAGAGAATTAGACCAATTATCATTGGGTTCTCAGGACATTACTCATTCTGACATTTAGAAGACTCCAAGCACCCTACCTGATCACATTCATCAGAGTCTGGTAAGGTCTACCTGCATAGGTAGAGCTTCGTTTTGTCTTCCTATTTAGGGGACAAGTACACAACAGAGGAAACCTTATCCATTACCTAGAATCATTTACCTTGTTGTTTATTCCTAAATGTGGATAAACAATGATCTCCAAACACATGAGAGTAAAATAGAAGTCTGAAAGAAAAAGATTGAAATAAATATCAGAACGACCCCAGAGGAAATAAAAACAATTCAGGAAATGGATGAGAATTTAAATCAAAGCAAAACACAGATCTCATATATCCTTGGAAAGATATGAGGACTGGTACATTCACAAATCAAAGATAAAATGCCAAGAAAATGTTAATTCAAAGAATAACAAAGAATTCTTAGAAATTAAAGTTTTGATTACTAAAAACTTTAAAATTGGGTACATTGCCAGGACATAAAACAAAAAGAAAGATATAGAAGAGAGAAGCAAAAAGACTAGACTTATAAAGACTTAATTCAGAAGGCCCAATACCAAGCTAATTAGGATTATGAAAAACTAATAAAGCAGAGGGAAGAAAATTATTCAAGAAATAATACAAGAAAATATTCTGGAGCTGAACAAGTGCTAGGCAGTAAGAACTTAGAAAATAAAAGCCAAATTTACACATACTCTTCAGACATTTTAAAACAGAGAGAGAGTAAAGGGAAGATCCTAAGGTCATTTTGAAAAGAAAAAGCAGTTGACCTTCAAATAGGACTGCTAGATTTAAATAAAAATCTAGAACTCACACTTAGATTTGATTTCAATAATTTTTTTTTTAGTATAAGTATTCCTTAAGTATTGCACATTGCATGGAACATAATTACACTAAAAATTATGTTTTAGTTATACTAAATTTAAGTTTAGCTGGCATCTTGTATTTTATTTGGCAACCTTATGTTCAAAGGATAAGAACCAGACTTATAACACAGAGCTCAATGCCTTCATCACTCTGACAGGAAGTTATTTTGAAGCTAAATTTAATACCCAGTCAAACTGTCAAATAATATTTACCTCACATAGATTCATTCTTCAGAAGTTTCTTGAAGCTACATTCCAGCACAAAGAAGTTTAAAATCAAGAGAAGATGCACGATGAAAGATGATGTATTTAACCCAGGAATCCAATGGAAAGAAATCCCCAATGATGGCTATTTATCATATCTGGAACGAAATTAGTTTATATTACAAGAGAAAACATAGGCTTCAAAAACAACCTTTAAGAAGTAGGAAGAGTTGAGTTCCAGACAAAGGACAAAGTAAGCAAAAGCAAGGAGATATTAGTAATATTCTCATAAAGACACATTTTTTTTAATCTCAACTACCCAAATAAGAGAGAGTTGAAAACTCCAAGAAAAATATGCAATAGTTTGAAATGTTACGATCAGGACATGAAGCGACCTAACATATGGCATTATGCTAAATGGAAGAAATTTAAGAAAAAGAGAATCTATTTAACCTTTAACTGGGAACATTTTTCTTCAGATCACTCCAAGATTATGACATTGGACTACACTTGTCTCTGAGTTGAATAGTTTTAGTCCCAGATTTTTACTGTAACAATTCAAAATCCAATAAAATATTTATATTGTTATAACCATGTCCCATCTATGCAGTTACAGCAGGATTTCACAATCTAAAGACACTGGAGCTGATGTTTGTTGCTTGAATGATCATGAGTTCATTGAAAGGAAATACAAGATCAATTTCCACATGTGTCATTTCCTGGAGACTAACAATACTGCTTATTTTATCACCAATACCTATTAACTATCATACATAGGTTGTACTTTAAAAATATAAGTGTTTTAGGGAACCAGCAGTTAGCGTAATGGCTATGTCGCTGGACTCCCACGTAGTCGACCGTGGTTCGCATCACGGGCCCGGTGGCTTACAACTCACGCCGGGCGCGTGTGCGTGCGTGCCCAAGATCCCGAGAGGAGAATGGAGGAGAAGGGATTGCGGCGTGACCATCCCCCCTGGGGGGTGATTTCTCGCTTTCTATCTCTCTGTCTCTCTCTGTCTGTCTGGCGAGCGCACGCGCCCTATTGCGAAAACCTCTCAAAAAAAAATATATATATAAGTGTTTTAAAGGGCTTAATAAATACCTAGAGACGTTTTTGCCATTTTATATGCAAATTAGCCACTGATTGAGAAAATACAACATTAAAAGTAGGATCCTAATGTTCAAAACTTTGGGAACCACTGACAGACACCAATCCCCCTTCCCTAGTCCTGGATGAAGTGCCGTATAAATAACAAATGGCTCAATAAATGCTTATAAATCAAACAAGGATGACAAGAATCTAGCATCACCATCCCAATTATATGACTGTTCCAAATTCATCTGGATGTCTCGGAAAATCAAGCTAGGAGAGCACCATGCTTAGGGCTGAGGGCTGGTCTTGGTGAGCCACGGCCCAGTGCTTCCCCCGGATCTCACTGAAGCAGCCACACTCAGACATGCCCACTTAGGTCAACTGATTGGTACAGTCTGTTAAAAGCTCTCATCTGTACATGGCTAATGCTCCATTATGCTAGCAACATTCCGACCACAAGGGAATATCGAGCTCAGCAGGCATCAGACTCACTAGGTGAGCTTTTATGGTTATGAGCTCGAGTTCTCATTTTCACCTAATTGGCAACATTTCATTAAAAAAGATATATGACATGTCATGGCTAGCCCCTGAGTCTCCCCTTTTTACTTTACTTTGTAAAATAGTTGGATATAGCTATTTCAGCCTCTTTATTAGATCTGTTTATCAATTGAAAGTTCGTCTAAGAGTCTCCAGAAGGTATGTAGGGTAAGTCTAAAGAGCAATTTGAAGTTATTTGAAAGAATATTGGATAAAGTCAGCTCCTTATTTTTAAGAGGAAAAAAAAAAAAAAAACAATTGGGAGATGCTCTTCTGAAGGGTAAGTGCTCCCATAAAAGGTATTTGAGGGGCACTTGGCAATTTAGCCATTAAAGAAGTTACAGTAAAAATAAAAAAAAAGGAAGGGAAGCAGAGAGGGAGAGAGAAAGGGAGAGAAGGAAGGAAGACAGAGAGTTAGGAAGAAAGAGAGGGAGACGGAAAGAGAAAAGTTTGCTGGAATCAGAGGTCCCTGGCTTTGCTCGCCAGCTCAGACAGCATTGGTTGTGTGACCTCGAGTAGTTTATGTAACTCAAGTGCCCCACTTTGCTTCCTCAGTAAGAGAAGAAGCCTACTGCACCAGGTGTCTGAGATTATTCGAGATCACTAAGTGCAGTAATGCAAGTGACACACACAGTGTGACGGTCAACTTAGAGCGGCTCAGCGGAGGTCACCTTCCTCCCTGTTCTATCAACAGCAGGGAGGGGAGAGCTGGGATGTCACTAATGTTTCCGGTGGACTCCAAAGGTCTGGGTGCCCCAGGCTGCTAGATAGCTCACCTCACCAAGTCTCCACCCTGCCCAGCAAGGCCATCTAGATTCTATTTGTGGGCTTGAGGCACCCACTGTTTCTTGCCTCTAAAATACACTGCCTACCCTGAAAGGTTTCCCTTTTCAACTCAAGGCCAGTTTGGTGTTCCCTAACTTCTCAGGCAACAGCACAATGAGGTAACCCTACGTTACCTCTCACTTTCCCTCTCACTGTGCTTGTCTCTCTCTCTTTGGGAGAAGAGAATTGCTAAATTGGCAAAAGGAGGGAAAATTGTGTTTCTCTGGTTCCACAAGGAGCCTTGCCCCTTGCTGGGTCTGCCCTACCATGTGCCATAACTCCTGCCCACTGCTGAGGGTCCTCCTAACATGGTCTTGCTTCCTGACCTTGATCAAGCGTGAGAAAGTCAGAAGTCAGATGGAAATACTGGAGATGAACTTTTCATGGTAAAATTTCACCTCTTACAGTTTGAACTTTGCACAGCTCCCAAGCCTCCTCCATGCCTCTGCAAAACTCCTGTCATGGCCTCTATTGCTGTATTCCCACGTGAAAAATATTGTTCGCGCAGGTGTCTCGTCTATGCTACACTCTTTAGAATAATGGCTGTGTCTTGTTTTCTTTGTAATCCCAGCACTTATTCATATACCTAACCCATAGTAGACTTTATTTAAATGTTTATTAAAAAAAACTCTAGTTGTTTTTTTTCTTTGAAAAATATATGGCTTCAACAAAGTGGCACACCATTAGAGAGACAAACTGACATGGCATATACAAGTCACACCTTTGGTATAGTTTATGAAATATCTGTCCTCCTAATTAGGTATAGCCAAATAATGAAAACAAAAGTAAATGTCATTAGTCAAAAGTATATGGGACCGGGAACCAGCAGTTAGCGTAATGGCTATGTCGCTGGACTCCCACGTAGTCGACCGCGGTTCGCGTCTCGGACCCAGTGGCTTACAACTCACGCCGGGCGCGTGTGCGTGCGTGCCCAAGATCCCGAGAGGAGAATGGAGGAGAAGGGATTGCGGCGTGACCATCCCCCCTGGGGGGTGATTTCTCGCTTTCTGTCTCTATGTCTCTCTCTGTCTGTCTGGCGAGCGCACACGCCCTATAGCGAAAAACCTCTCCAAAAAAAAAAAAAAAAGTATATGGGACCAGCAGATGGAGTAGTGGTTACATTGCTCAACTCCCACATAGTCAACTGTGCTTCAAGTCCCTGACTCAGGGGCTTAAAAAAATCACACCAGGCCTGTGTGTGTGCAGGCACCCAAGATCCCAAGAGGAGAAGGAATTGTGGTGTGGCCTTCACTTCTGGGGGGTGATTTCTCACTTTTCCACTCACTGTGTTTCTTCTCTCTCTCTCTCTCTCTCTCTCTCTCTCTCTCTCTCTCTGTGGTGTTCATGTCCCCTAAGGCAAAAACATATATATATATATATATATATATATATATATATATATATATATATATATATAAAGTGTATTTGTAATACATATGCAGTATGTTCTTATCTAACTGAATATGGAAGACAAATGTTATATTTACATTCTACAGAAGAAGATATCAATGCATCCAGAGGTTAACTGAAGTGCTCAAGGTCAAGTAGCTCACAAGTGACACAACTAGGATTTGAACTTATGTCTGTTTATATCCAAAACACAAACTCATCCATCTCACATTCTGTACCTGTAAATATGTCTACTAAATAACAAGGGCAATGATCTTTTCTTCATTCCTTTAAAGAGAATCATGGTCCTGTAGCACTTGCATTGTAAATGTAAGAACTAAAAAGTACATCATTGTGCAATCGGTTGGGCAGCAAAGCTTGCCGCCATAGGAGATTAATCTGAAAGATTCCAATAGCTGAAGGGTGAATTTCATTCTGGAAGTCCACGTGTTTTACTAGAAAATGTCTTTACTAACTCTGGCTTTCAACTGTGATGGCAAACAAGCCATTGTTCTGAACTTCCTCTTCCGAGGCCGATTCTTCCAAGAAGGGATCTGCGCGAGGGGCCACCAGCAGTCAGCAGGTGCCTCCTATGTGCCAGGCGGCAATCTGGGCACTTCCTGTTTACACTCGCTTCTGGTGCTCACGACAACTATGGAAAGCTAGCGTCGCTTTACAAATGAGTAATGAGAGTCAGAAAGGATGAGTAACAATTGTCACATAGAAGTATTAGAGTCCGATTCCGAGGCACACCTGCTTGAACACGAAGCTTTGGGTCTTTCTAAGCCGCATGGAACTGGCGTCCTTATCAAGAAGTTAGTCTGAGCCTTTCCCGATGTCCAGGATGGGTGGACTGTCACTCAGTAATACAGTTACTAAATACCCATCGACTTCTATGTATTCAGAACCGAGGACAGAGCTAGAAGGATGGATTCATGTGACCACCTCTGACTGGCCGTTCCCGGGCCCCTTTGAGGTCCAGCATACAAACTAGAGATTTTCCTTGACCTGTTTTTCTCTCCTACTTCCTAACTGTTCGCAAACAGGCACTTTTGGAAAATTCGTTCACTCCAAGTCTCCTTCTCCACGTTGGCTGTTGTAACTAGGTTATGGGGGCCTACTCACTGGGCTTGATCTCAGGAGAAGCCAGTGCTCTTCATAGACTATGTTTTCTATTCCTGTCAAATCAAAAACTATTAGTCGCGTTTCCATTGAGTGTGGGTGGCAGTGTGATACTGTGGAGTTGGCTGCTGGGTTCCAGTCCTGTTCCAACACCCACCACAATCTTCAGCAAGCTCCTCACTGCTGGGTGCACCAGTACCTCCACTCAAAGGTGGGGAAATGACAGCACACCGAATAGGGATATTGCAGAGATGAACTGAGGAAACTAAAGAAAACCAGCGAGGCCAGCGTGAGGCTCGTTCCACTTTTCGGAAGACATGTTCTGTTCAAGGGCGCAGCTCCGTCTTCCTCTGGAGACGTCCCAGATGCCTGTCCTTGCTGTTGCGTGAATTTCTGAAGCTAGCCGCATTTTCAGCAAGTGTGCCCAAGGCTGGAGGTGGCCACATAGTGTGTTCAGGTGAGACTGGCTGCCTGATGCAGACCGTTGGAGGGAGGAAGGAAGGAAAGAGGGAATCAAAGCTTCTGGTCAGGCCCCATTCTTTCCACAATTACCGCAAACAAGAAACCCTCTGTGCAGGCTCTATAGGAGGGGTTCCCTAACCTTCTTGAAAGAAGGGTTTTATTTTCATTTCTGTGAAGTCTTGAAATCAAGAGTAGAAGCCAAATCTAAAACACCTCCGCAGAGCTAAGGAGGGGGCATCCCTGCTGGCTAAGTTCAATTTCCAAACTGAAAAGCATGACACCTTCTGTGGCTGAAAACGCTCAGATACTGAATCGCTTTCTGTCTTTGGTAACTACTCTTCTGCAGGAAGCTACTCGGCAGCTTTCAAAGAAATCCGGCTCAGCGGAAAGAAAGGAAGAAGCAAAAATTTTCCAAGGATTGACCGCTTTCCATACGTACTGCATTTAATCCTTCAAACCGTCCCGCTACAGTTTAGAGGAAAATGATGCTAGACTTCAGTTACTTGCAATGTAGGAATTTGAACTCAGGACTTTGGTAACCTGCAATGAATTCTTAGTAAGAGTTCATTGAATTCATTGACAGTCGTTGAGTTCTGTGTGCCAGGAATCATGGTAAATGCTAAACATACAGATGTAAAGAAGGGGAAAATGTGAGGCTCTAGTAGAGAAACTAGTACATGCAAACGTGTTCCATACATATGGAACAGAACCCAGGGGTTAAATAAGTTAATCAAACAGGAAGTGGGGGCCTCAAGCAGGTGATGTGGTGGTTAAAGTGCTGAACTCCCTCATGGGTGACAGTGGGTCAAGTCCTGAACTCGGCAGCTTGAAACACTCCAGGCACATGTATACGCACGTCCAAAATCCTGGGAGGAGAATGGAGAAGGGATTGCAGCATGGCCATACCCGTGGGGGGTGATTTCTCACTTTATTTCTCACTGTCTATCTCCAACAAGCATGCGCACCCTAGGGGAGAAAAAAGTAGGGGAAGGTGAGACTTACATGCTGAGTCCTCTCTGAACGGTTTTTCCTAAGAGATGAAAAAGTAGCAAAATATTTGAGTAGCAAAAGAAGTAGCCAAACACAGCTGATAGCCTACCTTCCCTCCACCTTTAATTTAAAGGTATTGAGGATCAATAAAAAGTTATTTGTATTTTTGCCTCTATTACCAGATTATTAAATTCTGAAGAACAGAGGCTGTCTCTTATTAATGAATGTTTAAATCTTGTCCAGTGTTCAGTACTTCGTACAGCAGTGAGGATCCCCTAATTGTTTCTTGTATGAATATGACTGAATTGGTTAGAAAGAAGATATTACTGATGTTCCTATCTCTAAAAAGCAATGATTTTCCCTCGTGGAAGAAACATTCACTGCTGACCAAACACACGTGTGCTCTTTCACCTTGCCCACCCCGTAGATCTGGGGAGCGGACTCTGGGTAGTCATACTGTATGTCCTTCTAGACCAAAGCGTTCATGAGCTCACAGACAAGCCATTAGCAGCTTTCCAGTACTCCTCTGCCATCCTGCTTCCCTGATGCCTCATGAAATGTACTCTCCTCCCACCCCCAATAACGCATATTGAAAATAATGTGGCAAGAGTGAAAAGTGGGAGACAAAGCATTAATGGCACAAAGAGGTGTGGTATTATCTGTTGAAGATATTTTGTAGTTTTATCAACAGTACTAGGGAGAAATGTTCACCTGTTGAAATATCCATTTTGTAAGACAAATAATGTGATTGAATGTATGGAAGAAAATAAAATGAAAAAAATAAATAAAAGGCAAAAAAAAAAGAAAAAAGAAAAAAAGAAAAAAAGAAAGAGTGAAAAGTGTTTGGCCATGGAGATTTCCGGGTTACTTTGGTATCTGAGGCCAGGCCTAGTCTGCACCAACTCTTACAGCCTTCCGTGCACATCATAGAGCATGTGTCCCAGGTGGGGCAGCTCTGTGACTCTCAGGAAGCCTGAGCTGAGTGGTCAGGGTCGGAGGAAATAAGTAGTGCCCATGAAAAACTGCTCACGTCAAATGAAGTCAGCTTTTGCCTTGGGGTAGACTAATGTTTTTAAACTGTGCTTACGGAACATAGCAGGTGCTACAGACAGGCCTCAGGAGCCCCGGCGAGGATAAGAAGACCAAGAAAACAACCCTGCCCCAACCCTAAGCAGAAAAGTTACTTTTTCCCAGCATCGTGCATTGGTTTTCCATAGGGTGATTTTTCAAAAGGTTTACTTTTAATAGGAATAGTTGGGGCTACCAGGTAGTGTAGTGCTTAAGGTGCTAGACTTCCACATGGCTGACCTCAGTTGGAGTCCTGAACCCAGAGGCTTGAAAATTGTGTGGGGCGTGTGTGCGTGCATACCCAAAATCCCTAGTGGAGAATGGAGGAGAAGGGATTGTGGCGTGGCCAGCCTCCCTAGGGGACTGGGGGAACTTCTCACTTTCCCTCTCTCTGTCTCTCTCTCCAGAGAGCACACATACCTTATGACAAAAACCTAAAAAAAAAAAGGTAAAAGTTTGGGAAGGAGGGTTGCAGATGGTGGAACAGCAGCGAACACTACACTCTGAGGCAGACGCACATGAGAAGGTTCCAGGTTCACATCTGGGGAGCTCCCTGAGCCCTCCAGGCACACACAAGCCCAGACCCAGGGCCGGGAGTGGGTCACGGCATCAGGACCCTGTTGGAGGTATATTTCTCACTCACTCTCTTTTTCTCTCACTCCTGAAATAAATAAACGAATGAAGTTTTCTGTTGTTTGTTTGTTTGTTTGTTTTCTAAAGGCTAGAAATCACTGATTAACCATCAGCACATTCACAAAGGAGAAAAACAGATAAAATAAAAATGATTATACTGCACTGGCTAAAGAAAGGATTACGACCTAATATAAATTATAGTCTACTTGTCCCAAATCAATTTTCATCTGATTTTCAGAAAAGACTTATTCTTACTTCTTCAACTACTTTCAGACATGATCCCTTTTCTCGCTAGAAACTGAAGCTGGGCGGGGGCGTCCCCGCGCTGTCACTGATAGCCTCCTGCAGTCTGGTGTGGGCCGAGCTGGCTCAACCACGCTGGTCACCCACAGAGCACATCCGGAACAGCAGCGCCAGGGCCTGTCGCCACCCGGGTGCTGCTCTAGTCGTCCGCATGGATGCGGTCTGCATGCAGTATCAGAGCTGCGACGGGAGTCACTGATGGCCAGCATGGTCTCCAGCAGCAGCCCTGGACTTCGGCTCCCGAGTGATACTACTCCAGGTTGGACATCATCGTTTCTGAACTGTCTTCCCATCATTGGAGGGGAATGGGAGGAAAATAATGGAAGGGGAGACGGTTGGAGGAAAAAATGATCCCCTCGAGATGCCATAGTGTGGCTGCAAGGATCAAATGCAGTTGAAGATGACAATGTATTTCGACAAGAAATCTGCATAAACATGATGAAGACACTCATCTAGGTGGGTCTAGGATTAACGATCCCTCAGAGATGGACTTATAAAAAGAGCCTTTGGTCACACTCACACCATCTCCTGAGTGCAGTAAGGGACCGTGTGGTCTTCCACACAGGAAGCCCAGGCCCACCCAGTGCACAGGGGGCTTTTAGAGCACCTCGAGGTGCCCTCTGGCCGTACACATCAGTCCTGCCTTCTCAGGGGGAAAGGAAAAAGTGGATGGGACACCTCACTCTTTAACCCTCAATTATTTCTCTTTAGTGTTGTTTGGAGTACCCTGAAGTGATTACTTTACAGTGGCTGTGAAAAGTGGTGTAGACAAACCAGGTAAGCTTTTTATTACTCTATTTCTTCCTTTTTTTTTTTTTTTTTTTTTTTTTTTGCTATAGGGCACGTATGCTCACCGGAAAGACAGAGAGAGACAGAGAGACAGAAAGTGAGAAATCACCCCCTGGGGGGATGGCCACGGCGCAATCCCTTCTCCTCCATTCTCCTCTCGGGATCTTGGGCACGCACGCACACGCTTAGCATGAGTTTAAGCCACCGGGTCCGGGACTCGAACTGCAGTCGACTGCATGGGAGTCCAGCGACATACCCATCACGCTAACTGCTGGTCCCTTATTATTCTATTTCTAATTCCTGAAAGCTAGAGGAAATAACGAAAATGGAGGCAGGCTCACTCCAGTTCTTACCTTACTATTTCAAAGAGCAAACTAAAATATGCTCCTCTGAAGTTTTCTATTTTTGTGACCCAAGAAGGCCAGAGAGGATCACGAACAGTGTGCGTGCGCACACACACTCTCCAAGCGCATTTCCAAACCATCGCTTAGTCTTTCTTCTTAAACTTTCCTCACTATCTTATTGCATTAGCACCCTTATCTTCAAGTTACCCAGTTTGCCCAGCTCTAAATTTTTGCTTGTATTAAAAGTGCCCTTCAAAACTCAAGTGAGTTTCTAAAAGCCTGACACTCAGGCAATGGACACCCAGAGAAGCAAATTCCTGTGCCTGAGGCTGCATGGAAATCCCAAAATAGTCTGGCCAGCCTGGTCCTACTCGGTCTCTGCGCTCCACAGAAGGCCCTGGAGCAGGGTGGCCACTGGCCTGGAGTGGGGTCTTTTCCTCTGTCAGTGTCCTGTGCCCCTCTCCCTGCAGAAGCCCCCAGCCACACACCCCTACACGCATTTCTACTCTTCTGTCCTCACTGGCCAGCTCAGCCCACTCACCCAGGGGGATCTTCTCCAGCAGGTGGAGATAGCTCTGGAAGAAGTCGTCACGGATGGCCCTGTGAAGGACAAAGGACATGCTGTACCGACAGAGCTCGTCGTCTGTCTTCTGCCAGCGGGACCGGAAGGCAAAATGAGCTCCCAGGTGGGCCATGGGGCAGTGGGACAGTAATTGCTCCCACAGAGCAAAGAAGCCCGCCTGGCTCTTTCTTTGAATTAGGCCTTCTCTCTCTGAACGAACTTGAGACTGTCATTTTAAACCAGTCCCTCTATATCAGGACAGGCCGTCACGGGGCATCAGCGAGGGCAGCAGACATGGGCAGGGCAGTTCTTGGCACAGCCCCCGTCTGATTGCTTGGGTGACACCACTGCAAGCCAGCAGGTGCTAAGTAAAGACGAGAGCAGGCAGAGAGAGGTCCTGCTTCACCCAGCAAAGAGCACACCTCCCTCCTCCAGCTGCTGCCTCCAAGGGGCACAGGCACAGCCTGCTAACACTCTTAATATCTGCTTTAATTGGAGTCCTAAATTGGAGTAGTCTGATTTCCATTTCAAAGAGCTGCGAATATTTTGCAGGAGATCCAGTTCCCTGATTTCCATCGCTCTTCCTGAGGCACGCTGTCCTCAGGTTACAAGGACCCCTCAAAGTCATCTCAACCACTCACGCTCCTTTCATCAGTACAGTTTCTCCCAAATCATTTCATAGAGGTGGCTATGTGTTTTCTATTTTTAAAGCTCTTCATAAGATGCAATTACTTGAAAGTTTGTTTTGATGTTAAATACCCTTCTGCCAGCAAAAGCCTCCATCTAGCTTGCTCGAAACACACCTCTTCTTGCAAGCCTGTCTCCTCTCTGCCACATGTGGACATGGCTCTCCAGAAAGCACGCTTTTCCTGTAATAGGCCTCTCTGAATGTCCCTCCAGGTCACCTCTTCACTCTTTCCCCTTTACCGTGCACACCAGGAGGCCAACCTGCTGACCAGATCAGTGACTGCTGACTTTTGGCTGGTTCAGCCAACTGGCAGTGCCAGCAGAGACCGGGCAGGAGGAGAGAACACTTAGGTACAGTCTGCAGCAGTGCCTTCTTCATGCTTAGTTCCCGCACTTTCCTGATATTGGCCTCCTTGCACGTGGGCTAGACTTACTGATCCACCTCTCAAGAGTGAAATTCGGGAAAAGCCATGGGATGTCACATCGAGGCATCTCCTTGCTCTCTCGTGCTCGCTTGCCTACAGGAAGCCTGCTGCCTGTTTGAGCTGCCATAGGGAGAGACCTACATGTCGAGGGACTGAAGTCCTCAGTGGAACATTCCAGGAGAGACTAGATTCTTCATCACCTCGTGGTGAGCTCAGAAACAAATCCTTCCCAGTGACGGTTCAGTGTAACCAGATGAGAGACCTTGAGTCAGCTGAGCCACCCCAGGTCACTGGCCCACAGGAAGTGCTGGTGTCCTCAGAACTAATAATCTGGGTATTCGTTACAGAGCAGCAAAGGACAACTATTACGTCACTGGAAAAGTCATGACGTGTTTCTATGCAAAGAAGTGTCATGACTTTCCCGATGACCCAATAATTCATGCTAAATCCATGGAATATTTTTAAGATGTGGAATCTGACCATGATCATTAAGCTTCGTTTTTTAAAAGAATTATTTACTTAATTTTTGTTTATTCATTTATTTTTAATTTGGCCAGAGAGAGACACACAAAGAGAGAGAAAGAGAGAGAAAGTAAGTGAGAAAGCAAGCCACTAGGCTCGAAACTCAAACCATCGTAGGCCATGTGGGAGTTTCCAGCACCCTAACCACCACGCCACCTGCTGGTCCCCATTAAGCTTAATTTTTATGTTAGTCTTTTACTGAAAAAGGAAGTAAGGATTTCATATGTTTGACTCCTTTATTTTACTTCATCTTCCTATGCTTGTTTTTTCCTGGCTTCTCATCTCTCTCCCTAGCTGTTCAGTTTCTGCGGGTCTGTCCCTATCCCTGGCTTCGAGAATTGTCCAGAGGTAGTCTGAGTTGTCTATACACCCTACCACAGTTTGTGGCCATGAGTGGGTACACCACCCAGGAGCCAATCCCTACACGGTGTTCTCTTGGCTCCCACGTCCACTGGGAGTAGACGCATGATCTAAGGCCATTATTACTAATGTGAGCCTGAGCTGGGTTTTCCAGGCCAGCAGCATATGGTCGTGTCTACTGCAAATACCATCCTGCATCATTTCTGCTCAACACACTGCCAGGGGGACAAGATAGCTTGGACAAGATCAGAGAAACCTCAAGCAGGATTATTTCGTGGTGTTAAGAAGGAAGGCTTTTAGCTGGAATCAAACTGATAAGACTGAGTTTAAAATTCATTTCCCCCGATTGTAACTTTGACAAATTAGTGTCTTTGTCTGTCTCTGGGCCTCAATTTGCCGTCTGTAGCATGAAGATGATGACAATAGTACATATGTTATATGACTGTCACAAGGGCTCAGTGAAACGCCCCTTGTAACAATGCATCACATGACAGTACGTATTCAGTAAGCGACCCTTGGAAGAAAGCTGATAGCGAGCGATTGCCCCTCAAAGTAGTTCATGTCTATCTGGTTCTCCCTGTGTTATAGTCAAGCCATTTCACCTCGCATGCAGAGGATGATTGTACCTGATGCACTCAAGTACTGGAAAGAAAAGAAACCCAACTGAAGCGCGCTAATCCTGGTATCTTAAAGACGAGTGCCTGCAACAGTCTTAAAGAACTTTAGAATTTTGTTTGTCTTGACTGACTTACATGGTAATCATGCTAGGAAAAGAAATATAATACATTGTAAAGATATATGTGATGCAATGTATAATGAAAAAGATTATGATAATAAATAAAATTAAATTTTAAAAAAGGAATTTTGTTTTGCATTAAAAAAAGATACCCTATGAGAGCTCATTCATTTATCCCTCAGAATTTTCTGCTGCTGGGACCGGCAGTTAGCATAATGGCTGTGTTGCTGGACTCCCATTTAGTCGACCATGGTTCGAGTCCCAGACCTGGTGGCTTAAACTCATGCTGGGCGTGTGTGCGTGCGTGCCCAAGATCCTGAGAGGAGAATGGAGGAGAAGGGATTGCAGTGTGGCCATCCTCCCTGGGGGGTGATTTCTCGCTTTCTGTCTCTCTGTCTCTCTCTGTCTTTCTGGCAAGCGCACAGCACGCGCTCTATAGCAAAAACCTCTCCAAAAAAGAAAGAATTTTCTGCTGCTGTAGGAAAAACTAAATAGAAGAAAACCGTAAGGGGTCCTCCTTTGTCACTTGCGTGAGTCCATATATCTAACAGAGGCAGGTTCCTCACCCCGCACCGCACCTTGGTGGTATTTCATGACCCCTGTATTCTGCAAAGGTCAAGGTGTTTGCTCCCTGGGGAGAGTCAGGAAATCATCGACTCCAGCCACCCGGTGCTGTGTTTTCAGCAATCAGTACTGGCAAGCCTCTTTGTTTTTACAGAGCTAATGTTCTTCCACTGTAAAATGGACATTCATTATTTATGTTTAGACAAGGATTATTAAGTGTTCTAAGAGCTCCATATTTCAGACCCATAATTTCTGAGTGGGGTGAAAGACTGATTGGTTTATACAAAATGCCTTTGTCCAATGTTGTTTATCTCTGGAGGTCACATCAGATTTTGTGACTGTTTCTCAGACTGGCAAGGCCGGAGCCGGTTTCTGGCTCATTGCGAGTATTTCCGTGTCCCAGTCATTTTTCTCTCACAGCTGAAATGCTCTGTTTGCTTCCGTCTCACACCGTTCTTGGCCGTATTCACTCTGAGTGAAAGAGGTTATGATAGCGCTCTGGAGTCTACCACAGGCGTCTAATTTCCAGGCAGGAAAGGAAAACAATGAAGACAGAAGAAAGAAATACGACTGTAGCAAGAGAAGGTAGAAACTGGATTTATTGGCCATAGTTTGCCTCTCCCAGGGGCCCCCAGGGCCGGGGTGACTATGGTGAAAAAATAAATGATCATGGACTGAGACACAGAAATAAGGAAGGTAAAGAAACAAAAAAGGCCACGTAGAAAACATTTGCATTCCCAGTAAGAGAAACCAAAAACTGAGGGAAGTTCATGCAATATAAAAATATCACCTTTAAAATCCTGTAATCCTTTAAACTTAGATTCAACGGGGAGGCAGAAACAAAGATGTTTTCAGGAAAAGAGAAAATTTGCTAGTCAGAGTTCAATGGAAAAGTGGCTTTTAAAAAATCAACTTCGGGGAGGGAACCAGCAGTTAGCGTAACGGCTATGTCGCTGGACTCCCATGTAGTCAACTCCGGTTCGCGTCCCGGACCTGGTGGCTTAAACTCACGCCGGGCGTGTGTGCGTGTGTGCCCAAGATCCCGAGAGGAGAATGGAGGAGAAGGGGTTGCGGCGTGACCATCCCCCCGGGGGGTGATTTCTCGCTTTCTGTCTCTCTGTCTCTGTCTGTCTGTCTGGCGAGCGCATGCGCCCTATAGCAAAAACCTCTCCAAAAAAAAAAAAAAAAATCTACTTCGGGGAGAAGGAAATTAAGGCAGTGTGCTATTAGCTCAGGAACAGGTAAAAAGATAATGAAACAGACTACAGGGCCCAGGTGAGTCTATTCATCTATGGTAAGTTAAGACTAGACAAGATTGCATTATAAAAAAGTTCTTTTCAGTAACACTCTGGTGTTGGATAGTGGATTTCTGTCTCACATCACACACACCTACTCCAGACAGATCGAAGACTTACATGTAAAAAACGAAATTCTAAAGTTCTTTAAGACTGTTATAGGCAATCATCTTTAAGATACCAGGATAGGGAACCAGCAGTTAGCGTAATGGCTATGTCGCTGGACTCCCACGTAGTCGACCTCGGTTCGTGTCCCGGACCCGGTGGCTTAGAACTCACGCCAGGCGCATGTGCGTACGTGCCCAAGATCCCGAGAGGAGAATGGAGGAGAAGGGATTGCGGCGTGGCCATCCCCCCTGGGGGGGTGATTTCTCGCTTTCTGTCTCTATGTCTCTCTCTGTCTGTCTGGCGAGTGCACGCGCCCTATAGTGAAAACCTCTCCCCCCCAAAAAAAAGATACCAGGATAAAGAAAGGTATCTTTTTTAAAGATATGAAACACAAGAACTGGGCATTGTGGTGTATTCCTGTATTCCCAGCCGCTCAAGAGGCTGAGGTAGGGGGATCATGAACTTAGGTAAGCCTGATAATGAGGCCAGACTCCATCTCTAGGGGAAAAAGTACAAAGCACAAGACAAAACTGAAACAAAAGCTCTGGAGTAAAAGAAGAATTGATATTACTAACTAAAATAAGAATAATAAAATTTTATAAAAAAAAAAAAAAAAAAAAAAAAAAAAAAAAAAAAACTAAGGCCAGCTGGTGGCGTGGTAGCTGAGGTGACTAGATCCCACACAGCTAACTTCATGGTCTGAGTCCTGGACTTGAAAATCATGCTGGGTGCATGTGCATGTGTGCCCAAAATCCTGAGAGGAGATTGAAGAAGAGACTGTAGCATGGCTTTTCCCCCAGAGAAGGGGGTTCTCACTCTCTCTTACTCTCTCTCTGGTGAGCACACATGCCTTGTAGAAGAAAGCTAAAATAAAAATAATAAAATTTTAAAAAGAAAGAAACCATAGAGTGGAAAATCAAGAGGTGGATAAAAACTATCTATAGCATTCAAAATTAACCAAAAACTAGTGTACCGAGTATGTAAATTGTTCCTACAAATAAATAAGAATAATACAACCCTACAGAAAATGGAGAAAGGACACTAAGAAAAGTAAATACAAATGCCAATTAAACATCTGGAAAATGCTCAACGCAGTAGTCATCTGCAGCATACAAACTGTAATCGTAACGAGATGCTCCATGAGAGTGGAAAAAATTAAGGCCTGAAATGCTAAGTGTTAGTGATGCTGTCGAATAGCAGAAATCATTATAAGCTGTGTGTTTCAGTGGAAACTGATGTAAACATTCTGCAAACAATGAGGTCCTCTCTTGTAGAGTCAATGATGGCTTGTCCTAGCCCAAACGGTCTCATTCCTAGGCATAGTCCCTAGAGGACTCTTACATATCTACATCAGGAGACGTGTGCAAGTGTGCAGAAGAATTCTGCTTACAATGTCAAACAAGCAAGGAAAAAACTACAGCCACCCACATGTTCAACAACATTAAAAATGACAAATAGTATTTACAGAATTTTTTTAAAAACAATAAAAATTGATGAACTACTGCCGGGGAAGACACTGTTTCTATGCATGGGTGCCCTTGTAGGCATCCACAGTCCACTCAGGCTACACTATAGCTAGTAAGAGTCTTGCCACATGCCCTGTGGTCCTCCTGGAACACAGGCGAATGGATGGCTTGTGGGCTGTCTCCAGCTTGCCTCACCTCCAGCTCACCTCCTTTCGTAGATACCGACGAGGTATGAGGCTTCCTGCAAAGTGTAGCTACAGAGCAGAACACCCCTTAGCTCCAGTCTAGAAGTGCCTCCTAGAACAGCGCATCCCATGACTTACATTGCAGTCAAACAGCCCCTTCTGTATTAGTATCGTAATCTTGGGCAGAAGGGCAAGGGCCCGATCACCTGGCCTCTTTGGCTACTTTTTATTTCACTCTCTATATAAGAAACAAATGGTTTGACTCTAGAAATAGTGCATTGTGTATTCACTGGCGGGATGAGGTCTCAGCCTTGACCTTGCCTTACCTCATGGGCTTTGCCATCTGCTGCTACTCCCCTGAACGTGGCAGAATCTCAGAACCGTGCCGTGTGGAAATGCATGTTGCAAAGGCATGTTCACTGCATGTAACTCAGAAGAAAACCCTGAAACACACACAAAACTGAGCACTGTGAGGCCCAGCTGAGGCGGCACACATTGCAGCGTGTCAGACTCAGTGCTGGAGTCGCGTAGCCGGCTGGGGTTTGGCTCTCTGGCTTCGTTGACCTGAAACACACCAGAGATGTGTGCTTGGGCCAAAGATCCTGATGAGCAAAGGGCCCAGGTGAAGGGGATCGTGGCGTGATAGGACTCTGCCAGGGTGCTTCTCTTTGTTTCTCTCTACACATTCTGTCTCATGTGTACCACATGCTATATTTGTGAATAAAAAAAATAATAAAACTTAAAAAAACTAAGCACTATGATTTTAAGGGAAGATATACACAATGACAGATCAACCCTGAGAGACAGGGAGAGGATGCCTCTGGAAAGGGAAGCCGGGGCTTTGATAGTTCTGGCAGATCTTCAGCTAAGCTGTGGGTGTGAGCACATGGCTGTACCCGTCTTTGTCCCGCATGTATTTGTTTGTATGAAATAGCCATGCCGATGAAGGCAGAAGGACCGCCATTGCCCACACCAGGCGGCAGACGGGGGGGTTCCAGCCGTCTGATGTAGCACAGTAGCTGTAGAATTTGCCTGAGCAAGGTTTGCAGCGGAGAAGCCACGGCTCCACCCCGGGATGTCTGCTGCCTGTGGTTGACTAGGTTTGACTGAGCTGGGCCACGGTTGTCCCATGGAACTTTAAAAAAAGTCAGCCCTTATCTGGGAGGCCAGCCTTCAGGAGATGTCTTAAGCAAGCTAACCTTTACATCCAGAAATAATTCATGAGAATATAAACATTAATGTTCTATTAGCTACAAAGTGCTGTCTTATTCTAACACCCGTAAATCAAAACTGTTTCACTCCCCTGTGTAAAACCCTCCCGTGTCTCCACATTGCATACCATATGTGTGGCCCAGGAATTTTCTCATTCTCTTCTGCCCTTCCACCTTCATGACCATATACTAGGGAAATAACCATTGGCGTAGTATAGACAGCTGTGAAACCAGAGGCTTGCCACATCTCTAACTCACGTGACAGATGAAGCTCAGATAAAACTGCGGCAGGAGTCCTTCAGACAAGGTGACGAAGATTTTTTTTTTTTTTTTTAAAGATGTTTTTGCTACCGGGCGCGTGCGCGCTCGCCAGAAAGACAGAGAGACAGAGAGACAGAAAGCGAGAAATCACTCCCCGGGGGGGAATGGCCACACCGCAATCCCTTCTCCTCCATTCTCCACTCGGGATCTTGGGCATGCATGCACACACACCCAGCATGAGTTTAAGCCACCAGGTCCGGGTCTTGAACCACAGTCGACTACATGGGAGTCCAGTGACATAGCCATTACACTAACTGCTGGTCCTGGTGAAGAAGATTTGTAAGTAATACTGTTTATCTAATAGTATCCAAGGAATTTTTTCTTTTCTAAAGAACAGTTTGGTGTTTTGTTTTGTTTTGTTTTGTTTTGTTTTGTTTTGTTTTAAGGAATTGTGCCATGCCTGCTTTTCAACTCAGCAAATGAAGGAGTTACTCTCATACATAGTTCTGTTGGGCTCTTAATGAAGAATTTTACACTATGTTCTTGTTGGCTGCCATTGTAATAACAGCAAGTGCTTTAAATAGCAAGATCTACTGAATCTTTAGGAGGGCATTAATATTCTCATTTTACAGATGCACAAAATGAAGCTTACATAGGTAAAGAAACTAGTTCAATGTCACACAGTTTACATATTGTAGATCAAATTTTTAACCTGGACTCTAAAGCTCAGACTCCTGAATTCTTCCTATGCTATGATGAAAGGAATAAGTTCTGGAGACAGAAGGATTAAAATCAAATATCCCCATTCTGTCAGGAGGGGGAAGACAGAGATGGCCGGCCCTTGCCCACCAGGGAGGAGAAGGTTGAGATGACTGCTTTTTGTATGCGACCATTGATAAAACATGTGCCAGCAAGATTAGAAAGAGACTATTCTCGGGTTAATAGAGAACATTGTATTTTGACCATGAAACAGTGTTTTTAATTTAACTTAACCTTAACGAGTATCTTTGTGTCTGCGATATGTGAGGCTGCTGTAAGCATTATGAAAATATATAAGCTACTCTCGAGAAACATCTATACCCCCATGAGCTCAGAAATTCTTTGCCTCTGTCATTTTTGTTATATACCAGATATTCCCTAGGTTATAATGTAGATTTTGAAGATTCTCAATAATACCTTTAAAAATAAAGCTCTGATATTATAAAAATGATTGTTTAGGGAATGAACAACCTATTGGGTTTAGGAAAATATTCTGTATTAGATTGTGACGATGGTGGCACAACTCCATAAATTTACTAAAAAGCCTTGAATTGTCCACTTACGATGGGTGAATTTTATCATATGTAAATTATGCCTCAATAAAATGGTTAAAATAGTCATTGAAAAGGTAGCTGTCTTAATATTGTATGCATGTACAGACAGAATTAACAAGTCAGTATGTTTTTCAACATCTGAATAGAAGCAGTTATGGAACACATTTGGGTGCAATTGCTAAGAGGTGGTATAATTTTGTACAATGAACTTCGGTTTGATCTTAGAATGTTTTAAAATAAATTAATAAAACTGCCGTAGCAGTGACAAGATGCCCTCTTGACAAACTTCAGGGGGCTCCTCTGAGCCCTCTGCCTGATGAGGCCCAATCTCAGCTGCCCTGTCTGTCCTTTGCAAGAATCCTGCCAAGCCACTTTAGAGAGAATCCCCAACCTCAACATCTGATCACCCTTGACATCCGACCAAATTCCTCATCCTCCTCCCTCAGTATCCCGTCAAGGGAGGAGGATGGCCTGTCTCCAGCAAAGATCTTTGGCAGCCCGGATTTTAGCCAGACTTTCCTCTGACCCTTGACACCTCCTCTTAGTAATTTTCCATCCAGTGACCCCTGCCCTGCTCCTGGGATATAAACTCCCACTGGCCCATGCCAAGTGTGGGATTGAGCCCAGTCTGTTCTGAGGTCTTATTTCTGCTATTGCAATCGTCCTCCATGAAATCAGTTTTTATAGTTTTCACGGCTGTTGGTTCTGATATTCCTTTAATAATAGCCTATCAGGGATGAACTTCTATTTCTTTAAATGTATTTTTATTTTTCCACTAGAGAGAAAGAGAATGACAGGCACCTCAACAGTGTCTCCACCCTTAGTCTGTCTCAGATCATGGGCATATGCACACCATGCATTCAGGGAGGTCCTGCGGTGTGGACCCAGGACCTTCCCATGTGGGCCCAGTTCCTCTGCCAGTGTGCCACCACCTGGCTCCTCAGGGATAAATAGCTAAAACCTATTCAATATTTTCATTAATGACCTTAAGATGATACAGATATTTCTCAGTTGGTGGCTAAAACAAGGCTGATATAGAAGTAATATATTGATGTTTGACTTAGGATTTTCCATCTTCTACCTGAGGAATGGGATTTAAGGGCTAAGACAGATAACCCCAGAGCCTGCACTGTGGAGCAGGGCAGAGCAGTAGTCAGAGAGACCAACTGGGAATCACCTCAGACCCCCTCCTACCTTCCAGCTGCCCCAAGTACATCCCAGACTGGTTCCTCCCACTTCCCTTTAACACATTATCCCTGGGGCTGCACCGTGGAGCAGAGAGAAGCAGCAGTCAGCGAGATAGACTGCCTCAGACCTCTAGCTGCCTTTTGCCCATCCAGGAATATTTTGAGATTTCATAATTTACTGAAAATCTTCCCCAGCTGAAAACTCTCCAGCTCAGCCCCAGGTACACCTGCCCCCAGGAGACTGGGGGAAAAAAATCAATGCCTAAAGCTGGCTATATACGCACTTCTCTGACTAGAAGACAAGGCCCTCTACCAAGAGTACATCTGAGAAGTAGAGCTCTTCTTCCCAGAAACACTATAGAATCAATACCAGAAAAGTAGGAAGAAGTGTATAATCCATCAGATGACTAGAAACCAGTGCAGAGGCACAAGAAATATGGAAAAACAAGGAAACACCTCTTCCTCAATGGAACAGAGCAGCTCTTCTTCAACCATGGACAGCACAGAAGAACGTACAGGAATGTCAGAAATAGAGTTCAGATATTCATGGTGACAGAGATAAGGAAATCCTTCCAGAATTTGAAGAAGGAGATAGACACTATAAAAAAGACCCAATCAGAACTTCTAGAGATGAAGCAGTGAAGCAGGAAATCAAGACCTCTCTGAAAAGTATTAATAGCAGACTGGATCACACAGAAGACAGAGTCTCAGAACTGAAAGACAAAAAACTTTGACTAAAATAAAACCACCAAAAATAACAAAAAAATAATTTTTAAAATGAGGACAACATGAGAGAAATACTACACACTATCGAATGTCCAGATATCTGAATAATACGTATTCCAAAAGGTGAAAAATTAGACAAGGGCATTGAAGATCTATTCCATGAAATACTTGCAGAAAACTTCCCAAATCTACAGGGCATTCAGACATCCAGATCCAAGAAAAACAAAGGATCCCAAATAGAATCAACATAAGAAGATCCTCTCCATGGCACATCATAGCCAGAATGGTAAAAATCACAAAGACAAGATTCTAAAAATGGCAAGAGAGTAATGTCGAGTCATTACAAAGTTTATCCTATTAGGCTAACATCAGACCTTGCAACCAAAATAATCCAGGCAAGGAAAGAATAGGAAGATATATTCAAAACAATTTCAACCAAGAATACTATACCCAACAAGATTATCCTTTAAATGGGAAGAATGAATAAAATCATTTGCAGACAAACAAAAACTGAAAAAAATCAGTTATAGACCAGCTCTTCCAAAAGTACTGAAGGGAGCACTTTATCAGGAAAACTAAAGAGAGATGGACATAAATAAGAGAACAAGAAACAACCAAAAAGGTGGCTAACAAAATAGCAGAGACAAATTCGCAAATATCAACAATAACGTTGAATATTAATGAATTAAATTCTCCTATCAAGAGAAACAGATTGGCTGAATGGATTGGAAAACTAAAAAAATAAAAAACAGAAACAGAAACCCTCTATTTGCTGCCTACAAGAAATGCAGCTCATGAATAAAGACATACATAGACTAAAAGTGGAGGACTGGAAATAGATACTCCATGCCAATGGATATCAGAAAAAGGCTGGAGTTGTGATATTGATATCAGACAAAATGGGCTTTAAGACAAAAAGTGTAAGAAGCAACAAAGAAAGACATTATATAGTACTAAAAGGGCTATTTCACCAAGAAGATATAACACTTATAAATATCTATGCACCCAATACTGGAGCACCCAAATTCGTAAAAGAAAGACTGTTAGATATAAAGGGAGAGAGAGACCACAACACACTAATCATTGGGTATCTCAACACCCCACTATCTCCTGCGACATATTATCTAGACAAAAAATAAGCAAAGAGATACAGGATCTAAACAACACCATAAATGAAATGGACTTGACAGACCTCTACAAAACTTTCAACCCGATAACCACAAAATACACATTTTTCTCATCCCCACGTGGAACATTTTCAAATATTAACCACGTGATAGGACACAAAACAAGCCTTTAGAAATTCGAAGATATAGAAACTATATCCAGCATCTTTTCCAACTATGATGGCATTAAACTAGAAATTAATTTCAGAATAATCCTTCAAAAATACACAAAATTATGGAAACTAAACAACTTACTCCTGAATGACTTCACAGCCACTGAAGAAATTAAGACTGAAATCAAAACATTCATTGAAACCAACAATAACGAGTGCATGAATTTCCATAATGTATGGGACACAGTGAAAGCAGTCATAAGGGGGAGTTATTAGCGATTAGTGAGCGTAAGAAAAGATGGAAAAGTGATAAATAGGCAACCTAATAACACACCTCAGGGAACTGGAAAAACAACAAGAAAAGCTTAAAAAAGCACCAGGAGAAAAGAAATAATAAGATTTGAGCAGAAATAAATGAAATAGAGAATGAACAAACTATACAGAAAATAAACCAAAAGCTGGTTGTTTGAGAAAATAAAGAAAATTGCTACACCATTAGCTAGCCTAATTAAGAAGAGAGAAAGGAACCAGATAAATCAAATTTGCAATGAAAGAGGCAATATGATAACAGATGTAACAAATACAAAAGATCATTAGATAATATTATGAAACTATATGCCAACAAACAAGAAAACCTGGGTGAGATAGATAAATTTCTGGACACATATAGGCTAACAAGACTGAAATCAGGAAGATATAGAAAGCATGAATAGGCCCATAACAAGCAATGAAATTGAGTCAGTGATAAATAACCTCCCAACACAGAAAAGCCCAAGTCACAACAGTTTTACTTCTGAATTCTACAAAACTTTTAAAGAAGAGCTAACTCTCATTCAACTCAAACCATTTCTAAAAATCCAAAAGGAAGAAGCCCTCCCAAATTCATTTTATGAAGTTTCTACCACTCATCTCCAAAATAGGTAAGGACATAACCCCCAATAAAAAGAAAACTACAGACCAATATTTCTGATGAATATAGATGCAAAAAATTCTCAGCAAGATACTAGCAAATTATATCCAATGAAACAATAAAAATATTATACACCACAATCAGGTAGACTTTTTTCCAAGGATACAAGAATGGTTCAACATACGCCAAGCCATAAATGCAATATACCATATTAACAGAAAGAAAGATAAAAACCAAGTGATCATATCAATCAGTGTAGGGAAGTGTTTGATGAAATACAATATCCCTTCATGATTAAGACTCAGCAAAACCAGCACAAAAGGGACATTTCTCAATACAATAAAAGTCATATATGAAAAACCCATAGCCAATATCATACTAAATGAGAAAAAGATGAAAGCTGTTCCACTATAAACTAAAACAAGACAAAGCCACCCACTTTCTCCACTCCTTTCTAATATAGTATTGGAAGTCCTAGCAAATGCAATCAGAAAAAAGACTAAAATAAAAGGCATTCTGGGACCAGCAGTTGGCGTAATGGCTATGCCGCTGGACTCCCCTGTAGTCAACTGCGGTTTGGGTCCTGGATCCAGTGGCTTAAACTCATGCCAGGCATGTATGCGTGAATGCTCAAGATCCTGAGAGGAGAATGGAGAAGGGATTGCAGTGTGGCCATCCCTCCGGGGGGTGATTTCTCACTTTCTGTCTCTCTGTCTCTGTCTTTCTGGTGAGTGCACGTGCCCTATAGCAAAAACCTCTCCAAGATAAAATAAAATAAAAGACATTCCAACAGGGAAAGAAGAAGTGAAATTATCTCTGTTGTAGATGATGTGATTATATACATAGAAAATTTAAAAGAATCCACACACAAAAAAATAGAACTCCTAGAAGTGATGAATGCAGTAAAGTGGAAGGATAAAAAAACAACATACAAAAATTTATAACATCTCTATACACCAACAGTGAACAAACTGAAGCCAAATTGAAGAAGGTAATTTCATTTACAATAGCCACAAAAGAAATAATGTATCTAGGAATAAACCTAACCAAAGAAGTAAAAGACCTCTACAAGGAAAACAAGGAGAAGGAGGAGGAGGAGGAGGAGGGAGAGGGGGAAGGGGAAGGGGAGGGGGAGGGGAGGGGGAGGGGGAGAAGAAAGAGGGGAAAAAAAGAAGAAAAGAAAGAAATTGAAAATGACACAAAAAAGTGGAAAGACATCCCATGTTCCTAGATTGGAAGAATTAATATAATCAAAACATCAATCCTACCCAAAATAATCTATAAATTTAATCCAATCCCAATCAAACTACCAGAGACAGTCTTCACGGATTTAGGAAAAAAAATCACAGAATTCATGTGGAATTATAAAATATCCAGTATTGCCAAAGCAATCCTGCACAAGAAGGGTGGAGTAGGCAGCATCTCTCACCCCAAATACATTTACAAAGCTGTGATAAACAAAACAGTATGGTATTGGCACAAAAACAGACATTTGAACCAATGGAACAGAACAGAGACCCCAGAAATAACCCCCCCAAACATACAGCCAACTGATTTTTGACAATGGGCACCAGTCAATCCAGTGAGGAAAAGAAAGTCTCTTTAGCAAATAATGCTGGAAAAACTGGGTATCCACCTGCAGAAAGATGAAACTGGACCCTTATCTCTCACCATTAACAAAAATCAACTCAAAATAGAACAGAGATCTAAAGCTAGGACCTCAAACTATAAAACTACTGGTGAATAAGCAGGCGAAAACTTCTTCAATAAGACCCCTAAAGCACAGGCAATAATCCCCCAAGTAGACAAGTGGAATTATATCAGGTTAAAAAGCTTCTACTCAGCAAAAGAAACAATAATTAAAGTGAACAGGCAACATTTGAGTGGGAGAATACATTTGCAAAGTATGTCTCAGAGAAGGGACTGGTAACAGAACATACATACATACATATATACACACACACACACACACATACACAAAGATCAACCAAATTAAAATATATGCAAATGAGCTGTACAGACAACTCTCTAAGGAAGATAGACGAACAGCCAAAAAGAATATGAAAAAATGTTTAGCATCCCTTATCACAAGGGGAATGCAAATCAAAACCACAATGAGATCCCACCTAACCCCAGGCAGAATGGCTAAGATTTAAAAAATAATAAATGATAAGTGTGGGACCAGCAGATGGCATAATGGGTACTTTGCTGGACTCCCTTATAGTCAACCATGGTTCAAGTCCCGGACCTGGAGGCTTAAAACTCATGCCAGGCACCTGTGTATGTGTGTCCAAGATCCCAGAAGAGAATGGAGGAGAAAGGATTGGGCAAGGCCATCCTTAGCCCCCAGGAGGGAGGTGAATTCTCACTTTCTGTCTCTCTGGTGAGCACATACACCCTATAGTAAAAAATTAAAAAATTAAAAATGATAAGTTCTGGCGTGACTGTGGAGAAGAGAAAACTCTCCTACATAGTTGATGGGTATGTAAATTGGTCCAGCCACTATGGAGAACAATATGGAGGTTCCTCAAAGATCTACAAATAGAACTACCATATGATCCAACAATTCCACTCCTGGGAATCTACCCAAAGGAGAGGAATACACTCAGAATAGTACTTGCACATCCGTGTTTATCATGGCATTATTCAAAGTTGTCAAGACAAGGACTCAACCCAAATATCCACAAAAAGATGAATGGATTGAACAAATATAGTACATATACACTACAGAATACTACTTAGCCATGAAAAACAAGACCCTGGCATCTGATACAAAGTGGGTGAACAGGGATGATTTACTGCTAAGTGAAGCAAGCTGGACTATGAAAGAGACACATTGTACATTCCCACCTGGTATACACTGAATGTCCACACTATAGCAGAAACTGAAAGACTGGAAGATATAGAAGCATGGAGCACCTTTGTGGATACTAGAGACAGTGTGGGAGAAGGGCAGGAAATGAAGACGGGTGAGAGAAATGGAATCAAGGGGAAAAGGAAAGAAGCAAACATTTAAGGGATACATAAATAGAAAATTATCAGTTGATGGTAATGTATATGATAGTATCTTTAACTGGACTAATACATAACGTATTCATGCTGGGAAATAAATCACTTTATAAACTGTAATGATATAGAGTGTCAGCGTCCGCCCCAGGGCTTGGGTCTGGCTGGATCATGATCAGAGGGCTGCTGGTGAGGAAGAGAAAGAGGAAGAGAAAGAGAAAGCCCTCCATCTTGCCAGGACGGGGGAATTGGAAAGAATGAGACAAAGGGATAGAGTAGAAACGGACACAGGTAGCCTGAGCCTAGGTAGCCCAAGCAATTTGTGCCACCCAGATGAACTGGACGTCTTTATTTACAGTACAAGGAGACATTACACATGAATGTTTCAGGACACTTCGTAGATTGGTTGCCAGGGTACAGACAATAAGAAGCAGTTAACAAATCTATAAGGGCTTAGTCATACCAGGCCAGGTGTATCCCTTGGTGATAATCCCATCAAGAGAAAATCTCATCTTCTTTTCTAATGCAGA
Source organism: Tupaia tana (assembly GCA_026018925.1). Taxonomy (NCBI): domain Eukaryota; kingdom Metazoa; phylum Chordata; class Mammalia; order Scandentia; family Tupaiidae; genus Tupaia; species Tupaia tana. The sequence continues at coordinate 97,567,854 of JAKSZU010000007.1, forward strand.
GAACTGGCTGTTAGGTGTGGGGAAGGAGCTAAAGAACTTCTCCATAGGGAGTGCACCACCACACCCAGAGAAGGCTAAAGGACCTTTCAGATGCAGAGCAGGGATTGGACTTTACTAATTAGGGTCTAGATGTGTCTGTTGGAACGCCCCTAGTAATTTCCACCCTTGCTCTGTCTGCAGCCAAGGTCAGGGAAAGACAAGTTACAAGGTTCTGCCAAACCCCAAAAGAGCAGGTGGTGTTTGCTCAGAGCATGTCCCCACACCTCAGATTCTCTCTCTTAAACGTGTCCCCACAATAGAGCAATTGAATGTATAAAAAATTAATTAGTTTTTTTAAAGGGTAAGATACTGGGCACAAGTCACAAAAATTAAAGATAAAATCACCAATGTATATTCTCACATATGCATATAGGTTTTGGTAAAAATTAATAGTGAGAATACGAAATAGGAAATTCTTATTTAATAAAGTACATTTGTGCTAAATGGGCATTTAAGTTTTAAGCTGATGATGAAGGAGCCGTTTATAAAATAATACAAACAGGCTTCCCTGAGGTTCTCCAAGAACCAGAGCCTCACTTCACCCCACTCTGGTCCAACTGTGTATGGAATCTTGCCTGTTTCTTTACCCTGTTTGTTTAAGACACAAGATCCCCACTGAGTTATGCCTGATTACAACTTGGAGGACATTATCATGCACGTCTATGCTTATGGTATTTGGGAGAAGAGAACGTTTAGATGGCCTCGCTCACTCACCGCGGTGCTGCCCAGGGGATGGGAAGATCATCCCTTGGGTGTATGAACCAGTCAGAATAAAGTGGCAGTCAAGTTGCGACTCCATGATCATCACTGAAGGAGAATGGAGCTCAAGGTAAGTAACACTTTGCAGCTGAACAACTATTAAAACTCATAATATCTGGATCAAGCCATTCGGTGTAAATTTAAGTATGTCAACATGAGGTTTCATCATACTCCTTAATCTTGAAGATGAAAAAAAGTAATATTTTCCATTTATTAATAATTGTTGGGACCAGCAGATAGTGTAATGGTTACATCACTGGACTCCCATGTAATTGACTGCAGTTAGAGATCCAGTGGCTTAAAACTCACGCTGGGTGTATGTGTGTGCATGCCCAAAGTCCTGAGAGGAGAATGGAGGAAAAGGGATTGCAGCAAGGCCACCCCAGGGTGATTTCTCGCTTTCTGTCTCCCTGTCTTTCTCTGTTTCTCCTGTGAGCACATATGCCCTGTAACAAAAATCTATGAAAACAATAAAACAAAACAGAAAAAAACAAGAATAATTGTCTAATGATCATCTTCTAGTTACGGCAAATGTTCAAAGATTAATTGTCTAGATAGTGTTCTACACATTCATGTGTGTGCATGTGTGTGTGGGTATGTGAACGTGCTGGACTGGCCTTGAAGGATCCCTCCTATCTTATTCAGGAGGGGCTTTTCAGCAGGACTACTTGCATCTCATCAGGGAGTGCTCTTTCAAGCTTTGCAGATTTTAAAAACGCATTCATTAACCAAGGAAATGATGTCCTAGCTTAAAACATCTGTTTGGGTTGGGAGGTGGGGGGGGTTCTCATTCCCTTCATTTATGTTTATTGAGGAAATTATCAAATGTTCATGTTTATAGTTAACTCCCATGATATATAACACTATTCAAATTTGATATTGAATATGACTTTGGACAAAGTGCACAAGGCCCAGTCCCGTAGCATGGGCTGGATGCTGCTGCTCCAGCTGCTCCACAGGATGAAGCCACGTGGGAGACCTGGATTGAAATCCCAGTCCACCCTAAGGAGCCAGTGCAGGGGCAAGGCCGCTAGTTCAAGCTACTCGGGAGGCTGAGGCAGGGGGAGCATATCACAGTGACACCTTGTCTAAATAACACCCCCTCTACATACACGTACCTATGCACATATACACACACACACATACATCCACACACACATGCATGCATGTGCATGCATAGAACACTATCTAGGCAAATTAATCTTTGCACATTTGCCCTAACTGGAAGATGATCATTAGCAATTATTAATAAAAGGAAAGAAAATTATTATTTTCTTCTACATCTTAAAGATTAAGAAGTATGATGAAATCTCATGTTGACATCCTCAAATTTAAGTTTTCTCTTCTGTGTCTCAAGTCTCATGCTCCATTTTAATAAGCATTGCTGAGGCCTGGCCCTGTAGCCTAGTGGTTAAGGGAGTGGATCCCACATGGCCAAGTATAGTTCAAATCTTGGCCCCAGTAGCTTGAAAACCACATTGGGTGTTCATGCATGTGTGTCCAAACTCTAGACAGGATGAAGAAATGGAGAAGGGATTGCAGCATGACCACACCTTATTGAGGTGCGCTTCCCTCTCTCTGTGACAAGCATGTGTGACCTCTAACAATTACAAACAAAACAAGGAACCAGCAGACGATGTAATGGTTATATTTCTGGACTGCCATGTAACCAACCGCAGTTCAAGTCCTGGACCCAGCAGCTTAAAATTCACACTAGGCACATGTGCATGAGTGCCCAAAATCCCAGGAGGAGATTGGAGAAGAAGGGATTGCAATGTGGCCATGACCCCTTCCCCACCCTGGGGAGCAACTTCTCACTTCCTGTCTCTATCTCTCTGGAAAATACAACACACCCTATTGCAAAAATATCTCTGTCTAAAAAAAAAAAAAAGAACAAACAAATAAAAAAGTCAAGTAGGCAGCAGGGCAAGGGGAAGTGGGAAGTGGAAAAAGTGGGAAGAGGAAACATAGATAGTTCAGAATGTAGAGGACTAACTCTATCCCAGCTCATAGGTCTTTACCGATTGAGTCCACAAGGCATGTAGACATTCAGGTGGGCTCTGGCCTGCCCACCACTCACTGGCCAGAGGAGCAGAACTGAATCCCCGTAGGAGAGAACCCTACGGGAGTTTCTCTTGACACAGCGTTCTGGCCTTTCCCTCGCTTCACTGAGCTTCCCCTCGCCTTCCCCCACCTGATAGCCTGGCTCTCACCCCACCTGTCCTTGCTTCGTACTCTGCTCTGTTTTCTTGTGCTTCCCCCAGGCTTTCTGCACTGTGTATTCAACAAGCCAGAGCTAGGGTGAGGTATTCTATTGAAGCTGGCCTGTAATGTTCAGGTGGAACTGAACTTACAAGGAGTCTTTCAAAAGTTCATAGAAAGTGCATATTATGAAAACATTTTCTATGGATAGAAATTTTTTTTGCACCAAAATAATCTCATACTTTAATTCCATTTTTCCATGAACATTTTGAGATTTCCTCATGTATCAAGACCAGATATAATTTTTCAGGAGCCCTGAATACTCCTATGAAAAAATATGCTGTCCCGTCTATAGCACAAAATAAAAATATTTCTTGAAGTTTACCTTTCACATATTCTACCTCCTTCTTCTCCTTCTCTCCCAAGGCTAGAAACATGGCCTCTGGATGTCCTCTGGATGACTTAGCTACAAGACAGTGGTTCTCCAAGTTTGACCCTTGCATGAGCAGCATCAAAAACTTCTGGGATGGAGTTTGATTCAAGTATCTGTAAGGACTCCTCAGGGTTAAAATCTGATGCATTCTCATTTTGGGGGGGCGGGGGAAGCATAAAGACCTTTTTGGAAAACTGAGATCTTTGTGTGTGTGTGTGTGTGTGTGTGCACGCATACATGTTATGTAGTATGTTGTATGTCTGTGTGATAAAAGGGCTTAAGGAATTCCATTCCATTTATTTTTAAAAAGTGCCCAAATTAATTTAAATGCTTTTTAAGTTTACATGACTTAAAATCTTTGACAAATAAGCTGACTTCAAATATGGTAAAAAGGAATTTAATAAGTAAAGATCTTCGCAGTTTCCAACATACACTTTGTCCAGGGATTTACCAATCAGACAAAATGATATTTGTCTTACTATAGTTGGTTTAATAAGACAACTGGTATCTGTATGTTATGTTACATGGTGGATATCTGATCAACAGGAAAAATGGATTAATGACTAGCCTTCTCTAATATTTTGCTTCTCATAAATAATCAGGACAAAATAGTTAAAGAAAAGTTTTAAGTGCTATCAGATAAGACTGATTTTCCTAAAGTTCAGTTTTGGGTTGTCTTACGGTTCAGTTACAAGACTAATGATAAAAAGTGGTATAAAACTAAATCTTACAAAGGAAATTTTATATGTGATCCATATGTTGGTCTTCGGGTTGTTTCGTTGTTATCTCTGGATGTCATGTCTGGCTGCTGTAGTCTGCCATGTACTCTGGTTTTAGTTTTGGTGTCAGCAGGCACTGAGTCAGCCCTTTTTCACCTGACGAAGGTGCTTAGGGAACATCAAACTTATGTTTTCTGCTGACAGTTCAGTCAAGTATTTATGCTTTTTGCTATATTTGACAAGATTTCTCCAAAATCAAATTCTAAATTAAATTCTTTTAACTCAAAATAACTTCTGGATGTTTACAGAGGTCCCCTGACACATCCAGAAGAGAGATATTAGAATAATAAGACTTATTTAATATGTTAAATGTTATGGAAAGTATTGTCAAATTAAGTCATTTTAATTTTCTTTACATTATATTTAAATTATATGTATGGATATACTACGTATATATGTGTATTTGTGTAGATGTGTATTTATACATGCACTGTATTCCAAAATGAGTTGAGAGTCCCAGAAATCTATAGTGTAATATTTATCAGACACGTTGTAGGTTATTATGTTAAATTGGTCTAGGTCACAGATAGAGCCAAATTTCTTTTTCAGTTGTAAACTCTTGTAAAATCTTTACCTGTGGGTGGTTCAAGTCTTATTGTTTCTAAAAAGCTTTTTCTTTTAAATGACTATAATCTTAAAGTGTCACATCTTTAAGGAAATTTATAAAAAGGGTTGGAAAGAGGATGTACTCTTGTATGTATAGGTTTCTGATGATCTAATCATTATGCTGGGTAAATTATATGCAACATCGACCAATACCAAACTTGTTGAGCTGTGTATCACTTCCGGCCCACTGTCCAAGATCAAACGTGAATTGTTAAGATCTGTAATTTAAATGAATTCCATAAGATTGATCTAAGTCAAATGATCTGTGATGATCTATTTAATAAGCAATGCTATACATCTAAATTATAGAGGCACAACTGGTATAAAAGGATGTTCAGCACGTACTCATGGAGAACCTGTGGTGGACGCCTCGTTCTTCCTGAGTCCTCCTTACAGCTCATTATTTAAAAGCTCTACATTCCATAATTCACAAAATAGAGAAAATGGTCCAGATTTTTTTAAAAATTAATAAATTATATGGTAGTATTAGTATAGTAACTGCTCTAAAATTACTAAAATGTCTTACAGCCAATGTTTAGTTTATCAACTTGATATTGAAAAGACAGTTAAAACTGCAGGTACACTTTACTATCTAATATACCATTTAAATACTATAAAATAATATCACTTGTTGTCATTTTCATTACATATTTTTGGTTGTGCAGGGACATTCCCCTGAAGAAAGGTAATGCTGTAGCAGTAGTCAAAGGTTATTAGAAAATGTGTTTTCACTCTAGAGACATTTCTGGAAAAACTGAGGTGAGTAAACTGCCAGGCTTTAATGCATTACGCCAAAGTGTGTTTTCACCAGGTAGAGAATGCCATTTGTGATTCACTGACTGAAGACAATCAAACCCTCCACGGTCCAGAGTAGGAGTCTTCTGGAAATGACAGCAGAAAAAAGACTGCCTGTGAGCCCTGTTGGAAAACACCGTACTAAATTCTTCTCACCACTCACACTGCAGTAGAGCTTCTAGAACTCTGGGTTCACAACCCAGAAGAGCTACTTTAGATTTTTAAAACTGTGTACCTGTTGGGGACTTTAAAGTAAAACTGACCAGAAAATTTCTTCTTCAAAACAGACATCTTAGGCATGGACAGCTATGCCCAAGTATCACGGATCAAGGCTTGTCTGCCATCACAGAAACTTCATGTTGTTTCTTTTTTTAAATCTCAATTGCTATTGTCTTAATTTTTTCCGCCTCCCCACAGGAAAATCCATGGGACCATAATCAGTGGTTAACTTTAATTTGAATTTATGACCTAGCACAAAACCAGAACAATTGTTAGGTTTATGGACTAATGCAGAAAGGATTGCAGTAAGGTTGTTGGAAATTCACTTTTGGCAGTAATGGGATACCTGCTGTATTTAAAGCTTATCCATAAACTGGAGGGAATTTTCAAAATTTATAGCCAATAAAATATCTTGGGGTTCCAGGTGGGTAAAAGTCACCCTCCAAGAGGTGAATGATTAGCCTACATGTTTAACAACAACAACAAAAGCTTAATGAAATATCATCCAGCTTTAATTATTCAATCTAGGAGCTGATTTTTGATACCTAACTCAGTCAAATTAAAGGAACAGATGATGTGTTTACAGGTGCAACTAATTGTTGGTTTGCAGGCATCCTAAATGGTGGATTGCAGGCTTGGGTGTTTTAAGGTTTTGTTTGTTTTGTTTAATCTTTATTTATTTGTGTGTGTGTGTGTGTGTGTGTGTGTGATTGAAATCTCTTCAATGATCAGTTGAGGGCCCGGATGCAGTAATATGGCTTTGCCCTCCGTTACAGTAAACGACTTTCACTAACAGACTCAGGTATTCCACTCAATCTACATACTCAAGGACAAACTGTGACCTGCTACACAAAGTCTAAAGCTGCATAACTCCGATCTTTCTGTGACACTCCAAAAAAAATAGTAATAGCCCCATGCAGGTGGTAGGAAGCACTGGTCTTTTGGAAAATGTTTTTCTTCTTGACATTAATATTTGTAAAGAGCATCTGTCTGCTTTTGCTATGTTTTGTTTACAATTGACATGCACTTACAGGGGAAAATTCTCTAATGGTTTGACCTAACAGTGATAACTACTCTGAAAAACATAAAAGAGCCTTTTAATAAGATATTTTAGCTACATATTTAACGTAAAAAAATATAGCTTTAAGCCAAAAGGTAAAAAGGGGTATATCTGAATTTGAACGCTTTCAATTTTACTATTCTGTACTTGGTATCACTGCTCTGAAGGATGACATTGGTAGAATTACTTATTTTCCAGAGAGGCACTAGTTTGAAGTCTAAGAGAAAATCCCAAACAGAAGAAATGCCACTCTTTTTTCCTGGGGCCTTTTAAGAAACTAGACAAAAACAAAATTATTCACAGTTCCTATTAAGCAGTGTTGTCTGTCTGTATGTAGCTGTCTAGAGAACAAATCAGAACATTGCAAACACTGCAAGCAGGTGGACTTTCGGTATACTTGTCAGCAATCAGGAGCCTGGGGCAGCAGTTTACTATTGGCTGCTTCTGCTGCCCCCTTTCTCCTGCTCTTGTGCCAACTGTTAATGGCAAATGTGTTGGGGAAAGGGGTGGTTATACTTGACACCTTATGCTTAAATTCTCTTAGGGAGATTTCTCTAGCTGAGTAGAAGCTGCCTATAAAAAGGTAGTTCTGCTCAGAAAGAAGACTTAGTATCACTCTGAAGGCCTGTCAAGCTCCCACTCAAAATGCAAGCTCCTACTGGGGGGAAAATGCATTAAAATAACTTAAGATCTATTATATTGGCAACTTAGAATGCAAAGTATTTTACTTTTAAACTTCTAAAGCTTGAAAACAAGATGGTCTCCTTAAATAGGAGAGTTTTCCAGAGCAGAACATGTTCATTTGGAGCTCAGTTTTTTTGCTTGAAATAAAAAAACTACTTCCTGGAACACTACTGTTTTGATGACCTGTGACCAGATGAACTCCGTTGGTAATATTCCTGTTTTGACTTGGTAAGGGTTTTTAAATGTTAGAAGAGCTGCATTTTTCTAGTCTCACACTGATGGTTTCATTGCAGACGTCTCCTGGGAGGCGTAGACCATATACAGGAATCCATCCTCATCCTTTTCACTTTCGTATACTTCGGAGAGGGGCGTGGACACGCTCACCATGCTGTGTCCACTCACCAGGGGGAACAAGGCTTGATTGGCCTTGCTGCAGCGTTGAATTCAGCTGGGTTTGTTTCATGGGAGTCCCTGTTAAGGAGTACACTTTAATCACACGTTAGTCCTGGTGTGCTCTCTGCTCTCAAATCTTAATGCTTTGTACGCAGCCCTCTGTCGAAGGCTGGAAGGTCTTGTTTCGGCCGGATGAGTAAAAGTGCAAAGGGAGACCTGCTCAATCTGTATGATATCACGTTCAACTTGTGTAATATTGGGACTTGTGAATTCTGTGCTGGGGATGGAGAAAACGTGTGATTTCTAAGCTTAGAGTGAGACACGTCAATTATGAAGGTGACAGAGAGCCGTGAAAATGCCCTAAGTTTTGGTCAATCTCTCAAACATTTGAGAGGCTCAAACATTACCCCCAAAGGGGGAAAACTGTGAAACTATTGTGGCCAAAACTGGCAGCTGTACTCCCATGCTGGGATTTCTATGGATAAGCGGAAATCGCACACGGTAGGCGTTTTTCTGAGCTGGTGGTCAGGTTGCGGCCAATCACAGGCATCCCGCCTTTTCAGCTGTGTGAGTGCAGACAGACTTCAGAAGGTAACCCCCAAATGTTCCCTGCCTCGTCCTTCACATTCGTGTTTGTACAGCACGCTCCGAGCATGTCACTTTCCTTTTCCAGAACTGAAATACCAAGCTGACCACAAGGCTAGCCGGAGTTGTCGGAAGTCCGGGGACAAGTGCCTGACTTAAATTGTGTTAAGATTTGCTCTATTAAAACTTTATTTTAGGGACCAGCAGTTAGCGTAATGGCTATGTCGCTGGACTCCCACATAGTCGACCGCGGTTCGAGTCCTGGACCTGGTGGCTTAAACTCACGCCAGGCGCATGTGCGTGCGTGCCCAAGATCCCAAGAGGAGAATGGAGGAGAAAGGATTGCGGCGTGACCATCCCCCCGGGAGGTGATTTCTCGGTTTCTATCTCTCTGTCTCTCTCTGTCTGTCTGACGAGCGCATACACCCTATAGCAAAAACCTTTCCAAAAAAATAAAAATAAAAAATAAAAACTTTATTTTTAAAAAAAGGAACAAACTTCTGGGCTGCTTGATTTATCCATACAAAGTTTGGGGAAATGGACGTTTTCTTCTCTGTCACACAGATCATTTTTAGTTGACTAGGTTTTGAAAACTAAGAAATATTTAGGACTTTCAGAGATTTATGAAATGAGCACGCATGTTGACGTCCAGCATTAGCAAACGTTGACCTAGGCTGTCTGTGCTTCAGCTCTCCCCTACTTTTCCTTTCCAAAACTTAAATAGCTACATTGACACAGTTGGGAGTTCTTCCCCCTCACCACTCTGCCACCTTTCTCAGAAAACGCAGTGAATCAAGGATTTCCTTCCCATCTTTACACTTTTACCATAGACGCACTCTTCCATAAACAAGGGTAGATTGTTCTGTTCATTTTTTAACTGTGAGCGTTCTGTAATTTACCTCAGTCATCAACAACGTGCTCTTGATCATTTATCCGTGTTGTCACATTGTCAGTGTACACACCGGGGGGCGCGTACACACACCCGCACACGCGCAGATGCACATGCGAGTCCGTTTGTCCTAACTGCAGAGTAGCCTTCCACCGTTTGACAACACCACCTTTTGTGTTCGGTATCTGTAGACATGTAGGTGTTTCCGAGCTCCTGCTGTGACTAGCAACCTCCCAGAAGTCTCCCCGTGCACGTGCGAGAGTTGCTCAGTGCACACCCCGCAGTGGACTGACGGCTGCAGACCACACCCTTCCTCCACTCTGCTGAAGTTTAGATTGTAAAGTGTTTCCAGCATGGGTGCATAAATGATCTCCCAGGAGTGGGAGTTTCAGTTCCCCTCTATTCTTGCTAAAATGTATGTCTATTGAAATTCTGCTAATCCATTTTTACAGGCATTCCTCTGATAATCACAAGTAAATATTTATAAAGTACCTAAATTGTTCCGGGCACTGTTTTATGTATTTTTACAAACAATTCCATTCACAGTACCTCTTTGAGGAGTCACTCTTTTTTATTTCTTTCAGATTTTTGCCTTAGGGTGCGTTCACTTGCTGGAGAGAGACAAAGAGAGGGGAATAGGGTGCATGCACTCCTCAGAGATAGGGAGGGAAAATGAGAAACCACCCCCAGCGGGGCTGGCCAGCTGCAACCCCTTCTCCTTCTCCTCTTGGGATTTTGGACATACACACACAAGGCCTGGGGTGATTTTCAAGCCACAGGGTCCAGGATTCAAACTGCAGTTGGCCATGTAAGAACCTAGCTCCTTAACCACCATGCCACTTTCTGACCCTGAGAAGTCACTTTTTTAGAGCCCCCTTTCCAGAGAAACTGAGGCACAGAGCGCGTGTATAAGGTGCCCACATGACACAGCGAATAAGTTGCAGAGCCGAGTGTTTGAACCCAGCACACTAGCTCTCAAGCCCGTTCCCTAAGCCTCTGCACCGCGTCACATGGTTCTCAGGATGTTAACAGCCTGCCCTCGGTCCCTAGGGTCTGTGTAGTATTCTGCTCATTTCCTGGAATGTCACTGTATCAGCTCCAGCTTCTCAGTCTCAGTTCTCTTTTGGTTTCTGGTGCCTAGAATTTCCATACCCTTTGTCTTTGTTTCTAGAGAGAAATTTTTTGCTGTAGGACACGTGTGCTCACCAGAAAGAAAGAGACAGAGAGATAAAAAGTGAGAACTCACTCCCTGGGGGGGATGGCTATGCCACAATTCCTTCTCCTTCATTCTCCTCCTGGGATCTTGGGTACGCACGCACATGTGTGTGGTATGAGTTTCAAGCCTCCGGATTCAGGATTCGAACCACAGTTGGCCATGTGGGAGTCCAGCGACACACCATCATGCGCTCTGCTGGTCCCCACAGATCTTTTGTTTTGAAACACAGAATGTTGGGGCCAGCAAATGGCATAGCATTTACACCACTGGACTCCCACATGGCCAACCGAAGTTCAAGTTCCAAACCTGGTAGCTTGAAACTCACCTCAGCTGCGTGTGCATGTGTGCCCAAGACCCCAGGAGGAGAATGGAGGAGAAGGGACTGTGGCATGCCCATATGCCTGTGGGGTGATTTCTCACTTTCCCTCTCCCTGTCTCTGTCTCCCTCTCTCTCTCTCCAAAGAGCACATGCCCCCTATGGCAAAAACTTCTTTAGAAAAATACAGAACATATTTAAAATTGTTCATTATACTTTATCCAAGCAGTGAGATTGGCATAGGCTGTGTAGCAATAGGCTGTTCTTGGTTCTTTCCTGAGAATAGTCTGGGTTCTGGAAAACTTGCAGAATGTAAGGACAGCCTTGTTTCCAAACTCACGTAAGTAACTTTATTTATTTAAAATAAAATTTCAGTTCAGGTCCACTGTTGCTTTAGCCATGTTTCAAGCACTCAGTAGCCCCGTGTGGCTGGTGGCTACCACACAGGACTGCTCAGATACAGGACAGCTCCTTCACAGAAGGGCCAGGGGACAGCACTGACTGGGGCCCAGCTCCAGAACCACTTTTCTAGGAAGAATCTCAGGCCTTCTCATTCATCCCAGGGCCACAGAGAGGCTAACACAGCTGAGGCCCAGTTCCTATACAAGCTTTGTACACAGTCATCGCACGGGAACAGGGAGGGACTGTGCCACTTGACCCACCAGCCACTGTCTTGTGTTCTCTCCCATAAGCACATCCAGTTCCACAATCCCTGTGTTGCCTAGAACAGCATTGCTCCCATCCTGGACACGTGATCCTGGTGTGTTTAGTGGACGATCACTCAGGTGGTTCTCTCCAACCCCTCGTTAAACCACCTAGAAACCTTTGGAAGGCATCTGTGTGCAGTAAAATTATATTTCCGCTGTACCTTGGGGCGCACCTATTGGCAAGCCCACTCTTTATTCCCAATACTTGGTATTCTGTCATCGCCTAATCTGAATAGACAGCAAGTAGCCTATAAAAGGGGACGAAAAACTAACAGTTTCAGGAAAGTAGCAAGAACATCTCATCTCAGCTAACAACAAAACCGAACAGTTGCGGCGTTTTCTGTCTCAAATGATTTCCCTGGTGCTCTTGTGTAGGAGAGGGAAAACGACACCGTTCACTGAGAGTTGCCTTGGGTCCTGGGAAAGCTGGCGTGCAGTGGCTGAGATGGCCAGAGCTTGTCACTGGGACCTAGGGATTAGAACCTGGTCAGAGCAGCAAATAAAAGATATTTAAAAAGCTCTTAAAAGAACCTGACAAGGGAAGCTTAAATCTTATTTTAAAGGGCTGGGTTGTACTAAGTCTTGAAAAATTAAATCCTCTGGAGGACTATATCTCACTAAGAAAGCTCCATGTAAGTTTATCGTGTATCCAACACCTCGACATTGGGCCTAAGAGACCACTGGGATCATATTTCCTCTGGATTAGCACTGAAGCTTGGGAGTGACATTTGTATGAGGCATACTTGAAACTCCAGGGCTTTTCCAATTACAAAAATGATCATTCTGAGGGGAAATGGCACTTACTGGGAAGGAAGTTGCAATGATTTATACCCCTTGGACAGGCTTTCTTTTTCACATAGACTGACTTACTAGACCAAGTGTCTGTGTTTAATACAGCTGCCTTCTCATTGCTATTAAGAGGAAAGCATATCTGTTTTAGCATGTTTTTCTTTTCCAGTTCTACCATGTTTAAATGGATAATTATATAAATCCTTTTACTGGTGACATCAGCAATTAAAGTGTACACTTAGCACAGAAACGTGACTAGGAAATGCCACCCTCAGGCCAGGGTGACCTCTGAGGCTTTCCTGTCCAGTCCTCTCTGCACAGACCCCCAGGCCACTCCCACGCTCCCTGGCTCTGATGAAAGCCAGACAATGAAGTGAGGCTGAAATCCGTCCCCCATTTACTGTCGGCGCGTCTGTCGAGATCTCTGGGATCGCCGTGAACTCTCCTATCAGCCCAGATACTGAGGTACTTCAGATGAATTAAATGTCTAGTGACAGCCAAAGTCATAAACTACTCGACTCCCTCGAGTCTCTTTTCCAGGCCGATTTCCTCGTACTCTGGCAGGCATGTGTGCTGGGCGCAGTTGTGAACACTGGTGGGTTTGAGGAACATAATTTAAAATCGTGCATGTCTATATTTGCATTTGTATGCGTATATTCAGGGTGTCGGGAGAATGCGCATGACGGGCTGCCTTTGGAGCCAGGTGGAGCCTCCTAGCTTTTGCTCCACTTCAGAACTGCAGGCCTGATTCCTAAAGGACTCATCGCTTTTGCAAATCTCTGAAACCTGCCAGTAGCAGACCTGGGTTCCAGATTGTGGCTGGATCATCACAAACCCACCATCTCTGTAGGAAAACAACGCCAAGATTTACTGACTAGATCAGTGGGTGGTCACCAGAGTCCATCCCTCTCAGAATGAAAATGAATCGTGAAACCCAGTGTCAGAAGCCAAGTATCAGAAGACAATGCCTTTTTTACACTTGTACATTCTGCAGAATGAAGACTAGACATCAGTGTGGAACACTCGGCCTCGCTTTGCTCGTTCACTCAGCCCTTGCTTCGTTGTTTCCTCTGCATCATTCACCCCCTGTCCTATCCTCAACTCTTTCACCAGAACTCTGACAGTTGTCATTGAGGTCTCCCAGTCATAGTGAGGTCCTGAGTTCTGCACATGCTCAGAGCGGTTTTATTATGTTCTGCAAAAGTTCAAGGCACACCCAGGTGTAGAAAACTGTTCTTGTGATTTGATGTTTCTTAGTTTTAGGCCACTTTGAAACCACAATTTAAATTGATGTTAACCACAGTGACACCAGAATAATATAAAATGAATGTTCTAATACGGTGAATGAAATCAAAATTCCTGACTGCAAGAGCCACATGAGATGGTCATAAGAATAAGGAAAGGGGCCAGGCACAGTGGCGCTGTGGCAGCGCGCTGCTCCACGATGCTGGATCCATAAGGAAGACGAGGGTTTGGTTCCCGGGTGAACCTGCACATGCTGTGTTCACACATACCCATGACCCTGGCTGGCCGAGAAGGCACAGAAAGATGTGATGTGAGAGCCTGTTGAGAATGCCTGTCTTCCTCTCTCTCATGAAAGAGTTTTAAAAAGAAGAAACCAAGGGAAGAAAGGAAGTCAAAGGAGGAAGGGAAAAGAACAACTTCTGGAAGACCAGCAGAAGGGTAAGAATGGAATGAGCTGTGACTACAGAACCCGTCTGAGGAGGGTGCGCACGTTAAAGCTAAGCACTACCAGGGAGTCGATGCAGTGTGGTGCTGGGATTACATCCCATATAAAATGAAAGTCGAGGGGCCAGCAGGTGGTGTAGTAGTGAGGCACTGGGCTCCCCTGAGGCCAACTGCCATTTGAGTCCCAGACCCGGTGGCTTAAAACTCACACTGGGTATGCGTGCATGTGTGCCTAAAATCCCAAGAGGAGAGCAGAGGAGAAGGGATCGAGGCATGCCATCCTCCTGGGGGTGATTTCTCACGTTCTCTCTCTCTTTCCATCTCTCTCTGTCTTTTCAGTGAGAGCTTGTGCCCTATAGCCACCTCCAACCAAAAGAAAGAAAGTTGTTGCCTAAACAGACCATCTTATCTCTGCATCCATTTAAATCGCTTGATCACCTAGGATGATGCAGACACCACGCTAGGCAGAAGGGTGAAATCAAGGATAAAGCTGGTCTCCATCCCTCATCCTCGAGAAGTTCGTAGTCAGGTGGGGACAGAAGTCAGCCAGTAACACATACCTGCATAAGGATGGATCTCACAGCAGCGCTAAGGAGAAGCACGTGCCGCTAGGGCAGAGCCTGCCAAAGGTGACAGGATCTAGTCAGAGAAAGCGGCCCTGGAGGTTGGCCCTGGAGCCGAGGTTAGAAGTCAGAGGTAACTATTGTAGGAGGGAAAGGCGGCCCCTCCCACTAAAGCAAACGTGATGTGTCGCTGATTTTTAAAGGCAATTCATTGAGTTAGTGTCTATAAAGTCTCAGATGAGAAAATATTAGCATAAGCAGTGTGACTGGGTAGTGCTTACTCCCCCACAAATCAAAGGGCCAGGCCCAAGTCCCTTACCTGTTCTATTTCCAGGGTCTACCACCCACCACCGCTGCCCTGACCCACCCTCTCTCCCTGTTAGAACGCGGTTTTGCTCCTGGGGTTAATTAAGGAAAACAAGGAGAGGGGCATTCCAACAAGAGGAAATCACTTATGCAAAGATCCTGCAGCTTTGGCAAAAGTGAGCAATGCTGGGAACCAGCAGTTAGCGTAATGGCTATGTCGCTGGACTCCCACGTAGTCGACCGCGGTTCACGTCCCAGACCCGGTGGCTTAAAACTCACGCCGGGCGCGTGTGCGTGAGTGCCTAACATCCCAAGAGGAGACTGGAGGAGAAGGGATTGCAGCGTGACCATCCCCCCTAGGGGGTGATTTCTCACTTTCTGTCTCTCTCTGTCTGTCTGGCGAGCGCACGGGCCCTATAGCAAAAAAAAACTCTCAAAAAAAAGAAAAAAAAAAAAAAAACAAGTGAGCAATGCTGAGCTTTGCAGTCCACATCAGAGAACTCCGTCCTCATTCTGAAAACAGAGAAAGTCCTCTGAGGTCAGCAGAGAGGAGCAGGGGTGGGCAGGGACTGACACCACTGGGTTTACAGTTTGAGGTTATTCTATCTACAATGCGGAAAACAGGGGGAGGCAGTAAGTGATGAAAGCCTGATGATGTCACTCTTGCTTCAGGAATATTAAATGGAGAGTCACCATCACAACGTGTGGAAGAAGGACGTAATAATCACTTCTGGGCTTAGCCATTCGAACCTTTCCTATGCACTAACTTTGTACTCTACGTATGGTGGCTGTATCAGTGACAAACTATTAGGTCGTCAGGAAACTCATGACGAATTTCCTTTCTCTATAAAAATGTGTCATGATTTTCCAGATGATTCAAGAGAGCTCTGCCCTCTTAGAGTTTGCATAATATAAACAATACAGTTCGCTAGAAGCTAAGTGCCATGGAAAAGAAACTAGATCAAAATGAAGAGGGCTGGACTGAGAGAAGAAGCGGATGGTGTGTTTTTTGTTGTTGTTTGTTTTTTGGTTTTTGGTTTGTTGTTTTTTTGTGTGTGAAATAAATGGCGTATTGCTACTCTTGCCCACAGCATTGAGAAACGGGTAACTGGGCCATCACGTGGCATGGTAGTTAAGGCACTGGACTCCCATGGCTGACTATGGTTTGAGTCCTGGACCTGGTGGCTTACTTTCTCACTTTCCCTCTCTTTGTCTCTCTATGGTGAATTTAAAAAATAATAAATAAATAAATAAATAAATAAAGATATAGATAACTATGTAAGATGGCAGGTGTGTTCATTTTTTCCACTGTAGTATCCATTTTGCTATATTTGTATCTCAAAACGTCATATTATATATTTAAATATGCATGATAAAGTATACCTTTCTAGAAGGTAACATGCGTTTTAAATGGGAGACTTGGGATGATCACCGGAGAAAGCTAAGCCAAGACTTACAGGGAACGGTCTGCCTCGCAGATGTCTGGGTGAAGAGCCCAGGCAAGGGCAGCCAGTGCCGACTCTCGGGGTAGCACAGCTGGCATGTTTAGGAACAGCGGGAAGGCCCAGCGATGGAGCAAGCGTGGAGACGACCAGAGAAGCGGCAGCCCCATAGCATGGAGGGGTTGAAGGCGCCAGGGACAGGCAGTACCGCATGAGGGCAGTGTGGAGGAGATGAGCAAGCTGGGCTGACTCCTCTACAAGGACGGCCCTGCTGCCCTGTGGAGACAGGACCAGGACACGGCACTGCTGGGAGCCAGGAACCAGCCAGGAGGGCCGCAGGGATGCAGGGGAGACACCAGCGTAAGTCAGACCATCCCACTGCGCTTGCACATAGCAGCAGACATAGGCTTGTCAAACTCTCAGAAAAATCATTTGAGTACTAAAATGCTAATATTCAGCCTAGTTGTGGACCATGAAACAGCTAATGACGTTTTTTAACATGAAGAAGAAATCTAAAATTACCTCCCTTGTACCATTTCACTGGAAGGTATGGAAGACTGCTAGATCAAAATGCACTCCCTGGGCCAGTGGTGGCTAAGGAGGCCGGAGGACCACATGTGGCTGACTGTGCAGTCTGAGGCCCAGACTCAGAGGCCGGGCATGTGTGCATGCATGCCTAAAATCTCAAGAGGAGACATGGAGAAGATTCACAGTGTGGCCATCTCCCCTTGGGGGGGTGGGAGGGTGCTTGCTTTCTTTCTTTCTCTCTCCCTTTCTGGAGAGTGCATGTGCTCCACAACAAATTAAAAAATAAACAAAACAAAGCTGCATGCATTGAAAAGTCGCCCTGGGACCAGCTCCATGGAGCAGCAGTAATGTGCTATTCCGAAGAGCCCAGATCCCGGAGAGCAGCTGGAGCTGGAGTCCCGGCTGGTCAGCCTGAACACCGCCTGAGCAAGTGTCCAACTCCCGCAGGATGGAGGACTATGGCATGACCAGACGCTGTGGAGGGTGTCCCTCTCTCTCTTTCTCACTCTCACTAGCCATGTCCATGCTCTGTTGTGAATAAAGAAAAAAGTTCATAAAAAACTACATCCCATAAATATGTACAACTATTAAATAAATAAGTGTAAATCAGAAGGCAGAGGAGAGTGTAAATTCTAAATGAGACAACCTCGTTATAATTTCCTTTGAGTAAAGAACACAAGTCATGGATTGTTTTTGTTCATAATCTTTTTCCCAATAAATATACAAACCTCAGAAGTATTTATAATTTTTCTCAAAAAGGATGTGTTTATTTGAATATTACTGCTATGACCAAAACTATTAGGCCGACCAATATGATCTGCAGATCTCAGAAGCCACCCATTATCCGTCATATCACCTAGCAACAAATTCCAACATCTGGATATCTAAGATCCCTCTGTACAAACAACTCTTCCAAGTTCAGTTTTAAACAAGTAACATAATGGGAAAATGTGTATTTGCACACATCTTAAACCCAAACAGAAAAGTAAAATTGATACTTTCATAAACGTGTTCGAATCGTCACTTTGTCAGAGTGAGTTCTATGGGTGCAAAAGAATATCTGCTTTATCCATTGTAAGAAAAGAGGGAATATTTTCTCCTTGTGGTTTTTCTCAGATTTCCTTCAATAGTTACTAAAAAAAATCCCGAAATGCTTAAGGCGAACAATTGGAATTTCATTAGTCAGCACTAAGAAAAAAAAAAAAAATGAGCAAACCCTGGAGCAAACTTTGAGCTCAAAGCTTATATTATGAGCATTGAAGGAAAGAATGTGATTATTTAAAAATGGACTAGAAAGCATGTAATATTTCTGAATCTACAGGATCCAGGCTAGTAGGGAATCATGGTAAAAGAAGAGGAAAACACGGGGTGCCAGTGAAAGGATCCCATGCAACGGCAGGCCCGTGGTGTTGCTGGAAATGCCGGAGAGCTCTGGGAGGAGCCAGGTAGATTGCCTGACACCCCGATAAAGCAGGAGAGATCCCGCGAGGGTGGAAAATCACAGAACTAAAAACCAGGTATTTATGGATTCAGAGAAAGTCACATTTTTAAAAGATTAAAAAAGTAATCTTTATAATCATACAGAGCAGCTATGAATATCATTCATATAATCATAATATAAATGCTATATATAAATTTAACAGAACAAATTGTGACATAACATCTGGAAAAAATGGGAGGAGTGAAGTGTAGAAAGGAGGCAGGAGTGTTAAGAAGCCCAAGCTTCATTTACAACCACAAGGATGCCAATAGATAATAAGATGGACAGCCGGAAGAGTTGCCCATGGAGAGCAGGAATTAGAAGTGGGGTGGCAGGGATGAGGGACCAACGGGCTTTCGTTGAACACCGTTTCTCACCCCTCGGAATCCCACTCTTGGCCCTGACTGTAGAAGCAATGTATGGATTGTAGCAAAGAAGCTCAGGACGGGGAGAGCACTGGGAAAGTAAGCTGGGCAGGTACTTTGGAAACAAGCAGGAAAAGGGACAGAGGACAATGCTATGTCTGGGCGTAGCCAAGTACTTGAGGTTCCCAGGCATTCTTGGTCTTACTGGTGACCCCCCTCTTTGATTCTACACAGCTCGTGGCTTGAAACCAAAATCAATAGATTCTTTCATCCTCCTTGTTTGTTGGCCTCTGGAGTTCCTGGACCTGAGCTTAGTTATCCACCAAGGTCAGCCTGTGTTTTGATTTACTTTTTCTTTTCTTTTCTTTCCTTTTTTTTTTTTTTTTTTTTTTTTTGATTTCGGTCATATACATGCACACTCTCCAGAGAGGAGAGAGACAGAGAAATGCAGAGAATGCAGAGAAAGGAAAAGTGAGAGATCACCCTCCAGTGGGATGGCCATGATGTAATCCCTTCTCCTCTGGATTCTGGCGCATGCAACATGTGTCTGGTGAAATTTCCAAGCCAGGGTCTAGGACTTGAACTGCATTCCACCATGCGGGAGTCCAGCACCGTAACCACCACGCCACCTGCTGGCCCCCGTGTTCTGATTTCCTATGATCCTCATAACAATTTCACTCTTACCTTCAAGATTCCTCACTTTGGCCTGGAAACTGAATCTGATTCTCTGTGTTCTTGACTTGTTCTGGCTGGCTCCATCTGCTCCATCTCTGATGTTAACAGTTTTCTCTCCCAGCCTGGTGGCTGGTTCAGGACTCATGCCGCCATTGTTTCTGACTAATGCAGCTGCGTCCAGACTTTCCTCCTGTCAGTAGCCCTGCACCAGTACTGGCTAGTTGTGCTTAAAAGCGGTAGTAGCTCAACCACGTTTATGCAGCTAAACCAAAGGACTGGAGAGGGGAGCAGGTACTGATGATGAAGAAATTAAAATGTACTCCTGGGATAAGAAAATTACAGCTAGAGACCCAGACCCAGAGCTCCTCTTCGGTTCTCCACATATCCATGTCATAGCTAGAGGAGAGACTTTCAGAGAAGGAAAGAAACCCACGGAAAGGGCTGACAAGGTCATAGAGGGACTGCAGCGTTCAGAGGAATTTCCTGAGCTGACCTGCGGGTCAGAAAGCATAGCTCTCAGGATTCCCACAGTGCCTGTAAAGTCAACTTCATGTTGGAATTTTTAAAACAAGAATTATTTAGGACTCCGAGAGTTCATAGCCTTTTTTTTTTTTTTTTTTTTTTTTTTTGAGAGTTTTTGCTATAGGGCGCGTGCGCTCGCCAGAAAGACAGAGAGAGACAGAAAGTGAGAAATCACCCCCCAGGGGGGATGGCCATGCTGCAATCCCTTCTCCTCCATTCTCCTCTCGGGATCTTGGGCATGCACGCACACACGCCCGGTGTGAGTTTTAAGCCACTGGGTCCGGGACTCGAACTGCAGTCGACTACATGGGAGTCCAGAGACATAGCCATTACGCCATCTGCTGGTCCCTCAGAGGGTTCATAATCTTTTTAAATCTCAGCAGCACCACAAAGTGAATGAAATAGCTCTTGCATGATTAAATTTCAGATCAATATTGATGCATTCCTACCTGACTTTACAGATTCTTTGTTGGCTCTCTCTGCTCTGTTTGGTTCACATTAAGATAAGGCCAAGAAGAGAAGTGAAGAGAGAAGAAAAAGCAAAGAAAGGAGCAATTGAATAATATATTGGTTGCAGGGACGGGATATGCATAGCTGTCTGCTCCCTCTGAAGGAGTCAGCCTCACCCCTTCTCAGGGAAACAACAGCCACAAAAAGGAAAGAGTAAAGTAGTTGCAGCTCGCTGAGCATCTGCTGGGTGCCAGTTGTGTCTTTGTACACAATAGTTCATTTAATTCATATACCAACCCAATGAAAGGAGTAATATTATCCCCTCTTAATAGTGAGAAAAATCCAATTGTGAGCCATTAAGTAGTTTGTCCAGGGCCAGTAGGTGGTGTGGTAGTTAAGGCTCTGGACTCCCACATGGCTGACCGTGGTGCGAGTCCTGGACCTGGCAGCTTACCTTCTCACTGTCTCTCTCCCTCTGTCTCTGGTAAGCACATGTGCCCTATAGCAAATTTTAAAATAATAATAAATAAAATTAAATAACTCCTAAGAATTAAAAAAGTAATTTATACAATGATAGGATGGGACACAAAACAAATACAGTAGCCTGCAAGAGGCCACGGTCCTAACCGCGAAGACGGGTGAGCTTCCCAGCGCACTGGGAATAGAAGGGGAACCGCCGGGACTTACATGAGACTGTCCAAATCCAGAAGAAATGACATCCCTTCCTTTATCATTCAGTCAGGAACCCAGGAAGTCGGTGAGAAGTTCTGTTTAATTCAACCTGTGTCGTCTTGGTGCCTACTAACCCCAGGCTCTGCCCAGGTTCAGGATACCTAACAGTGAGTTGGCACAGGCAGCTCTGCCTTCCAGAAGCTGCAGGTGTTTTAAAAGTAACATGATGAAGGCTGTTATAAACAGAGGAGGGAAGCAAAGAACTGTGGAAAGAAACAGCAAGGGCAGCTTATGGTCTAGAAATGCATGGACGCCTTCACTTAGTTACCTGAAAAGTAACTTGCGCTAAGGAAAGGCTTCAGTCTTACGTCGCAAGGCAACTTAATAAACTGAGCTCTAAAAAATGACAAGCTCTTCTCGAGACCAGATACAAGACTGTCACCATTGACAGAGTGGCCAGGGAGGAGGGGGGAGAGGAGGCAGCTGCCACAGCAAGGTAAGGAGGAAACAGCTGAGATTCTCCAAACGTCAGAAGGCTGCATGGGGGAGGGCATGGGGGGTGGCCTCAGACGGCAGACACAGCAGAGGTCTGCAGCGCCCATCAGCTGCCTTCTCTGGGTCCTTAACTGAGAGCTCATGAGAAAGACTGAGGGCAGGATAGAACTGAGAGAGGCCCTGCTCAGGCGCAGCTGTGTGGGCACACCTGGGCCTGAAGACTGAGCAGAGAACTGAGGGAAAGCTTGTGGGGCTCTGGGCTCTACGCTGAGATAGCAGCCGTCTGCCCCAGGGGAGGAAGAGGAGAGCAAGAGCTTCATGTGACAGGGGCTGCTCAGGTCAGTGGTGCCCACCTGTCCCCACCGTGCATACCCTGCCAGCCCCACACACATGCAGTCAACAGTGGCGTACTGCAGAGGGAAGGGAAAGAGCGAGTGGTGTGGCCATGGCAGGGGGACCCAAAGATTACCAGCACCTGTGAAGCCTGCCACTGGTGCCCCGAGCGTAGCCGGAACTGCCCAGCAGGGCCAGCTCAGTGGCAGCCGAGTCCAAGGCCGTCTTGGTCACAGAAGAGGAGGGACTCCACATCAGAGAGCAGAGCACCAGCCTCTTCACCTGCTACTCTCTCTTTTTTTTTTTTTTTTTGAGGGGTTTTTGCTATAGGGCACAAGCGCTTGCCAGACAGACAGAAAGAGACAGAGAGACAGAAAGTGAGAAATCACCCCCCAGGGGGGATGGCCACACCACAATCCCTTCTCCTTTCTCCTCTCGAGATCTTGGGCACACACGCACACGCGCCCAGCGTGAGTTTTAAGCCACCAGATCTGGGACTCGAACTGCAGTCGACTACGTGGGAGTCCAGTGACGTAGCCATCATGCTAATTGCTGGTCCCCACCTGCTACTCTTATCTGAGTATCCTGTGCCCAACCAAAAACTGTGGGATCCACTCAAAAAAAACAAGAAAATGTGACTTGTCATGACAAGTGGGGGTGATCTAGTTGTTGGAGCCCTCGGATAGGGATTTTAAAATAATTCTGATAAAACATGTTTCTTAAACATAATGAGAAAAATAGACCACCTACAGGAAGATGGGGAATTTTAGCAAAGAGGAATGTTATATAAAAGAGTCAAATGGAAAAGACGATATTGGAAATAGAGAATACTTTCAGTAAGTTCATCCACAAATTGGACACAGCAGAGAAAAGAACCATTGAACAAGCCCAGAAGGACGTGCTGGCGACTTCTACCAAACACTGAAGAAGATACCAGTACTACACAGATACTTCAGAAACAGAGGACACAGGGACACTTAACTAATTTTATGAGGCTATTATTATCCTGATACTAAAACAGGACAAAGAGAAAAAACAGAAACTCAGACCACTATACCTTATATAGATGCAAAAATGCTTATCAAAATATTAACAAGTTGAATCCAGCAAAGCGTAAAAAGCGTAATATACCATGACGAACTGGGTTTGACACCAGAACACAAGTTTACTTCACATTTGAAAATTTATTCGGAATAACTCACCACATTATCTAATTAAAGAAGAAAAACTTTATGACAACTCCAATACATGTATAAAAATTTTTTACATATTTAATGTAAAAACTTTCATCAGACAAGTAATAGGAGGAATTTCTGCAAAAAAGTACCTATAAAAATTAGTATTATATTTAATAGTGAATACTTTCTTCCTAAGATTGGAAACAAAACAGGGATGTCCACTTTAATCACTTCTATTGAAACTAGAGATGCTAACTTCAACAAGACAAAAGGCAAGCAAGCATAGAAATTGAGAAAAAAAAATTGTCTTTATTTACAGATGACATGATGGTGTTATCTAAAAGCTCCTAAAGTATCTAAAGAAAACTACTGGAATTAATAAGTGATTTTAACAATGTTATAGGATACAAAGTCAATTAGAAAAAATCAATTGCATTTCTAAACAATTTGAACAACTCAAAAAACGTTAAGCTGTACTATTTACAGTAGCATCAAAAAACACTAAATTTTTAGGGATAAATTTAACAAAAATAAGTGAACTTCTACACTTGAAAGTAGAAAAATTGCTGAAAAAAATAAAATAGACTTAAATAAATGAAACAATACTAAATTCAGCAAAACTGTCAATCCACTCCCTCCAGCCTTGTCACGTTAATCTAAATTCAATTAAATCTCAATGAAAACTTCTGCAGGATGGGTAGATAGATAGATTATAGATAGGTAAATAGATAAAGTGATTACAACATGTATATGAAAATCAAAAGACCTAAAATAGCCAAAATAAGCTTGCAAACAAAAAATAATATTGCAGGGCTTATATCACCCTATTCCAAAACTTTGTTTAATATTAATCAAGAGACTGTTGTTGGTGAAAATATAAAAATGGAACAGAATAGAGTCCTGCAGTAGACCCACATATGTACAAATGATTTTCTCAAGAATAGCAAAATAATACAATTTGGAATGAAAAGATTTCTTCAACAAGTCATTTTGAAATAACTAGATATCCATTAAAAAATGAACCTTGACCCTCATCTCATACCACACACAAAAATTAATAAGAGAAAGATTGTAGAGCTAGGCAGAAAAGCTAAAACCACGGGGTTTCTAGCTGAACATAGGAAAGAATCTTTAATGACTTTTGTAGGCAAAGACTGCTTAGAGTAGACAAAGAAAGTGTGAGTAGGGCCAGCAGGTGATGTAGTGGTTAAGGCACTGGACTTCCACATGATCAACCATGGTTCAAATCCTGGACCTGGTGGTTTAAAACTCACACCAGGCATGTGTGTGTACATGCCCAAAATCCTGAGAAAAGAATAGAGGAGGGCCAGCAAGTGGTGTGGTGGTTAAGGTGCTGGAATTCCCACATGGCCGACCACGGTTCCAGTCCCGGACCTGGCGGCTTCTCTCTTTCTCTCTCTCTCTTTCTCTCTCTGTCTTTCTCTGGCAAAACTCATGTGAAAATAATAATAATTATAATAATAATAATAATAAAGCTAAATAAATTAAAAATTTAAAAAAAAAAAAAAAAAAAAAAAAAAGAATAGAGGAGAGGGGATTGCAGTGCGGTCATCCCTCCTGCAGGGCAGGGTGGGGATAGGTTCTCACTTTCTCTCTGTCTCTCTCTGTGTCTCTGGCAAGCACACATGCCCAATAGCAAAAATCTCTCTAAAGAAGAAGAAGAAAAGAAAGCATGAGTTATAAAGGGAGAAATTGATAAATTGAAATTCATCAAATGTTGTGTTCATTTCTTTTTCATAAAAGAGAAGGAAAGGTACCCGTTAAAGGATCTCACCACACCGTAATCCTCCTCCAGCCTCCCCGCCACCTAGGACCATGTGCACATGCAGGCACATCCAGCATATTCAGCTCAACCTGGGATCTGAATCCAGGTCTCCATGTGACTCCAGCATCATGCAGCAGCACCCTACTACCTATGTTATTTTAAAAACCTCTGTTTATTGAAAGATTCCAGTAACTAAATGAAAAGGAAAGTAATAGATTGGGAGAAAATATTAATATATATCTGCAAAGAAAGTAGAACATATAAAAAATATAATTCAATAACAAGAAAAAAGTCCCCAAAAAAGACAAAAGATTCATACAAATAGCTAACAAGAGAAGAACCAGCCTTTACAGATTCAAAGGCATAGAAACTATATCCAGCATCTTCTCCTACCATGATGGAATTAAACTTGAATTAATCTCAGGAAAAACCCACAAAAATATGCAAATACATGGAAACTAAATAACCTATTTCTGAATAACTCCATGACTACTGAAGAGATTAAGACTGAAATCAAAAGATTCATGTAAAGGGGACCAGCAGTTAGCGTAATGGCTATGTCGCTGGACTCCCACGTAGTCAACCGCAGTTCGAGTCCTGGACCCGGTGGCTTAAACTCACGTCGGGCACGTGTGTGTGCGTGCCCAAGATCCCGAGAGGAGAACGGAGGAGAAAGGATTGCGGCACGGCCATCCCCCTTGGGGGGTGATTTCTCGCTTTCTATCTCTCTGTCTCTCTCTGTCTGTCTGGCGAGCGCACACGCCCTATAACAAAAACCTCTCAAAAAAAAAAAAAAGATTCATGTAAACAAATGAAAATGAATACACAAGTTTCCATAATCTATGGGACACTGCAAAAGCAGTCATAAGAGGGAAGTTCATAGCAATTAGTGTGCACAAGTAAAAGATGGAAAGGTGGCAAAAGGACAACCCAACATTATGCCTCAAGGAGTTGGAAAAACAACAAAAAAATCCAAAACTTTCCAGGAGAAAAGAAATAATAAAGATTTGAGCAGAAATAAATGAAATGTAAAATAAACAAACTATATAGAAAATAAATGAAAGCCAGAGCTGGTTCTTTAAAAAGATAAACAAGATTGACACACCATTAGCTAGATTAATTAAGAAGAAAAGAGAAAGGAATGAGATAAATCAAATTCGCAATGAATCAGGCAACATACAATAGACATACTAGAAATACAAAACATCATTAGAGGATACTATGAACAACTATATGCCAACAAACAAGAAAACCTGGATGAGATGGACAAATTCCTAGACACATATAATGTACCATAACAAGCAATGAGATTAAATCAGTAATAAATAACTTCCCAACAAAGAAAAGTCCAAGTCCTGATGGTTTCATGGCTGAATTCCACAAAACTTTTAAAGAAGAGGTAACCCCCATTCTACTCAAACTTTTTCTAGAGATCCAAAAGGAAGGAACCCTTCCAAACTCATTCTATGAAGCCTCCATCACCCTCATTCCCAAAACAGATAAGGATGTGACAAAAAAGGAAAACTACAGACCTCTATGTCTGATGAAATAGATGTAAAAATTGTCAACAGATACTTGCTAACCATATTCAACAGCATATAAAATAGATTATTCATCATGACCTGGTAGGCTTTATTCCAGGGATGCAAGGTGGTTCAACAAAAACAAAACCATAAATGTAATATACCATACTAACAGAAAGATAAAAACCATATGATCATTTCTATCAATCCAGAAAAAGCATTTGACAAAATACAACATTCCTTCATGATTAAGACTCTCAGTAAAATCGGCATAGAAGGATCATTTCTCAGCATAATAAAAACTATCTATGAAAAACCTATAGCTAATATTATACTGAGTGGGGAAAAGCTAAAAGCCTTTCCACTAAAAACTGGTACAAGACAAGGCTTCCCACTTTCTCTGCTCCTATTCCATATATTGCTGGAAGTCCTAGCCAATGTGATCAAACAAGAGAATAAAATAAAAGGTATTCCAACAGGGAAAGAACAGTTGAAATTATCTTTGCAGATGACATGATTGTATACAGAGAAGACCCAACAGTATTCATGAAAAAATTCTCAAAGTAATAAATGCATACAATAAAGTGGCAGGATACAAAATTAACTTACAAAAATATATAGCATTTCTATATACAAACAAGTAGATCGAAACAGAACTGAAGAAAGTAATCCCATTTACCATAGCCACAAGAAGTGTAAGATACCTAAAAATAAAACTAACCAAGGAAGTTAAAGACCTCTATTAAAAAAAAAAAAAAACTATGAAAATATTTAAAAAGAAGTCAAAAAGGACACAAAAAAGTAAGACATCCCATGTGCCTGGATTGGGAGAATTAATATAATCAAAATGGCAATCCTACCCAAATTAATCGACATATTTAATGCAATCCCTATAAAGTTACAAGAGACATTCTTCACAGGTCTAGAAAGGACAATCGTAGAATTTGTCTGGAATCATAAAAGACCATTTATTGCCAAAGTCATCCTGTGCAAGAAGAGTGGAGTGGGTGGCATCTCTCTTCCTGACCCAAAAATATATTACAAAGTTGATAATCAAAACAACATGGTATGGCACAAGAATAGACATGAAGACCAATGGAATAGAGACCCCAGAAATGAACCCCAAAACATACAGTCAAATGATCTTTGACAAAGGGTACTAGTCAATCCAGTGGGAAAAGGAAAACCTCTTTAGTAGATTTTGGAAAAACTGGGTATCCATCTGCAAAAAGATGACTATGAACCCCTATCTGTCACCATTAACAAAAATCAACTCAAAGTGGGTCAAAGATCTAAACCTAAGACTGCAAACTCTAAAACTACTGGTGGAAAACACTGGAGAAACTCTGGGAGATATTGGACTAGGCAAAGACTTCTTAAGCAAGACCCCAAAGCACAGGCAATAATCCCCAAAAAGACAGGTGGGTTTACATCAGATTAAGAAGTTTCTGCACAGCAAAGAACAAAGTACTTAGTTTGAATCAACATCCCTTGGAATGGGAGAGAATTTTGGTTAATTATGTCTCAGGTAAGGGACTGATAACCAGAATACACAGGGAACTCAAGCGGCTTTCCTGGAAGAAAATAATTTATCCAATTAAAAGATGGGAAAAATGAGCTGAATAAACAACTCTATAAGGAAGGGAGATGCAGATCAAAACCACAATGAGATACCACCTAACCCCAGTCAGAATGGTGAAGATTTAAAAAAAAAATTGTAAGTGCTGGCATGGATGTGGTGAAAGGGGAACTCTCATACATTGTTAGTGGGAATGTAAATTAGTCCTGCCACTGTGGAGAACAATATGGAGGTTTCTCAAGGACCTTCAAATAGAACTACCATATGAGCCAGCAATTCTCCTTCTGGGTATCTACCCAAAGGACAGGAGAATGATCAGTCAGAAAAGTGCTTGCCCAGCCATATTTATTGTGGTATTATTCACGATTGCTAAGACATGGGAACCAACCCCAAATGTCCACAAACAGATGAATGAATTGAAAAAATGTGGTACATATACTCCATGGAATACTATTCAGTCATAAAAAACAAGACCCTGGCATTTGATAGAAAGTGAATGAACATGGAAGATCTACTGTTGAGTGAAGCAAGTCAGGCTATGAAACAGAGACATTGTATATCCCCACTTAACATGCCAAGTGTCTACACTCTACAGTAGAGATTGAAAGACCAGAGGACATAAAAGAATTAAAAATAGTTATGGATGCTGGGGACAAAGTAGAAAGAGAGTGGGAGAGATGAAGACTGCAGGAAGGGAAATTTGGAAAAATATGGAGAAGTAAAACATTTGTGTTACACAGATATGGTTTGTTGCCTGTTGGTGATGTTGTGTATAGTAGTCTCAACTCGTCTGTTGTGTGGCATATATCACGCTGGGTAAAATCTCTTTACAAACTAAATGTTTTATAATAATTGAATGTACAAAAAAAAACTAATAAAAAATAAATTAAAAAAGAAGATACACAAGCAAATGAGAAATTTCTCAATATTATTAGTGATCTGGGAGATGCAAATTAGAACCACTTGAGGTTGTGATTCTTAGACAAAAATGGTTAAAATAAAAATAATTTATAACCTCACTAGACAGTAACTGAAATCAGACATACAGACATGACACAACTCTTAACTTTTCTCGTACATGAACATGACAACAAATACTCTAAATGATAATATAGAAACAAAATATTTCTTAACTGCTTTTAATAACACAAAATAAAGCTCCTAGACTTGACATAATCATTTTGCAAAATACATAGATGAATACTGTCTTTGTTTAAAAATATAAAATAAATAAGCAAGCCGTGGAAATAGGCAAGTTTCCATTAAATAAATGAAATTTTTAAAAATAATGATAATAATTTATAACCTCAAATTTTGGAGAGGACAAAGTAGCCATTGTTACTGGGAATGTAAAATGGTATCATCTCTTGAGAAAACTGTTCAGCAATTAGTAAAAGATTAAATATGTATGCCATGTATAGCATTACTTCTACTCCTGGGTACTTAACCAAAAATTAAAGTACATGCCCACAAAAACCCTTGTTAATAACAGTTCTATTCCTAATAGCTATATACATTTGAAGGAATAGTACTCAGCAACAACAAAAAAAAAAAAAAAAAAAAAACACCAGACTGATGCATGGAGCAGCATGGATAATTTTCTCAGACACTTCTCTGTGTGAAAGACTCCAGTCACAAAAAGTACATATTCTGTTCATAAGAAATGCTAAGATAAATAAGTAATGGTGCTGGAAATCAGATCAGTGATTGATTCTAGGAAAGAACTGACTGGAAAGGAACACAAAGAAGTTTCCTGGGTTTATGAACATGTTCCGACAACTGTGAGCATTTGTTAAAACCGATGAATGGGACACTTAGGTTCGGGCATGTTTCTATAGTACACCTTAAAAAATTAAATGATCATAACTTACTTCTAGCTACATAATGGATTAACAAACATTCTGAAAATTAGGATGTTTCTATGGTTAAGTAACAACAAAGTCACTCATGAGACATGCTTAGAGCACTGGCCCACCCTCCCTCATTATCATTGTCAATAACCAAAAGCCTAAAATGATTTTTAAAACATCTGACACCAAAATGTTATCTGATCGGATGTGAGACTAACTATAATATTTATTATCTTAAAGTATATGAACACAGACTACCCTGGAGACTTTTGTAATATATAGTTTATACACCGTATTGCCACTCCTAAACCTCAAAACAGTGAGTTCTGAAATGCATTTGACCCCAAGTATCCTGGATGATGGATTTATTTGAACTGATCCCTTTTCTTGAACGGCATAAGTGAATAGATGTTATAATTGGGACAACATATGGTGTAATGGTTATGTCACTGGACTATGTAATCACAGTCTGAGTCCTGGACCCAGTGGCTTAAAGCTCACACCGGGCGCACGTGCGTGCCCAAAATCTTGAGAGGAGAATGAAGGAGAAGGGATTTTGGCATGGCCATCCCCTCTGGGGAGTGATTTCTCGTTTTCTGTTTCTCTGTCTCTCTCTGTGTCTCTGGTAAGTGCACACAACCTATAGCAAAAATCTCTCTCTCTTTTTTTTTTTTTTTTTTTTGGAGAGGTTTTTTTCGCTATAGGGCGCGTGCGCTCGCCAGACAGACAAAGAGAGACATAGAGACAGAAAGCGAGAAATCACCCCCCAGGGGGGATGGTCACGCCGCAATCCCTTCTCCTCCACTCTCCTCTCGGGATCTTGGGCATGCACGCACACGCGCCCGGCGTGAGTTGTAAGCCACCAGGTCCGAGACGCGAACCGCGGTTGACTACGTGGGAATCCAGCGACATAGCCATTACGCTAACTGCTGGTTCCCAAAATCACTCTTTAAAAGAATAAATAATAGATATCCTGGTCTTTCAAAAGAGACTCTTTTAAAATAATACTGTAAGTCAGGACTCTCCAGAAAAACAGAAACAAGAGAATGAGGGGTGGGGGGCTTCAAATAGTTCATGAAAGATGTAATTAAAGCTTGAATTTATTTGGATGCAAAAAAAAATTGAATCTGTACATAGTTTTTCCACAATATGTATTTTTCATGAACTTTTTGAAGGCCCCTCATGTGGGTGTGTGTATATAAATATATACACAGAGAAACAGTGCGACAGAGAGAGAGACAGGTTTGCACAAACTGCTCCTGTGATGCTGGAGGCCGGCAAGTCTGAAACCTGCAGGCTGGGCCAGCAGGCTGGAGCACCAGGGAAGAGTCACGTTACAGCCAGCTCTGCCGGCCACCTGCTGGCAGAATTCCCCCTCACTCATGGGAGATCAGTCTTTGGTTCTGTTCAGGCTTCTACTGATTGAATGAGGCCCATGCACATTATGGAAAGGAACTTCTTTTCTCAAAAGCTACCGATTTAAATGTTAATCGCACCCCAAAACACCCTGATAGAAAGTCCAGAATAATGTCAGGCCAGCTCTGTAGGTACCGTGGCCCCGCCAAGTTGACACATAAAAGGAAGCCTCACAGTTGCCTTTGCCGGATTATGAGCAG
This sequence comes from Tupaia tana, assembly GCA_026018925.1. Lineage (NCBI taxonomy): Eukaryota > Metazoa > Chordata > Mammalia > Scandentia > Tupaiidae > Tupaia > Tupaia tana. The sequence continues at coordinate 97,599,377 of JAKSZU010000007.1, forward strand.
AGAAGTGTGATCTGACATGTTTCATCAAGATGATTCTGGCTACTAAAGGAGTAGACTACGGGATGACAGTGTAGATGCAAGGACACCACGAAGGACCAGCATCCATTTAGATGAGATATGGTGGAGGCAGGAGTCACACTGGTAGCAGTGAACTAGTGAGAAGTCACCAGCTTCCAGGTACAGTTCGAAGGGAAAGCTCATAGGATGTCTTGACAGACGAATGGGGGATATAAAACAAGAAAAAAAAAATCAAGGACAGCTTCAAGGTCTGGGGGCCAAACTACTGGGAGACAGGGCTTCCCTCAGCTGACAGAAAAAGCTCTGGGGGCCAGCATGGTGGTGCAGCAGGAATGTGCTGCTTGGGGGATGCGGGAGCCCCCTGGGAGACTAGATTTTGCTCCCCAGTCAACCTGTACAACCAGGCATGGCAGCCACGATCCTGGCTGACTGGTAAGGCGGTGTGTGTGAGGTGGGGGTGTGTCATGGTGTGGGACCCTGTTGAGAATATTCCCTTTCCCTCTCAAGAAATACATAAACTATTTTAAAAAGAGAAAGCTGTTGGTACAGATTTTGAGAACCACTCAGGAATATAAGATGTTAGATGTACAAGAGGAGATGTTGAGGAAGTGGCTGGCTTCACAGTTCAGAGGGAGCACAGAGATAAATTTAGGAGTTCTGCACACTACTTGAATGTAAAGCCCTGAAACTAGGAGAAATTAAGAAAGAATTGACTTTAGCTAGAGAAAAATACTTAAGGATCCTGGGCACTCCAAAATTAAGAAATCAAAACATCAGTATTTTTCAGATTTAATACATAAGTTTCCAGTAAAATGAAATTTTCTTGGAAATGTATTTTTTATAACATATAAAACCATTTATTTATTTGTTTATTTTACGTTTTTGCCATAGGGTACACAAACTCACTTGGAGAGCGAGAGAAAAAGGAAACTTAAGAAAGCACCCTACAGGGAGGATGGCCACACAGCAATCCCTTCTCCTCCATTCTCCTCTCAGAATTGAGGGCCCTCAAACACACACACACACACACACACACACACACACACACACACACACCACGGCATGATTTTCAAGCTGCTGAGTCTGGGATTTGAACTGTGGTTGGCCAAGTGGGAGTACAACACCTTAACCATCACCCCACCTGTTGGCCCTAAGGCTTTTTGTTTTGAATTACAAATATACATTGCTAATTGAAACAGGACTCACCAAAAATCCTACAAGTTAACAGACAGGGACTGAGGAAGTAATAGCATGGAAATGAAAGTTTCATGAAAGGGTGTCTATATTTTGTTGGGATTTATTATGTATATGTCAAAAATTCCACATGATCAATCATCAAAAATTATTTTCAATAATATATCAGCTAATAATTTATGTCTTCCCTAAATTCCGTTGAAAGCAAATAAGTTGAAATTTTATTGGCAAATAGATTTGTTACCCAAGTATTTCCTCAGTATCACACTAATATTAAAATCATCCCATTGCTTGAAGCTATAGAGGATTTAAAAATAATAATAATTTGCCAGAGGGCAGGTATGTTGGCGTAAGAGAGAATGCACACACACACACACACACACACACCCGTGGGGTGTGGTCATGGTGCAATCCTTTTTCTTCCATTTCTCCATCCTGTCAGGATTTGGGCACAAATGAAAATGCTTCTAGAATGTCTTCCAAACCTCCAGGGTAGGGATTCAAACCAAGTTGGTCATGTAGCATCTGACTTCAATGCACAGCTCTTAACCCCTCCTCTGAGGCTGGCCCACCATAGAGATTTTTTCTTTTCTATTACTAATGGATCCATCTGCTTGCCAGCGAGAGCAGAGAGAGGGAGAAGCACTCCTCAATGGGGCATGGTCACATTGCAATCCCTTCACCGCCATTTCTCCATCCTGTTGGGATTTGGGGCACATGTGCACACACTTGGTGTGTTTATCAAGCCACTGGGGCTGGGATTAGAATTTGTGTGGCCTTGTGGGATCTAGCTCCATTAACTTCTTGGCTACAGGCCAGCCCCACCAAGGAGATTTTTGTTCTCCAGAAAAAAATGTATGTATCATGATAATATCCTAAGTGAGTAAGAGATAAGTGAGGAAGAGATAACTCTGAAAATAGACATAGGTAAGTTACTTCAGACCCTACAAAACAAGTGCTTTGTCAGGTAAATCCATTTCAGGAACAAATATATCAAAGTCAATGAGCTGCAAATTTATTCCTTTAATCTATTTCAGACATTGTATTCTCTAGAAATTCCTCACACTCTACAGTGTATGTGTACCTTAGTTTGAAGAGTAGGATAAGAGTTGAAAAGGCTTGGCTAAGTGACATGGTGGTTAAGGTGGCTGGATAACACATGGCCGACTGCTGTTCAAATCCCAGACCCAGTGGCTTGGAAACGTGGCAGGAATGTGTGCACGTGTGCCCCAAGTCCTGTGAGAAGAAAGGAGAAGGGATTGCAGCATGGCTATCCCCCCTCTGAGGGGGTTGATTTCTCCCTTTCCCTCTCTGTCTCTGTCTCTCTCCAAAGAGCACACATGCCCAATGGCAAAACTTAAAAAAAAAAAAAAAGTGGAAAGGCCCATTTGAAATAGTAATAACATAAGCTTACATTTTCATAGGAAGACATAATTTACAGAGAGTGTTTATATTCATGATCTCAAGTCACTCCTTCCAACAAGGCAGAAGTACTAAATAACAATGGTAAAACAAACAAAATAAAACATCTTTACAATGTGTAAAGATACAGTCACAGTCTTAAGAACGTTTTAGCAACCGTATGTGAAAGACCCATTCTTCTGTTTATTCTCTACGTTCAGGTTCTATTATCCAGTGACTGTCACCTACACAAACTTTGGAAGGAATCCACACAGTAATCTCACACTAATTTGTGCTGAATTTCATGTAAGCCTAAATTACTCACACGCGTAAAAATATCCACCCACAATTAAAGCTTACATAATAAGAAAAAGAAACGTGCATGCTCGACTTACCTCACGATTAACATCACTGTTTTCTTCATCCAGGAAGTCCCTATTCCAAGCATCTTTCCCCACTTTCTACTGTTAGTATTAATGCTTTGTCTGGAAGCAAAAATGTATCCGATAAGTAAACTTGAGGATAAATGTCTACACAATGTCCTCAATGGAAAGACCTGCTTCTCATGAATGCTTATTGGTACTTGTATCTTTTAGTTCAATCTCCTTAGTCTGTGTTGAGAAAAGCAGCTAGAAATTACCATGAGTTGTGAGCTTTTTTTTTTTTTTTCTTTTTTTGGAGAGGTTTTTGCTATAGGGCGCGTGTGCTTGCCAGACAGAGAGAGACAGAAAACGAGAAGATGGCCACACCGCAATCCCTTCTCCTCCATTCTCCTCTCGGGATCTTGGGCACGCACACACACACACACGCCCGGTGTGTGTTTAAGCCACCAGGTCCGGGACTCAAACCACGGTCGACTACGTGGGAGTTCAGCAACATAGCCACTACACCAACTGCTGGCCCCCAGTTGTGAGCTTTGATAGCACTATACATGGGCATACATCAAAATATAATCTATAAAGTAAGTTACCCTGTGCTAGTCTGGCACTGAGTGATTTTCCGTGATGTTGTGCAAGACCATGTGCCTAAGGGCTCATCACATGCAATTAAAATCTTCAGCACCATGGCCAGCATCACCTTTGTACCTTTCTGCAAAGGCTAGTTGTGAATGTCACAGGCATAGTTGGATCTCAGAGGTTGCAGAGGGTTCGGGTCAATCGATTAACTACCATTCAGTTTCTCTATTTTCTCTATTGCCATCCAGATGCTGACTTGGGTGATCCACAGCACCTTGTGTTTATGGCAGTATGTAGAGGTCATTGGTTAATGTCACTGACATAAATGACACACTAAGGTCAATGTGGTTCTACAGCTCAGAAAGAAATGTTTATTCTAAACACAGTCTTACTTCAGTGTCTGAATAAGCTGGTTCCTTAGGTTTACTGATATATTTACTACAACAAGCCTCCCTTGGGTGTAAGGCAAACTGAGGTGAGAAGGGAGATGCAAAAATAAGGAAGACACCCTCTTTTATCTCGGAGAATCCAGACCATAGTGGAAGATAGGAGTATAACAAGTTACAGCTGTACAAAATCCCAAATATAGGCAAAGGGCTGGGGAGCATGAGGAAGGAGCAGTTCAGTCTGTAACATTTTTTTTTTTTTTTTTTGGAGAGGTTTTTGCTATAGGGCGCGTGTGCTTGCCAGACAGACAGAGAGAAACAGAGAGACAGAAAGCGAGAAATCACCCCCCAGGGGGGATGGCCACATCACAATCCCTTCTCCTCCATTCTCCTCTCAGGATCTTGGGCACGCACACACATGCGCCCGGCGTGAGTTTTAAGTCACCGGGTCCAGGACTCAAAACGCGGTCGACTACACAGGAGTCCAGTGACATAGCCATTACGCTAACTGCTGGTCCCAGTCTGTAACATTTTGAGAGTACATAACCATTTTCCCAGGAGGGGTGACACCAAAAGACTAGTCAGAATTTTAAAGTGAGAAAAGCAAGCAAAGAGAAATCCAGAGAGAGCAAACTGTAGAGACTAACCTATAGAATAACTATAAGTGTTTCAGGGTCTCTAGGTGGTGTGGTGGCTAAGGGTGTTGGACTCCCACATGGCTGAACATGGTTCAAGTCCCAGACCTGGCAGCTTTCTCTCTCTGTCTCTCTCTCTTTCTTTCTCTCTTCCTCTCTTTCTCTTTCCCTGTCTGGTCAAATTAAAACAAATAAATAAATAAAGTTAAATAAAATAATTTAAAAAAATAGTGTTTCAAAAAAGTATAAGTTGGTCAGGACCAGCAGTTAGCGTAATGGCTATGTCACTGGACTCCCACGTAGTCGACCGCAGTTCGCGACCCGGACCCGGTGGCTTAAAACTCACGCCGGGCGCGTGTGCGTGCGTGCCCAAGATCCCGAGAGGAGAATGGAGGAGAAGGGATTGCGGCATGACCATCCCCCCTGGGGGGTGATTTCTCGCTTTCTGTCTCTCTGTCTCTCTCTGTCTGTCTGGTGAGCGCATGTGCCCTATAGTGAAAACCTCTCCAAAAAAAAGTTTAAGTTGGTGAGGTGGTGTCTGTTAACTAGCTTGACTGATTCTTTTTACAATGCATATAGAGATCAAAGTACCCATTGTACCTCATAAATGTATGCTATTATTTGACAATTTAAAATAATTTAAGTCAGTTTTCTTTTTCTAAAGTAGTATTTTTGTATGACTTGAAAAGAAATATCCAGTGGGGACACTGAGAAGGTGATGAGGAGCCAGATTGGAAAAGTCCTCAGGTGGTAAACTAGGGTATAGAAGTCCAAATATGAGGAGTATTCATAAAGTTCATACAAGATGGATATTCTGAAAACGATGTATGGATTTTTAAAAAGTTTGCACCACTATAAACCCAGACTTTAATCCCATTTTTTTCTTTTTGTTAAGAAGGGTTTTGTGGGACCAGCAGATGACATAATGGTTATGTCACTAGACTCCCACATGGCTGACTGCAGTTCACATCCTGGACGCGGCAGTTTAAAACCCATGCCAGATGCATGTGCGATTGTGCCCAAGATCCCGAGAGAAGAATGGAGGAGAAGAGACTGCAGTGTGGCTATCCCCTGGGGGGGGGGGTTATTTTTTACTTTCTGTCTCTCTGGCAAGCACACATGCCCTGTAGCAAAATTCTCTCTAAAAAGGGGGCAGGATTTGTTTTTTAGTATTATTAGAAGACACATGCACTTTCTAGAGAGAGAACACCCCTTACTCCCCCCATACACAGGAAGACATGGCCATGCCATACTGCATATTTTCCCATTTCTCCTTCCTGTCAGCATCGAAGGCATGCTCACACAACGTCCAGAGTGTCTTTCAAGCCACCTGGGACTCAAACTGTGGTCAGTCACGTGTGACCTGGTGCGCTGAGCTGCAGGAACAACCCTACTTCCACTTGTCCCCAGTCTTCTGAAGCCCACTCATACTATTCTGCCCGTTTAATCTGCCTCCAGATTGGACTTGATGCTATGGGGAGTTTCCAAGAGCTCACAGCAGAGGTGGATGGCATCCCCTGACCGGCTAACGGGAGCGGCAGGAGCGCTGTCTGAGAATGGCGCACTGCCCACGAACTGCCAGAGCTGCAAAGACTTGCCTACCAAAATAGATCTGCCCTGCTAAGATGTCCTGGTGTCTAAAAGTGCACGATCATTCGTGTTGGTGGGTCTCTGACAGCTTGGTGTTAACGACCGTATAAGACAAGCTCTTAGCTGTGAGAGAAGATGCCAGGGAAGCCTGAAAACAAGGGAGCAGGCTCTGAAAATAGGAGAGACAGCAGCAGAGCACCGTGAGAGACAGGCTTCTCGTTCTGCAGAGATAGCCCTAAAGTACACCGGTTGTAGAAATATACTTAGCACCACAATTTCAATAAAATCAAACCGAGTACCTACTGTGTATCAGAGGACTGGAGTAAAATCAATGAACAGGGCCAGTTCAGGGGTGCAGCAGTGATGTGCTGCTTGAGAGAGGCTGAATCCCACAAGGTAGCCCCCGTTCGGATCCCTGGCCCATTGGCCCGAGAGCACACAGGCGTGCCCCTGCGTGCCCAGGGCTGGGGCTGAGGCCTGAGGTGGGGACTGTGGCATGACCATCCCTGGAGAGAATGCTCCTCTCTCATTGTGCATATGTCCTATTGTGAATAAAGGGAGAATTTTTAACGTAACATAAATAAATAAAATTAGCAAAACATGGATCCTTTTTCCTTGAAGATATATGCTCACTTGGGAAAGATAAATGATTAAAAAAAAAAAACCTCAATGTAACATGGAATGCATTCTAATAAACAAACAGTATTCTGTGGATACTTGCTCAAACTTGGGGACGGAATCACAGAGGAGATAAGAGAAATGCTGGTTCTTTTTTTTTCAATATGTGATATTTTAATAATTCAAAAAATAAGTCACTATAAACAGATTGTGATATAAAGTCTGTATTGATCTTATTACTTGGTCTTATGTAAGTCAAAGGCAGTCTGCTAGTTTTTAATCTTTGAAAGATATTTTTTCATTCTTTATACACATGATCATCCAAGGTAAAAACAATTTGAAACTTCCATTAACTTTTCTCTTTGATCGTTCTTAAAGTTGGGGCCAGATGGTGGTTCAGTGGTAAAATGCAACCTTCTGTGAAGCGATCCACATGGGAAGGTTCCTGGTTTGAGTCTGCAGACCTCCCTGAGTATTCTGGGCACATGTGTGCCCAGGACCCTGTGCTGGCTGAGGCAGGGGGGTGTGTGCCTATGACCCTGCTGGCTGAGGTGGGGGGGGGGGTGTCCAGTCAGGCAGGGGTGTGTGCCCATCAGGCAGGGGTGTGTGCCCAGGACCCTGTGCTGGCTGAGGCGGGGGTGTGTGCCCATCAGGCAGGGGTGTGTGCCTATGACCCTGCTGGCTGAGGTGGGGGGGGGGGTGTCCAGTCAGGCAGGGGTGTGTGCCCATCAGGCAGGGGTGTGTGCCCAGGACCCTGGGCTGGCTGAGGCGGGGGTGGATCAACGCATCAAGACCCTGTTGGGGAATTCTATGCCTCCCACCCTCCCTTTCTCTCTCCCTCCCCTTTTTTGACTCTCTTTGTCTCTCTTTTATTCATAGAAGAAATAAACAGACTTTTAAAAAGGCTTTAAAAAAAGAGTGGCTTAAAGTAGAATAAAGTGGGAAGGATGTTCTAGGCGAAGAAAGCAGAAGTAAATGCACAGAGCTATGAAACGGCACCCTTCACACAGAGAACAGTGTGAGTGTGAGTGTGTGTGTGATATCTAGATGGATCTCCTGAATTCAGGAGAAACGAAGAAATCCAGGATTCTATTTACTTGCCAATAATAGATGATTCTGACATTTTAGTCTGCAAGTGTGTTGTGATAGGAATCAAACTGAATACCTGTTTATCTATTTTATTTAATAAAATGTATTAAGTTGGTTAAAAGAAAAAGCAGCAACCATAGATATCAAATGGAAAAAATTATTTTCAATTTCAAGAATCAATATTAAGATGTTAGTATCTACATAGGAAAATATGTTACTGTGAACTGAGCCTTATTAAAAGTCTGATGGTTTTTCACTACCAATAGTTGAGAAGTGGTTTTAGGTGCTGTGAGCCAATACCATAAGTGCACTTCATAAGCAGCAGTTGTATCTTTATTAACAGGTTTCTTGGTTAAATGCAAGGCCTGAATTTAAAGGATAAATGACATCTTAGAATTGAAAGGAGCGGGGCCAATAGGTGGCATAGTGGGTAAGGCACTAGACGCCCACATGGCTGACTATGGTTCAGGTCCTGGACTCAGCAGCTTGAAACTCATGCCAGGTGTGTGTGCGTGCATGCCAAATCCTGAGAGGAGAAGGGATTGCGGCACGGCCATCCCACCCCCCAACCCCCACCCACCTGATTTTTCACTTTCTCTCTCTATCTCTCTCCCTCTCCAGCAAGCACATATGTCCTACAGCAAAAAATCTCAAAAAAAAAAAAAAAAAAAAAAAAACATGGGAAGGAGAAAACTCAAGTGAAAGGGGTCAGTTGCTTTGATCTCAGAGAGAAGAGAAAAGCATGTCGGTGTCCATCGTCCATACACGATTATTATGTGTCGATTACACTTTAAGGGGACTTTTCAAAGAGCAAACTCAACTTTACTTAATACATATTTACCAAACACCTGTGAAATGTTAGGCACTTTTTTTCAGAGCTAGAAAAATAATTAAACTAAAACATCAGAGGGCTTGAGAAATATATCGTCTGGCGAGGCCTCGAGGCAGTCACGTAAATACATGAGCTGTGACAAGTTACGAAAACAGAAAACCAGAAGCAATTCCTTTTATTTGTGAAGTTGGAGGGTCCAGAAAGTTTTGATAGCGATGACATTAAAGCTGAGTCTAAAATGAGCTCCTCAAGGGAACAAATGTGGGAGGGAAGAGCAAATTCCAGGAAGTTTTAAGTGCATCTTTATTGGGGAAGTAACGAGTGGCGTGGGGGACTAGCAGATCCCCACCTGGGATTACCGCGGGGAGGAGTCTGACGGGCTGCGCACCGGCTTCTTTCTGTAGGTCATGGGGATCTCACGAGGGTTCTTGAGCAGAGGTGTAGCAATCGGGTCTGTGTTGCAGGAAGCAATGGCTGTTCACAGACAGAAGATGACCTTAGCGAGAGAGGCGGTCAGGGCTGAGGCTGGCTCCAGTGCCCTGGCAGACACTGCGTCCCTGTGCTGTGACCGCACCTGCTGCTCCCCTGCTTTCCCCGACACCCTCTCACTGCCGGGAGCTCCGAGCACACAGCACGTTCCCAGCCAGAGAAAACGAACTGCCACACAACTGTACACGCCCATGCATGTAGGCAGGGCCCATCTCCTCACCACGGAAATCTTAATGCCTGCACGTTAAAAGTTCTCAACGAGTGTTTGTTGGAGCGATGACAAAATGGGAGGTATTTAAGAAAGAGCCTTCGTGACTCAGTGATCAGCTACATGTGAGGGTGTGAGAGAGGAAGGAATCCCAAGTGATTTCAAGGTTCTAATTTGGTCAACAAGGTAAAAATGGATCCTATTAACAGATTACGGATTCAGATGGAAAAGGATGTTTAGAGAAAGATCATGTTATTGGCTTGGGCATGATGAGAACTTAACTAGGAATGGAAAAGAAAGGGAGAAAAAAGAAATTTTTTGGAGAGGTTTTTTTTTTTTTTTTTTTTGCTATAGGGCGCGTGCGCTCACCAGACAGACAGACAGAGACATAGAGACAGAAAGCGAGAAATCACCCCCCAGGGGGGATGGTCACGCCGCAATCCCTTCTCCTCCATTCTCCTCTTGGGATCTTGGGCACGCACGCACACGCGCCCGGCGTGAGTTGTAAGCCACCGGGTCCGAGACGCGAACCGTGGTTGACTACGTGGGAGTCCAGCGACATAGCCATTACGCTAACTGCTGGTTCCCAGAAATTTTACAGTAAGCTGAAGGAAGAACTGGTAATAATTATGGCAGCATCTAGGAAATATCACAAAAGATCTATAGACTAGCAATCAGGAAGGAGTGGGTGACTGAACTTTTTCTTCTTTTTTTAAGAAATTTTTGCTTGGGGCTCATGCGCATGCCAGAGAGAGAGAGAGAGAGAAACAGAGACAGTGAGAGAGAAAGTGATATATCAACCCCCAGGAGAAATGGCCATGCTGCAATCCTTTCTCCTCCGTTCTCCCCTTGGAATCCTGGGCATGCACGCGCGCACGCACACACACACACACACACACACACACAGTGTTGTTTTCAAGCCACCAGGTCCAGGACTTGAGCCACAGTTGGCCATGTGGGAGTCCAGTAACATAATGCCATCTACTGGCCCCTGACTGACCATTTTAAGGAACCATCTGAGAAGGGAATTTTAACTTGAATTATTATTTTTTTTTTACCTAATACTCACCAAAAAGGAGTTTATGTTTCTTCTGGGAAAGAGTCTAAAGCTTGCAGTATGGGCAAAGTTTGGGGTAGGCCCCACAGGAGAAGAACTTCACACAAGAACTCGTCTCCAGCTGAGACAGCAGTGGAAACAGGGTTAGACCTAGCAGGATGGAGCATCTTCGCCACAAAGGCCAGGAGCTAGGATGAGGCCTAACTACCCTGATCCTAGGGACTCCTGGGGAATGGGAGTTTTATAAGAGATATCTCACCAGAAAGGAGTGTCTGACAACAGTAGTCATGGTGCAGTCAGAAAGGTCTTTAAGAACAGGAAGCAGGGCCAGCAGATGGCATAGCAGTTATTTTGCTGGATTTCCACATGGCCAACCGCAGTTTGAGTCCTGGCCCCAGAGGCTGGAAAATCACACTGGGTACATGTGCATGTGTGCCCAAGATCCTGGGTAAAGGGATTGTGGCATGGCCATCCCCTCTGGAGGGTGATTTCTCACTTTCTCTCTCACTGTTTCTGTCTCTCTCCAGCAAGCACACATGCCCTAAGACAAAGACCTCTTAAAAAAAAAAAAAAAAAAAAAAAAAAAGGAATAAGAAGCAAAACATGCTAGAGGCCAAGAGTCTGCAATAGAGAAGGTTGCCAAGTGTCCCACAGCATACCTGGGATTTGTTTCTGCCAGGCATGAAGAGGCCAACAGAAACAATTCTATTGAAAAGATGTTTATTACTTAGTTACAGGAGTGGCAGGCCATGCTACATAGGGCCTCATGGGGACCACCCATGTCTGGCAGGAGAAGGAAGGAGAAGAAACCTGGGCCTGGGCCCGCACTGGGCTTTGTGGGAAGGACTGGGAGAGGCAGAGCCTAGCTAGGTAGTTTGAATAGTTCCAACAGGATCTTGGCTATAAGGGTATCCCTGAGTGTCTGATGCCTGGCCTTGGGGTAATTTAGGACAGAGAGAGGATTTCTGTGATTAGGAAAATGGGTCTGATTGACTGGTTTGTTTATCAAAGCTGTGCCCCCAGGCCAGGAGCTTGTTCTCTAGGAATTAGATAATCTGGAGAGGGGAAATCCCTCCCTGAGCTCCCAAAACCCCCAACACGTCAAAGCATCATAAAATATAAGAAATAAAAAATACAGTTAATACACAAAATACTATGCAAAACGTGTAGGACCAAAGAGTGAACTGCAAGACTAGGTAAGGAGTCAGGGGAGAACATTAGGCTGATACTTGAGCCTTGAAACATTTGATTTAGCCACTTGGATTCACGTATGGGGATAGAAAATGAGGGACAGCTGGGTAGCTTAGAGAGCTGTCAATAGATGGTTACATAGATGATAGAAGGGAGGACTGACAGATAGTGAGATGAATAGACGATAGACAACTAGATCTCTCTAACTAGACAGCTAGAAGAAACATTGGGTGGTCAGAAGAGTCATGATGCATTTTTTGCACAGAAAAACACATCAAGACTTTTCCAATGATCCAACAGGTAATAGCTACATCGAACTTTCTTTCCTTTTGTCTTAAAGGGGGCACGGCATTACCAAGCTGAGTTTGGGGGTGGCCCTTAGGTTGTTAGGTAAAATACAGATTCAAGTAACTTCACTTCCAAAAATTTATGATGTCTTTTAGGACAAAGTGTATTATATTAGGTATGACAATTTACCAAATCATGCCCTATGGATTGGAACAATTAATGTACCTCCAAAGCTAGAGTTATTTTATTCCGGTGTCGGCTTACTTAACTTTCAATTTCTGGCCCAGTAACTTTTAATTCTAAACATATATTTAGAACAGACATGGTCTTAAATCACAGTTCATTAATGGGCTCTGTTTTAAATGAGTTTCTTTGTATAAGTAATGCTGCTTTGTGCTTGATTTGTTTAAAAGCTATTTAAAATCCCTTGAACCTCTAATGTATGACTATGTCTTAATACTGCTCTCGTTTTTGGAAATACATGTAAAAAAGGAGAAACGTTTTGTTTCATTCTTTCTTTGTTTGCTCCCCCAAAGTGGATTAATTGCCCTTCTTTAATGCAAAGTGACAATTTTTGATACAGGTTTATTTAATTTTGAAAAAATTACTTAGAACAATCAAACATGAGTGCTAATGAGAAACACATGTACAGCTCCAAACATTCTGGAAATGAATGCAAAGCAAAGTTGCAATCAACATGGGGTCAAGTTTCCTGGCCTGGCTGTGCACATGCAAAAGCAGAGTGTGAGAGGGTGAGTGTACATGACTGTGTGTGTCAGAGTATTGTGGAAGGTGTGTTTCTGTTGCAGCTCCTGGCAGCCTGCAGAAGCAATCTTTTCCATAAAGCAGAACACAGTCATGGATATTAACACTTTACCATTTCCAAGAGCCTCTGTTCACACCAGCTCCAGAGTAAACACCATGAAAGAAGGAGCCTCAAGCTGCTAAGAAGCGCACAAAGCAACAAGGAGAAACAGTTCCAAATCTCATAAAAATGGAAATGTTTCAGGAACAACTGTGCACTTGTTCAGAGAGTGCCCACAGAGGAGGAAGCTAAATAAAACTTAGTACCTGTTAGATTTATAGGCAAATAACCATTATCTACTGTGTGGAGATGAGTGAAGGTAATTTTATGCAAACCACACTAAGTACATTCAAGGAGTATGAACTAAGCCTGCACAGTAAGAGCAGGAAGTTTAAGGGGGAAAAGAAAACAAGGAAAAGGCATTTTCTGTGCAGTGTATCGCCAGCCTGGGGAATCCATTATAGGCCCAGAATTGGAACAGGATTTCGTAAAAGACTGACCTGAAAGAAAAGCCCAAAGGTCCCGTGTGGTGACTTCAACCTTAAGCAGAACTCTGGTCCCCATGATCTAATTACTAATTGGTCTTCTGTAGACAATTACGAAAAAATTAGTAAACTGAAGTCTTTACATTACAGCATTTGCGGTTCCTTGGGAACCTTCACGGCACATTTAATTTCTACTGAGTTGGTTTCCCTCATGGATTATCAGGAGCCGAGTCCCCTACCTAATGGAGCTTAGGATTTCATGGCCTTGTGTCTCAGAACTGAATAGCTAACCAGTAGTTTTATAAGATTTTTCACAGGCAGGGCATTTGCCTTTGGAAAAGTATAAAAAAGTCTTTTAATTCAGTGAATTTTAAATTTGCAAGTGAAGTCAACGGTATTTTAGGATCAAATTTCATTTACTTTTTTATCAAATGTGGTTTCCTGGGTGGGGGTAGAAGATGAAAAAGAAAGCATTTAAAGGTTTCCATAAAATTCCTATAAATAGATTCATTAAACTAAGGGTATCAATTTACTTCTATAAGCTACATTTTGGTGGGGTAGGTGTCAGAAAATCTGACATTTGTAAATTTCATTTGAAAAGGAAATGAGCTTAAAAACAAAGAAAATTTTCCTAGAGCAAGAGGCTGGTGTAAGTTTTAGTACAACTAGTTTTATTGAATTAACTCCAGTGGTGACTTGAAAATCATGCCAGGTGCATGTGCATGTGTGCTCAAAATCCCAGGAGACTGGAGAAGAGATTGCAGTGTGGCCATCCTCCCTGAGAGGTGATTTCTCACTTTCCCTCTCATTTCTGTCTGTCTCTCTAGCTCTCTCTCTCTCCCCCTGACTAGTGCACTACGGCAAAAGTTACACACACACACACACACACACACACAAGCAAGGAAGAGAAGAACGATGAGTGAGAGGACCAGAAAGCACCTGCATTCATTCTGCCCCTTGGCTGCATCAAGTGCTTCCATGTACAGTTCAGTCATCCTCTGCTGCTAGCTGTGCAATCCTGGGCAGAAGACCCCTGGCCCAAGGCATGTGAACTGTAAAGTAAATTGTGGGATTTGGGGAATAGAGCAGCAGCAACACAATTTGTTTTTTGTTTGTTTCTTCCAAAATCATCACATTAAAAAAAGTAGAGTTGAGGGCCAGTGGATGGCATGGTGGGTAAGGCACTGGACTCCCACATGGCCAACTGCAGTTCGAGTCCCAGACCTGGCAGCTTGCTTTGTCACTTTGTCACTCTTCTCTCTCTCTCTCTCTCTCTCTCTGGTGAGCACACATGTTCTATAGCAAATTTAAAATAATAGTAATAAGTAAAATTAAATTTAAAAAATGATTCTTAAAAAAAAAAAAGAGCAACTAGATAGCAAAGCTAACATCCAACACAGGCCTCAAAATACCAGCAAGTAGAGAGCAGCTCCGCACAGCCATAGACTGGGTGTCAACTGGAGCAGCTCCCCACGGCCATAGACTGGGTGTCAACTGGAGCAGCTCCCCACGGCCATAGACTGGGTGTCAATTGGAGCAGCTCCCCACGGCCATAAGACTGGGTGCCAACTGGAGCAGCTCCCCATGGCCATAAGACTGGGTGCCAACTGGAGCAGCTCCCCACGGCCATAAGACTGGGTGTCAACTGGAGTCCGTGGGAAGAACCCAGGGAAGCAGTGAGGCATTGATAGTCCCGAGAATACAAGAAATGAAACACCCAACAGGAAATCCTGAAGCATGCTGCAGGCCACATGAGAAGGTGACTGTGGCTGAGAAGGTGACTGAGGTTAAGCAGGTGCCAGCAGTCCTTGCAATGAAGACACCTGCTGGGAGTTCTGTGAAAGGAGAGGCAGACCACTCCCTAGGACACTGGAACCAGCCCCAAGAGCTTCCTTCCCCACACAGGTCTCCACACTGAAGGAAAATTGCTCTAACTTTGCCAGAGACAGTAGAGATAAAGGAACAAAGACACAGATAAAAGTAGGGAAAGTAAGAGAGCTAGGAAGTCTCAGAAAGCTAGAAGATATAGTTTTAAGACTGTCTGCAAACAGCTGAAAAGTGAGAGTGGTCTGTGAAGTTAGAAGAGTACTTCTCTATAACCGTCAGGAAAACCAGTTTCATAAACGAAGAGCAACAACGTGCGTTAAGGGTAAACCTTGTACAATCACAATGAAATCACACTTGGAAGACAGAGATCAAAATGACAAAAATACTATTTTGAAAAACTCAAACTGTATTAACAAAATGATATAAAACATGAAAGAGTAGCAAATCAAAGAAAATTAAGAAAGAAGAGAGGGAGAGAAAAGGAAAGGAGGGATGAGAAGAAACAGAAGCAAGAAGAGAAGGGGCAAAGGGGGAAGAAAAGAAAAGAAAATTAAAAGTTAAAAAGTTTTTAAGTCAAATGAAAAAATGGCAACTTTTTTTTAGCAATTTAAAAATTTTTAAATTTCAACCCTACACTCAAAAAGCTGGTATTATGTCACTATAATATAATATTAGAACATAATATATTTCAACCCTGAAAACTAGGATTTGTTTCTTGCCCAACTTCAAAGTTATTATTGCCAATCAGCAGTTGCTCGGAATTCATCTGGAATGAACCGGGAGTTCTGGTTCTGTTCTTGATGACCCAGAGGGTGTGTCACAAATCTTATAAGACAATACTTGAGGAGGTAAAGAGGGAGCACTCCTTGAGACTCAGCAGCTTTCAGCTCATCTTCAGCAGAGGTGGGGGGCCGTCGTCAAGGGCTTCCCTGCTGCAAAGACTGCCTAACTGCTAGGACCTCAGAGCAGGTACTGGGTGCTATACAGACATTGCCTGAACCTGTCCCACCCTGTCGATGACAGTCAGGGCTGCTTCGTTCACTCTGAATTGAGACTGGAACACGTAATATGCACTAAGTAAATGTGTGTAAGTGAGATATTCATCTTTCTAATACAAATGAAATTTCCGTTGTCATGAGAGATGATGTAATTGAAACAATAGATTGAAAAGAGATATTGTGTCATCTTTATATGGACAAAATTAAAAGGTAAGAGTTTAAAATAGCAAGATCCACGGAGGGAAAAAGTCCTACTTGGGAAGTAGGTGTGTGGAAAACATGACTGAGATGCTGATGTGTTCTGTAATTGCCTGTTCACGGACTCGTAACTTCTTTAGGAATATGTCTATATTTTATTCTTCCACAGCCTCATTTGTAGGAGAGTGCCTTGTACTGAAAAGGCAGTTAGTGTCTAATGACTCCAGTCCCTTGCTCCTTGGTTTCTACAGAGACCCATTAGCTCTACCATAGAATATGAATTTAATTTATTCGCTTCGTGTGTAACCCATTAGATCTAGACACAATTCTTCAAGTCAGGAACTATATTCATTTTTGCATACCCAAGTCTAAAGCAACGCCTGCTCATAAATTTTGGTTAAATTATTAAATACAGCTGCTTTGGCAGGATATACTTAGATCATCTTCCTCCCTCCCCACGCCACGTTGTCTCTTCAAAAGAACCATAGACGGCGTAACAGCAGCTCTGAGCTCCTGCAAGGAACATCCACTTGAACACGTATGCCTAATCCACAAACAAAACCACAGACACACGTATGTTTGTCTGTGCGTGCCCATGTGTGTAACTAAAGATACACATCGATTATACCAGATAATAATTTGACTGGACATTTAAGGGTCATCAGGTTGGTCTGTCACACAATTATTTTCTCAAGGTAATAGCCAGCCAGCTTAAGCATCTGGGTAAGGAGTGGAGCGCAGGGATTCCTTAGACTTTATCTCAGTCAGTGGGCGCCTCCCTCCCTACCCTGACCTTTGAGCAGCTCAGTGATGTCACAGTTGTAGTCCGATGTCATATTAGTTGAAAACAGGTTACCACCATCAAGAGGAGGATGCATTTAAAAGGGCCCTTTTAACTGGAATCTCCTTTGCATTAAGATGTGCAACGTGAGCAAAAATTAATTTGAAAAGTGGGACAATGACTGCGTTAATAGCCAGTGGATATGGACTCTTTGGACCACAGTGGCTGTTCGATGACATCCCAAAAGCAGTCACAAGGTAAGAAAGAATTTTTCTAAGGTCTGTTGACACAAATAAGGATTGAGATTGAAAACAAACATATTTGGAGATTTTGGTTTTTTAGAGATTTTTGCTATTAGGCCATGAGTGTTCACCAGACAGACAGAGACAGGTAGAAAGTAAGAAATCAATGCCCCTGAAAGGAGTGGGGGATAGCCACCCTGCAATCCCTTCTCCTCCATTCTCCTTTCAGGATTTTGGACACACATGCACATGAACCCAGTGTGAGTTTCAAGCCATTGGGTCCAGGACTCCAACCACAGTTGGCCACATGGGAGTCCAGCACCTCAACCACTATGCCACCTGTGGTCCCTGGAGATTCTTTTTTTCTTTTTTAGCTTTTTTGTTTACATTTCTGGTTTTTTTTTCTTCCCAGAGAGAGACACAGAGAGAGAGAGTACCCTTCTCTCCCACAGTGGGGCATGGTCATACTGGAATCCCTTCTCCATTTTTCCATCCTGCCAGGACCTTGTGCATTTACATACGTGCACCCAGCATGTTTTTCAAGCCATCAGAGGCTGAGATTTGAAACTGCTTGGTTGGCCATGTGGGATCAGCTTCCCTATTAGACCATAAAACCAACCTGGAGAACTTCTTTTAATGTGATTCTACATCTTCGTTTTCTGTTGCTGTGTGGTTAAAATGTGGAACAATTAGTATTGCTAAAAGAAACAAATCTCAGCATATGACTCCTTTATTAAAACTCTTCTGTGGCTCCTTATGTCCATGAGAAATATCCAAATACAATACAGTCTTTTTAAGCTTTATTTACTTATTTATTCCATGAGTACATGAATAAGAGAACATTCCCAACAGGGTTTTGACATTGATCTACTCAACCAGCCCCAGATCATGGACATGTGTGTAGATAGGTAGGTAGGTCTCCAGAGTCGAACCGGTAACCCTCTGACATGGGATTGCCTCACAGAGTGCTGTGTTTTACCACTGCACCACCGTCTGGCCCCTACCCTCTCTTTTACAGGCTCTCCACAATCTTGCCCCTTTTCTCTCGTTTTTGCATTTGAACCTAATTCTCTAACTCAAACTACTTGCAATCACTTAAGTATACCATGGTACTTCATGCTGTTGTGTCTTCCTCTAGCTATTCCTATTTGTTCTCTGTAAGGAGATGGAGATTTGACCGTGGTGAGTCCTGCTCCGAGCCTCTCCCTCCTAACAGGAGAGGAGCGCCCCCTCCCTGTGCCAGTGTTCTGCTCCTGTCACACTGCCATTACGACATGCATCAGAACGCTGAGCCATCACGTTCTTGGAGGCTAGTTTCTGAGCTCCTTGAAGGCAGTAACTATGTTTGTTACCTTTTACTGAGTAACAAACTGCAGTTGCCAGTTGTGATTTCTCTGTGCCAAACACTGTGACTGGAAATGTAATGGGAACCCCATGAATTTCTACTTCTTCAGTCACTCTTACTGGAGAATATCGGGGTGTAAACAAAAAGTCCATAATGTATAGTATATGCAGCGGAAGAAAAGAGAAGGCACTTTCAGGTGGAGCTTAGAGAAAGCAACTAAGAGGCAGAGCTGTGCTTGAAGAAACAAACTGTAGTATGAATGCAGCTTCTCAGTGGGACTCAGCTGGCCCCATAGCAGTAAGTCCTCCCACAGGAACTATGCTTAGCATGCAGGGTAACACGGGTATTTGCACTTAAAGGCTGGTCTTAGGTGGTTTTATGCACCTTTGTACCCCTTCTCTGCCTTCTGGCAAGTTATAAGATGCGAGGCAGCAAGTACTTTGCTCAGTACTTTAAACATTTCACTGTGGCTAGTACAGTATTCAAACTATAGCTGACAAATTTAAGAATGATGTTGAAATATTGGGTTGTCGGAAAGGTCGTGATGTATTTTTCTATGCAAAATGTGTCATGACCTTTCTGACAACCCAATAGTAATAACCTCTGGCATTTTCATGAAACTTTAGCATCTATGAGACTTTCACAAAATATTAACTCATTTTCTCTTTACCATACTCTTTTGCAGAGTGGGTATTTAATCTCAATGTTTTGAAATGAAGTAGATATAGAGTACTTAAATGACTTGTCCAGAGACATATGATCAAAACATGATACATAGTAATTAATAATTATAATAGGTAATAAATGAACTAGATTCTCAAATACCTGGTCCAATGAATATTAATTACTATCATTTATATGATATCACCTTGATATAAAACTATGACATCTCCTTTAACACAACAATAATTCTAAGAGACATAGATCATTATTATCCTTATTTTATAAATGAGAAAACTGAAGCCTGTAGTGTTTAACTTTCCCAAGCTCAAAGAGTAAATATGAAGTGATTCAAGCACTTCAGCCCAGCTCTAACTCCAGGTTTTTACACGCACCATACACAACTCCCAAGTGACGAACGGGATTGGTTTCTTTACTCAAGCAGTTTGGGGGAATGTAAAAGAAAAGAAAAGGGAACCAGCAGTTAGCGTAATGGCTATGTCACTGGACTCCCACGTAGTCGACCGTGGTTCACGTCCCGGACCCAGTGGCTTAAAACTCACGACGGGCGCGTGTGCGTGTGTGCCCAAGATCCCGAGAGGAGAATGGAGGAGAAGGGATTGAGGCGTGACCATCCCCCCGGGGGGTGATTTCTCGCTTTCTGTCTCTCTGTCTGTCTCTGTCTGGCGAGCGCACGCGCCCTGTAGCGAAAATATCTCTCCCAAAAAAAGAAAAAAAAAAAAAGGAAAGGAAAGGAAAGGAAAGGAAAGGAAAGGAAAGGAAAGGAAAGGAAAGGAAAGGAAAAAAAAGAGGGTAATGCAAAGTTAAAATACAAAATCATTAAAGAATGATGGCTTCTGAGATTTATTTATCTTTGGCATTCTTTTTAATTTTAACAGGTTGTATTTAAGTATGAAATTTTCTTATGTGATTGGGATTTGTGTCTTTGACAAACTCAGGACATGTTTCAATCCTTAAATATTGCCTTGTGCCTATTTTCTCTATTCTTTATTTCTAGAAGTCATATTAAAGGTGTATGGAACCACAGTCTTCCAATGTCTTAACCTTTTCAGAAGTAGTTGTCTCCTTTCATCTCTTCATACTGTATCATGTTATTCCCTTACTATACACGATCTTCTCAGAGTATCTCAGAGGAGTATCTCAGAGATACTCTTCTTCAGAGTGTTTAACGTGCTATTAAGCCATCCATTTGACTTACTACTTTCTGTGTTGGTTGTTGTATCTTTTCAAACAGTCATATTGAGGAAAAGTTTATATACAATAAATGAAGGTAGTTTAACAACTGATGAGTTTTGACAAATGTGCCCACATGGGTAACCATCCCCTCTGGCTTCCTCTCCACTCCATCCCTGGCACAAAGCAAACTCTTGCCTGATTCTGTCATGATAGATCAATTTTTCTTTTTCTATTCAAGAATTTCTTAGAAATAGAATCAAACCATATGCTTCTTTCATCATGTTTTCTTTGGATTCATTCATGTTGTTGTGTGTATATATATATATATATATATATATATATATATATATATCAGCAGTTTTTTTAAATTATGAGTAATATCTACTGTGTGACTATCCCACAATTTATATCATTTGACATGTAAATGGACATCTGGGTTGTTTTCAGTTTTCTGTCATTATAAATAAAGCTACCATGAACATTTACAAAAAGGAATTTTTGTGAACATATGTTTTCATTTTTCTTGGGTAAATACCTAGGAGTGGAATTGCTGTATCAATATGGTAAATGCATATTCAACTGTTAAAGAACATGCCAAAATGTTTTTGTAATGGCTAGTTATTTTGTATTCTCACAAGCAATGTGTAATTCTCCCCTTGCTCCACATTCTTACCAACTCTTGGTATTTTTTGAGAATTTAATATGAATTAAATATGATGAGTATTGGAGCAGGCAAAATATTACTCCACCGCCCCCCCCTCAAAAAAAAAGATTTCCACATTGCATCCCTGGTATATGTGTGTGTGTGTGTGTGTGTGTGTGTGTGTGTGTGTGTGTATGATAGAAGGAGTAATTAAAATTAAGGACCTACCTTAACATAGGATTATTCTGAATTTTTTGGGTGGGCCCACATATGTCCTTAGATGTGGAAAACCTTTCCTGGCTGTGTTCACAGAGAAGTGTTAAGAGTTGGAAGACTAGCAATGGCAGTGTAAAGAGGACTCAGGCCGCTATGGCTGGCTTTGAAGGAGGAAAGAGCCCAGGGACGAAGGCATGTGGGTGCCCTCCAAAAGCTGGGCAAGGAAACTGGTTCTCTGTTAGAGCACCCAAAAGGAAAAGAGTCCGGCTCACACCTTGATTTTAGCCCAGTGAGACTCCTTCAGACGTCTGGCCTACAGAACTGTAGATGGTAGGTCTATGTTTTCAACTCACGTCTGCAGTAATGTGTTACTGCAGTAATAGAAACCTAATACTGGTAGGCAGTGTATTCCTTTGGAGGTTAAATTTCCTTTTCCCTGATGAATGAGGAATCCAAGGCATTGTGTGCTATTAGATATCCACAGACAGTATTCCTTTCTATGAAGTATTTGTGTAATTCTTTTGCTCATTTTTAATTAGATCGTTTAGGATTTTGCTTTTGTTTGTTCTAGGGAATTACCCACTAGGGGACGGCCATGCCACAAACCCTTCTCCATTCTCCCCTCTGGATTTGGGGAACATATGCAAATGTGCCTGGGGTGGTTTTCAAGTTGCTGGATCAGAGAATTGAACCATATGGGATCCAGTGCCATAACCATTATACCACCAGCTGACCCAGTTGTTTAGGATTTTTTGATTAAGCTGTTACAGTTCTTTTCATATTATAAACACAATTCCTTTGTCAGATATGTTTATGACAAATACATTCTCTCAGTTCACAACTTATCCTTTCATCCTCCTAATGGTGTCTTTGAAAGGGAAGTTCTAAATTTGGTGACAGCTATTTAAGCTTAGATTTTTTTTTTTTTATGGCTAGTTCTAATGTATCATATCTAAGAAACATCTGTGAACCCCTAGGTCTCAATAATTTTTCCTATTCGTTCTTCTAGAAGTTTTAGATTTTATGCTTATATTTATGACCTCATTCATTTTTGCATATGATATAAAGAAAGAATTAAGGCCTATTTTTTTCCACATGCATATCTAGTTGTTCCAGGACTTTTTGCTAAAGACCAGATTTTTTTTCTATTAATTTGGTACTTTTATCAAGAATAGTTCAAGGCCATCATGGAACAGAGGCAATGTTTCCTATTACTTTCACTAAGACTACTGCTAAAATTCCCATTTTATGTAAAATAAACATTTAATAAAATCCCTGAAATCTGAAAAGAAGGCATGCCAGCTGGGAGACGCAAGCCTCAAGGAATGATATCACAGTAAGCTCTCTGGCTGTGTTACTGCTGCTGTTTGTTTTCCCTTATCCCTTGCAGGAAGCCAGCAAACCAGTAAAGCAAACAGGAGACCAGAACTGGCCCCAAGAAAAAACTTCTCTGTCTTTTAGAGAGAGATTTTCGCAATAGTGCACATGTGCTCGCCAGAGAGACAGAAAGCAAGGGGGGATGGCCATGCCAAAAATCTCTTCTCCTCAATTCTCCTCTCAGGATTTTGGGTGCACATGCATCCTGCGTGAGTTTTAAGCCACTGCTGGGTCCAGAACTCAAACTGCAGTCAGCCAGCCATGTGGGAGTCCAGTGACATAACCATTATGCCAGCTGCTGGTCCAAATAACACTTCTCTTTAGTCAAACGAACAGGAAAACATGTAAACAATAACTTCTCTACTCCATCCAAACCTTATGGAAAAAAAAATGAGGGTCCTAGCAGTTAGCGTAATGGCTATGTCACTGGACTCCCATGTAGTCGACCGCGGTTCACGTCCCGGACCCGGTGGCTTAAAACTCACGCCGGGCGCGTGTGCGTGCGTGCCCAAGATCCAGAGAGGAGAATGGAGGAGAAGGGATTGCGGCGTGGCCATCCCCCCTGGGGGGTGTTTTCTCGCTTTCTGTCTCTCTGTCTTTCTGTCTGTCTGGCGAGCGCACACGCCCTATAGCAAAAAAAAAAAAAAAAAAAAAAAAAAAAACTCTTAAAAAAAAAAAATGAGGGTCCCACTCCCATCTCTGTCAACAGAAGTCAAATGCACAGGTCAGATTTCCACTCTCCTCCAGTGGTAACAAGGTACCCTTCTTCACAAGGACTTTCATAACCATCTAGTAGTAACAAGACCTTCCATCCCCCTAGGTTTGTTAGAGGCCATTTGGAAAGCAATAATGAGATGCACTTCTCCTTTCAGGGGTGTCAGAGGAAACTGATAGGGAGCCCAGACTGTCACCCTGACATGGGATTAGCAAGACGGCATGTCCCCTTCTAGATAGTGGTGGGATGTCAGAGAAGGCCTGATAAAGCAGAAGATTCAAATAGACCCACCATCTCATAATGTAATATCCTACATTTAAAAATTATGCATCATAGGGAACCAGCAGTTAGCGCAATGGCTATGTCGCTGGACTCCCACGTAGTCGACCGCGGTTCGCGTCCCAGACCCGGTGGCTTAAAACTCACGCCGGGCGCGTGTGCATGCGTGCCCAAGATCCCGAGGGGAGAATGGAGGAGAAGGGATTGTGGCGTGACCATCCCCCCTGGGGGGTGATTTCTCGCTTTCTGTCTCTATGTCTCTCTCTGTCTGTCTGGTGAGCGCACGCACCCTATAGCGAAAAAACCTCTCCAAAAAAAAAAAAAAATTATGCATCATAACAAGAACCAGGAAAACCTCAACTTGAAATAATCAACAGACACTGACATTAAGTTGACACAGACACTGGAATTATCTGACAAGTATCTTATAGCAGCCATCATAAACATGCTTCACAAAAAATTATGAACACAAAGCAAATGAAAACAAAAGAATGTCAGGGAAGAATTAGAAGATATAAGGGACCAAATATA
Source organism: Tupaia tana (assembly GCA_026018925.1). Taxonomy (NCBI): domain Eukaryota; kingdom Metazoa; phylum Chordata; class Mammalia; order Scandentia; family Tupaiidae; genus Tupaia; species Tupaia tana. The sequence goes on from JAKSZU010000007.1 coordinate 97,623,628, forward strand.
AATTTAGACCTGAAAATACTATATATTTAAAAAACTTGTTATTGTTGAAGCTCTGTCTCTTAAAGAAATTAAATACCTACTTACAATCTTTTCCCCAAAGAGCACTCTAAAAACAGCTAGCTTCACTGATTAAACCTACCAAACTGATAATGAAAAAATGTCAATGTCTACACCCTTCTGAAAATAGAGAGTAAAAGAATACTTACCAACAGAGTTTAAAAGGTCAGCATTATCCAGTTATCAAAATTAGATATGAATATTACAATATAAAGTAATGGGCAAATATATGCAAATAGCTTACACAGGGTCTGGATGGTGGTGCAGTGGCAAAATGTGATGCTTTTTAAGGCACACCCACATGGGAAGGTTGCTGGTTCAAGTCTGAGGACCTTACTAAGTATGTGATTCATGTCCATACTTTGGGTTGGCAGAGGCTGAATCACAGCAACAAAAACCTGTCAGCAGAGCTCTCTCTGTCCCTCTCACTCATGGAAGAAATGCATACACACACACACACACACACACACACACACACGCACACACACACACACACACATGAGATCCAGATAGGGAAATAATCTAGGTGTTCATCAGTGGGTGAAAGAACAAAGACACTGTGGTATATATCTACAATGTAATATTATTCAGCCCTAAAAAAGGAGCAAATTAGTCCAGGTGGGAACACAACTGGACCTAATGAGACAAGTACTCAGCTCAGATCTTGAGATCCCTTTGAGCACAATGAGCGTGCTTACATAGCTGCCCATGATGGAGGCCGACTGACATGAGATGAATCACAACATGAGAACCCTTTCAGGGATGCCTCTCTCGCTGTATCTCTCACTCTTCCTTTGTCTTTCTCTCTCTCAGTAAAAATAAATTCTGTCATTTGTAACAACATGGATGGATCTAGAGCACAGCATGCTATGTGAAATAAAAAAAAGAAAAAAGAAAATATTGCATGATTTAAATTATATGTGGACTTGCCGGGAAGGGTGAAATATGTAGAGATATAAAATAAAATAATGGATAACTAGGGATGAGATGGAGGGGAAGGAAATGAGGAGATGTAAGTCAAAGGGCACAAAGTAGCAGATGTAGGATGAACAAGTCAAAAGATTAGATGAAGAACATAAAGACTCAAATTAATAATGGCTTATATTAAATGAGTAGATTAGAGTTGCTCTTGCCATGAGACTTTAGATATGTTCATTTGTTTCATAAAATGACCATTTTATTATATAAATATGTATCTTTTTTTTTTTTTTGCAGAGATTTTTGCTATGGGGCACGTGCGCTCGCCAGACAGACAGACAGAGACAGAGAGATAGAAAGCGAGAAATCACCCCCCCGGGGGAATGGCCACGCCGCAATCCCTTCTCCTCCATTCTCCTCTCGGGATCTTGGGCACGCACACACACGTGCCTGGCGTGAGTTTTAAGCCACCAGGTCCAGGACGTGAACTGCGGTTGACTACGTGGGAGTCCAGCGACATAGCCATTATGCTAACTGCTGATCCCAATATATATCTTTTAAAAATTGGGTTGTACCTTAAATATGAACAGTAAAATTTATTGAAAAAAATCTCAGTGGGTAGACTCAGTAGCAGCTAGGAATGACCATTTCTGTAAGTCATCTTTAATTTCTCTTAGCACTCTCTCACAGTTTTCAATGTATAGGTCTGGAATAAATTGCTGGGTATTTATTGCTTTCAGGTGCTATTATAAGTGGTTACTGGGTATTTATTACTTTCAGGTGCTATTATAAATAGTATTTAAATTTTTTATTTTCAATTAGTCATTGCCAGTATCTCAATATGATTGGTTTTTGTGTGAAAACCTTGTATTCTATGATATTACTAAATACTAGCTCTGGTAGTTTCTTAATAGATTCATTAAGATTCCTTACATGTTATCTGTGAATCAAAATAGTTTTACTTCTTCCTTTCCAATCTACATTTATTTTTGCTTTCATAATCAAAATTTCTAAGGCCTCTATGAAAATATCAACTAAAAGTAGTAAGAACAGACACCCAATCCCAGAGAAAAAAGTGTTCCATTAAACATGATGTTATATATAGCTTTTTCATACAAAATTATTTCTTTTTAAAGTAGGAACATTTAACACATGAGACACTTAAATTTTTAAGTGTACAATACAGATTTGATAATTATAAGTCAATATTGTACAATCTCTAGAAGTTAATCACTCTTGCATAACTGAAATTTTACACCCATCAATTTTGCAGCTCTCTACTTCCCTCCCATACTACTCTTTGCTTATATGTGTTTGACTATTTTAGATACCTCATACAAGTTGAATCACACAGTAATTGTTCTTCTGTGACTTAGTTCTCTTAGCACAGTGTCCTCAAGGGTCATCCATATTCTTTTTTTTTTTTTTTTTTTGTTAAGATAGGCTTTTGCTATAGGGCGTGTGCACTCGCTAGAAAGACAGAGAGAGACAGAGATAGAAAGTGAGAGATCACCTCCTGGGGGGATGGCCACACCGCAATCCCTTCTCCTCCTTTCTCCTCTTGGGATCTTGGGCACTCATGCACAAGCACTCGGCATGAGTTTAAGCCAGTGGATCCGGGACTCAACATGCATATTCTTATACATGGCAGGGCTTCCTTCTTTTTTCAAGGGTGAAGAATATTTTACTGTATGTATATACCATATTTTCTCTATGCATCCATCTGTTGATGGACATTTAGGTTATTTCAACCTCTTGGCTATTGTGAATAATGATGCATTGAGCATGGGAGTGCAAATATCTTTTTGAGATCTTAGTTTCAATTTTGGGGATAAATTCCTGGAAGTAGGATTGCTGGATCACATGGTATTTTTGTTTTATTTTTTTGTGGACCCCCCCCCCCCATAGTTTTCCCATAGTAATGACACTATTTACATTCTACCCAACAGTGTATGGCATTCTCTTTTCTCCTTACCAATACTTTCTACCTTTTGTTTTCTGATAGGAGCCATCCTAAACAGTGTGAGGTGATATCACATCGTGGTTTTGATATGCATTTCCCTGATGGTTAGTGATGTTGGCATCTTTTTTCTTTTTTTTTTTTTTTTTGAGAGGTTTTTGCTATAGGGAGCATGCGCTCGCCAGACAGACAGAGACAGAGAGACAGAAAGCAAGAAATCACCCCCCAGGGGGATGACCACGCTGCAATCCCTTCTCCTCCATTCTCCTCTCGGGATCTTGGGCCACGCACGCACACGCGTCCGGCATGAGTTTAAGCCACCGGGTCCGGGACTCGAACCGCGGTCAACTATGTGGGAGTCCAGCGACATAGCCATTACGCTAACTGCTGGTCCCGGCATCTTTTCATATACTTGTTGGCATTTGTATGTCTCCTTCACAAAAAATATCTATTCAAGTTCTTTCCCCATTTTTAACAGGATTTTTGTTTTCTTTTACTATTGGATGAATTCTGTAACCTTTACCAGATATATGGTTTGAAGATATTTTCTCCCATTCCATAGGTTGCCTTTTCAATCTGCTGATTTTTTTTCCTTTGCTGTGTTTTTTAAGATTGTTGTAGTCCCACTTATCCAATTTTTCTTTTGCTACCTGTGCTTTTAGTGTGGTACCCATGAAATTATTGCCAAGATCAATATCACGAAGCTTTTCTCCTATAGTTTCTTCTAGAAGTTTTATAGTTTCAGGTCCTATGTTTCAATCAATTTTGAGTTGACTTCTGTGCATAGTGTAAGTCTTTTTTGCATGTGAATATCCAGTTTCATTGGCACCATTTACTAAAGAGACTATCTTTTCTTCATTGAACATTCTTGCTACCCCCTGAGACATAGCTCTGGTTGCCCCTAGCCAGGTTCTTCACCCAGAAATCTGTAAGGAGGATCCTTCACTTTGAGCCTTTGCTTAACACACACTTTCTCGAAGACTATTCTGATTATCCTGTTTAAAAACTAATTACATGCACTTGTGTATACTTAAGTAACCATAAGATACATATGTAGTTAAGATTGACCCCAGTAATTCCTTTTGCTCTTCAAATGATCTTGCATCAATAGTGTCTCTTTTACATAATCTCATTAGTAGTTGAGCATTTCTTTAGTTCCAGGTTTATCTCGTACTTTCCTTGGCAGAGTTACAACTGTCTAGCTCAGGGTAGGTTTCTGTTTATCTGCTCAGAGCTCAGGTTTTCAACTCTCTCTTCCCTTTTGGCCCCTGGGATTTCTTCTAGGTTTTTGTCATTGTTGTTTTCCTCAAGCTCAGGGATGCATTTTTTTTCAACACCAAATATTTATTCACTGCTAACTATTGCCAACACGTGCCTGCCTCATTGGACCCAGTCTGAAGATACTTGAGTTTGGCTTTATCTAGTGAGGAGTTGGATGTCAGAAGCTGTGTGTTGGGGGATGGGGGTCGTTGGAGAGTGAGGGGGAGTGTACTATAGACTTAAGAGTCAAGCAGTGGTGACAGTTCTTCCACTTACAGGTTGCTGTTGTATCCATAGAGCTCAGCGTGATCACTGCAGAAAAGCCTCCAAACAGAAATCTCTCTTCCCAGGTTTTTAGCCTTGCACGGACTGCTCTACAGTACATGCTAATTAAAAGGCCAACACGTGCCCCTTCCCTCCTTTTGAACTAAGGGCCTGACATAATCCTGCGGGCTGGAGCCACTTCCACTGTCACCCTGCAGGGGGTGACCAGGGAGCCACGCCTCCACAGAAGCGACGCTCCTAGTAGCGCCAAACGCTGCCCGCAGCGCCCCGGACGCGTCAGATTAGTCGCAGGGCTGTGTACTGCGCCTGCGTCTGTGGCGCCGCGGCCGGAGCATGCGTCCTGAGGTGGCCACCTCGGTGGTGCTGTGGGAGGGCCGCAGCTGTGGGAGGAGCCGGCGGCCTCGCCCTGGTAACCGCGGCGCCGCCTGCCAGCGACCTCGGCTCTGTCATCGCCTCTGGGGTGAGGGCCCAGTGGCCGCCGGCGTCCGAGATGCCCCATCCTCCCCACGCCGCTGCCGCCGCCGCCATGCAAGGGGAGGACGCCAGATACCTCAAAAGGTGACGGCCGAGGCTTTCCGGCCTCCCCGCCGGGCCTGAGGTCACTGGGCGGAGCTGGCGCGGCTGCGCGCGGGCGGCGGGCAGGGGGTCCTCGGGCGGGCCCCGCGGGGCGAGGGCGTCGGCGGGGTCGGCGCGGGCCCTCGGCCTTCCCGGCCCGACCGCGCGGCGGGGCCTTCCCGACGGGGCGGGGGTGGGCGCGGCGAGGCGCCGCAGGTGCCCGCCCGTGGTCGCCGCCCGGGGGAGTCCCGGGGCGACGCGGGGCGAGGTGCTGCGTGACCGCGGGAGGCTGGGTGGGGTGTCGCTGTCCCGGTGGTCCCACCCATGTGCCAGCCTACCCAGTCTCATTTCGCTGGGCTTCATCTTCATGAAGAGGTTCTTTGACTAGCTTGGCGTGGAACAGGCATGGTTCCTTTCGTGTGAACATTTGTAGTATCAAGGACTATAAGCAATTGTGATGTGTTGAGGTCATTCGACTCATGTCAAAGATGAGATCGTCTCTGATGAAAAAAGAGAACTCCCACCAGACCAAGAGTTAGCAGTGACCCAGTAGATAAATTCTTAATTTGGACTCTCCATTTTTAGTTAGGTCCTTGCTACTGATTTAGTAAATACCCTGGAAAAGTCAGTCACGTTTATTCTTTTTCACAGTTTCCACATCTGAAAATGGGACATATATTGTAGTACCTTCTGAGAAAGATGAAGATGAACCATGAAAATATTTTAAAAGATAAAACATGCGTGTAGGTGTGGTGGCGTTATTTAAAGTTATAAATAATTCAATACTTTTATTAAAAATAGTTGTCCTGGCTTAGCAGGCTCTGATCATCATGGAAAGATCTTCCAAGCACTAGTAGGCTCTTTTTTTTTTTTTTTTTTGAGAGGCTTTTCGCTATAGGGCGCGTGTGCTCGACAGACAGAGGGAGACAGAGAGACAGAAAGCGAGAAATCACCCCCCCAGGGGGAATGGTCACGCTGCAATCCCTTCTCCTCCATTCTCCTCTTGGGATCTAGGGCACACACGCACACGCGCCCGGCGTGAGTTTTAAGCCACCGGGTCCGGGACGTGAACCGTGGTCCACTACGTGAGAGGTAGATTTTCTTTAGATTATTGTATCAGTATAGACCCTTAGATATATGGCAACTTGTAATTCTCAACGTGTTAGTTACTTTTAAAGCCATATTATCTAGAGTTTTAAAAAAAAAAAAAACTAATCCTATAATGCTTGAAGTAATATAAAATGGTTTTCAATTTTGTCTGATCTTCACGTAGGAGTCCAGCGACCTAGCCATTACGCTAACTGCTGGCTCCCAGCACTAGTAGACTCTTAAAAAGAGATTCAGACAGTTAAGGAAAATTTAAAATCTTCTGTGATAGATTGCCTGTCTTTTCATTTTATATGAAGATATCGAAAACTGGCAAACAGCCAGATTTTATCAGTAAAAATTTTAAAATGAATGTGTAATGATAAATAATCACTATTTCCTCACTGGACTTCACTTACACTTTAAAATTCTTGGCTTTAAAAAGGGGCCAAAAAGGGGCTAGCACCTGGCATGGTGGTTAAGTCGCTGGATTCCTATATGGTGGACTGTGTTAGAATCCTAAACCTATAGGCTTGAAAATCACCCCCTGTGCATCTGTGCCCAAAATCCCAAAAGGAGAATGGAGAAGGGATTGAGGTGTCCTCATTCCCCACCCAGAGATGATACCTCATTTTCCCTTTCACTTCCCTTCTTTGTCTCTGGTGAGCCCATGCAAAAACAAAAACAAAACAAAAAATTAAAAAATTAAAAAGGTGCCAAAAGAAGATACATTACCTTTCAACTTTCAATTCAGATTGTTTTTAAAGCAAACAACACTATTGTATCATCAGCTGATTTTCATGTAATGTAGTTATGAGAGAGGTAGATTTTCTTTGGATTATTGTATCAGTAGAGACCCTTAGATATATGGCAACTTGTAATTCTCAACGTGTTAGTTACTTTTAAAGCCATATTATCTAGAGTTTAAAAAACAAACAACTAATCCTATAATGCTTGAAGTAATATAAAATGGTTTTCAATTTTGTCTAATCTTCACAATATAAATAATAAAAGTTCTGTTTGCTTGCTTTTTTTTTTTTTTTTTTTTTTTTTTGAGAGGTTTTTGCTATAGGCTGTGTGCGCTTGCCACACACAGAGAGAGACAGAAAGAGAGAAATCACCCCCCAGGGGAGATGGCCATGACGCAATCCTTTCTCTTCCATGCTCCTCTCGGGATCTTGGGTACGCAAGCAACACACGTCCGGCGTGAGTTTTAAGCCACCAGGTCCGGGACGCAAACCGGGATCGACTACGTGGGAGTCCAACATAGTCATTACGCTAACTGCTGGTCCCTGTTTGCTTGCTTTCTGATTAGAAATATACAGACAAAATACACTAATACAGGCCTGATGGAAGAGGTTGGTAATGTCTGGCTGTTATCATTTGGAAAATAGTTTTGTCACCCTAAAGATTCATATCCTGAGAGCTTGGCTTCTGGTTTGTAGGCTCTCAGAGGTGGTGAGACCTTTAAGAGGTTTAGGTCTAATGGGAGGGCTCCATCCAATCACCTGGGCGCATGAGAAGAACAAACAGGAAGTGAGGATTTTGGTGGTCTTCCTTCTCCTTTTGGCCATGGAGTCATGTAGCACTAGGAGCTAGTCTGATGCCACCTGCTCCCACCACCCCCTGGACTTTCCAGTCACCAGAATTGTGAGACAGTAAGCAATGATCTTTATAAATCACTCATTATCAGGAGTTTTTGTTTGGGAACACAATAATGGATTAAGACATTGGCAGAAACTTCCATTTTAATAATTGGTTCTTTTATCATGATTACATATACTTCAGTAGCAATATTTTAGTTTACACTTTGTTTGCCCGAAGACAGTAATATGTTTTCAATTTAACTGATCTCCAAGTTAAATGTCAGTAAAATTTTATGTAGCTGCTATCACTGAGGAATCTCTAGTCTCTTTATGTATGCAAATATAATATCTATATATGTTTACTTGAGTAATAGATTGTACAATCAGAGACCATGGGCTTCATTTTTATTCTGCTACCAGTTAGTGTTTTGATTTTATAACACTGAATAAATGCTTACTAAATACTTAGTGTATGCTTAGCATTGTTCTGTTATTGACTAAATAGACACAGTTCATATCCTCAGTGAAATACATAAATAAGAAATAGTTACTTACCATAACTTTTTTTTTTAAGAGGTTTTCGCTGTAGGGCGCGTGCGCTCGCTAGACAGACAGAGAGAGACATACAGACAGAAAGCGAGAAATCACCCCCCAGGAGGGATGGTCACGCCGCAATCCCTTCTCTTCCATTCTCCTCTCGGGATCTTGGGCATGCACGCACACGTGCCCGGCGTGAGTTCTAAGCCACCGGGTCCGGAACGCGAACCGCGGTTGACTACATGGGAGTCCAGTGACATAGCCATTACGCTAACTGCTGGTTCCCCATAACTTTTTTCTTTTCTTTTGCCTTCTCTTAAAAATCTAGCTGCTTTCCAGTGGTCTTAAAGTAACAAAACCTGTATGTTCAACTTCATGTCTTTTTGCTCCTGTCCCACCCAATAATTCCATGTTTAAGCCTTATAAAATAACTTCTTTTGGATCCCTATGTGTTTTAGTGTTTGGTTTCCATAATATATTCTCTTTTTTCTGGAACCGACCCTGTTGTTTACCCAGTTAATTCCTCAACTTTCCCTTTTTATTTTTTTCCCAGAAAACATTCCTGAGCTCCTTTTCCCAGAAAACAATTTTTCACCAGAAAACATTCCTGAGCTCCTTTTCCTACCCAATCTAGGTCAGATATATATGTCTTATGATACCTCCTTCTGGTCTATAAACTTTATATGAGTAAGTTACTACATATCCTATTTACCATTGTATTTCAAGACTCATCATGGTTCCTGACATGTTATTATAGTAAGAATGAGCCTAGAGAAAAATATGGGCCAAATCATGTAGGATGTATGAGCCAATGATAATAATAAAATAGTTGAGACTTTATATTAGTGAGATGGAGAAGGATTTTAAGAGTAGATAGCATTCATTCTTTCATTCAACAGTTATTTGAGGTCCTACCATGTACAATCATTCAGCCAAATGATAAAACATATTTGGAAAGTGGGATATACTTTCTGTGTCTTTATAATATTTGTGCTTTAGCAAGTAGTTGACACTTTAGACAGTATGTTATCAGAAATAATATGCTGACATTTATTGTGTTTATAAGTGCTTTATAAAATACTGTAAGCATGTGGTTTTGTGTGAAGCTTTATTTACATGACATAATCAAGGTCCATCTGTGATGTAGCATGTATGAGTACTTCATTCTGTTTTATACCTGAATAATATTCCATTCTATTGATATACCACATTTTGTTTATCCATAACTCATCTGTTGGACATTTGGGTTATTTCCACCTGTAGGATATTGGAAATAAAGCTGCTGTGAACATTATAAGTTTTTGTTTGAACACCCGCTTTCAATCTTTTGGTATATACCTAGGCATGGAATTATTGGTTATATGGTAATTCTGTGAGAAACCATAAAGTGGTTTCCACAGTGCCTGGACCATTTTATGTTTCTATCAACAATGTATGAGAATTCCAATTTTTCCATATCCTCACTAATACCTATTATTTTCTATTCTTGTTTTTGTTTATTTTGTGCATCCTATGGACTTTGAAGTGATATTTTAGTTTTGATAAGAATTTCCGTAATGACCAGGGTCTTCATGCTCCCTTGAACATTTGTCTTTCTTCTTTGGGAAAAACTGTTCCTTATACATTCTGGATACTAGACTCTTATTAGATACATATTTTTCAGGTATTTTGTCCCATTTGTGGGTTGTCTTTTCACTTTCTTGATAGTATCCTTTCACAAACAAAAATTTTTTAATTTTGTTAAAGTAATATTTATATTATTTATTTTTTCTTTAGTTGTTCTTTTGGCATCATTTAAGAAACTATTGATAAATCTAAGGTCATGAAGATTTGTCCTTATGTTTTATTCTAAGAGTTTATGACTTTACCTGTTACATGTTTGTCTTTGATCCATTTTGAGTTAATTGTTGTATATGGTATTTGGTAAGGGTCCATCTTCTTTTGTTTTGGAGAGGTTTTCTCTATAGGGCACATGCGCTCGCCAGACAGACAGAGACAGACAGAGAGACAGAAAGCGAGAAATCTCCCCCCAGGGGGGATGGCCACGCCGCAATCCCTTCTCCTCCATTCTCCTCTCGGGATCTTGGGCACACATGCACACATGCCCGGCGTGAGTTGTTTTTTTTTTTTTTTTTTTTGGGAGAGGTTTTTTCGCTATAGGGCGCGTGCGCTCGCCAGACAGACAGAGAGAGACATAGAGACAGAAAGCGAGAAATCACCCCCCAGGGGGGATGGTCACGCTGCAATCCCTTCTCCTCCATTCTCCTCTCAGGATCTTGGGCACGCACGCACACGCGCCTGGCGTGAGTTTTAAGCTACCGGGTCCGGGACGCAAACCGCGGTCGACTACATGGGAGTCCAGCGACATAGCCATTACACTAACTGCTGGTCCCCATCTTCTTTCTTTTTCATGTGGATATCCACTTTACCTAGCACCATTAGTTGAAGAGATTGTTCTTTCTTTCCATGAATAGTTTGGGCATCCTTGTTGAAAATTAGTTGAACAAAATAAATCTATGGTCAACTGATTTTGGTTCTATTCTGTTGATTTATATATCTGTCCTTGTGCTAGTATATCACTGTTTTGATTACTGAAGCAAAATCAAAAGTTATGAGTCCTCCAAATTTGTTCTTTTTAAACATTATTTTAGTTATTTAGTGTTCCTTTTAGTTCCATATGAATTTTAGGACTGGCTTTTCCATTTTGGCAAGAAAAAAAAGAAAGCTGTTGGAACTTTGATAGGGATTATATCTAATCTGTAGGTCACTTCAGGAAGTATTGCCATCTTAAGTTTTCCAATCCATAAACATGGAATATGTTTTGGTCCTTCTTTTTGATGCTATTTTATTTATTTATTTAAAATATTTTCTTTATTCATAATACTGTGTGTGCATACACATGTGAGAGTGACAGAGAGAGAAAGACATGAACACCCACCACAGAATTTGGTCATACCGTGATCCCCTTTGATCAGCCTGGCCATACTAGGGATTGAACCCTGGTTGCTATGTAGAATTCAGTGTCTCCTGAGCAATGCATTACCACTGCACCAGGTAGCCAGTGTGTTGTTCTTTTAAATGGAATTATTTTCTTAAATTTCCTTTCGGATTTTTTATTGCTAGTATGCAGAAATACAATTGATTTTATGCATACTGATCCTTTATTCTCGGATTTTGTTGAATTTATGAGCTCTAACAATTTTTTTGTGCATTAGTTAGAATATTCTATATATAAGATTATGTCATATATATATATATATATATATATATATATATATATATATATCCATAGAGTTAATTTAACCTCTTCCTTTACAATCTGGGCATTAAAAAGACATTTTTTTTTTTCATTAAATCCCATGCCTCATTACTCTGGCTGAAGATTCTAGTACTGTGTTGAATAGAATTGGTAAAAATGGCCATCCTTATCTTGTTCCTCATCTTAGGAGGAAACCTCTCTTTCTCTTAGCACTTAGTATGATACAAGCTATTTTTTTAAATATATGACCTTGAGGAAATTTTCTTTTATTCCTTTTTTATTTTTTGAGAGATTTTTGCTATTGGATTTGTGTGCTTGCCAGAGAGACAGAAAGTGAAAAATCACCCCTCAGGGTGATTGATCACACCACAATCCCTTCTCCTTCAGTCACCTCTTGGGATTTTGGGCACTCACACATATATGCCCAGTGTTAGTTTTAAGACACCAGGTTCAGGATGCAAACCACAGTTGACCCTGTGGGAATCCAGCAACATAACCATTACACCATCTGCTGGTCCTTCTCTTATTCCTAATTTATCAAGTGCATTTATCACAAAAGGGTGTTGGATATTTCAAAAGCTTTTTCTGCATCAATTGAGATAATCAGGTGCTTTCAAATATTTATTCTGTTGGATCATCAGAAAAGTCATGACATATTTTTCTGTGTTTTCCTGTGCAAAAATGTGTCATTACTTTTTATGACAAAATATTAATGTGGTGTAGAACATTGATATGGTGAAGCTCTCTTTCATTTTGGGGTAAAAGCCACTTGGCCATGGTATGCAACTCTTTTAATATGCAACTGAACTTTGCTAGTACTTTGAGGATTTTTACATCTATGTTTATAAAGGATGTTTGTAGGTTTTGTGTGTGTGTGTGTGTGTGTGTATGTGTGTGGTATCTTTGACTCTCTTTGGTAATAGGGTAATGGTAGCTTCACTGAATCAGTTATGAAGTGTTACCTTTCCTCTTCAATGTTGTAGAGAAGTTTGAGAAACATTAGTGTTAATTCTTCATTAAATGTTTGCTAAAATTCACCAGCGAAGCCATCTTGTCTGGGCTTTTCTTTGTTGAGAGATTTTTGATTACTGACATACAATTTTATGCAATTCTTGTAAGGAACATAGGAAGAGAGACTATGCCCCAACTAACTAATATTAAGATTTAGAAAAACTGCGTTGCCACTGGACCAGCAGATGGGATGGAAGTTAAGGTGCTGGATCACACATGGTCAGCTTTGTAGTTTGAGACCCGGACCTGGAGGCTTGAAAATCATACTGGGCATGTGTGTGTGCATGCCTAATATCCTGAGAAGACAGTGGAGGAGAAGCTGAATTGTGATGTAGCCATGCCCCTGGGGAATAATTTCTCACTTTAGCTCTCTCACTTTTTCTGGTGAGTGCATGTGCTAATTATATAGCAAAAACTAAAAAAAAAAAAAAAAAATTTCCCAGACACTGTGACACAGTGGTAACACCAGTGCCCTGCAAGACCAGAAGCATAAGTTGGCTTGAAAATACACTGGGTACCCACATGGGCACGTAGGATCTGAGGAGCTGGAGGTCTGGAAAATAAGATTGTGTTGTAATAAGACCTGGTTGAAGGTATGTCTCCCAATATCTATTTCCTCTCAGGTAAACACACTCTCAAAAAAAAAAAAAAAAAAGAAAAGAAAAATTATAGGTTAGTTATGACTGATGAGAAAGAATGCAAATTTAGTTCAACAGTGTATTAAAATATTATACTGTCAAATTGTGTTCAAGAACGTATGGTTTAATGTAATGAATTTGATTCCATATATTAATAAAGAACATCAATACATAAGCATCCAATGGATGCTGAAAAACATTTGATGTCATTTACTGTATATTCATGATTTAAGGGAAAAACTCAAGCCAGAAATAAAAGGGAATTATATAAATGTATTTACTATAGAAACTTGGAAGCATTTTTAAAACATTTTAAATACTTTTTTGTTGTTACTTACTTATTTCATGTGAGAGAGAGGCATCCCAAAAGAACCTTCCTGCCACATCCATCTCCAGTCTCAGTGGCATTCCTAAGGAGGTCCCAGGACACAAACCCAAGATCTTTCCCATGTGGGTCCAGTTTCAATTCCACCTTGCCACTACCTGGACCCTGGGAGCATTTTCTTTAACATTAAGAATGAGTCAACAATGGCTAATATAACCATCTCAACATTTCACCAGGGTTCCTAAACATAAGGAAAAAAGAAAAAGTATAAAGATAGGAGGAGAAGAAATAAAACCGACATTCACAAATGACATAACTGTCTATATAGGAAACCTGAAATCATGTTTAAAAATTGGCATTAATATCAAGTTATTAACCAACAGTGGATAAGATTATAACATCTATATCCTCTCCACCCACAGATTGAATTTTGATATTGTGGTTTAAAAACTGTGTTAGAAAAAAAAAGTTGTTTATGAAAGCAACTAATAATTGAAGGTACTTGGGAATAAATCTAACAAAAGATACATATGACCTTTCTAGGGAAATTTATGTAATATCAATGAAAGAAAATTAAAACTTCAACAGATTTACTGTTCTCATGGATAGATGCCTTAATTAATCAACAAGTTCATGATATCACAATCAGTGTCTTAAATGAGATTTTACTAAATTTTAAACATAATACTAAAATTTTAAGTGAAAGAGCAAAGGTCCCACAATGCTGAGAAAAAAATTGAAGAGCCAGATTGGGGGGGGGGGGGGGCAATTCCCATAGGTATTTTTCTAAGAATAGATTAATATCAATTGAATGGAATAAGGAGCTTAGAAATAGACACACACATAGATTTATATTTAATATGTAAAAGAGGTAACATTGAATTCAGGGGTAAAAATAAATCAATAAAATAAAATAGGTTTGTTTCTAAGCCTATAGTTCACAGTGTACCAGTGGATTGTTTATAAAATAGAATGCATTCACGTGGTAGGAACAGGTATTATTTTGTGTAATTTTTGTTTCATTTACCTATGTGGGTGCAGACTGGTTCCAGATACAAAAATGTATTTACGACTTTGCCAAAGGGTCAAAAATAAATAAGTGAAAACAAAAGACCCTGCAAAAAGTGCTCATACTGTTGGTTGTTTCTGTGGGAAAAGTTAAAATTGTATTCCTATCCCCACAAAACACCAAAATAATTTACAGGTAAATTGAAGACCAAAATGTAAAGATCAAAACTATATATTTGGTCACATAGAGGAAATTGATGACCTTGACTAGAAAGAGCTTTTTTGGTAGAAGAAGAGTGGCAGCCAGTCTAATTGTAACAGGTTCCCATGTGAATAATCAGAGCAGCTACCAAGAATGAAGGGGATTTTGAAGGCAATAATGAAAAGTAGTACTAATGGAGTTTTGTGGGATTTAGAGGGTTTTTTTGGTTTTTAGCTTGAAACATTTTTGTGTTTATTTGCAGGTAGGAGTGGACAAGTAAATAATTACTAGAGAATATCTTAGAGTAGGTGTGGAAGGATCAGGTCTGGTTAGGATCATCAGTTTTACTGCTTTGCCTTTAGATACTTCTGGTTTTCAGCTATTACCCCCTTGTCCTATCTGATTTAGCATTTGTCCCTTTAAAAATAGAGACATAAGAGTATACTTCAGAAGTCAGTAATTAAGAACACTGACCAAAGGTGACAATTTGTCACATGCAGTTATGGAAAGTGTATACGTATACTTTTAAATTTTGCTATGAACTTGACTTCTTATTGATATAAAACACTAACTTTTTAAAACCAGCTTAGCACAATTTTTATTCCAGTTTTCTTGTGCATGCATAAAAACAAAGTGAAGCAGAGCTGTTATTGAGAAGGCTCCATTAGTAGAAGGAATTTGTAGTCAAGCTATATCAATTAATATTTGTGTAATAGGATGCTTCAAATATTAATAGAAAATTACTTAATTCCAAAATGGCTTAAATTTTTAAATTTTATAAACAGACTTGAAAGCATTTGGAAATTCATTATCTCAGTGGTTAAACATCAGACATCATTAATTCAGCTTAAAATTTCATTTAAGATAAAAATACTCATTTTGTGGTGAGAATAGAAATGTAAATTTTACTGAAGCATATTATTTTTTTTGTTTTGAGAGAGGTTTTTGCTATTGGGCATGTGTGCTCACCAGAGAGAGAGAGACAGAAAGTGAGAAATCACCCCCAGCAGGGATGGCCATGCCACAATCCCTTCTCCTCCATTCTCCTCTCGGGATCTTGGACATGCACGCACACACACCCGGTGTGAGTTTAAGCCACCAGGTCTGGGACTTGAACCTCAGCCAACTACATGGGAGTCCAGCAATGTAGCCATTACGCCATCTGCTGGTCCCAAGGCATATTATTATTATAAGAACAATTTTCTAATTAGATCAACAGTAATTGAAATGCACTTATTATGGGTTGTTTGCAAACACAATTTATAATTGTACCCAAACAAACTGGGGTATTTTACCAATCAAAATGGAATTTGGAACCATTGTTGCCAATTTAAAAATATTTATATGATATATTGAGTAAATGAATTACATAATTTATAAACCTTTAAAGAGGGACCAGCAGATGGCATAATGGTTACATTGCTGGACTCCCATGTATTTGACCACAGTTCAAGTCCCAAACCCAGCAGCTTGAAATTCATGCTGGGTGCATGTGCATGCATGCCCAAAATCCCAAAAGGAGAATGGAGGAGAAAGGATTGTGGTATGACCATGACCTCTGTGGGCTGATTTCTCACTTCCTGTCTCTCTGTCTCTGTCCCTTCAATGAGTGCCATGTGCCCTATAGCAAAAAATCTCTCTCAGGGAAATTAAAAAAAAAAAAACCTTTAAAGAACTACTTTGTAAATTTACCAGGTGTCCTACAGTAGATTTACAAGTTTGTAAAGCAATCCTGTAAATTTTGTTCAATGTAGGTTAGAAGTAAAGAACCAAAGAATTCCACCAATGGAATACCTGGAATGTGGTATATGATATTTTAAAAGCACATTATTCCCTTAAAGTCACTGTACAGTAATTTTTTTAAAGTAACAATATATTGCTGGGATCAGCAGGTGGCATGCTGGCTAAGATGCTGGACTCCCCTGACTGCAGTTCAAGTTCCAGACCCAGCGGCTTGATAATCATGTTGGGTGCATGTGAATGCATGCCCAAAATCCTAAGAGGAGAATGAAAGAGAAGGGATTGCAGTGTGGCCATTTGCCCTGCTGAGTTATTTCTCACTTTCTCTCTCTGTCTCTGAGCATGCAGGCCTTATGACAGAAACCATCCAAAAAATTATATATATATATGTATATATATACATACACACACACACACACACATATATAATATATATATAATTAAATAGTATGTAAAATATTAATTTAGTTTGAAATGTTTTTCATATATTCAGTAGCAGTGCTAAGGGGAGCTAGTAAAGAGACTACTTTTCCCACCTTCTTGATCAACACCATGTCAGTATAAACAATTAATACTTTTATCAACTTTTTTAAAGAATTATTTTAATTTAATTTAATTTATTTATTTTAATTTGACCAGAGAGGGACAGAGTGTGAGAGAGAGAAAGTGAGAAAGCAAGCCACCAGGTCTGGGACTCAAACCACAGTCGACCATGTGGAAGTCCAGTGCCCTTAATTACCATGCCACCTGCTGGCCCCAATACTTTTATCAATCTTAATGTGAAATGATATACAAATATAGCTTCATTGCTTCCAGATTGCTACCCTTAAACTTCTTCAAAATTTTTTTTATACTATCACTCTGTTTGTATATTACTTACAGAAAAATACTGGTTCATCATGAAAGTCATGAAGGATGTTTGCATAGAAAAATATGTCATGTCTTTCCTGATGACCTAATATCTGGATATATATGTGCTGAGTGGTATTAAGTGATACTTTTAAGTTTTTTATTTTACTTTTTTTTTTCTCTTTGCTAACTTGTGTTTTATTTTTTATATAATGAACATAAGTTGCTTTTGTGGTAAAATTTTAATTAACTTACTCTAAAACTCACACATAAAGAAGAAAAAAAAAATAAAAAACTGAAAAGGGATGGGGAGGTTTGATTTGATTTCTGGAGAAGGGCAAACTATCAGACCGCAGAGCATAAGAGTTATGCTTGTACCACTGTATGTAGAAGACACACTTTTGAAAATGGTGATCAGACACTCTTAGGATCTGCACTTGTTTTATCTGAATGCTTCTCTCCCCTTAACTGGATTCTTTTACCTCTTTGTATCTAAGAAGTTCAGTGCTCAGTGCTGCAAAGTTCAGTACTGTGATTGCTTTCCATATGGAAGCAAATAACTAGTTTGCCTTTTAATCAGAGTAATTCAGTAATGCTATGTTATATTTCTCTTTTCAGCTCTCAGCTTTTTTTTTTTTTTTTTTTTGGAGAAGTTTTCGCTATAGGGCGCGTGCGCTCGCCAGACAGACAGAGACAGAGAGATAGAAAGCGAGAAATCACCCCCTGGGGGGATGGTCATGCCGCAATCCCTTCTCCTCCATTCTCCTCTCGGGATCTTGGGCACGCACGCACACGCGCCCGAAGTGAGTTCTAAGCCACCGGGTCCAGGACGTGAACCACGGTCGACTACGTGGGAGTCCAGCGACATAGCCATTACGCTAACTGCTGGTTCCCAGCTCTCAGCTTTTTTGATTCCTGTGATTTCTCTAGTTTTTTTGTTGCTAGCTTGAACTTATACCTATTTATCTTACCTTATGGAATCTGTACCATCTTGTTGAATATATAGTCTCCCCTTGGTGTGTTGCACGATTTGTTCCACAAACTCCCCATGGATATCAAAATCAGAGGATGCTCAAGTCTGTTATATAAAATGAGTTAATGTTTACATGTAACCTATGCATAGCCTTCTATATACTTTAAATTACTTCTAGGTTACCTATAACAACTAATGCAGTGTAAATGCTTTGTAAATAGTTGCTATACCATATTGTGTGTGGAATAAAGTCAAGAAAAAATTCTGACGTGTTTGATATGGAGACAACCATCACTAGGCCTAACTAGGTAGTATGGGTTTACTGCAATTAAGAATTTATTCAATAATGCTAGGGGATTGGGGAAAGAGTATATACAACCTTTCAGTGTAAACTACTATTTTTTTTTTTTTTTTGGAGAGTTTTTCTTTTTTTTTTTCCACTATAGGGCACGTGCGCTCGCCAGACAGACAGAGAGAGACATAAAGACAGAAAGCAAGAAATCACCCCCCAGGGGGGATGGTCACGCCACAATCCCTTCTCCTTCATTCTCCTCTCGGGATCTTGGGCACGCATGCACACACGCCCGGCATGAGTTTTAAGCCACCAGGTCCGGGACGCCAACCGCAGTTAACTACATGGGAGTCCAGTGACATAGCCATTACGCTAACTGCTGGTTCCCTCAGTGTAAACTACTATTGACACTGTAATTTGAGATACGTGACTATACAACATACATAACCTATTTGTGCTTTTTTGATGTGTAATTTGTGTGCGATTGAGGAGTGATTTTGCTTAGGTACTAATGTCACATTTTGTATAATTAAGTTAGATGACATATATTACATATTATAATTTGTATAATTTTTAATGTCATTCTGTGATGCAGTTAATGGGGGTAATTATTGAGCAGGTTGATTTTATTTTTAATAAAAATTTCAGAGCAGCTCTCTTTGGTTTGAAGAACTGAACTGGCTTTTAGTTGAGGTCATTCTGTCCAAAGCCATCTAAATGATTTATGTTTCATTCATTTTCTTTTAGCCTGGCTCTTTGAGTAAAAGTATCCCTCTCCCTCCCCCCCATAGAGCTAGTCATAAAGGTACTTTCTGTAACACCAAGAATCATATATATAGTATAGATTTGGAAAAAAAAGTTATTTCTTCTCTCAAGTCAAAAGTAAATCTGATTCTAATGCATATGTTAATCCAGCCCATATGTTTCAGAACTAGAAACCAGATAAAAACCATGGGCATTTTGCACATTTTTAACCTTGTTATGCCTTTTTTTATTTTTTACATTAGGAAAGTTAAAGGAGGGAATATTGATGTACATCCATCAGAAAAAGCACTCATTGTTCAATATGAAGTGGAAGCTACCATTCTTGGAGAAATGGGGGATCCCATGTTGGGAGAACGAAAGGAATGTCAGAAGATGTAAGTTTTATGTGTATGTGAACGTTTTTAAAGTTGTGAACCTTATATAAACGTTATGCAAATTTAATGTTATTTTATTCTGTACAGATGATAAATGATAATGATATTTATCTAGGCATACCTCATTTCAGTAACGGAGAGATTATATTGAAGTATAAATATGGAGTATGTTTTTTTCTTTTTCTTTTTTGGATAGGTTTTTGCTGTAGGGCATTTGTGCTCCCTAGAAAGACAGAGACAGAGAGACAGAAAGAGAGAAATCACCCCCCGGGGGGGGGATGGCCATGCCATAATCCCTTCTCCTCCATTCTCCTCTCGGGATTTTGGGCACGCATGTACATGTACCCAGTGTGAGTTTAAGCTACTGGATCTGGGATTTGAACTGCAGTCAGCTACTTGGGAGTCCAGCAACAAAGCTATTACACTGACTTCTGGTCCCACGGACCAGAGAAAGTAAGATTTTTATAAGCAAAATTTGAACCTACTGAAAAATACTTTCTGATTTATTCCATTTAGTAAATGCAGCTAATAGAATAGAAATGAGTAACTTGTAAAATCAATCATAAAAGATATATTAATGAACTTTTTAGCTTGAATTAGGAAATTTATATCTTAGGGATCCTCTGTCCGTTTTTTCCTGAAATTGCTGAAAGTGATTTTAGAAATTCCCAAGTGGGACACATATCTTGAATTTATCCCTTGAAAATCTAGTCTTCTAAAGCATTTTATGATGAAGTGATTGGTCTTAGATCTTCTAGTATCCTACACGTTTTTTCCTGCTTTTGTAATATTTTCAGGAGTCCCTTTGGAAATTGGCATTTTTCATTAGCCTTCAGTAGTACTGGTGATTGTCTCATGTTCTTACCATAGTTTGGCAGAAATGGAGAAGATCTGATATCATCTAGTATTCTCCCTCAACCCTCTTGCCCCATAAATAGTTTTGATTTGGGAACTAGTTAGAAATTCTAACTAGTGTTTTGGTTAGCATTAAATGTCTTTAGACTCTCAGGAATGCATGTGATAGCGCTTATCCAAGTGCCTGGAACCAGAATTGGTTCAGATTTCAGATTTCTTCAGATTTTATGAGAAGAATGAACTATCTTGTGGATAGGACCCAATTTAAACCCAAAATTCACTTATGAATACATACCTTGTGCATCTAGTCTGAGAGTAATTTATACAATATTTTTGTATTGCAGCATTTTAACTAATTTGTCATGTGAGGTCAGGAGTGGAATTTTCTGCTTGTGTTACACTGGTGCTCAAAAAGTTTCAGATTTTACAGGATTTCAGATTTTTTGATTAGGGATGTTCAACTTATATTCAGCACATGGAAAACACTGTTTTTGTTTTTGTTTTTTTTCTTTTCGTTTTTGCCATAGGGCATTTGCGCTCACCAGAGAGAGACAGAGAGGGAAAGTGAGAAATTACCCCCCTCCTGCCTGAGGGTATGGTCACATCAGAGTCCTTCTCCTCCATTCTCTTGGGTTTTTGGGCACACATACACATATACCCAGCATGAGTTTCAAGCCATCAGCTTGAATCACAGTCAGCCCTGTGGAAGTCTAGTGCTTTAACCATCACATCACTTGGTGGCCCCAAAACACTGTATCTTAAGTATACAGTGGTGATTCTCAACTGAGATTGATTTTTCCCACAGGGAATATTTGGCAATGCCTAGAGACATTTTTGGTTTTTATAGCTACAGGGATGCTATTGCATCTGGTGGGTAGAAGCCTGGTGATACTCTTTATCGTATAGTGCACAAGACAGCTGCCAATAGCTATAGTTGAGAAACACTGATAGAGCAAACTGCAAAGAGAAGCTATTTAGTATTTTATTAGAATCTCTTACTGGGTTGTCAGAAAAGTCATGCATTTTTCTGTTTTTCTATTAAAAAATGCATCATGCCTTTTCTGACAACCCACTCATTTGTCTCTTTATGTTGGTTGGAAGGAGACTAAATCATGTTAATAATTCACCAGGCTGGCTCCTGGAGAACTAGATTTTCGGTGACGGCATAATTGGGAATACTATCTAAATCATTCTCCTGGACTGGGAGAGATCATCTACACCTGAATACGGATTTTATAGCTGTTAAGTATAAGACATTTCTCTGAAATCCCCATCCCTGCTTCCTCTAATACTTTGATGTCTCCCCACAAAAATTAGCCAGCCTCACCAAAAAATAATTCTACATAGTAGCTGCCTGCTTGTTTCATTCTGAAACTAATTTTATGTCTTTGTAGCTCTCCAGGTACCATAAATCTATGTAAATAGGCAGTTGTTTCTAGACACTGAATGATTTTTTCCTATTGGGCTCCCAGTGATTCTCCTGGGCTAAATTAAAAAGCAGAGAGGAACTGGTACATTATCGTTTTTTAATGTACTAACCTAACTATAAAATGATTCATTTGTTCCTCAGAATTCTGCATACAGGTCTTAAAATGCATCTCACCCTTTTCTCTCCTGCCTTCAATACGTTTAATTATTATCAGAGCAACTTAATCTGAAAATATCAGTATCTTTTCTTGTTCATAATTGAAAATAAATAAATAAATAAATAAATAAAATAAATAATATTGTGGGTTGGGTAACAAAATGATTCATTTAATATGGTATGCATGACAGAGTGGCCCTTGCTCTGCAGGAGAACTCCAGTTCCATTCCATCTCTAGGCTCCTGTCCAGCAAGGGAAACTGAGGCGGGGGAACCACTGCCCCCACCCCACTTCCAGGCTCTCAAGACTAGGACCCCATCCCCTAGAGAGGTAGGCAGGTTTATATGTTTTTTTTCTTTGCTCTTCCTTTTTGTTTTGTTAATGCCCTCCCCTCCCTTGTCCCACAGAGTGGCCCTTGCTCTGCAGGAGAACTCCAGTTCCATCTCTAAGCCCCTATCGAAATTTTCTTTATTCTCCTCTATGCTCTTTTCTTTCCTCTTACTTATCCTCTCTTCCTCATCCTCCACCCTGCCAGAGGGATTAGACAGATCTAGAATCACAGTTCAGAAACTCCCTAGTAATGTAAGGTTCCCTCAGACCCTCCCCTGTACTGAACCACCTGTGAATATAGAGATACGACTCTACAGACACCTGAATAGAGTACACCTCTTGAGACCACCTTGCTAAGAACAACAGAAGGAGATTTCCGCATACATTAATTCACAGCAAAAGTGAAACACAGTTGCTCCTAAGAGGTATTCAAAAGTGAATACATCTTCCAATGACTAAAAGTAGAAGAGCCTCAGGTCTGAATAAACCAGGAAATATGACTCCCTCAAAGAAACAGAATAACTCCCCTTCATTTCTCCTAAAATCTGAGGATGTTACCAAAATGTCAGAGAAAGAATTTAGAACATTCATGGTGAACAGATTCTATGAGTTGGAACAGAAAAGAGACAACGAACTGCAGGAGATTAGGAAGTCCTTCCACGATATGAAAGAAGAAATGGACATTTTGAGAAAGAATCAGATGGAACTATTAGAGATGAAGTCTGTCATACAGGAAATCAAAAACTCTCTTAAAAGTATTAAAAGTCGATTAGACCATGCTGAAGACCGAATCTCCAATGGAGGAAAAAACACCAACAAGATAGAGAAAATAACAAGACATGAGGATAATATACGAGAAATACTATATTCCATAAGACACCCAAACATCAGAATAATTGGTACCCCAGTAGGTGAAGAAA
The DNA here is from genome assembly GCA_026018925.1 of Tupaia tana. Taxonomy (NCBI): domain Eukaryota; kingdom Metazoa; phylum Chordata; class Mammalia; order Scandentia; family Tupaiidae; genus Tupaia; species Tupaia tana. The sequence goes on from JAKSZU010000007.1 coordinate 97,646,998, forward strand.
CTAATAACGGCATGGAAAATCTATTCTATGAAATCCTGGAAGAAAATTTCCCAAGTCTAGAGAGGCACTCAAGCATCCAGACCCAAGAAATACAAAGAATCCCAAATAGACTCAACCCCAGAAGATCTTCCCCAAGGCACATCTTAGCCAGACTGTCCAAGACCACAGATAAAAACATGATACTAAAACTGGCAAGAGAGAAAAGGAGAAGTGACTTACAAAGGTCATCCCATCAGGCTAACACCAGACCTCTCAATAGAAACAATGTAAGCAAGGAAAGAAGGGTAAGATGTATTGAAAGTGTTAAGAGAGAAACAAGTCCGACCAAGATTATTATATCCTGCAAGATTTGCCAACAGCAGACTAGCTCTTCAAGAAACCCTGAAGAAAGTACTATTCCAGGAAAACTAAAGAATTAACCGACAGAAACAAAGGAATAAAAGACAGCTGAGACAATGGCCAACCTGAAGGTCGAGACAGATCCAGTAACATTAATAATAACATTGGATGTGAATGGATTAAATTTTCCAATCAAGAGACACAGACTGGCTGAATGGATAAAAAACCAGAAGCCCTCTATCTGTTGCCTACAGGAAACCCACCTCATGGATGAAGACATACATAGACTGAAAGTGAAGGTTTGGAAAAAGGTTTTCCATGCAAATGGGAACCAAAAAAGAGCTGGAGTTGGCAATACTAATTTCTGACAAAATAGGCTTTAAAACAAAAACTGTTCAAAGAGACAAAGAAGGGCACTATATTGTAGTAAAAGGATCAGTAGATCAAGAAGATATAACGCTTATAAATATCTATGCGCCTAACACAGGAGCACCCAAATATGTGAAGGAAAGACTGTTAGATCTAAAAGCGGAGACTGCAATACACTAATTGTTGGAGACCTCAACACTGCACTATCCCCTCTGGACAGATCTTCTAGACAAAAAATAGGTAAAGAGATAAAGGGTCTAAATGATACCATAAATCAAATGTACTTAACAGCAATCTATAAAACTTTCCATCCAAAAACCATGAGATGTACTTTTTCCTCATCCCCACATGGAACCTTTTCAAAGATTGACCACATCATAGGGCACAAAAAAAGCCTCTACAGATTCAGAGGCATAGAAACTATATCCAGCATCTTCTCTGACCATGATGGAATTAAACTTGAGTTTAATTTCAAGAGAAATCCTCAAAAATACTTGAAAACATGGAAACTAAATAACCTATTCCTGAATGACTCCACAACTACTGAAGAAATAAAGACTGAAATCAAAAGATTCATGGAAGCCAATGACAATGAGGACACAAGTTTCCATAATCTTTGGGACACTGCTAAAGCAGTCATAAAAGGGAAGTTCATAGCAATTAGTGCACATAAGAGGAAGACAGAAAGAAGGGTAATGGATCTGGGAACCAGCAGTTAGCATAATGGCTATGTCGCTGGACTCCCACGTAGTCGTCCGTGGTTTGCGTCCCGGACCCGGTGGCTTAAAACTCATGCTGGGTGCGTGTGTGTACGTGCCCAAGATCCCGAGAGGAGAATGGAGGAGAAGGGATTGCGGCGTGATCATCCCCTCTCGGGGGTGATTTCTCGCTTTCTGTCTCTATGTCTCTCTGTCTGGTGAGCGCACGCACCCTATAGCAAAAAACCCTCTCAAAAAAAAAAAAAAAAAAAAAAAAAGAAGGGTAATGGATCACCTAACATCATGTCTTAGAGAACGGGAAAAGCAACAGCAAAATAATCCAAAAAAACTCCAGGAGAAAGAAAATAATAAAGATACGAGCAGAAATAAATGAAATAGAAAATAAACGAACTATACAGAAAATAAATGAAAGTAAAAGCTGGTTCTTTGAATTGATAAACAAAATTGATAACACCACTAGCAAGACTTATTAAGAAGAAGAGAGAAAGGAACCAGGAGAATCAAATCTGCAATGAAGCAGGTAATAAAACAACAGACAAAGTAGAAATACAAAACATCATTAGAGAATACTATGAACAACTATATGCCAAGAAACAAGACAATCTGGATGAAATGGACAAATTCCTGGACACGTATAATCTACCAAGATTGAGCCAGGAGGATATAGAAAGTCTGAATAGGACCATAACAAGCCAGGAGATTGAATCAGTAATAAATAACCTTCCAACAAAGAAAAGCCCTGGCCCTGATGACTTCACCTTGGAATTCTATAAAACTTTCAAAGAAGAGTTAACCCCCATTCTGCTCAAGTTATTTCTAAGATCCAAAAGGGTGAACTTCTCCCTAATTCATTCTATGAAGCCTCTATCACCCTTATCCTTAAAACAGATAAGGACAGGACCAGGAAGGAAAGCTATAGACCAATATCTCTGATGAATATAGACGCAAAGATTCTCAACAAGATACTAGCAGATTGTATCCAACAGCTTATAAATAAGATATTACATCATGATCAGGTAGGCTTTATTCCAGGAATGCAAGGTTGGTTCAGCATACCCAAAACCATAAATGTAATACATCATATCAACAGGAATAAGGATAAAAACCATATGGTCATATCTATTGATGCAGAAAAAGCATTTGATAAGATACAACATCCCTTCATGATCAAGACTCTCAGTAAAATCGGCATACAAGGGTCATTTCTCAACACAATAAAAGCTATCTGTGAAAAACCCTTCACGAACATCATCCTGAAAGGAGAAAAGCTGAAAGCTTTCCCACTAAAAATGAGTACAAGACAAGGATGCCTACTTTCTCCACTCCTTTTTTTTTTTTTTTTTTTTCCTTCTTTTCTCTTTTTTTTTATTATTATCCATTTTTTGTTACATTGAATTACATATAACTTTACAGTGTATTACATTGCTTTTTCAAAAGGGAATGCCATGCATGTCAGTCAGTACAGAGACATTAATCTCCCCACTTCAACATTCAATATCTTTCCTATGTATCCCCCAATCATTATTATTATTATTCTAATTATTTTTTATGATAAACATGATTTTTTTTTTTTCTCCAATTATCAGATCATAAAGTTCCCAACAAGAGGGAACGTAGACTCCACTCAGGGCTGGACCAAGGGTGGGTCTCGTGCAGCCCCGCAAATGTAGGTGAATCTCCATGGAACACAGTTTCAGGAACGCGGCTCAGGGAAGCAGAGACGGCCATCAGCTGATGCAGCACGCGAGGCAGACCCCGGCCACGGCTCGCGGGGTCAGAGCCCCGGCCACGGCTCGCGGGGCAGGCCCCGGCCACGGCTCGCGGGGCAGGGGCCACGGCTCGCGGGGCAGGCCCGGGCCACGGCTCGCGGGACAGACCCCGGCCACGGCTCGCGGGGCAGACCCCGGCCACGGCACGCGGGGCAGACCCCGGCCACGGCTCGCGGGGTCAGAGCCCCGGCCACGGCACGTGGGGGCAGACCCCGGCCACGGCACGCAGGGTCAGAGCCCCGGCCACGGCACGCGGGGCTGGCCCCGGCCACGGCTCGCGGGGCAGACCCCGGCCACGGCACGCAGGGTCAGAGCCCCGGCCACGGCACGCGGGGCAGGCCCCGGCCACGGCTCGTGGGGCAGACCCCGGTACTCCTTTTCAATATAGAACTGGAAGTCCTCACCAATGCAATCAGAAAAGAGGAAAATATAAAAGGCATTCAAACAGGAAAAAAAGAGGTGAAATTCTCTTTATTTGCAGATGACATGATTGCATACATAGAAGATGCAATGGTTCCCATGGAAAAATTTCTGGAAGTAATAAAAGTTGCAGGACACAAAATCAATATACAGAAATCTATAGCATTTCTATATACGAAAAACAGGCAGACTGAGATAGAACTGAAAAAAGTTATTCCATTTACCATAGTCACAAAAAGTAAAAGATACTTAGGAATAAATCTAACCAAAGAAGTTAAAGACCTTGACAAGGAAAATTATGAAAAGCTAAAAAAAGAAATTGAAAATGACACAAAAAAAGTGGAAGGACATCCCATGTTCCTGGATTGGAAGAATTAATATAATCAAAATGGCAATTCTACCCAAATTAATCTACATATTTAATGCAATGCCAGTCAAACTACCAGACACATTCTTCACAGATCTAGAAAAGAAAATCATAAAATTTGTCTGGAATCATAAGAGACCCCATATTGCCAAAGCAATTCTACACAAGAAGAGTGGAGTGGGCAGCATCTCACTCCCTGACTCCATAATATACTACAAAGCTGTGGTAATCAAAACAGCGTGGTACTGGCACAGAAACAGACATGTGGACCAATGGAACAGAAGAGAGTCCTCAGAAATAAATGCCCAAACATACAGTCAACTGATTTTTGACAAGGGGTACCAGTCAGTCCAGTGGGAAAAGGAAAACCTCTTTAGCAAATGGTGCTGGAAAAACTGGATTTCCACCTGCAGAAAGATTAATCTGAACCCCTACCCCTCTCTCCTCTGACAAAAATCAAGTCAAGGTGGATCAAAGATCTAAATCTAAGACCTAGAACTATAAAACTACTACTAGAAAACACTGGGGAAACTCTGAGAGACATTGGGGTAGGGAAAAACTTCTTAAATAAGATCCCCAAAGCAGAGTCAATAACCCCCAAAGTAGACATGTAGGGTTACATCAGACTAAGAAGTTTCTGCATGGCAAAAGACACAGTAATTAGTGTGAATAGACAGCCCTCAGAATGGGAAAATATTTTTGTAAACTATGTGTCAGATAAGGGACTAATAACCAGAATTCACAAGGAACTCAAGCAGCTGTTCCAAAAAAAAGACAATCAATCCTGTTAAAAGATGGGAGAATGAGTTGAAAAAACCACTCTCTAAACATGATATACAAATAGCTAAAAGGCATATGAAAAAATGCTGAACATCCCTCACTGTAAGGGAACTGCAGATCAGAGCAACAGTGGAATACTACCTAACCCCAGTCAGAATGACTACGAGTAAAAAAAAAAAAAAAAGGTAAGTGCTGGCAGGGGTGTGGTGAAAGGGGAACTCTCTTTTTTTTTTTTTGGAGAGGTTTTTGCTATAGGGCGCGTGCGCTCGCCAGACAGACAGAGAGAGACAGAGAGATAGAAAGCAGGAAATCACCCCCCAGGGGGGATGGCCACGCCGCAATCCCTTCTCCTCCATTCTCCTCTCGGGATCTTGGGCACGCACGCACACGCGCCCGGCGTGAGTTTAAGCCGCCGGGTCCGGGACTCGAACCGCGGTCGACTACGTGGGAGTCCAGCGACATAGCTATTACGCTAACTGCTGGTCCCGTAAAGGGGAACTCTCTTATACTGCTGATGGGAGTGTAAATTGGTCCAGCTACTGTGGAGAACAATTTGGAGATACCTCAACAATCTACAAATAGAACTATCATATGATCCAGCAGTCCCACTCCTTGGTATCTACCCAAAGGACAGAAGAATACATAATCGGAAAAGTGCTTGCATATCAAGCTTTATTGCTGCACTATTCACAATTGCTAAGTCATGGAAATGACCCAAATGCTCACAAATAGATGACTGGGTAGAAAAACTGTGGCACATATACTCTGGAATACTATTCAGCCATAAAAAATGAAAAAACCCTGGCTTTTGACAGGAAGTGGATGAATTTGGAAGATTTACTGCTGAGTGATGCAAGCCAGGCTATGAAGGAGAGGCATTGTATGTCCCCACTTAATATATACTGAGTGTCCGCACCCTGTGACTGAAACTGATTGACTAAAGGATATAGAAGCACAGTAAATGGATGTAAATACCAGATATAGTGTGTGTGAAAGAGGAGGGACTGAGGAAGGACATTTAGAAGAAAAATAGGGAGGCAAAGCATTAATGGGACAAAGAAATGTAGTAGTATCTTTTGAAGATATTTTGTAGTCTTATCAACTAGGGAGAAATGTTAACGTAAAATAATTCATTTTGTAAGCTAAATAATGTGATTGTATGAAAATATGTTTCAAAAAAGGAACACACAAAGCAATAAATAGCTAAATCTGTGATGAGAAGGCTTAGAAGGCATGATACCTACATAATGATAGTGAAACTTCCAGTCAAAGTTGTACATCTGTTAAATTGCGGATTACTTCTTAATAGCTTATTGTTCAAATTATGTAAAATATTCTTAAGTAATAAAGACTTAATGGAGAAACAAACAAACAAACAAACAAAAAAGTATGGATTCTGGGACCAGCAATTGACATAATGGCTATATTGCTGGACTCCCATGTAGTTGATTGCAGTTCGAATCTTGGACCTGGTGGCTTAAACTCACGCCAGGCGTGTCTATGTGTGTGCCCAAGATTCAGAAAGGAGAATGGAAGAGAAGGGATTGCGGCATGGCCATCCATCCTGGGGGGTGATTTCTTGCTTTCTGTCTCTCTGTCTCTGTCTTTCTGGTGACTGCACATGCCCTATAGTAAAAAAACCTCTCAAAAAAAAAAAAAAAAAGATAGTTTGGATTCTCACATCCAAAAATGAATGAAGTCATTATGTATTTATATCAGAAATACTGTTTTAGGATTGATTCCATAACACAGCAGAGAAACCCCGTGCATAGGAAACTGGATCCCACAGTTGACTACAATTTGAGTCCCAATCCAGTGATTTGAAGAACACACTAGGCACATAATGTACATGTGTCATCGGTCCTGATGGGGTGGAAAAATGGAGGAAAAAGGATTGCATTGTGACCATGCCCCTTTGGGGCTGTTTTATCTCCTTCCTACCTCCCACTGGTGAGCACATATGCCCTGTAGAAATTAAAAAGAAAGACAAAAGACTATTTTAGTTTATTTGTTTATTTTTAAAGTTTATTTTAGTCATCATAGAGAACATGAGAGCACATGTGAGAGAGGGAGGAAAAGAGAGAATGGCACTTTCAACAGGGTTCCATCACACCAAAATTCCTCTTCCCTAGTCCTCCAGCTCTTTAGGATCTTGGGGATGTTGCATCCACACCAGGCATACTTTCTTTTCTTTTTACAAATTATTTAACTAACTATATTCATTTTAATTTGGCCAGAAAGGGAGAAGGAGAGACGGGGGGAGAGAAAGAAAGTGAGAAAGCAAGCCACCAGGTCCAGGACTCGAATTGCAGTTGGCCATGTGGGAGTCTAGTGCTCTTAACCACCATGTCACCTGCCAGCCCCCACCAGGTATAATTTCAAGCTGACCCAGATATCTAAACACGTGATGGGCCTTGTGACTCTAGCACTGCAGTTCAGTTTGCTGCTAACTGCCACCAGACTAGGCAAAATATGTTATCTTGGGGCCAGCAGATGGCATAGAAGCAAGCGGCTGAGCATGGTTCAAGTCACAGATCCAGTGGCTTGAAAATCACACCAGGCACATATGCATGTGTGCCCAAGATGCCAGGTGGAGAATTAAGAAGGGACTGTGTTGTGGCCATCCTCCCTAGGGGTGCTTTCTCACTTTCTCTTTCACTATCTCTATCTTTCTCAGGTGAGTGCATGCACCCTTTGGCTAAAACCTCCTAGAAAATAAAAAGGCTATCTTAAAACAGGATCTTTGAATATGCTTTTCTGTCTAGAGAGTCAGAAAAATATAATATTTTATGTTCTTTTTGTTATCTTGTTTGTTGTACTCAAAGAAAATTATTGCCTTTTATTTTTCTGAACCTAATTATATCTAATACTTTATTATAGTACCTGAGTTAGGAAATTGTGATTTACTTGCAGCATTCGTCTTAAGAGTCTCAATGCCAACACAGATATTACCTCCCTGGCACGGAAGGTGGTTGAAGAATGTAAACTCATTCACCCCTCAAAACTAAATGAGGTAGAACAGCTGTTATATTATCTGCAGAACCGGCGTGATTCTTTGTCAGGGAAAGGTAAGTAGAATTCTGACTTTGTAATGCAAGACCAGAGTTGACTATAGTTTGCACTTTTGATATTTGAGTGTTGGTTGGGTTTGTTTTTGTTTTTTGTTTGTTTTATCAGTGCTATGAATGAATACATGAATAAAAGGATAAACAAGCATACCAGTTTCTTATGTGCCAAACTTTATATTAGATGCTTCCACATAAAATTATGTGAGTCTGGTTCATTTTGTCTGTATGTGTGGCCAGTGAAATAAGGAATGAAAAAAATGTCAGTCCAATTGATTGCATAAAAATAAATGGAGAGAATTTGGGGTAAGAAACTTATTTTCGGAGCCCTAACTAGATAATATATTTAAAAGTTCTTATTTGTAACTTGAATGGGTTACTTAAGTGGTAAAAATACATGTCTTATGCTTTGAACTCTCCTAAAGTTACAACTTTTATGAATCTTAATTAGGAAAGAATTTTTCATTACTCATTGTCTTTATCATTGCCTTTCTCCTGTCCTCAGTTCCCTCATAAAAAGGACCAAGCAACCAAATTATTAGCACTGAAGTGATTACTTGTAGAAGATTATTTGTATTACTTTAAAATAATCTAAGCCAAGAACAAAGGGAAAAAAAAAAGCTTCAGTGGAAATCGTCTCAGATTAGCGAATACTTAGTTATTATTTTATGGCATTTACTAAATTTACATATCTTGCAACTTTGGTGAGCTGAGCTATACAATGTATGTTCTTAAAATACTGTATCAGTATTCAAATTTTGACTGGACTAAGTAGAAATAAATTTTAAAAATTTTTGGATTTTTTTCAAAATAATCTTATCTTTTTTTTCCATCTACACCAAATAAAATGCCTAATATATACTTTTCTTTAACACATATTCTATGATCAGTATGTATTTGTTGAATTAACTGAGTAGCTATAAATTTACTTAAAAATGAAAATTGGGACCAGTTAGCGTAATGGCTGTGTCACTGAACTCCCATGTAGTCAACTGCAGTTCAAGTCCCATACCTGGTGGCTTAAACTCATGCCGGGTGCGTGTGCGTGCGTGCCCAAGATCCCGAGAGGAGAATGGAGGAGAAGGGATTGCATCCCCCCAGGGAGGTGATTTCCCGCTTTCTGTCTCTCTGTCTGTCTCTGTCTTTGTGGCGAGCACAAGCACCCTATAGCAAAAAAAACTCTCAAAAAAAAAAACAAAACATGAAAATAGGCACTTTGAACTTGATTGCTTCTAATAATGTAACTGTCACTCAGTGTAAACTGGTAATTAATAAGTTTTATATAGATAAGAAAAATATTGTCAAGAACAATTTTTATTAAACAAATATTTTATGGTAGAATATATATGTTAAGATGTTTATAAATGATGAGATCACATCTTTTTAAAAATTAATTAATTTACAGTCATTTACTGTACATCAATACAATCTACAAAATGAGATTTTCCATCCAGTATACATTGTATATTGGCTTAATCAAGTATATTACCATACATGTTATCACTAACAAATAATTTTCTATTTTTTACTTACATATTTTGCTCTCCCCCCTTTGATTCCCTGCCTCTCACCTTCTGCCAACTTCCCCCCTTCTCTACACTGTCTCTGATATGTACAGTTGTTTTCCATGCCCTTTTCCCCCCACATTTTATTGATTCACTAAAGATCTTAATTTAAAGACTTTCAATAGCAAGTACAGCTGATATATTTATGAACTCATGTCTGACTTTAGACATGACACCTCAGTGAATAAAGTAAACATACTATAAAGTAACATCTCGCTGGGGCTATATAGCTTACTGCAGTCATTAAATAGGTATTAATAGGTTTTTTAATGCATTTTTAATTTCAAAAAAAAGTTATAGTTTACTAGATCAAAATAAAAATATGTTAAGAGAAATTTGCTTAAAACTTAAAGCCAGGAAGAAGGTTGGGATTCAGTTCAAATAGTAGGTAGATGAACCTATCAACAGTTCAAGAGAAGAAAAATTCCTTAAATACAAAAATCAAAGTATTGAAGAAAATCAGTAATGTTTTAGTCTAAAGTGAAAAAATTCTATTTCACTAGTTCAGACTCACGAAATTAATCATTCTTCTATTGAATTTGCAGTGTTACTGTGGTCTTATCTTTCTACTTAAACTCTGGAAGTTAACATTCAATTCCAGACTTATCCCTACATTAGTCTGGCCACTATTGGTTGTTTCTTGTGCATGTCCAACTTTAGTTTTCCTGGTATAGTACTCCTTTCAGCATTTCTTGGAGAGCTGGTCTAGTGTTGGAAAATTCTTTCAGGTTTTGTTTCTCTGAGAATATTTTTGTCTTTTTTTTTTCCATATGAAAGATAATCTTGCTGGGTATAGTATTCTTGGTTGAAATTGTTTTTCGCTTAACACTTTGAATATATTTTCCCAATCTTTCCTTGCTTGCATTGTTTGTGATGAACGGTTCGATGTTAAATTTATGGGATATCCTTTGAAAGTAGCTTGACGTTTCTCTCTTGCCAATTTTAGTATCTTGTCTCTGTTTGTGGTTTTAGTCAATCTGGCTATGATGTGCCTCTGGGAAGATCTTGGGTGGATTCTATGTGGGGTCCTTTGTATTTCTTGGGTCTGGATTTTCGAGTGCCTCTCTAGGTTTGGAAAATTTTCTTCCAGGATTTCATGGAATAGATTATCAATGCCCTTATTAGTTTCTTCACCTTCTAGGATACTAATGATCTGGATGTTTGGGTGTTTAATGATATCTAGTATTACTTGTATGTTATTCTGATTTTTTGAGGTTATTTTCTCAGTCTTTTTGGTGAATTTTTCTAGGTCAGAGGTTCTTCTACATCTGATTAGATCTGATCTTCTGCATGATCTAATTTGCTTTTGATATTTTCAACGGAAGTTTTGATTTCTTGTATTACAGCCTTCCTCTCTACCAATTCCGTTTGATTCTTTTTTATGATGTGTATCTCCTCTTTCAGATTGTGCAAGAACTTCCTCACCTTCTGAAAGTCAGTGTCTCTTTTCTCCTGCATCTTCTGGAGCTAGTTGTCTCTCTTCTCTTGCATCTCTGTTAGCTTTGTCACTATGAATACTTCAAATTCCTTTCTGGCATTTCTCTGAGTTCTCTTGTATTCTTTGTGGAGGAAGAATAGTTATTCTTTTCTGTTAGAGGAGAGATATTTTCTTGGTTTCTCATATTTCTTGTGCCTCTGCAGTGGTTTCTGGCCTTCAGATGGATTGTACATTTCTTCCTATTTTTTTGGAGTTAAATTTTGATCACTGAAATAAGTCATTGACCAGCACAATCTTGGTGACCAGCTCTGGGAGCAGGAGCAAGAGGTTCAGTACACTGTGGATGGTGCAGAGGAGGGAGGACCAGCTCTCATTGTGGAAGGGGATGATGCTGCTCGTGTTGGGGACTGTCTCCAGGTAGCTTTTGCTGTTGCAGTTTGGATGCTGGATATCAGGGAGAGAGCGATTTAGGGAGATTTTATCACTGACATAGATGTTAAATCCATTTTCCTGGTATGCCTGATCCAATTGTTTAGCGTTGGTCATGGGGTAAGGTCTCCCTTGTTCTCCATTTCATGCTGAGCATCCCTCTTGCTGGCCTCCTTGTCATGCCAGTCCTTCAGCTTCTGCCCATCTCCCAAGAAAAATGTCTTCTTTTGCTGATTATGTGAGCCCTATCAGGCTGCTGGCGCCACCGCTGCCCGGGATCTCTCAGTTGCTGTCTGGCTGCTTTTCGCGGTACAATGCCCAGAGCCCCATTATGGGTAGGAGGACCAGGGCCAGGAGCACTAGCTCCACCGCCTGCATTAGCCACTTCCCGTTCCGCCTCATCTGGGCGGGTCATCCCCACCACTCGCAGCTCTGTGGGTCAGCCTGTCCGCCCAGCGGCAGCAGAAGCGACAGAGGAGCGCCCAGCTCCAATTCCGGGCCACTTCCACTGCTAGTCAGCTGAGAGATCACATCTTCAATTAGATTCAACATAAACAAAGTAAAATCAGGTCTTTTTCTTTTTCTTTCTTTTTTTTTTTTTTTTTTTTGCTATAGGGCGTGTGTGCTCACCAGAGAGAAAGAGACAGAGACGGAAAGGGAGAAATCACCACCATTCCCCGCCCCCCCCCCCCCCCCCCCCCCCCCCCCCATCCCCGCAGTCGTTTCTCTCCATTTTCCTCTTAGCATTTTGGGAATGATGTTCCCTGGGTGAATTTAAGCTTCTGGTTCCAGGACTTGAAACTCCGTGGGATTCCAGGGACATAACCATTACACCATCTGCTGGTTCCTATCTTTTAAGATCTACTTGTGCTTATGGTGAATTATACATTATAATTTTTCCTTCATTTAAAAAATTATTTTATACATTCAATCACTATACATCACTTAGTTTATAAAGTGTATTTCTCTAACATGCGTACACTTCACACCAATCCAGTTGAGAATATTATACACATTATCAATATTACATTTCTGTGTCCCATAAATTTCTTGCCTCTCTTTTTCTCCTTAATTTCTTTCCTCATACTTTCACCCTCTTCCACCCTCTTCTCACACTGTCTTCAGTATCCCTAACCATTTTCCATGCTTCTATGTCCTCTAATCTCTCAGTTTCCACCATAGAGTGCAGACAGTCCGTATATGTTTAGTGGAGACATATAATGCTCTCTTTCATAGCCTTGCTTGAGTCACTCAGCAATAAATCTTCCATATTCACCCACTTTCTATCAACTGCCAGGATCTTTTTATTTTTTTTTTTATGGCTGAATAGTATTTCATAGAGTATATGTGCCACATATTTTCCATTCATTCATCTGTTCGTGGACATTTGGGTTGGTTCTATATCTTAGTAATTATGAATAATGCCACAATAAACATAGATGTACATGCATTTTTCCAATTGAGCGTTCTTTTATCCTTTGGGTATATACCTAGGAGTAGAATTGCTTGATCATATGGCAGTTCTATTTGTAGATCTTTGAGGAACCTCCGTATTGTTTTCCATAGGGGCTGGACCAATTTACATACTCACCAATAATGTAGGAATGTTCCTCTTTCACCATAGCCCCACCAACACTTAACATGTTTGTTTTCTTAATCTTAGCTATTCTGACTGGGGTTAGGTGGTATCACATTGTCGTTTTGACCTATATCTCCCTTATGATAACAGATGTTGAGGATTTTTTCATATGCTTTTTGGCTGTGTGTATGTCTTCCTTTGAGAGTTGTTTGTTCAGCTAATTTTCCCATTCTTTAATTGGGTTGATCATTTTTTTTTTTTTCAGATGAGCTGCTTGAGTTCCCTGTGTACTCTGGTTATCAGTCTCTTATCTGAGGCATAATTTACAAAAATATTCTATTCTGAGGGTTGTCAAATCACACTAATTATTGTGTCTATGGTGCCAAATTAATATAAGTCTGAGGGCATTTATATAAAAATTATTTAATGAAAATCTTCACTGAATTTTAGGGCAAATTAAAGTTTTAACCTCCCTCCCCCCAAATCAGAAAAAAATATGAAATACTTTTTGAATAATTTAAATCAATATTTTTCATCTACGTATTAGTAGTAGAAATGTGTGAAATGAGTTACTATTTTAATGTGTACACTTTTTAAAAACTACTCAACATTTCTTCCTTAACTTGGTATTTGATCATTCAAAGCTAGAAACCTTTCTCAAAAAGTGATTAAAACAAAACAATATTAACCTATTTGATTTTCTTATTCATTACCTTAAGTGATTTTTTTTTCTCTTGCTTATTTAAAACTACTGTCATGGTAAATTTAGTTTAAAATCCATGAGCTTGCTCAGAATGGCTCCTGTCCTTTGAAAATAATGAGGATTAATTCTATTATAGACATATTTACATGCTAATTGTAGATGAAACTTTTGATACTATTCTAACGTTAATGCTCACCTATTACTTTAAATATTTTGAACCAAATAACTAAAGTGTTTTTGATGGTTTTTGTTGTTGTTAAGAGTTATGCTATTAGTTAAACAGCATAAGATTTTAATTTGTGAATACCTCTTTAATTTATTTGAGAATAAGTGAGGATTAAATTAATGCAAACCTTGAATATTTTCTTAATTTATTACCTTAATTTTACCTATTAAAATAAATCAGTCAATAACTATTTTTATTTTAGCTTGTACATTTACCCAAATCATTACTTTTCCTTTGCTAATTTTCATTTGGTTTTTATAGTACTCAAGTCATTGCCTTATTGATTTTCCTATCCTCACCTTAAATTTGAATTAGGAAAGGAAGTAGAGGATACTTAGATTAAACTATTCACTTTTTATTGGCAAGTCTGCTTATTTACATACCCTAAAAAGTTAACCAAGGAGGAAGTTAAAATTGTTACATAACTTGGTAATTACTTGTAAACTGTATTATCTGCACTCTCCTTGATATCCTTGTTAGAACAGAAGGATTATAGATGAGCATTTTTTATACAGTGAGAAAAAGTAGATTATTTCACATATTTTTTTTCTTTGTAAGAGATATTTTTGCTATAGGGCGTGTGTGCTCATAAGAGAGACAGAAAGCGAAAAATTATCCCTCAGAGTGGTAGCCACACCACAATCTTTTCTCCTCCATTCTCCTCTTGGGATTTTGGGTACACACGCACACAAGCCCAGCATGGGTTCCAAATTGCCAGGTCCAGGACTCAAATCACGGTCTACTACATGGGGTCCAGTGACATAACTATTAGGCCATCTGCTATTCTCAACTCTTTACTTTAAATATTCCCATTTAACTAGAATTAAACTCAGCTTCTGAAAATAAAAATTGCCCAGGGACCAGCAGTTAGCGTAATGGCTATGTCGCTGGACTCCCACGTAGTCGACCGCGGTTCGAGTCCCGGACCCGGCGGCTTAAACTCACGCCGGGCGCGTGTGCGTGCGTGCCCAGGATCCCGAGAGGAGAATGGAGGAGAAGGGATTGCGGCGTGGCCATCCCCCCTGGGGGGTGATTTCCTGCTTTCTATCTTTCTGTCTCTCTCTGTCTGTCTGGCGAGCGCACGCGCCCTATAGCAAAAACCTCTCCAAAAATAAAAAATAAAAAAAAAAATAAATAAAAAAATAAAAATTGCCCAGAAACCTAAAAAACTGAATTCTCCTCATTAAAAAAATTTTTTTTTTGACAGAAAAAAAAGAAAAATCAAACAAGCCTAAAGACCCACCTCCTTTTGAAGGAATGGAGGTAAGATTGCATGTGTTCTAATATAGTAAAGGACTGACTAGAAGGTGATGCCTTTACCACCAATAATGTAATTACATTAATCAGATGTGGAATTTTTTTTTTTTGGAGAAGTTTTTGCTATAGGGCGCGTGTGCTCAACAGACAGAGAGAGAGAGATAGGAAGCGAGAAATCACCCCCCAGGGGGGATGGTCACGCCGCAATCCCTTCTCCTCCATTCTCCTCTCGGGATCTTGGGCACGCACGCACATGTGCCCGGCGTGAGTTTTAAGCCACCGGGTCCGGGACGCGAACCGCAGTCGACTACATGGGAGTCCAGCGACATAGCCATTACGCTAGCTGCTGGTTCCCTAGATGTGGAATTTTTTTAAATGATAAAAATTAGAAGTACCTGGAAAAAAAAGTCACTATTTAATTGATAAAGATAAAAACTATTGGCTGTACGTTTTAGACATAATTTAGTAGGATAATTAATAGTAAACATATTGTGAATATTTTTATTATAGTATTTTTATCTGTGATAGTAGACACAAATTACTTTGTATTACATTTATGATACTTGATACTGATAGAGAAATTATAGAGCATGTATACATCTCATTATATTATATGGCTTATACTTTCATGTTCAATTCCAAGTGTTCTAAGGTCTAAAATCCTACTCTATAAAGATGGATACTATGAATTGTTTGAACATTTTTATACTATTATAAAGTACAGAATGTTGATAAGAGAATTTTACAAATCCTTTAACAATGTATTTGTTGAACAATGTTGTAACTATTTCCTGCCTCTTCCTTTGTGACAGATTGATGAAGCTGCTAACATAAATGACATGGATGAATACATTGAGTTATTATATGAAGATATTCCTGACAAGGTTCGAGGTTCTGCTTTAATCCTGCAGCTTGCTCGAAATCCTGATAACTTGGAAGAACTACTGTTAAATGGTGATTTTATAGCTATAAATAATAAAATAGAAAAAAATTGTAAAACATTTTAAGTTATTTAATTACAGAAATAAGTTTATTTATACCAAATCTAAGAATGTATTTATTTTCTAGTTATTTATTATCTACCTTATAATTCAAGTTTTTTTTAATTGCCAGAGGCCACATGTGCTTGCCAACAGAGAAAATACCCCCTATTGAGGTGTGGTCATGCTACGGTCCCTTCTCCATTTTTTCCATTATATCAGGATTTGGCATATGCTGATACATACACTTGGCATGCTTTTCAAGCCACCAGGGCCAGGGTTCAAAACACAGTTGGCCATGTGAGATCTGGCACCCTTAACTACTAGGCTATAGGGCCATCCCCTTCTTATTCAAATTTCTTAACATGGGAGCATAGCATTTAAATATTCACTGGAATTCACAAAGTATATATTTTTTCATTATTTTAATTTTTAAAATTAAAATAATTGTACATATTCGTGAGGTTCAATGTGGTGTTTTGATACTTTTATACATTGTACAATGATCAAATCAGAGTAGTTAATGCATACATCAGTTGTATCACTTCTTTGAGGTGAGAACATTTAAAACCGTCTTTTCTAGATATTTTAAAATATACTTAAATTATTGTTAACTGTAGTTACCCTACTATGCTATAGAGCACTAGAACTTACATCTCCTATCTAATTGGAACTTTGTACTTTTTTCTTGAGAGACAGAGATAGAGAGACAAAAAGCCGTAAGTCACCACACAGGGGGATTGGCCATGCTGCAGTCCCTTCTCTATTCTTCTCTCATGATTTTGGGTACTCGCCTGGCATAAGTTTTAAGTCGCCGGGTTCAGGACTCGAATTGTGGTCGACTACATGAGAGTCCAGCAACATAACCATTATGCCATCTGCTGGTCCCAGCACCTTGTACATTTTGACCAGCTTCTTTCCATCTTCCCTTTCTCTTTTCCCACCATTGTCTCTGGTAACCACTTTTTCAACCCCTCTACTTAAATTAGGTCAACTTTTGTAGAGTCTACATATGGAGGAGATCATACAGTATTTTTTTTCTTATGTTTGATTTATTTTTCTTAGCATAGTATCTTCCTTGCTCATTCATGTACCTTTATTGATAGGATTTCATTCTTTTTTATGGCTGAATAATATTCTATTATGTATCCATACCACATTATCCATTGTTGGAAATTTAAGTTGATTCCAAATTTTAACTATTGTGAGTAGTGTTGCACTGAACATGAGAGTGCAGTTATCTCTTCAACATTCTGATTTCATTTCCTTTGGATATGTACCCAGAAGTAGGATTGCTGATCATATGGTAGTTCTGTTTTTAATTTTTTGTTAAACCTCTCTATTGTTTTCCATAATGGCTATCCTAATTTTCCTAATTTACATCCCCACCGATAGTGTGCTAAGGATTCTCTTTTCTTAATATCTTTTCAACATTTGTCTTTTATCTTTTTGTTAATAGCCATTCTAACTGGAGTGAGTTCATAGCTCACTGTGTTGTTTCTTTGTTTGCTTGTTTTGTTTTGTTTTTGAGAGATTTTTGCTATAGGATGCATGTGCTCACTGGAGAGAGAGAGACAGACAGAAAGTGAGAAATCACCCCTTGAGGGGATGGCCATGCTACAATTCCATCTCCATTCCCTTCTCAGGATTTTGGGCACACATGCACACCTGGCATGAGTTTCATGCCACTGGGTCTGGGACTCGTACCACCGTCAACTATGTGGGACTCCAGTGCCTTAACTGCTATACTACCTGATGGCCCCTCATTGTGGTTTTCATATACATATCCCTGATGATGATCATTGTTGAACATTTTTTCATGTAACTGTTGGCCATTTGTTTCTTTTAAGAAATGTTTATTAACATGTTTTGTCTTTTTTTAAAAAGAATTAAACTTTATTTATTTATTTTAATTTGCCCAAAGGGAGAGAGAGGGAGGGAGGGGAGAAGGGGGAGAGAGAGAGAGAGAGAGAGAGAGAGCGCATGCACAAACTTCCAGGTCTGGGACTCGAACCACAGTCAGCCATGTGGGAGTTCAGCGCCCTTAACCACTGTGCCACCTGCTGTCCCTTTTTGTCCATTTTAAAATAGGGATATTTATTTTCTTACTATTGGGTTCTTTAGATTCCTTATATATTTTGTTTTTGTATATGTGTGGTTTTTGTGTGTTTGGTTTATTTTGCTATAATGTGCATGCAGTTGCCAGAAAGAGATGAGGAGGGGAGTGAGAAGTCAACTTCCAGGGAAGCGACCACATGGCAGTCTTCACCCCCATTCTCCTCTTGGAATTTGGTCATGCATGCAGATAGGAGTGCATACTTTTCAGGCCTCTGGGTTTGGGACTTGAACCAGGAAGTCAGCCATATTACATCAAGCCACTAACTACCACACCATTGGCTGACCCACGTTACTTATATTTTTTGGATATTAACTCTTTGTCAAATGTATAGGTTGCAATTTTTTTTTCCCATTCTGTAGTTGCCTCTGCATTTTGTTGATTGTTTCCTTTGCTGTGCAAAAACTTTTTAGTTCAATATAATCCCACTTGTCTATTTTTGCTTTTGTTGCCTGAATTTTTTAATTCTTTTTGGAAAAAAAGCTTGCCCAGACTAGTGTCATAAAACCTTTCTCTTGGGGCCAGCAGGTGGTATGGTGGTTAAGATGCTGCTGACTGGCTTAAGTCTCAGACCTGGCAGCTTATTTGGTCACTTTCCCCCTCTCTCTTTCTCTGTCTCTCTCTAGTGAGCATATGCCCCCCATAGTAAATTTAATAATAAATAATTTTTTAAAAAACCTTTCTCCTATGTTTTCTTCTACTAGATTAATTAGTAATAGTTTGGGATTTTAGATTTAGGTCTTTAGTTCATGTCAAGTTGATTTTTATATAGTAAGGAGTCTAGTCTCATTCTTCTGTGTATGGATATCCTATTTTCTCAGCACTGTTTTTTTAGAGAGAGTTTTGTTTACCCAGTACATGTTGTTAGTATCTTTGTTGAAAATCAGTTGACTATAGATGCATTTATTTCTGGGTTCTCTGTTTTGTTCCATTGGTCTGTGTGTCTTCTTTAATGCTCGTACTGTGCTGTTTTGGTTACTCTAGGTTTGTGGTATATTTTGATATCAGAGTGATACTGTCAGCTTTGTTCTTTTTACTCAAGATTACTTTAGTTACTTGTCATCTTTTGTGGTTCCATATAAATACAGGATTTTTTCCCTATTTCTATGAAGAATTCCATTGGTATTTTGATAGGGATTACATTGTATATTTAAATTGCTTTGAGTAGTATCAATATCTTAATAATAATATCAATAAATACCAATTTATAAACACTGGATATCTTTCCATCTGTTTGTGTTCTCTTCAACTTCTTTCATCAGTGTTTTATAGTTTTGATGCAGAGATACTTTACTTCCCAAAATTTATTCCTAGGTTTTTATTTTTTCTTTGTTTTTAGGTTTTTGTTTGTTTGTTTGTTTTGCTATTATAAATAGGATTGCCGTCTGGATTTCTTTTTCAGATAGTTTGTTATTGGTGTATGGAAACGCAACTGATTTTTTAATTTTGATTTTGTGTCCTGCAACTTTGCTGAATTAGTTACTAGTTTTAACAGTTTTTGGTGATCTCTAGGATCATCTGTATATAGGATCATGCTGACTACTAAAAAGGATAATTTGATTTCCTCCTTTCCAATTTGGATGCCTTTTAGGTTTTTGTTACATAATTGCAATGCTATGTTGAATAGAAGTGATGAAAATGATCATCCTGATCTTTCCAGATCTTTGATGATAAACTTTCATTGTTTTTCCCTAATTCAGTAGATGTTAACGATGGGTTTATCATATAGGGCCTTCATTGTGTTGGGGCACATTTTTTCTTTGCCTGATTGATTGAAAAATTTTAGTATGAATGGATGCTGAAATTTTTCTTATGCATATTCTGCATCAATTGTGATTATAATATGGTTTTTGTCCTTTATGTTAATATGATGTATCATATACATTTATTTATTTGCTTATTTTTAATTGCCTGAGGGCACATACATTTGCCTACAAGAGAGGGAGAGAAAGGACCCTTCATTGGGGCATGGTCATGCCTCAACCCCGTCTCTTTGCTTTCTTCATTTTGTTGGAATTTGGGGCATGCACACCCATACACTTGGCATATTTTTCAAGCCACCAGTACTAGGTTTCGTCAGCCATGTAGTATCTGGCTCCCTGAACCCCTAGGCTGTGGGGCTGGCCTGTATCACATTTATTAATTTGTATATGTTGAACCATTTTTAAATCTCTGGGATGGATCCCACTGATAACAATTAATGATCTTGTTAATGTGTTGTTGAATTCAGTCTGCTACTATTTTGTTGAGAATTTTTGCATCTATGTTCATCAGGGATATTGGCCTATAGTTTTCTTTTGTTATGTCCTTGTCTGGATTATATCAAGGTAATGCTGACCTTAGAGAATAAATTTAAACATATTCTCTCCTTTTTCAATTTTCTGGAATTGTTTGAGAAAAATTAGGTCTTTAATTTTTTTTTTTTCATAACAGAGTCCGTGCACACACATGAGAGAGAAAGGGATACAGAAAGACAAATACTCTCCACAGGGTCTGGTCATAGTATGATCTCTTTTCTCTAGTCCTCCAGCCCATTGGATCTTGAGCATTCACATGCATGTCTGACATGTTTCAGGCTGACTGGGAAAGGAATTTTAACCACCGTCACCATGTGGGATCCAGTTTCTCTTGAGCAGTATATTATCACTGCCACAGAGATGGCATTCTGTTCTTTAAATATCTGATAGAATTTGGCAGAGAAACCATCATATCTTGGGCTTTTCTTTTTTGGGAGATACTTTACTATTGATTTAATTTCCTCACTCTTTATTGGTTTGTTCAGATTTTGTTTCTTCATAATTTAGTCTTGGTAGGTTATATGTGTCTAGGAATTTATTCATTTCTTCTAGATTAGCTAATTCATTGTGTAATTGTTTGTATAATACTCTCTTATGATCTTTTGTATTTCTGTGGAATCAATGGTAATGTCTTCTTTTCCATTTGTGGTTTTATGTATTTGAGTTTGTTTGTTTTTTTCCTTTATTCTAGGTAAAGGTTTGTCAATTTCATCTTTTCCAAAAACTGGCTTTTAATTTCACTGACTTTTTTTTTTTTTTTTTGTGTGTGTGTGTGTGTGTGTGTGTGTGTGTGTGTCTAAAGGTTACGTGTACTTGCCAGAGAGAAATAGAGAGAGAGGGAAAGAGAAAAAGCACCCCCTAGGTGGGATACCCACACCACAGTCCCTTATTCTCTACTCTCCTCAGGATTTGGGGCACACATGCTCACATGTCACCAGGTCCTGATTGGAACCATATAATTAGGGATCCAGCTGTCTTAACCACCACACTGGCTCATCACTGACTTTTTGTTTTGTTTTCATAGAGTGTATTTTGTTTATTTTTGCTCTGATATTTATTATTTCCTTTCTTTTACTAACTTTGTGTTAAATGCTTGTTTTTCTTGCTCCTTGAAGTGTGAAGTTAGGCTTTTTATTAGAAATCTTTCTTCCTTTTAGATATATGTGTTTATTGCTGTGAACTTTCCTGTAAGAACTGCTTTTGCAATATCTTACAGGCTTGGTATGTTTCAAGAAATTTTTAAATTTCCCTTTTAATTTCCTTTTTTTTTTTTTTGGGGGGGGGGGGGGGGAGAGGTTTTTCTTGCTACAGGGCGCATGCGCTCACCAGACAGACAGAGAAAGACAGAGAGACAAGAAGCAAGAAATCACCTCCCCGGGGGGATGGCCACGCCGCAATCCCTTCTCCTCCATTCTTCTCTCGGGATCTTGGGAACGCACGCACATGCGCCTGGCATGAGTTTAAGCCACCGGGTCCGGGACTTGAACTGCGGTCTACTACGTGGGAGTCCAGCAATATAGCCATTACGCTAACTGCTGGTCCCCCTTTTAATTTCTTCATTAACCCATTGATTATCCAGAATCATGTTTGATTTTCATTGATTTGTCAAATTTTCGAAGTTTTTCCCGTTTCCTTTTTCCAGTTTTTCCTGTTTTTAGTGTTATGCCATAGTGGTCAGGAAAGATAATTGATATGATCTCTGTCTTGAGTTTGTTAAAACTTATCTTGTGGCTTTACATGATCTATGCTGGAGAATGTTGCATGTACGGCTGAGAAGAATATGTATTCTACAGCAGTTGGATGGAATGTTCAATAAACCCATTTGGTCTATGGTGCAATTTAATTCTGACATTTCTTTGTTGGCTTTTCTGTCTGGATGATCTGTTTGTTGCTAAAAGTGGGGTATTGCAGTCCCCAGTTATTCACTTGTCAGATATGCCATGATACATTTTTCTGTGCAAAAATGCATCACAACTTTTCCAATGACCGAATATTAAAATATTGCAGGCTGTTTCTCTCTTTTGACCTAATAACATTTTTTAAATAGTTTCAGGTATTCTGATACTGGTTGTATATATATTTACAATTGTTAAATCCTCTTAACTAATACTTACTTTTTTTCATTATATAGGGATGTTCTTTGTCTCTGTTTACTGCTTTTTTCTTAAAGTCTATTTTATCTTATACATTTTGGTTTCCATTTGTATGGAATATCTTTTTCTATCACTTCACTTGGAATCTACACGTGTTCTTTAAGGAAGGGAATCTCTTGTAGGCAGCAAAGAACTAGGTCTTATTTATTCAGCAACTTTATGTTGCTTACTTGGAAAATTTAATCCATTTATATTGGTAATTATTATTGATAAGTAAGGACTAATTCTTGATGATATGTTAATTGTTTTCAGATTGTTTTGTAGACGCTTTGTTACTTTCTTCCTCTCTTGTTTATCCTTGTGGTTTTGTGACTTTCTGTGGTACTAAGCTTTGATTATTTTCTGATTTGTATATCTACTATTTCTTTTTTTGTGGTTACCATGGAACCTGACATAAAGAATTTTGTCGTTTTGGGACCAGCAGTTAGCGTAATGGCTACGTCGCTGGACTCCCATGTAGCTAACCACGGTTCGAGTCCTGGACCCGGTGGCTTAAACTCACACTGGGCACATGTGCGTGTGTGCCCAAGATCCTGAGAGGAGAATGGAGGAGAAAGGATTGCCGCGTGGCCATCCCCCACGGGGGATGATTTCTCACTTTCTATTTCACTCTCTCTGTCTTTCTGGCAAGTGCATGCGCCCTATAGCGAAAACCTCTCAAAAAAAAAAAAAAAAGAATTTTGTAGTTTTAAATAGACCATTTTATGCTGATAACGACTAAACTTTGGTGGCATAAAAATACACAGACTTCTTACCCTGCCCCCACAGTTTATATTTTTGTTGCCTTACGTCTTTGTATATTGTGTATTTTTTACCCACTTATTACAGCTGTTTTATTGATCATTTTGACTTTTTACCTTCATACTGGGTGTTGGAAAGATTTACAAAGCACCATTACAGTAAGAGCATTCTAAGTTTTCTTGTGAATTTATCTCTACTGGTGGATTTACAAACCACTGAATTTAAACAAGGAAAATCAAGCATTAATGGTTCTACATTATTTGTTTCTTATACTCTGAGATACTAGAATATACAATCAAACATTTGTACAAGTATGTATATAATGTTGTCATTAAAATTAGGGTCTTAATAAAATCATTAGTTTATTCTCAGTAGCTCAGCAAAAGCTGATATTCTTCATAATTTTATTGAAATTGAATTTGACAGAAGATGCTTGCTTTTATTTTACTACAAGTGCTTACTAGTAAAGAAAGAGGAGATTTAATCTTAAAATCTTTATCTCAGTGATACCACTATAGAATTATTTAAAATGTGGGGACCAGCAAATGGTGTAATGGTTATATCACTGGACTCCCATGTAGTGGACCGCAGTTTGAATCCTGGATTCAGTGGCTTAAACTCAGACCAGGTGCATGTGCGTACGTGCCCAAGATCCCGAGAGGAGAATGGAGGAGAAGGGATTACAGCATGGCCATCCCCCCCGGGGGTGATTTCTCGCTTTCTGTTTCTCTAACTCTCTCTGTCGTTCTGGCAATTGCATGCGCCCTATTTCAAAAAACTCAAAATAAAAAAGAGAATTATTTAAAATGCATAGTTTTCTGATTATAGTTTTATTAAGAGTAAAATTTGAAAGATGTCCTTATGTGAGCTGTATCACATGAGAAAGAATATCTTTTCTCTGCTGTTAAATTGCTCGTATGGAGGTTAGGTGAGGTATACCAGTAGCTTGTAGCTTGGGACTTAAATCCAGAAATCTGTATGGAAAGCCTTAGGATAATACCAACTAGGAAATTTGTACAATTTAAGCATTTTAAAAACTACTCAACTGTATTAATACATTCTTTTAAAAGAATTAGACTATTACTAATAAAATTTTCTTTGATCATTACCCTATAATCTATCATCAGTTTGAAGTCCATTCTTCTAGAACTTTTTCATATTTTTATATTTATGTGTGTAGAGGTTTTTTTCCCCTATTTAAACATAGGGTATGGCATGTATGCGTGCGTGCCCAAGCTCTCTAGAGGAGAATGAAGGAGAAGGGATTGCCGCATGGCCATCCCACCTGGGGGGTGATTTCTCACTTTCTATCTCTCTGTCTGTCTCTGTCTTTCTGGCGAGCACACGCGCCCTATAGCAAAAACCTCTCCAAAAAAAAAAAAAAAAATAGGGTATTGCTTTATATGAAGATTTTATTAATTCATACTATTCATACTGTTTATTTATAAATATGTATTTAATTTTAAAACTTTTTTTGATTATCTTATGAAGTTATACATAATCACAGTTATGATGCTGTTGGCTTTCAAAGCTACAACAGAATTGCATAGAGGGAAGGTTAAGAACAAGTAGAAGTGCCGTGATTCAGCCGTGTTTTTTGAATAAACACTAAATTTTTATAAGCTGATAAGTAATTTCCAGAATTCTGAAAAAGTTGATTTTGATTATTTTTACCAATTTTATCATTCACTCATGGAGGATTGGACTTTTGGAGATCCTTACTTTGCCATTCTGCAAATGCTTGGTTCCAGAATTCATTTTTGTTGAAGGTTAGAGATAAAATTTTAATTGTTTTTCCATATTAGACTGCCAGTTATTCCAAACTGGTTATGAATACTCCTTTTTTTGCCTTTTCTATAATATGCCTACCATTCTTTTTGGGTGTTTTTTTTTTTTTTTTTTTTTGCTATAGGGCACGTGCGTTCGCCAGACAGACAGAGAGAGACAGAGAGACAGAAAGCGAGAAATCACTCCCTAGGGGGGATGGCCACGCCGCAATCCCTTCTCCTCCATTCTCCTCTCGGGATCTTGGGCATGCACACACACGTGCCCAGCATGAGTTTTAAGCCACCGGGTCCGGGACACGAACCGCGGTCGACTATGTGGGAGTCCAGCGACATAGCCATTACACTAACTGCTGGTCCCCCATTCTTTTATTGAATCATATTTCTTAAAACTCATTCTGGAGGACTGGCAGTTGGCGTAATGGCTATGTCACTGGACTCGCATGTAGTCCACTGTGGTTTGAATCCTGGACCCAGTGGCTTAAACTCACGCCAGGTCTGTGTGTGTGCGTGCCCAAAATCCCAAGAGGAGAATGGAGGAGAAGGGATTGTGGTGTGGCCATCCCCCACAGGAGGTGATTTCTCGCTTTCTGTCACTCTGTCTCTGTCTTTCTGGCGAGTATATGCACCCTATAGCAAAAACTTCTCTAAAAAAAAAAAAAAGCAAAAAACAAATAAAAATCATCATTCTGTGTCAGGCACTGTTCTTATAATATGTGGATCTGTTTTAGTGCTCTCTTTTTCTACTCTATTGGTCTACTTAGGGATTCCATCGCAGCATCATACCGTTTGCTGTTATGTTTTTGTTTTTTATTTGACTGGAGCTTTAGAGTATGTAAGAAAAATGCTCCAGTTTGCTTCCTTTTTGTCTTGCTGGTCTTATGCATTTGTCTGAAAATGTCATTTTGAGATCACTTACTCATATTCTGTGAAAAGTCATAATGGAAACTTGACTGTGGTTTGCATTCAATTTATAAGTTAATTTTGGAGCACCTTTGACCTTCTCTAAATAAACTTTTAATTTCTTTGGGCTCTTTCTTGACAACCTATATATAATACCTGTATTTATATTTTTATGAGGACATTATTCTGTACTAAAGGAAAAAAATGAAATAAAATTCAGCAAATACATCACTGAATTTGTGCCAAAATGTATTATATTATAGATGAAATTTTTATACAGATAGTTACTTTAAGAAATACTATTTCCTCTGGGTTATTTATGGTCAAACATGTGAAAATTACAGGACTAAATAAGCTGAAGCAGATTTTTTATTTATTTTAAAGAATTATTTATTTAACTTTATTTACTTATTTGTTTTAAATTTGCTGCAGGCACATAGGCTCATCAGAGAGAGAGATAAAGAGAGAGAGAAGGTGAGAAAGCAAGCAACCAGGTCTGGGACTTGAACTGTAGTCAGCCATGTGGAAGTCCAGCACCTTAACCACCACACCACTGACTGGCCCAGAACTTATTTATTATGTAGGACTTTTTGAAGCCTTTATGTGTTACTGTACATTGCCCACCTATTTAAGACTCCAAAATAATTTTGTTCAATGTGTATACTATTCCAGTACTCTACATTGTGAATATAAATAACTTTGTGAAACACTATTAAATAACATTGTGAAACACTATTATAGGCTGGTTTTTACTTTGCTACAAATTCATCTCTAAGTGGAATAATAACTAGTATAGTTAATTCTGTTTTTAAATAAAATAGGTATTTTTATTGCCATAATAAATACTAGTAATGCTGCTCATGAAGCACAATCGATCCTGAATAGGTACTAAAGACAGTTGAATTATGATTTCTATATTTTAGCATACGTATTTTAATTATTAAAAAATCTGTAGGTGATGTTACCACACTAATTTAAAATCAGTCTCAATATCTTATATTTACTTGATACATCATAATTGTTAATCAGTTTGTTAATTTTACTTCCTTAAGATAAAATCTAGCAATGATACTTATTAACCTACCTGAAAGCGGATTTTGTGAAATATGTTTTTATTTGTGTCTTTTGGCATATATTTAATGTGATACTGAAACAGTAGTCTTATTTTTATGTGTATAAATTGTTTAGGTTATTAATTTGCTTTAATGGAGCTAATGTAAGTCTGCTGAACTGTGCTTTATTTTTTTAAGACCTATTCTAGTTTGTTGGTCTTCTTATGAAATATAGTAAATCAAATGTTAAAAAAGAGAAAAATTGATACTGCTGTAGTACAATTACAAGTAGAAACGCAAATCAAGAAATGAATGACCTTGTAATATTCATTGTCCCCTATAATATACATACTATGTTATTTTGGCTAAATCTTATTTTGGCTAAATCATATTTTATGTTTCTGTTTAAAGTATAGACACAAAGCTGCATGTTACAAATTTTTAAGTAAAAGTTATATTTTAGTTTTAAAAATAGCTTTCTGTATTGGAAAAACACATCCTACTTTTTTGACCCAGTTCTATCTTAGCTTTGTTATTTATTAATAACTAGACATTTAAAACCAATCACCCTTTATGTTAGAGGCAAGACAAATGATCATTTTTGTATGTCTCCTTTTTCTTTAGAAACTGCTCTTGGTGCATTAGCAAGAGTCCTGAGAGAAGACTGGAAGCAGAGTGTTGAGTTAGCTACAAACATAATCTACATCTTTTTTTGCTTTTCCAGGTAAGTATAAACATGAAAGGAAGGTACTAGTCTGCTGCCTCTCTGTGTCATTGGTTCGTACATCACTGGTTCTCTCAGTCTGTGTGTCTGCCTTTGCTCTGCCTCTGAAGTCTTAATCCTGTTGTATTCACCTTTCTCTATCCTGTCTGTATTATTATGTCTTCCTTTCAGTCTACACTCACCATGTGTGCGCACACACACACACACACACACACACACTCACAATGGGATAGTACATTAGTTTAGAGTTGAAGAATGTGGGATCTGGAGGTAGATTGTCTAATTTGAATCCAAGCCTCACAGTTTATTTACTGTGTGATCTTGTTACATTATTTAACTTCTCTTTGCATCAGTTTCTATTAATAGTGACACCCTCTTTCAATAGTTCTTAGGATTAAATGAATTAAGAATTTAAGTAGAATAAAGTCTTACCCAGAGAAAGTGCTCAGTAAATATTATTGATAACAATAGTATACATATTTCTTTTTTTTTTAAATTTATTGAAATATGTATGTCAAATTTATTTTCTGTGTGATTTGTACCAGTGTTCACTAAAAACAAATTTCTGTTCCCAGAAGCAATTATTTTCTTATTTAAAGATTATTTTAAATCTCTCTTTTAAAGCTTTTCTCAGTTTCATGGACTTATTACACACTATAAAATTGGAGCTCTGTGTATGAATATCATCGATCATGAGTTAAAAAGACATGAGCTTTGGCAAGAAGAACTTTCTAAGAAGAAAAAAGCTGATATCCTTTTAAAGTGACATTCAATTGTCTGCTGCCTGTGTTAACAAGCTTCAGATGGATTTAATAGATTTCATTTTTCTTTTTTTCTTTTAAATTATTATTAAATCACGTAGGAACAATGCAGTAGTATGTTGAAGGTTAAGATGAAGATTGAAACTCTCAGAATGAATGTAGTTGTACATGCTTTTTGTCTCTTCAAACTTTGACTAGTTATTGAAGTGGAAGGCACAAGCAAGTACTAGTGATATTGAATAGTTCAATGGCAAGTCACTAAGTAGCTACTGAAGACCTTTTGGTCAGCTGAAACCTGGTTCACCACTGCTGTTTATATGTAAATAATTATTCTGTTTGAGTACTAAAGTGACTTTGACTGGAACAGGTATAAGTTTGGGATGAACCTAGTTTAAAATTCTATTTTTTTTAATTAAGTTCTAAGGTCCAGCAGGTGAAGTAGTGGTTAAGGCGCTGGACTCCCACATGGCCAACTGTGGTTTAAGTCCCAGCTTGAAACTCCCACAGGCACATCTGTGTGTGTTTGCAAAATCCTAAGAGGAGAATAGAGGAGAAGGGATTGCAGCATGGCCATCTCCCCTTTGGGAGTGATTTCTCACTTTTTTTCTGTGTCCCCAGCGAGCGCACACACCCTATAACAAAAATATCTCAGAAAAAAAAATTAGGTTTTATATATTTCTATTTAAGTACAAAAATTTTTCCTTACTAAATATTAATTTGAGAGGCCTATAGTGTGATAGCACCTATGAAAGGAACCTTAAATTATCTCTTTTATTTATTTATTTATTTTTGAAAAATTTTTGGTATAGGACATATGCCAGGGACAGAGAGAGACAGAAAGCAAGAAATAACTTCCCAGATGGGGTGGCCATGCTGCAATCCCTTCTCCTCCATTATCCTTTCGGGATTTTGGACATGCATGCACATGCACCTGGTGTGTTTTAAGCTGCCAGATCTGGGACTCAAACTGTGGTTGACTATATGGGACTCCAGCAACGTAACCATTACACCATCTCTTGGTCCTGAATACCTCTTTTAACTTGCCTTGCAATATAGGAATCTTTACTACAACTTCTCTGACAAATGATTTTTTTAGGCTCTTCTTTAGCAATGCCACTGCTTATTGATTTAACCCATTCTGTGGTTTAGCATTCTATTTATTATAATATTCTTTTTTTCAATGAACTGAAGTCTACTTCCCCGTAACTTCTGTCCTTTAGTTCTAGTCTTGCATACTAAAGCAGTATAAAGATATTCTCTTCCACATGATAATTCTTCTCATATTTGAAGATCTTTATTATACTGTCTTTAATTCATTTAGATCTTCTAGATCAAAGGCTTTGATTTATTCATATCTGTCCTGACATGACACGTGCAGATTTATAAGCCATACTGGTTACTTTTTTTTAAGCCAATGTTATTGGCTTAAAAGTAAATGTTATTTACTTAAAAGTAAAAGCATTATTCTTCTTGTGCAAAGTATCATGTGTTTAACCCCATTTTGTGAAAAGTGGACCCAATTCTTGTATTAATTTTGGCCTCTAGATCCCCTGAGACTTGAGTTTCATCTGAGCCAAGACATTCAAAATAACTTCAAAATGTCCGTGGAAAATGGAGTTTAAATGGAGGTTTATTTTGGTACAAGAAATTTTAGAATAGTTTTTTTTTAATGCATATTTTCGATAAACCTTTTGAAAATACCCCTAAAATAGGTTAATCTTGGGTATTCTATACAGAATCTCTCTGGCTTTTATTGTCATTTGGAACTTCAAGACATTATAAAATGCATGCCCACCCACAAGCTTTGATTTTTCTTAATTAAGCTCTATGTTTAGGAATTTTCTGTGTACTAAAAACTCTTGTCATCTAGATTAGTATTGACTTCAACTATGTAGACAACTCCATAATTCTAGAGAGTTTATATCAGTTCTAGAGTTTCAAGTCTCCAGAATGTTTCAGTGTATCCAAAATTCATTTAATTTGGACAGGTACAGAGAGAACCACTAATGGGACTTTTAGCAATCATTAATTTACCCTTTGGTTTTGGCAGCAAGAACTGACATTTTTTAAAACATTGTGTTTTGTTTTGTTTTTGTTTTTGTTTTTGTTTTGTGTGTGTGTGTGTGTGCCAGAGGGTGTATGTGCTCAGTAGAGAGAGAGAGAGAAAGAGAGGTCAAAAAAAATCCCGCCCTTCCCATGGGAAATGGTCACTCTACAAGTAGTCCTCATCTATCTCTTCCTCCCTCTGGGATTTTGGGCATGCATGCATACATACCAGGTGTATTTCTCAAGCCACCAAGCCCAGGACTCCAACCATGTAGTTGGCCGTGTGGGATACACGTGCCCCAACCACAGTGCCATGGCTGACCCTCACATTATGTTTCAGTATCAGAGACCATTGATTGTAAAAGTCACTATTATTTATTTAAAAGTCACTCAGAAAGGAAAATACACTTCCAATTGCATTGTGACACATTATGGATTATGAGACATAGCACAATCTTTTTTTTGTTTTTTTGAGAGGTTTTTGCTATAGGGCGCGTGCACTTGCCAGAGAGACAGAGAGATAGGAAGCGAGAAATCACCCCCCTCAGGAGGGTGGCCACGCCACAATCCCTTCTCCATTCTCCTCTCTCTAGGGATCTTGGGCACGCACGCACACGCGCCCGGCATGAGTTTTAAGCCACCGGGTCTGGGACGCGAACCGTGGTCGACTACACGGGAGTCCAGTGACATAACCATTACACTAACTGCTGGTCCCAAAATAGCACAGTCTTGAAGATGTTAAGATGTGAGGAAAATGTGTATATTAGAATCAATGAAGTATGAAAATTGAAGGAATATAAAGATGGCATCAGAATTCTGGCCATTTCTCCTGGGATTATATGATTTTGTTAAGTCCTAAGTTTCTTGTGTTTTGACATAAATAGCATGTAGGTCATTGCTTAACTCATAGGCTTGGGGACTCTAAAGTCAAACTGAAGTAACTGGTTATTTCTGCATGTATCTATGTTACTATTTTGGGCCAAAAGATGTGACTTTTAAAATTTGTTTGACTTTGGAACATTTCGCTCTTGGCATCTTGAGTCTGAAGAAAATTCTTAAAACCTGTAGATCCATACAAGTCTGCATACTCTCTATATTCTGGGTATCTATCTGTAT